>OX465600.1:13775781-14381172 GCA_950022295.1 Bromus sterilis | reverse complement strand
ATCATGAATATGGCACATGCAAAATTAATCTCATCCTGATATTTAACCATGCAACTCAGATATACGCAAATAACATATATATGTACGCAGACAATAAGCATGACATAGATGGAAACAACTATGAACGAAGTGAGTAAATCATATTCTCCGTTCGTCCAGATTGCAGCAGCGGATGCGCTGTTAGCAGCAACAAGTTCGTCGGTGTTCTTGTTGGCGGCAGCCTGCTTCTGAAGCAGCTTGTCGGCGGCGGCCTTCTCAGCTTCGGTGGTCATGACGATGTAGAGGAAGTAGCCAAAGAAGACGAGCGGAAGCGAGCCGTCGCGTCGTAGACGTCTCAAATCGTGCCGTAGTTAACTCGTAATTAATTACATTAACTTATAATTAATGCCAATTAATTAGTCATTTCTGACAGGCAAAAATTAAGCGCACGCATGACATAGGTATTAGCTCGGCTCGGCTCAATTCCGCAAACAGCGGCGCGCGCGTCGTGACGAGGTGAGGCGGGCGGCGAAGGAGGAGCGCGCGTGAGCTCTCACTCTTCTCTTTACTCAATAGCATGTAGAAGAGCTCACCTTATAAAGAGGTGCAACTTATCCTCCATTTTTGGGGTGGCACTAAACTTAGCACCACAGATATGTCATGTTTTTCCCACATGGACCCTTAGAGATTTTCTGAAATTGTTAGATGGGCCTAAAGCCCATGCCTTATTTCAACATCTCCTACACACATTATTATTTAGGGTTTGATGTCCCACCAATTTATACTTTTTATCTTTCAAAATCCAACATCTTATGTACACCTCCCTTGTGCTTCTCTCACAGTCGCGATTTGCCGAGATTTTTTTTGGCTCTTTCAATTTGTTGCATTAATGAGTCTAAAAACACATAGACGGGTGGATGGATAGAACATTATCTAGGAAAGAAAAGTTTTCTCAATTATGTGCCAGATCCATCCCGATGTACACCGAGAACATCAATTGCTACCGGTGGGTTATTGAGGATGACCGAAATAAGATGTACCACTAGAGCTGGGATCAGCTCTTTGTCCAAAAAAAAAGCTATAGGTGGAATGAGCTTTTGGGATTTCATGGCATTCGGTGAATCATTATTGGCAAGCTAAAGTGAGCGTTTTATCATACATCCTTCATCACCATGTGCTAAACTGCCAAAGGGAAGATACTTCAATAACAATAATTTCATGGAGGTGGAATGTCCAAGATGAACATTACTTACACTCCGCAACATTTGTTTGGCAGTTAACTAGTTTTGAGAGGGTTCACGTGGTCGTTAGGCACCGGAAACAAAATAAACGTTGTCGAGCAATTTCATATCAGGTCACTTGCCAGGATCTTTTCGCGGTTTCTCAAAATCTTTGACGGATTAACGGTTTAATTTTTTGAACAATGACCGATCACCGTGGGATGGTGCGACTGTTAGAAGTTTATTCAAGGAAGATTACACATATGCAATCATTTAGATCACTATTAACGTCCAAGAGCAAAATGGTCACATTATTGCTTTGGAGAATATATTGTTAATTCAACGTACATTCTTGCCCAATTAGCGAACTTCCAACATATGTTTTCTTGGAGTGGTTACGGGATTTAGTCTAACCTGACCGTGGAAGAAAAGGGACGGGAGACGAACGCGACATTTTGGCTTTGGGGTGCATATGCTCTTTAATGAACATTAAAATAAAAATAAATGGTAAAAAAATAAAAAATAACCTGATTTTTTGTATGTTTGTACTAGTGTGGCAAGTGTAGTCAATTTTGACGTCATATGGCGCAGTAGTGCTTTGTCGATTAGAAAAAACAAAATCAAGTGTGACATCTTGGTACATTTTGAGGTAACGTTTGCCGTGCGATTTTTCTTTTTTGCATAGGTTAAACCGCTTAAGTTTTATACCTGAAAATTTGCATGTGCCATTTGGTTGTGACAATGAACACATAATTTTTTTGTCAAATTTATAGCATTTGTTAAATTCATTTTTAGTATGCAGGAGCACGTGCACCTTAAAGCCGAATTGAATATCCCACGGGAGACCCTCTAAAAAATCAACGTGCATGGACAACTGAATGTACTATGGTCTGTGGAGATTAGCTATGATTGCTTACCAACATGCCACCGGCTTCACCCATCATGTGCTAGTTAATAATTGCTACTCTCTCAGTCCCATAATGTAGTATTGTTTTTCAAGCTAGTCTAGCTAAAAAAAGATACTAAATTATGAGACAGAGGTAGTACTTCTGTAGGACGGAAGAACATTTTATTCTATAAATGTAAATTTGTGAGGCAAGTTTACCTAGAGATTAATCAAAACCGGTGGGTTTACTTAAAATCATGCTAGAGATTACCTAGAAGTTTACCTAGAGATTACCACCACACATCAGCTTTTACTTAAAATCATCACGTAGGGTTACATAAGTGTAGCATTGCTTGTATGTTGATGGTTATCTCGTCCCATGCACATGTCGTCGATTGAACCACACCATACGATGGCGTTGCGCTGTCTACTGATTGTCACCGCGAACGAACCTGATACCTCGAGAGGTAGGGACCAAATCAATCCAGCTGATCAGCCCCGTCCATCTGGATCTGGATACACTCACATTAGTTAGGAAAGCGACCGTCGATTGAAACAGTTATATATGCGCAAGTTGCATTTTATTTCAGCTTTGGGAATTGCATGATAATATATCCCGTTGCTAAAGTCAGTGCCGCTTTTTCTTTGATAGAAACGAGTCAGTGCCACTTTGTGTGGTGAGGCCGCGAGCGTACATACATGCATACATCTTCCGTAAGATCCACTCTCACACAAGGCACGATATTCTAAAACAGTGTGAAGGTGAATAGTAGTAATACAGTACATGATTTCCTCCCCTCAAGCAGCTCAAAATTTAGGTTTTTAGACAACTATAAAAAGAAAATTTGAAATAATGTATGCTGCTACCAAATTGCACATAGGCCGACAAAATACTAGAAGAAATGCGGAGGCCGTCACTTACAACGAGAAAATATATACAATTCATTAGAGCATGGTTAATAGTATAGCCACTGCTGGCTATAAGAAGTTGCCATGTCACCTGCCTACATTATCTTATTGTACTTGCTCTTATACCACCGGCACGCTATTACATCGGTAACAACAAAGTAATCCTTGGCCTAGCTCAGACAAGCAATGCCAGTAGGTCAGCACCTCCACAAAAAAATAGACCAAGGCATCTTCTACGTTGATTCTCTGTGAACCGACCCATATGTTCGTTTTCTCATAAATTTGATTCAAACCAGGGGAGGAAGAGGGGAGAGAGGGCTGTGGGAGTTCAGACTGCCGTCGCATCCTCGCCAGCACCCACAATCCACCCAAAATCTCTCCACGCCATTCCACGCGCGAAGAGGGTTGCCATGTCGTTTAATGTCGGAGAGACGCTATTGAAAGATGCCAGTCAGATCTCCATTCTCCACGTGCATGTTCAATACCGAAAAGACGCGACGAGACAGTTCCGGAGAGACGACGATGTCGTCAGTGCCTGTGGGTGTTCAATGTCGAAGACGTGACGGCGCCACTTCAATGCGGACGCGGCGATCGAGAAGCCTACCCCAATTGCATTGATGTCGGCTATCCGCCCGTCCGCGTGCTCGCGGCTATATAAGCGGTGCAGCAAGCCTCCGTAGCCATTCCATCCGCGCTCAAAGTCATACACGCCCAAACTCCAACCATGGTCCGCTCTCTTACCAGGATGTACAAGATACTCACCCCAACAAGACGAGTAGAGCTACTGGTGGTGGATGAGGAGGAAGGCCGACGCAAGAGGAGGCATCGTTGAACCAGGAGGATGACACACTAATGCACTAGGAGGAGGAAGTGACTCTGGTGCGTCGACGTGAGCTCACCCGTGAGATTCAGGACATGCGCGACATCGAGGCGACCTTTTTAACGAATATCGTAACAATGAAACAAATGGTGATCCTCGACTTCATTTAGTTGAAGCACGGGGTGCTAGCAAACCATCGTCATCTTCATGAGAAAGAAACGAGAATCAATGAAATCTTCACTAGCCTGGAGGACGACGAGGAGCTAGCCGAGCCGATCGAGGAGATGGTAGTGGACTGCGACGACGTGAAGACGGACGTAAAGTTAGATGAGTAATTTTAATTTTATTTAAGTATTAAAATAGTTAAACAAATAAAACATCATCCGTTTATGTAAATTATATTCAAATTTTAATGAATTTTGTTTGAATTTATCTGATTTTAGTATATTTTTGATGATTTTTTATGGTTACAATTGAATGGTTGGTTTTCGCATCAAAATTCATGGATTGTTTTTTCTCAATTCACAAACAGATGCGGTGTCTGTAAAAAGGATCGGTGTTGAAGATCCCTCACCACCTCTAAAATATTGTTAACAAAGAGAGGCATTTTGTTCTTGGCTGTGTGCATTGTTGATTTTTTTAGGCAAGTGTGCATCCTTGATGAATTTAAACATCTTGTTGGTGCAGAGGCTGGATGTAACTAGATGATACCCCACGCGTTGCTGCGGAAACTTTTAACAAATAATTTAGGTTTCAAAATATAAGAAAATTTATGAAATATAGTATAATTTGATTATAAATTATTTTTTAAAAGAGAATTTGTTTAGAGTAAAAAAAATAATATTTAATGAAAAAAATGAGTGTGATTTTTGTTATAATAATTTATTATCTTAACAATATATCAGCGAGATGATATGAGACGAAAAACAACATTGAGTAGAGATAGTGGCACATCAACCTTAACTAAACTTAAAACAATGATAGTAATTATATCTGTGCATTCATAAAAAATTGTTGCACATAAGAATAAATGCTAGGTAACTTATAATTTAATTTTTAATAGAACACTTCATGTATATACTCTCATTAAATTCCCGTGCACCTACAAGTATGAAAAGGGTTACCTAGCATTTAGTGGAAAAGGGTTTTGTATGATGAACCTACTTGTGTCAAAAAATAAATAAATTAGTGAGGATAAACTATTTAAATATTATAAATTTGTATTTTCGCGATATTAATATATTACTCTTAAAAAGAACAAAGAGAGGCAGGATCACGCGCACACGCAGATGAATAAACAAACAAATGCTGCAATAAATCGCGATCGCATCTGTGAGTGACGCGGAGAGTAATTATTTAAGCCGCTGGAGCGGACGGCGCACGCACTGCTCGTCCCATCCCGGAAGAATTCCCCAATTAAAGATCTCTTTCTTTCTCTCCCTCGTCACCTCCCACCTCACTCGCCCGCTTACCGCTGCCGGACATGTCGACGTCGTCAGCCGCCGCGGCCGGCGACGAGACCGCCGCTCCCCAGGGACCGCCGCCCGTGGAGACCCGCAAGGGCGCCAACGGGCTCGAGAAGGTCGTCCTCCGCGAGGTCCGGGGCAGCTCCGCCGAGGTACGCTGTTGCCTGTCTCTCTCTCTCTCTTTGAGTCCCACCTGGTAGGCGTTTCCGCGGTCAGATCTCGGTACAGATCCGTGCCGCTGGATGTTTTTTTTTCATAGACGAACAGTGGCGCTGGATGTTTCGGAGGAGCTCCGATCCCTAACATTTTACAGTAGAACTGTTTTCATAGGGGATTTTCCTATGCGAGATAGGACTGCCTTGATCGCCTGAATTGGGTAGGGGCCTGTGAGGAACTGATCTCGGTGCTATTGTTCTGAGTTCCGACACCTCCTCTATAAAAAGAGCCAGTGAGAGTGTACGCAGCCTATGATTATTATGACGCCAAGTCTGAGCCCCATACGTTCCGTACCATAGGACTTTTGCGTTGGCGAACGCCTGTAGTGATGAATGGTGATGGAGAAATCAACAACACAATAGAAATAAGTGTCCACCGTGATCTGTAATGTAGCATCTGTACTGTAATCCCTGAATATGAAGCTTTAACTATGATAATCTGTCCGATCTGTGTGCGATTGGCAAGTGGCGACCATTGGTTCATAATGGAATCATTTGCTTGTGACTGGTGAGGGCCTATAGGCTAACAGGGGAAAGTTAGAGGATCTTGAATATTCTGATCTGTTTCGTGACCAGGCAGTATATATATATATAAACACTGGCAGCAAAATGCTCATTTCGTTTACCATATAAAACAACTTGCGGGGTAACAGAGTTTACCTGCTGGTTTAGCTCTCCTGGTCACCATTTCCTGCTGTTGTGAATTTGTGACACAAACACCTCTTGTTTCGCAGAACCCGGGCATGTTTTTTTGGGCCTAGAGTGGCAGTATACATAGTGACAACACACATGGATGTTTTCATTATAGTCTCAGCTGTGCGAAGGGCCTGCTCCGTGAAGAGTGGGTTATGCAAGTGCATGGATCCATCTAGGAGAGTCACTGATGGAATTTTTTCTGAGGAGGTAGATACTCTGTATTGCAATACAGAACTGCTTTAACTAGGCGTACCATCAAAGGAGTTTCCAAGACAGTTGCTTGCTTAGCTAACTGTTAGGACTCTGGAACGATGTCAAGAACAGCATGCCCATTTATAGGATAGGACTTGTCGATCAAACATATTGATTTTCTGTCGTTTGGTACTTCGGTTTATCGTATCATTATATAAGATTCCCCAAACCTGCAGTCCTGTACCCATAGACGTGATGTGTGAGGTTATCAAGCCAAACGGGTCAGACAATTTTTTTCCCGATCCTCTTCGATCTACCTCTTGTTGCCTACTTTACTCTCAGTCATCAGACATCGATGATGAATAGTATGCCAGACATTTGGGTTTCTTCCATGTTGTTAGTTTCTGCTGCAATTCATGGAGAAGGCCATGAGGTCAGCACTGGTGGAAAGGTAAAAATGCCAGGCAAGAGTTTGAGCTGTACTGAAATGATGGGTGGTGACTGGTGAGCTAGTGATTTAGAAGTTTGTGACCCTACTTCCATGGTTTGCAGTGTTGTTCTTAGTGTTTTTTAAGATTGTGACCCTGCTGCCATGGTTATTAAGTATTATTCCACCTCTCATTTAGAAGTTAACCCAGATACACTAGATAGATCAGCCCATATCTTCTTTCATATCAAATGTACACGATGAAGACGCATGGGCTAACTAACCACAGACATATATGTTGTATTGCTGTTCCACAAGGCTTGGCTATTGGAAGTTCAACATGTCACTATAGTTGACAGGTTGACACATTGATTTTTGCTCTTTGGGACATTAAGAATGCTGCTGCAACAAAATATAAATATTTCTTCATGGCGTAATCATTAGTTAGCAGTATGAATATTTCACTTTAGCCTACCCCAACTTGTTTGGGACTGACAGGCTTTGTTGTTGTTGTGTTGTATGAATATTTCACTTGATTGATATCTGATAGAAATGGCACTAAAATAGAACAAGCTACCTCTTTGTGCCTTCTAGAGTCCTATTTGTGACAGGATAAACCGGGATTTCATGATCTTCGCAACAGGCAAAAAAAAAAAAACTGTGCAACCCTTACAATTTTTGACAGAAATAAACAACTACCCATTCAAAATCGGAACTATGTCGAGCTCCAAACCTCAAAAGCAGACACAAAACGAATGTCACTTCAGAAGTTCTGACCACCTTTTGAGAGCTTCTTCCATTTTTTTAGGTAACCTGTTACAAACAAATAACTATTTACTTATTTAGCCCTATACTTGTTATTTCTTTCAGGTGTACCTGTATGGTGGCCATGTCACATCATGGAAAGATGAGCATGGGGAGGAGCTGCTTTTCGTTAGTAATAAGGTGCCGTTGCTTTTCTTCTTAAGTACTACTCCCTCCGTCCCATAATGTAGTAACGTTTTTTGAGCTAGACTAGCTCAAAAACGTTACTATATTATGGGACGGAGGGAGTACAAAATATGTCAGTGCTTTTAAAATATTCTCTCAGCGTTGTTTCAGTTATCATGTCTAAATTCTGACTTGACTTGATTATCATCCAGAAATTTATAACATACAAATACATTTCTATTGCTAGTTCAGCACTTATCAGTTTGATGCTAGGGCAAAAATATGTGCTGTCAACAGCAAGTTTTATCTTGAGTTATGGCTGACATTTTAGTGCAGTAAGTCAAACAATTTTTACATAATTTTCAGTACCATCTTTCTCATATATGCCATAATGCTGTGGAGATATTTCAAATAAGCATTTCCCTGCTGCACATTTTGCCTTGTCAACAAGGAAATAATATGTGGATCTAAAGTTTACTGGAATCTTGATCCCACATCTTCTCGATTGCGTAATATTTGCTTGGCTGATGTCATTGTTCTGTCAGGCTGTTTTCAAACCTCCAAAAGCTATACGTGGAGGTATACCAATCTGCTTTCCTCAGGTATGAGAGTTTTATTTTCTAAACCTGTTTCTAACCTTTTTTCTTCTTCAATTCCTTCTGTTTTTTTCTGATTTTATTTTTGCTAAGTACTTCCCCGTTCTAGTTTTCCAACTTCGGACATCTGGAAGCTCATGGATTTGCAAGGAACAAGATCTGGGCTGTTGACACTGATGCACCACCATTTCCAGTACCAATCTCTAGTAGAGCTTACATCGATTTAATCCTTAAACCTACTGAAGAAGACTTAAAGATCTGGCCACATAGGTGGGCATTCTAAATAACTACATACTTATAGTGGATTAATGCTATTGTAGAGAACATGGAGTCTTTTTTTCGTTATAATTTTGTGTTGAAGCCAAGCCCTGTATGTTTAAATGGATCAATAAGAGCAATCCTTTCGTTGCAGTTTTGAGTACCGTCTGAGGATTGCACTTGGACCTGGTGGAGATCTGATGGTGACTTCACGTATAAGGAATACCAATGCAGATGGAAAGCCATTCTCTTTTACCTTTGCATATCACACATACTTCTCAATTTCTGATATAAGGTATGTTTTGTCAGCTCGCCATCATATTAAAAAAAGAAATCATTATCACAATAGTGTTTGAAGTGATATCGTAACAGAAACAGAATACTTAATCCCCAATCCTAAGTTTGTTTGTCCCAAATCTAAACAATACATAATTGCCCCATCTGTCAATTTTTATAGTAGTTGTTTTTTTTCTCTTGTCATAATTCCATTCTATTATTTCAGTGAGATACGAGTAGAAGGCCTGGAAACTCTGGATTACCTAGACAACTTACAAGATAGGGCCCGCTTCACGGAACAAGGCGATGCTATTGTTTTTGAATCTGAGGTGCGTTACCAAGGCATTTGAATAGTATTACCATTTCCATTTTTCTTTGCACCCCAGTTTCTAACTCAAGGAAGCATATGTAAAATTTACAGTTGGACAGAATATATCTGAGCACACCGTCAAAAATTGCCATTATTGATCATGAGAAGAAAAGAACATTTGTTGTGAGGAAAGGAGGCCTTCCGGATGCTGGTATGGTGAATTCCTATATTTGTTTGCTTAGAACTGTGATAAATTATCGTCATTAAAATCATTGAAGAATGAATTTAAGGAGTTTCTGTTTTTTCTTCTTGGTTACAGTTGTTTGGAACCCCTGGGACAAAAAAGCTAAGGCACTGGCAGATTTTGGGGATGATGAATATAAACGCATGGTATGTGTGGAGGCAGCTGCTATAGAGAAGGCGATTACTCTGAAGCCTGGCGAGGAGTGGACTGGAAAATTGGAACTATCTGCAGTCCCATCTAGTTATTACAGTGGTCAATTGGACCCAGATCGTGTTATTCAGGATTCAGTTGTCCCGGAGGATTCAATCAGCTAGCCCTTAGTAAAGTTATGTGCAGGTAACATTTATACTAGTAATATGGCCATATATGGAAGTTGTGAACATATCAACATAGTATATGCATCGAAAGCACATATAGTACTATCCATACTCCATATTCTATTGGAGCTAGTATTTTCTTTTGAATGTTGTCATTTGCATACTATTTTCCTTTCCACCGTGTCCCAAATTATACATAGAAGTGCTTAAGTCGGTACGTAGGAAGAATTAAGTCCATAGTTAAGAGACTGGATGTTAGGTAATGTGTTGGGGGTAAGCATTGTGCGTCCTGATTTCTAGTCCAGATCAAGTGCTGGAACTTCGAGGTGGGATACTAGGTGGTCTGGTGATGTGTTGGAGTAATTATTGCTTTATTGGCAAGCTGATTTTTCGACCACCTGAAGTGGTTGAACTTAGGAGTGTCTGATTAACATATACAAATTCATTGCTAAGAATTATGACAACAAAGACTTGTTTTGATGGCTTGGTATGCATTAACCTGGTATTGGGTAATCAAGGAGTACTATAAATTTACTGGTGAAGTGGCAACCACATTATGGAAACTATTTATATGGAGAACTTCAATTAGAAAAGACTAGCTTAGTTGCACAATGTTTTGTTTTGATCTGTTTTTAATTGTAAATATCAAGATGCTGTGAACTGTGAACTTTCTATCATATTCATGTATGTTCCGAAGCCTATAATTGTTTTGCATCTGTTCTCAGTAATAATTCTTTGTGTATGATTCACATTGACATGTTTCCTGTGTTTCAGGTAGACTATTAATATCGTATGCACAAGGGAAATGGTAGCAACGAGTGTCAAAACATTTCTTCCATTCTATTCAAATCTTGGTTGTTTTCGGCGTACCTACCGGAACAGAGTGAAAGTCTCAACATTGATTTCTGTTTTGGGATCCACGTGACATAAAGGGACAAATCAGTGTTTGTACCCTGCATAGGGATGATCTAAGAAACATCTTGGATGATTTGTAAAATAAATAAACTTATAATTGTATTTCTTCTTTTACCAGTTTCGAATATTCTCAGATGCATAAGTTCCGTAGTGTGACCAAAAGGCGGAGACGGTGTTGAACCACCTTTCAGATAAACACAAATGATGTGTAAACATCATGAGGTTTTGAGCTGCATGGCTTGTTGGTGGTTGCGGAACCCATGTTTATTTGGATGCAGTGTGCCCACTCTGCAATTATGGACCATTAGATAGTTATTTGAAGCTGTTATAGTTGTTCTAGGTTTTTTTGGTCTTGAGTAAAGCTGTTTTTTTTGTTAGCCTAAAAGGTTTCATTCTGTTTGGACATTTTTTGTTAGCATGCTTGGCTATACGCTAGATCTTGTTTTAAACATTGTTACTAGAATGATGATACTCCCTCCGACCCGAATTAATGGGCATGACAGTTTTTTTACAACCCCCCTGCTAGTTCAAAATGAATTGAGATCGAGTCCTCCTTCCTCGCGGACGCGGAACGCTGCCGTCTGCAGGTCGCCGGAGAGAGCGAGCCCGCGGCGGCTCCGTTCGCAATTGCGAGGCTCAATCGGAGAGCTCCCGCCGCCGGTCGCTTACCCTTCCCATCGCGACCGCTTCCCTTCACATTGCCGCCTCCGCCGGGACGACCTCTGCTGCCGCCTGGACTGCGCCGAGCGGCCACGCCTTCTGCCGCCATGACCGTGACGTCGCCTCCCTGGTACGGGACGTTGCCCTCCCGTTGTGCCCGCGGAGGTGGCGCAGGAGCCACTCCGTGGTGGTGGCGAGGCCGCTCCATTGCGGCGCGGGCACGCCGGACCTCACTGGAGGCACGGCGCCGCTCGCCGACGGCGCCGCCTCAGCGTGCCAGGAGCTCAAGAAGAGCCCCGTCTGGCTGCACTTTGCTCGGGATTTACAGGTAGCTTGATGGTAGGCGACCTGTATTCTGAATTTGTTGTTGTACATTCTGAATTTGTTGCTAAAGTTATGAATTCTGAACTTGATGGTAGGCGACCTGTATTCTGAATTTACAAAAAGTTAGTTACTCAATAGAGAAGTTGAGATACTCCTCTCTGAATTTGATGAATGATGCTTCAATACAAAACAAAAATATTTGATGAATGATGCTTGGTAGCCTGCTGATTTGATACGTCCCAAACGTATCTATAATTTATGCTTGCTCCATGCATGTTTTGTGTGATATTGCTATGATCTAGATACACTTTCATACACTTTTGTTCATATTTCGACTAACTTATTAACTCAGTGCACCACAGTGTCAGTTTTCTGCTGTTTTTATATTTCAGGTTTCCCCCATATTAAAAATGCTCCAAAAATTCGGGATAAAAAATCAGTGTGAAGGAACCTTCCGAAATCACCTGGGTGGGGCCAGAGGGCCACCACCAGGGGGCCAGGTGCCCTGGCGGCGCGCCCTAGGGGCTGGCCGCGCCAGGGGGCGCCTGGACCCCTGGTGGCCCCCTGGCTCCCCCTTCCGCCTATTTATTTCCCGTGACGTGAAACCTCCGAAGTGAGAACCCTTTTTCGCGATCTCGCATCTGTTTCGCCGCCGCCGCGCTTCCAAGATTAGGAGCGCCAGCGGACCTCTTCCCGGCACCCTTCCGGAGGGAGGATTCACCTTCGGGAGCTTCCCCTCCACCATGGACGCTTCCTGGATATGCCATGAGTAGTTTCCTTTGGACCATGGGTCCGTGATCAGTAGCTATGTGATGTTCTCCTCTTCTGTTTGTTCTTCATGGTTTAGACCTCGTGAGCTGCCCTACATGCTCGAGGCACATATGTAATTTTCTGATGTTGCTATGCTGAGTTTGCTGGGATCTGATGGATTATGAAACTATGTTCAATTTGTGATTGAGTAATATATTTGGTTCTTATCTCTTATATTTTTGTTCCTAAGTAATTCTTGCATGTTCTCCGTTGCTGTTTATTGCTTTGGCCAAGTAGTAGGTAGTGACTCCAAGAGGGAACGTTATGCTCGATTGTGAGTTCATGCGCCCCGATGACACGCTTGAGTGACAAAAACATGAGTCTAGGGGATGTGTTGTTGCCACAAGGGGGAAAACAACGGTGCTTGTAACCGCGGTTGCAAGGATTGTTTACTTTACGCAAGGTGCTTTTTAATGCAGTTGTGTGTTGCTTTGGGTTTACACTTTGGGTGGAGCTCGCAACTTAATACCAGCGAGATGTTCTGGATAGATATCTCAAGGTGGATGATTAGTAGTAGATGCAGTTGGATTTCAGTGTACTTATTTTGGCGTACCGCCCATGCTTTTGAGCCTCGTTCTTTCTTTGTAGCATAGTTAGCATCGCGGTGCGTTTTTAATCCTGTCAATTGCCCAGTTGTAATTTGTTCACCTCACATAGCAGTTTTATCGTCTTTTGGGAGAGAGACATCACTAGTGAACATCACGAGACCCCGGTCCATATTCTCATCACTGTTTACACGCTCTTTTATTTTCCTTCTTTTACTTTCTAGTTGCTATCATCATTATCATTATTATCTGTTGCATTGATCCTTTGTGAACAGCAAGGCCGGAGAGATTGACAACCTCTCTGTACTCGTTGGGAAGCAAAGTTATTCGTGTTGTGTGCAGGTCCACGTCAGTTGCGTCGTTGACACCTACTTATCATCTCCGGAGTCCTACTGGAGACAAACCTTGGTATCTTCACCAAGGGAAATATGCCGCTATCCTACATCTCACCTTCCACTTGCGGTAACCAACGAGGAGAGAGTATCAAGCAACTATTGTTTGGAAAATTATGATGAAAATTATTATATTACTGATCATCTTGAGAGAATCTCTCCCCCAAAGGAAGAGACTAATGTTTTGCAGAACTCTATGGAAGAAGAAATTGCTGAACCTGAAAGCTCCTTGGATGAAAAATAGGAGGAGAGTGACGAACAAAATGAGGAATAATGGAGCCATCCATGTCAACCTTCTAATGAGAGTAACTCATTGAATCTTACCTTATATGAGTGTTATGATCCTATGGATTCTTTTGAAATATCCTTTTTTGATGAAGTTGATGCCTTCTATACTTGTGGCCATGATCCTATGGAGATGAACTTGCTATAGTTCCTTATGTTAAGAATGAAATTGTTGCTATTGCACCCACACTTGATTGCCCTATTATCCTTTTGAAATCTCCAACTCAAATTCCAGAGAATTTTTCCCTTATCAAGACTCAATGTGATGGGTTGCATTTATCCTATGTTCCTAAAGACCGTGTTGAAAACTATACACGTGTGCTTGTAGGTCATGAACAACATGATTTATGTGATTATATTCTTGATGTTGTTCATGATACTACTTAAAATTATTTTGAGAGAGGGGAGTTTGGTTGTGGAAACTTCCATATTATTAAAACTCCTCTCTTTATGTTGAAAGTTTTTAAGTTGTTCTTTTTCCACCTTCCTATGCATGTCACTTTGTGCTTCTTTGATTTATTTGGTTACAAGTTTTCTAGGCAGAGGAAGTGGGTTAGGCTTAAATGTGTTTCATATTTGCTTCTTGATGCTCTCTTTTGCTTGAAATTCTTATTCTTATGAGAGCATCTTTTATAATCATTATGCCTAGCTTAAAGGCGTAAAAGAAAGCGCTTGTTGGAAGGCAACCCAATATGTTTTTACTTATGTTTTTAGTGGTCTTGATGATTGTTACTACCGTAGCAACCTCATTGTATCTTTATTTTCAAGATTTGTGCCAAGTTCTAGCCTCATATGATAAGGGAAGCAAAAGTTGTGACATGCTGTCCAGAAAACAGATTTCGTCTGCTTGACGAAAAAAATCGAAAAAAATCATCAGTTCATCTTTTTGAGCTGAATTTTTTACACAACATGCTCTATACAATTGTGAAATTTCATATGTTCTGAATTTTTTTATTTGAGTTGCATAAGTACCCCAAAAAAATATTTACTACCTGTTGTTCTGTTTTCACAAATTCTGCCACGTTTTTCCTTTTCTTACTTTTGCAAACCTTAAGCTTGCTTTTTCTTTGCAATTTTTTTGGCAATATTGGAAAACAGTATCTCTTCAACAATATCTTTATTTCCAGTGAGAAAAAATATTTTATTAAGGGTACTAACCTCTCTAATCAGCTTATGATGAGTTATGTATGAAGGGAGTTTTTAAGTGTTCGAGGGAAGATGATGAAAGAAGATCCGGGAGTGGAAAACGCTCAAGCTTGGGGATGCCCCCATGCATCCCCAATAAATATCCAAGGAGACTCAAGCGTCTAAGCTTGGGGATGCCCCTGTGCATCCCCTTCTCCATCAACAATCATCAGTTCGTCCTTCGTCTCACTATATTTTTATCACTTCATGCGTTATGTGTTATGCTCGGAGCGTCTCGCTCTTAGGTTTACTTTTTAGTTTTCTTTAGTTTTGATTTTTGTTCATAACAAGTTAGACCCAGCTTAGTCTGTGTGGGAGAGAAACACGCTCCACTCCTATCTAGAAAAAATCATAACAAATTTCATGCCTATTTTTCTCTGTTGTGTGTTCTTTATCTTTTCGTAGCTACATCCATGTTTAGTTTTAGTTTTAGTTTTAGTTTTAGTTTTAGTTTGTCTTTAGCAAGAGCCTTGGCTTTTGTTTATTTTGTTGCTGGAACTCTCTTTAGTTCTCATGTTTATCTTGTTAAGAGAGTTGGTTGTTGCAGTGAGTTGTGTCTTGTCTTGAAGTAGGTAATTGAGGTTGCTATTTAATTTAAGTAGTAACTTGCAATAGTTTTGAGGTATTGTTGTGAGTAATTTTTGAAATTTTGGTGTCAAGAGCTCTAGCCTATTAGTGATAGGTGTCGTATTTTGGGCAATCCGTGTTTATTTTCAAAAACCTACAAAACTAGTTGAGAACTCCAGCTACTAGATGGATCACTAATCTTTTGAGTGATCATATATTAGAGTACACTCACGTACCATGAGTCGAGGATGCGCAAGGATAACCAAACCCCCATACACTCCTCCTCGGGGTACTTGTCTTTTTGTGAACCTCCTCATTAGATTGAGAGTTACCGATAATAAGTGCATGAGTTCTTCGGACTAATGTAAGTATTGAAAGTTGACACTTCCACCTCCTCATATTTGCTAGCCTCTTCAGTACCTTGCATTGCCCTCTTTTCACTCTGAGAGTTGGCGTCCACCTGTCGGTGCATCCAAACCCTTGGCATGATGCGCTCTGTCATCATAAACCTCCTTATATCTTTCCTCAAAACAGCCACCATACCTACCTATCAAGGCATTTCCATAACTTTCCAAGATATATTGCCATGCAACATCCACCTTTTCATGACTTGATCTTCATGTCATACATGTTCCTGCTACACTGGCAGAGGCATACCTTTGCATACATCATGATAGCTACATCTTCTTTATGTTGAGTATCTTGTAAAGTGTGAAGATCTTCTATACCCTCTTGTAAAATAGAGTGTTGCCCTTAAGTGAGGAAAAGATCCCAAAGTGGACAAAATAAAAGATCCCAAAGAGGACAAATGAGAATTAAAAATAAAGAGCCATTGAGGCCACCAAAAAAATACAAAAAAGAGAAAAAAGAGAAAAAGAAAATAAAAAGAGAGAAAGAGGCAATACTACTATCCTTTTGAAAGATCCACACTAGTACTCCCTCTTATCCTTGTACTCCATAGAGATGATCATTTATGCATATAGCTATGTGGGGACCTTAACACTATAGAACTTGGATTGCATATTTCAAGGATGGGCCTCCTCAAACGAGCTCTAGGTCTTCATGAGCGAGCAAGTTGGATGAACCCCCATTAGTTCCATCGGAGAGATTTTATTAGCTCATATGTGTATCCGTTGCATGGAAATCCCTACTCCTCACATCATATCTATCATTTGACCTTCTCACCTATGATTGTCCTCATTGATGCGAGCCTTTCTCACCTTTTTGTCTTCCTCCTCCACCATATTTCTCTCTTTGCCATCCTAAGTGTCAACTTTCGTGTTTACGCTAATCCATTGCATGAGTGCTCAAAATATCGAAAAAGAGTGGATCAAATTGACTTGTACCTGGCTAGTGGTCCGGGGACGAGTCAAGATAAGATTCCAAAGAAGACCAAGTGTGAAACTTTAGTAGATTGAGTTCTCAACAAATATACCTTTTCTCTCGTATTCACATATCCCCTTCTTGCACGCAAACACCATTTGGAGACATTTGAGTCACGGACAGCGAGAGCTCTTGCACCTAATATTCTTTTGTTGCTTGTTTCAATGCTAATATAGACTCTTGCCTGCTATGACTTGAATTGAATCACATACCTTGATTGCTTTACTTTTCAAAGTTCTTATATTATTGCTAGCATGTCACCACAGAAATTATGCTTGTTATCATTTACCTACTCGAGGACACGCATGAATTAAGCTTGGGGATGTTGATACGTCCCAAACGTATCTATAATTTCTACTTGCTGCATGCATGTTTTGTGTGATATTTCTATGATCTAGATACACTTTCATACACTTTTGATCATATTTAGACTAACTTATTAACTCAGTGCACCACAGTGACAGTTCCTGTTTTCTGCTGTTTTTTTATTTCCGGTTTCCCCCATATTAAAAGTGCTCCAAAAATTCAGGAAAAATCAGATAAAAAATCAGCGTGAAGAAACCTTTCGGAATCCCGCAAAGTGCTTTTAATGCAGTTGTCTGTTGCTTTTGGTTTACACTTTGGGTGGGGCTCGCAACTTAATACTAGCGAGATGTTCTGGATATATATCTCAAGGTGGATGATTAGTAGTAGATGCAGTTGGATTTCGGTCTACTTGTTTTGGCGTACCGCCCATGCTTTTGAGCCTCGTCCTTTCTTTGTAGCATAATTAGCATCGCGGTGCGTTTTTAATCATGTTAATTGCCCAGCTGTAATTCGTTTACCTCGCATAGCAGTTTTATCGTCTTTTGGGAGAGAGACATCACTAGTGAACATTACGGGACCCCGGTCCATATTCTCATCACTGTTTACACGTTCTTTTATTTTCCTGCTTTTATTTTCTAGTTGCTATCATCATTATCATTATTATTTGTTGCGTTGATCTTTGTGAACAACAAGGCCGGAGAGATTGACAACCTCTCTGTAGTCGTTGGGAAGCAAAGTTATTTGTGTTGTGTGCAGGTCCACGTCAGTTGCGCCGTTGACACCTACTTATCATCTTCGGAGTCCTACTAGAGACAAACCTTGGTATCTTCACCGAGGGAAATTTGCCGCTATCCTACATATCATCTTCCACTTGGGATAACCAACGAGGAGAGAGTATCATGCATTTGCTACTCCTCTCTGAATTTCAGTGCAATTTGTCATGTATGTATGTACGCCAGTCTATATAACAAGTACCTGTTGCTCTCTAGTCTTTGTAACAAGTACTCCAGCAGTACTATTCCAGGAGTAACATGTTGGTATGTGTGGAATGTTGCCGCCCTGATGCAGATACATCTTCATATACATTGCCCTTTGTTAGAAGTGTACATGGAGTACATCTTCAGATACATCTTCAAAAGTGTATTCTGAATTTGAGGTTGTTTTGTTTTGTTTTTGTCCAATGCTCAGATCTTAGAAGGGTCCTGGTTAGAAGTAATCTGCAAATAATCCCATATAATCCTGGTAAGTAGTTGTCCAAAACAAGCTAGGCTGGAGTACTGGTTAAAGAAACAACAAGTGGAGAAAGAGGAGGAGAAGATGAAGGATAAACAAGCATAGAAAGCATCAAAGAGAAAAGGAAGGTCCCAAGTAATCGTGGAGGATTACACATTTATCGCAGGAAAAGAATATGGCACATGGTTGAAGGACCCATCAAGCATTGTCCATCCATGTCGTCGAGTCAAGAGTGTATGTCAATGTCTTATTGCTTGTAATTATCTGTTTTAAGATAGTGATGCATCTTACTAACATAATTTTATGTTTACTATTTACAGAAATTTGATCTCATCCAGGAAACACAGATAGGCGAATTTGAAGTTGCAATACAACCAATAATAGAAGAAGAGAAGCCTGAGGAGAAGAAGAGGATCAAGAGGATAAGAGGAGGAGACGATGAAGGCAATACAAGAATCCAAGGAAGGCACAAAACAAACAGCTACTCATCCTAAATTGTAAATTATAAGCATGGTATATTGTGTTGTAATACTAGAGAAGTTTATGTGGAGCCTGATGCTGCAGTATACTTTTTTTTAACTTGAGAGCTTTTCAGAAAATGATGCTTCAAGTTGACGTCTTTTCTATGCTATTATATATATGGTCTATTTGGAATGGAAAATGTTTTGAATGCAAGAGGCAAGAGGAGTTTGCTATTCTCTGAATTATAAACATATGAATGTATCCTCTGAATATATTTGCTATTTGCAAGAGGCAAGAAAACAAATCAAGCTCTAGCATTTGCTATCCTCTGAATGTAGTACACATGCAATGCTACTCTAAATTTATTTGAAGTGTGGCCTAATGCAGACACAGGCAATGCTAGAATTCTCTGACTTTTAGCAGTGCAGACACAGGCAATCCTAGCATTCTCTGAATTTGCATGTGTGGCCTAATGCAGACACAGGCAACAAATCAAGCTCTAACAAATTTAAGCAGTGCAGACACAGGCAACGAAATGTATTTGGCTGAATCTGATTGATTTCTCTGAATCTTAAGCGGTGGGTTTAGATGCAGTGGGTTGATTAAGATGCGGTGGGTTGATTTACTTGTTGGAAATATGCCCTAGAGGCAATAATAAAATGTTATTATATATATTTCCACGTTCGTAATTAATGTTTATATTTCTGTGCTATAATTGCAATGACCCTGACTGTGAGATTCAGAAGAAAACTCATTTGCATGTGTGGAAATGTAAACACCAAGAGTTTCTGGTTTAGCCTCTAAGACCAGCTCATGTGCTAACTGATGATTACGTTTTCTTAATCATGGACATTGTTCTTCTAACAAGGATGTCAGTAGCAATGGGAACATATTGTTAGCAGAACAATGATGTTGAACCGACCCCAGTATTGAATGATATACTTAGAGATCACATCGTAACTACGTTATAAGTCATATCATGAAATGTTATCATATACGTAATTCCTTAGACCATGAGAGTATCGAGTTGCTTCACACATGAAGACATGCTTTGGTTCTTAGATGAATCCTCCCGTAAATGGGAAGTAGTAAAATAAGTTCTGGGTATGTCAGATGGTGTGGCTAGTGACTGTGATAGTTCAAGAATGGGATTTGCTCCTTCACGATGAAGAAGATATTCACTTCGGGCCCACTCGGTATGAAGGTATCCATTATAGTCTGGCCAGACGCATTGTGATTCAGTCACGGGGATACCGGAATACGATAACGAGAAAAGGGGCAAACGAGCAAAGAGGATAACGAGTGGCTTGTGTTCAAAAGTTGTTACACATGGGTGCCAAACTTCTCTCCTCTAACTTTTTCATATATCGCGAAGCAAAGGGAATGGTACATGAATAAACATAATGGTTCACTCGAAGTTTCTTCGTGTATGTGCGGGAGTCAACATGGGTGTCCATGGCTCCGCTGTTGATTATTGGCTATTGACGAAAGGCTGTTGACCTATGTCCGGAAGATGTTCTGAGTCATGTCCGCATTATACCGAACCTATTGGGTCACACACTTAACGAGCAGTAGTCTGTTAGAATACTAGTATGGTAGAAGGTTTAGTGGAAGCAAAGCAGAATAGTTCATACGGGTACCGGAAGTAGTTCCGGATATTTATGGAATTGTTCATAAGGGCACCAGAAGTAGTTCTGGGTATTTAAGGTTATGTACGGATCACTCTGGAGTAGTCCCAGGTGGTTCCGGAACATATGAGAATGGTACTGGGGAAGTCCTGGATCAACCGGAATAGTTTCCGGATAATCGCTGGGCGTCCCGACAACCTTCGCGGTCATCGGGTGGCTTAAACTGTAACTCGGATGGTCTCGGAAACTATCCGGATGGCTCCGGAACGTCCGAGAACGGTCCTGGAAGTGCTCCAGAAGTGTCCGGAATGTCCCGAAACGGTCCCGATATGTCCCGGAAGGTCCTGGAAGCTTCTAGAAGGTCATGGAAGGTTCCGGGCAGTACCACCCACTCCCCTGCGCCCCTAGCCTTGGGGGCAAGCCACCTAGGCTGCCCTGGCCGGCCAAGGGGTGGGGGGCGCACCAAGGGGAAGGAATCCCCCTCCAGGTGGGAAGTCCAACTCTCCAATATGGCAGGTTTCCGGTGGGAAGGTTTGGGAGGTTTGGGAGTCCAAGTTGGACTCCCCACCCCCCTTATTGCGCCCAAGGGCCTCTTGGCCACCTATATAATGTGGGGGAGGGGTGGGGGGGGGGGGGTGCAACACAACTTGTCCCCAAGGCCTATGCGCCACCCTCCCTCCTCTAAACCCCGTTGCTCCACAATTAGACCCCGGTTTAGACGTTGTTCTAGATCGGAATCCGTTAGGGTTTTCTCCCTCTAGTTTTCTCGGTGGCGTTCATCTCTGGACGGCGGAGCGCTGCTGGATTGCTGCTATGGGATGTGTGGATACTAATGGAGGGGTCGTACCTTCGACCTTTCTTCGAGGAGCTTGTTCGTGGGACTTGTCCGTGGGACTAGATCGCGGGACGGTTCGAGGGATCGATATCCTCGCGGTTGGGAGGTCATTGAAATTCCTAGCTGTGGGGATCTGCACCGACGGTCTTCACCAACTCTACTTCCGCTACATCGGTTGGTGAGACATGACCTAAAACCTTGTATGCAATCTTCTTGGATGATCTTGGGTTCTTGATTCATAGGCCGAAATTTTTTGTTTTCTACTACGTTTCCCAACAGTTGTATCAGAGCGATCCTTGATTAGATGCATGTTTAGGTCTAGATCATATGTGTGATATGAGGCATTGATTTTCTTGTTGCTTCCCTGTCATGTGATTTTTTCTATGCTTGATGGCAAGTTGAGGTTTTGCTACAAGGATTGAGTTTTCCATCGATCCCTCTATGCTGCTTTCAGTATGCTGGTTGCCTTGATCATGGTCTACATCAAACTCCTTGGATCTCATCTTAATCTCGCAATAGAATATTTAACATGGAGGGGCTTGTGGATTTTATGAACTCAAATCCACACGGGGGTCACGCGTTGAACGAAGTTTGGCTTGTGGCATTAGTTGCTACACGCACCCCGAACGTTAAACTAGCAACATTGAAGTATCGTGTTTGGTTTGTTTAGGGAACAACGTTTGCATGTAACCTGCTAATCAACCACGATAAAATTTGCAACAACCCGTGTAGATAGCGATCTAACTTGTTTTTGCAGAGTATGCATGTGATGTGGTATAGCCTTCAAGATTTGCAATGTGTTTGTATGAGATGCTATATGATGTAATATTTATTCGCGACCTGCGTGTCGTGGTACGGCATGATGACTGGAGTCATATGATTGTCACTTAATTATGGCCTGCGTGCCAGAACTGTTTATTAGCTCGAGGCAAAGCAATAGATAGATGCAAGGTGATGATCTACGATGCGGAGGTGGACCCCGACGCGCATGCCGAAAGCCGTGGTGATGTTCCCGGCGCCAAGGACAAAGTTGGTGGACACGGTGACTTCAACCACGATGACGTGAAGACAATGAAGACTTCACGAAGCAAAGGGCTATACTATATCACATAATTTATGAACTGCCTGTGATGTTTATCCCTTTGATGCACCCTTGTTTGATGCGCGGTAGTCGTGTTTTATTAGGGTGATCTCTCGCAAAACAATATCAAGTTGATAGTGTTCTCCAACTGTAGCACCGTCTATACTATGTTTCACACCGGAGCAGGTCATGTCACATGGGTGCACACGGTGTGACGCATAAAATGCGGGTGTGTTAAAAGAACACACATCACATTACACTTGGTTGTCTTGACGGTTTGGATAAAAGTTTGCTACCGGAACACGCCCATCGAAAGATGAACAAGAATCACCTTTGGCGTGATTGGCAAGTTGGCCTACCGGTCCAGTCTAAGTCATCAGTGATGTCACATCAATGGCGGACGATTGGGTCGGATCTTGAATCACTCCAGCATCAATTACGAGAGATATTGATCTGAGTGGGAGCGCACTTAGTAATTAAATTGATTAATCACAAGTGCAACTTAATTATGAACAAAGTCTTAGTATTTGCATTATCGTTGTAGAATAATGGCTCGCGTTACCACCTTCCCAATTGATTTTGATTAACTGTATTATCTGGTAAAAACTTTACGATTGGTACCGTATTGTGAGGACTATCCTCAATAGTGCCGAGAAGGACCATGTCCTATCGCAAATTTTTGATGCTCTCCCGCTGATGCTATGGATGATGTGACTTACGTCCATAATCCAAAATGCTAGAATTCCACCACAGCTAAAGTGCATTGTCTTCACCACCATGAAACCCGAACTTCGAAAAGTTTGGGATAGTTATGTTATATTCATGGAACTGAAAAATTGTTTTCAGTGGTAAGACAATTAATGTTGGATATAAGATATCTAGTACAATGTATGATTGTAAGCATTAGTGAAAATGTTCATTGTGCTCTAAACAAAACTGATAAGTGTGGGATCCAGAAGAACAATGATCATATGATGATGAGGATTAAGGGAAAGGAAGTTCCATAGGGTGTTAGTAAGACTTACACGCCGGAAAGTCCATGGCCTGCGCCACCCTTGATCATGTGTGATCTTCTGTGAGTAGGAGTGACATTGGAAATAGAAATATGATACGTATAAAGGCAAAACGAAAGAAGACTGGAATAACCAGCTCAGAAATGAAAGTCATACGGAGTTATAGATGAATTCATTGCTGGTCAAGAGATGTAATTCTTGGGAAATCATGATTAAGCAGTTAATTGTGGATTCTGTATATTGTGATTAAACTGTTGATCACCAGAATATCACATCGATTGCATATTGTTGCAACTCGATGCAAGAAACACTATGGCTTTTATGACTAGCTAATGATAAGTTTTGACACGCTCGGGAACACGGTAAAAGGTTTACTATACCGTGTGTTGACTCTATGATTATCTTCATAATTCATTTTAGAGTTGAGTAAATTGTTACTACACTTTAGCCTTGTTGCAAAACATCATTTTGAATCATGTTTGTTGCAAGAGAGTTGTTCAAAGCTATGAATAACGTAAAGGCCATACTTCCATTATGAAAAGGTTGTATGTTATGAATCTTGATAATAATACTAAACATCCATAACACTGACGCTAAACGTCGCAAGACTGACAGAAATACCACATAGATGTGGCACTGCCGTTTATCACAAGTGACATAACATGCATGAAGAATTTCCATAAGTGATGGACTTTCGAGTCATATGATTATGAATCACTTGACGCTTGCGATCTTTGTCTCGAAGTAATGTGACTAAAACACCGTTGATGGGCCATACATGAACGGGCAACTAAGCCATTGGTAATCATACATGATGATGTGTGTAGTCCAATAAGTGTGGTTGTGTGCAGTGGATTTCCTATCTTCTCTCATGAGTTGAAGTAGATATGTGGATATCTGTTCAATAGAGACATACGTCTGAAATCTTTGAAATGTTCAAGGAATTTTAGAGTGAAATAGAAATTCATTGTAACGAGAAAAATAAAGCTTCTGCAAATTAGATTGTAGAAAGTAATATTTGAGTTACAAGTTTAGCGAACGTCTGATGAGTTGTGAAGAAGTATCATAACTTGCGTCTCCCGGAACACCACTATGAGTAAAGTGTTCGAGAGATGTAATCAAGTCATGTATGACACGGTAAGATCAAATATGACGTTTATCAATTTGCCATTATACTTATTAAAGTTATGCGTTAGTGACTATGGCTTTTACACTGAAAAGAGCACCATCAAATCTGTTGAAATGACACCATATTAGATGTGGTATGAACTGTTAAAACCATGTTGTCTTTTCTTAAAATTTGGGTATATGAGGCATATGTTTGACATACTCAAAACCCCAAAATCAGATAAGTGCTACTTTGTTAAGGTTATGCCAAAAGTTTTGGTATTTCTCTATCACTACACAAAAGCAAAACTGTTTGCTGTTAAGAACAATGTGTTTTGAAGAAAATAGTTTCTTACAAAAGAGTGAGTGGGAGGACAGTGCAACTTGTCAAAGATTGTTGAATCTTCAGAGAAGTGCGCAGCTGAACCACACAGGTTAGACATAACTCGTACAAACATTCATGATATGTAAAACGAGATATTGTTGTTCGACAATAATAAACCTGTGATATACAAAGAAGCATTGATGGGCCCTGACTCCGGGATTTGGCTAAATGCCAAATAATCCGAGATAGTATCCATGGAAGTAAGTCAAGTTTTGAACTTGGTAGACCCTCCGAAAGACTAAAAGTCTGAAGAATATATATATGGATCTATAACTGATTCAGATGAAATTGTTTTATCCATAAAGCTCAACTCGTTGGAAAATTGTTTTCTAGCAAGTTCAAAGGTTGACTACGGCGAAATAGTCTCGACCGTAGAGATGCTTTAGTCAGTTCGGGTTATATTAGCAATTACTACATATCTCATTTATAGGATATGATAGAATGAACATCAAAACAAAGTTCCTAAACGGAAATATAACAAAGGACGTATATGTGATACGACTGAAATGTTTTGTCGATTCAAAGGATGCTAAAATAGATGCAAGCCTTGGATATCCAGTGATGGACTGATGCTAGCATAATGGAGTTGGAATTTTCGTTGTGATGAAATTGCGAAAAGAGTTTGTTTTCATCAGGAATAACAAAGATGCTTGAATATTCAAGAAAGTAAGTGGGAGCTGAATAATATTTCTAAAACCTTATGTAGATGACATATTGTTGATTAGAAATGATATAAATTTCTTGACACGAATAAGGACTTTATTGGAAATAGTTTTTAGCTGAAGTACTTGGGCTAATATAGCATTAGTATTGAGCACAATGATCTATGTAGATAGTAAGTGTCTGATCATGCTAAAGCCAACATTACATGTTGACATGATACTAAAGTAGTTTAGTATGAATACGCCAAGAAGGATGTTCTTGCCGAGGTCATGGTGAAAAGTTGTTTGCGGAAATCGGTGTTCATGAACACAGATAAGCAAAACACATGAATTGGATTTCACTCACCTATGTGTTTGGATTAATCATGTACACCATAATATGTAAAACGACCAGATATGTCCAGTGCTCCAAAAGGTTGTGAGCAAGATACCAAAGTGATCAACATGTTGATCATTGGACAAACAGTGAAAAGTTAAACTTATGAAAGATAAGATATGTTTCTCGGAAAAATGGAGAGAATGAAGAGCTCGTTGTAATGAGTTACACCAGCTGAATTTTTGATGTAAATAGTTACACCAATTCAGTCTTCATACTTACTCCGACCGATTTTTGATATTAAATGGGATTATGTGTTTCACACGTAAGGGTGGCACAGTATGATGGAACTGTGTTAAGTTAGATACTGTGGCGAATTCTATAACAGAGGCTAAGTACATTGTTGCTCAAAGAAGTAACAAGGGAGGGTATTTTGAATCATCAGTTCATTTATGAACATGGTATGGTTTCCTAGATGCTTGAAACTCATGGAACATTGATGTATGATTTCATGACTTATTCTAAGGAACCAAGGTCCTACCAAATGATTCAAACATATACAAAGCTAAACTGATAAAATTAGTGAATTTTATGATAGCGTGAAAATGCGAAGATATGCAAGATACAAACGGGCCTGAAACGTCAGATCCGATGATGAAGTCTATACCACAAATGAAGCGTGTTTTACACCGGTATGCCATAGGTGTAAAGTGCTCAAGCACTGATAATATTATTGACTCTAGTGCAAGTGGGAGACTGTTGGAAATATGCCCTAGAGGCAATAATAAAATGTTATTATATATATTTCCACGTTCATAATTAATGTTTATATTTCTGTGCTATAATTGCAATGACCCTGACTGTGAGATTCAGAAGAAAACTCATTTGCATGTGTGGAAATGTAAACACCAAGAGTTCCTGGTTTAGCCTCTAAGACCAGCTCATGTGCTAACTGATGATTACGTTTTCTTAATCATGGACATTGTTCTTCTAACAAGGATGTCAGTAGCAATGGGAACATATTGTTAGCAGAACAATGATGTTGAACCGACCCCAGTATTGAATGATATACTTAGAGATCACATCGTAACTACGTTATAAGTCATATCATGAAATGTTATCATATACGTAATTCCTTAGACCATGAGAGTATCGAGTTGCTTCACACAGGAAGACATGCTTTGGTTCTTAGATGAATCCTCCCGTAAATGGGAAGTAGTAAAATAAGTTCTGGGTATGTCAGATGGTGTGGCTAGTGACTGTGATAGTTCAAGAAGGGGATTTGCTCCTTCACGATGAAGAAGATATTCACTTCGGGCCCACTCGGTATGAAGGTATCCATTATAGTCTGGCCAAACGCATTGTGATTCAGTCACGGGGATACCGGAATACGATAACGAGAAAAGGGGCAAACGAGCAAAGAGGATAACGAGTGGCTTGTGTTCAAAAGTTGTTACACATGGGTGCCAAACTTCTCTCCTCTAACTTTTTCATATATCGCGAAGCAAAGGGAATGGTACATGAATAAACATAATGGTTCACTCGAAGTTTCTTCGTGTATGTGCGGGAGTCAACATGGGTGTCCATGGCTCCGCTGTTGATTATTGGCTATTGACGAAAGGCTGTTGACCTATGTCCGGAAGATGTTCTGAGTCATGTCCGCATTATACCGAACCTATTGGGTCACACACTTAACGAGCAGTAGTCTGTTAGAATACTAGTATGGTAGAAGGTTTAGTGGAAGCAAAGCAGAATAGTTCATACGGGTACCGGAAGTAGTTCCGGAGATTTATGGAATTGTTCATAAGGGCACCAGAAGTAGTTCTGGGTATTTAAGGTTATGTACGGATCACTCTGGAGTAGTCCCAGGTGGTTCCGGAACATATGAGAATGGTACTGGGGAAGTCCTGGATCAACCGGAATAGTTTCCGGATAATCGCTGGGCGTCCCGACAACCTTCGCGGTCATCGGGTGGCTTAAACTGTAACTCGGATGGTCTTGGAAACTATTCGGATGGCTCCGGAACGTCTGAGAACGGTCTCGGAAGGTCCTGGAAGTTCTCCAGAAGTGTCCGGAATGTCCCGAAACGGTCCCGGTATGTCCCCGAAGGTCCTGGAAGCTTCTAGAAGGTCATGGAAGGTTCCGGGCAGTACCACCCACTCCCCTGCGCCCCTAGCCTTGGGGGCAAGCCACCTAGGCTGCCCTGGCCGGCCAAGGGGTGGGGGGCGCACCAAGGGGAAGGAATCCCCCTCCAGGTGGGAAGTCCAACTCTCCAATATGGTAGGTTTCCGGTGGGAAGGTTTGGGAGGTTTGGGAGTCCAAGTTGGACTCCCCACCCCCCTTATTGCGCCCAAGGGCCTCTTGGCCACCTATATAATGTGGGGGAGGGGTGGGGGGGGGGGGGCGCAACACAACTTGTCCCCAAGGCCTATGCGCCACCCTCCCTCCTCTAAACCCCGTTGCTCCACAATTAGACCCCGGTTTAGACGTTGTTCTAGATCGGAATCCGTTAGGGTTTTCTCCCTCTAGTTTTCTCGGTGGCGTTCATCTCTGGACGGCGGAGCGCTGCTGGATTGCTTCTACGGGATGTGTGGATACTAATGGAGGGGTCGTACCTTCGACCTTTCTTCGAGGAGCTTGTTCGTGGGACTTGTCCGTGGGACTAGATCGCAGGACGGTTCGAGGGATCGATATCCTCGCGGTTGGGAGGTCATTGAAATTCCTAGCTGTGGGGATCTGCACCGACGGTCTTCACCAACTCTACTTCCGCTACATCGGTTGGTGAGCCATGACCTAAAACCTTGTATGCAATCTTCTTGGATGATCTTGGGTTCTTGATTCGTAGGCCGAAATTTTTTGTTTTCTACTACGTTTCCCAACATTACTCTACTCCTCTGAATGTTAAGATGCAGTGACCATTATATAAATCTACCCTTGGTTAAGCCCATAGCAGTTGCATCTTAAGTAAGTACATGTCCTCTGAATCTTAAGCAAGCAAGCATCTTAACATTTCTCTGAATCTTAACATTTCTCGGAATCTTGATAGGTCACCGTGGGCAGCAGCTGCAGTGGCCAGTGAATCGCTCCTCCCTCCTCCTCCTCCTCCTCGTCGTCGCCACCTGATAGCTGAAGTGCCCTCCCCTCCTCCTCCTCCTCCACCTCCTCGCCGGCGCCGCGGCCATGGGCTAGGGCCACGACGATGAGGCCGCGGGGAGGATGATGGAGGAGTTCGCCGGCTTCCCCGCCTCCGACGATGCCGACAGCCTCCAGCGCCGGCCACACGCTCATCCCCTTCGCTGGAAAGAAATCATTTTTAGGAAGAGCTGCGCGGCGGGAGGGAGCTGTGCGGCGCGAGGGAGGAGCTGCGCGGTCCTGCGAGGTGCCGGTGACCAGGGGCGAGGGCGAGGAGCGGCGCGGTCCTGCAAGGGACGGAGCAGGCGGCGTGGCCGTGCTCATGTCGGAGACTGGGGAGAGGTTGGGTGAGGACCTGTGTCTTCAGGTGAAAAAGACCCCGGGGGGGGGGGGGTTTGCAAAAAATCCAGCGCGAACAGTAATTCGGGTCGGAGGGAGTAGAACAATCCTCTAGAATTTTTTCGCTGTGGTATTGGGTGCAAAACTGAAATAAATAGCATGCACAAGTGGTGGAATGGATTTGCGCATTGACTGGTTTGGTTGTGAGCAAGTTTGAAATAAGATTACCTACAGAAAAGAAGTTTGAAATAATATGTGTGGAATGTAATATTATTACACTGATGGAGCCATATGTATGAAATTAAAATGCTTATTGGACAGTGAGAACTTTTTGTACACCAAATTTGAGTTAGAGGGGAGATCTATTTCCATGCCTAGTTGCACTAAAGATGGTAAAACATTATATGGTTAATTAAACACTAAACAAACAATTATAGGATATCATGGAGTTACAAAGGTTTTAGGGTTGGTTAGTTCTGGCCGATGAGGATGTCTCCTTCCGGAGTCTCGTTGCTTGGGTCAAGAGAAGGACTAGGCTGTTAATGAGTTGGGACTTGGGAGTGACAAACAAGTGGGATGCGTCAAGCTCTGCTCATGTTGGCTTGTGAGCTCATCTGTCGATTTGATGTCGTCATGCGTGCTAAGTGCATAGTAGGGGCTCGCATCGATTGAGCGCACCATGGTTCGACATCGTTTGAAGATTTCCTAGTTGGGTGAGGGCGACACCAACACGACATTCTCCCACCAACATGCCTCTTACATGATGTAGAAGAAGGTGATGCATAGCCTACCGGTCGATGGCATGGTGGTTTTCGACCATGCGGCCATGGTCAAGGCTTCCTTTCAACACTTGAACTCATTTTTTGGTGCCTCTGACCAACGAAAGTTCTTGCTTGACCTGGACTTTCTAGGCTCTTGCGGTACTTGGCCAATGTCGATGCCCCTTTTATTGACGAGGAAGTCTGGGAGGTGATGCGGTGATTGCCACGGGTAAAGGCACTCCAAAGCGATAAGAACTTGAATGAGCTTTCGAGAAATCAAAAGGAATGTGTCGATAATTCCAAGAAAAAAATCCAAGAAAAAGAAGAACAAGAAGAAACATCAAGTACCTCCTCCTGAAAAAAAGATGGTATTTGTGCACGGAGGATACAAGGAGGAGAAAGGGAAAGAAAAGTGTAGGGATGCTAGTGTCAGTAAATATCGTTCACATGAGTAACTTGGGTTGCCATTCTTGCATACTTGTAGGCACACATGTAGGTCGAGTGGAACTCAACTCATGAATTCTTCATATCCCTATTAGTGCATAAAGTGAACAAAACTTCCACATTCGTCTTTTAAGATGACAATGTTAAAACTGCAAGGACTTTGCAGTATGAAACTATGGAAGGGGGGATATGTCTTACCCCTTGGTTTCATGGCATGCATATCGTTCAAGACTTTCTGGACACCCCGTGTGCATGGGCTTGCACTGTGCACATGGATTAGTGGTTTTCTGACACAGATTAAGGCGTGTCATGATCACGTTAGGGTTCTCATTCGACACCTTCAACCTTCACCCCTAATTCTCTTCTTCGTCATTGCCTTCGTCTCCCTCGTCATTGGCACCCTCTCCGTGCACACAGAGCCTCCCCTTCGTGACTACGCCACCATGTCGGGCTCCTCTGGTCCATCCTATCTCTCCACCTTTTCCCACTTGTTTCTCTACTCAAATCTATAGGGTTTCACTTTGCCTTATATTCTCCCATGTAAATACCTACAAGATTCCTCTAGGACCCCTCTTGTGTAAACTTACGACGCTCATTCTCGTGGATCTATCCTAAGAATGACCACTGTCGGCTTACCCCCGTGCACATGGGCTCTGGTTGTGTACACCGGGTCCCGTGCACACGGGTTCATACACCCACGTGCAAATGGGGTATACAATGAGGCCTTGACGGGGATCAACCCCGGCAAATCCCATGGTCAGGGATCATGGGTTAGTCATAGAGAAGGCACAGGTCAGACGATACTCGTCGGCTAACAGGAGAAGCACTTCCTGCTCGATATTATTGCGTAAGGGGGCGATTACAGTGGAGGCCAAGGCGAGTTCTCGCAAGGCTAGATGAGTAGATGTGTATTGTGTTTCTCGGATGGCGGACAAGCGACACATGGGGCACGATTTACCCAGCTTCAGGCTCCCAGAGAGAAAACCCTACATGCTGCTTGTCTGGTCTTGTATTGATGATGATGTACAGGGGTGCCACGAGGGCTTTGGTGGAGAGAGATATGTCTAGTACTATGCGTGGGGGTTGAGAGCTTGTCTAGAGAAGTGCCCCTGCCTCGCTTTATATAGATAGACCGGTAAGGGTTTACATGAGTCCTAGTCGACTACAAGTAGGAGTCCTTGTCTTGCGCCTCAAGTCTTCGTCTTCACGTCTTACTCCATCATGTCGGTGTCCACGAGTGGGCCCCTGATGGGCCGCCAGCCATGACATGCACTAGGTATCCTCACGTAGAGGAGTCGTGGGGTCACCCCCTCGTCAGTAGCCCCAGAGTGCCTGGGGGAATCGAAGAGTCACGCAGGGACTCGAATCTGCAGTAGTTCCCGTAGTGCGTGTCGATCATTTGCTGATGAGCATTCGAAGGTGTCGTAAGTACGCTCCCGATGGGAGTATTTGGATGAAGCATCCAAATTGCAGTCGAGTTCGTCTTCTTGTAGGATGTGCGAGCAGCGGTCGTCGGGAGCGCGTCAGCGCTCCCGATGGGAGTAGCCCCCGAGGCTATGTGCGACTCGTAGATTCGAGCATAGGCTCAAGTTGTTTTTAAGCTAACCCCGTCGTTCTTGTCAGCTGCGCGAGTAGTGCTCGTCGGGTGCGCGTCAGCGCTCCCGATGGGAGTAGCCCCCGAGGCTATGTTCGACTGCTTGCAGTCGAGCATAGACTTAAGACTTCTTCATCATCGAGTAATTGTCATCTGAGGAAGTGCTCGACTCGGGTCTTGTACCGTAGGCATGACTTTTTGTAGGGACCAGTCGTGGACGAGGAGGTTGGCATCGCCGTGTCACGAGAGCGCCCAGCCCCCGAGCACCTGCTGAGAAGGAAAAAAAAGGTGCAACTGTATTAAGATGTACTTGCGCGATATACAAAAGAATTGTAAGGTGCATGATTTGCAGATGTTGCACTTTTGTCGAGTGGATAATGTAGCAGCATATAAAGTTTATGCATGTCTTTTCATGAGTAGGCCCTCCAGCAGCATACTCTTGCCGGGTAACAGGGACGTGATACGTCCAAAATGTATCTATAATTTCTGCTTGCTCCATGCCTCTTTTGTGTGATATTTCTATGATATTGATGAACTTCCATACACTTTTGCTCATTGGACTAATCTATGTTTTCTGCTGTTTTTCTATTTCAGGTTTCCCCCTTATTTAAAGTGATAGAAAAATTCCGGGAAAAATATAGGAAAAATCAGCGTACGGGAACCTTCTAGAAGAGCCAAAGTGGGGGCCGAGGGGGGCCAGGGGGGCCCAGGCGGCCACCCGGCGCGGCCACCCCCTAGGCCGCGCCAGGGGGGCGCCTGGAGCCCCTGGCCCACCTCTGGCTGCCCCCTTCGCCTATTTATTCCCCGTGACGAGAAACCCTCGGGAACGGAACCCTTTTTCGTGATCTCTCCTCTGTTCCGCCGCCGTCGCGCTTCCAAGATCGGGAGCACCAGAAGACCTCTTCCCGGCACCCTGCCGGAGGGAGGAATCACCTCCGGGAGCTTCTCCACCACCATGAACGCTTCCCGGATGAACCGTGAGTAGTCCACCTTGGACCATGGGTCTATGATCAGTAGCTATGTGATGTTCTCCTCCCCTCTTTGTTCTTCATGGATTAGACCTCGTGAGCTGCCCTACATGACGAGGCACTTATGTAATCTTTCTGCTGTTGCTATGCAGAGTTTGCTGGGATCCGATGGATTATGAGATTATGTTCAGATTGTGTTTGAGTTATATATTTGATTATCCTCTTTTATATTTATGTTCTTGAGTAATTCTTGCATGTTCTCCGTTGCTGTTTATTGCTTTGGCCAAGTAGTAGGTAGTGACTCCAAGAGGGAGCGTTATGCATGATTGTGGGTTCATGCCCCCCGATGACTAGCTTGAGTGACAAAAACATGAGTCTAGGGGATGTGCTGTTGCCACAAGGGGGAAAACAACGGTGCTTGTACTTGCGGGTGCAACGATTGTTTACTTTACGCAAAGTTTTTTAATGCAGTTGTCCGTTGCTTTGCGTTTACACTTTGGGTGGGATTCGCAACTTAATACCAGCGAGATGTTCTGGATAGATATCTCAAGGTGGATGATTAGTAGGTAGATGCAGATGGATTTCGGTCTACTTGTTTGGCGTACCGCCCATGCTTTTGAGCCTCTTCCTTTCTTTATAGCATAATTAGCATTGGTTTACACTCATAATCCTGTCAATTGCCCAGCTGTAATTTGTTTACCTCCCATGGCTATTTTATCGTCTTTTGAGAGAGAGACATCACTAGTGAACATCATAGGACCCCGGTCCAGATTTCCAACACTGTTTACACTTGCTATCAATTTACTGCTTTATTTACTTTTCCGTTGATATCACTATCATTATTATCCCGTGCGTTTTATCCTTTGTAAACAACAAGGCCGAAGGAATTGACAACTCCTCTGTACTCATTGGGAAGCAAAGTTATTTGTTGTGTATGCAGGTCCAGGTGAAGTAAGCAACCTTGAGTTGTGAACGGTGCCATTGTTCACTTCACCACCTACTTATCGTTGTTGGAGTCCTATTGGTTTGACACTTAAACCTTAGCATCTTCGCTAAGAGAAATTTGCTGCTATCTACATCTCAGCTTCCACTTGGGGTAACCAACGAGGGGCGAGAAGTTATCTCGTGCATCAAGCAAATTTCTGGCGCCGTTGCCGGGGACTCCGCACTTCAAGATAGAGGAGTTGCACACTATCTTTTATCTTTGATTTTTAGTCTTGTTTGTTTACCTTTCAGTTTTTGCTTTAGTGTCCTTTATCAAAAATAAAAAAAATTGCTATCTTGCTTACTGCTACTATGGGTTCTTCTGAGAACACCAAGTTGTGTGACTTTACTAGTCACAACAACAGTGACTTTATCTGCACTCCTATTGCTACACCTGCTACTTCAGCACCTTCTTATGAGATTAAACCTGCTTTGCTGAACCTTGTTATGAAATATCAATTCTCTGGTGCTAGAGATGCTGCTGCTTTGCACTTAAATAATTTTATTGAGCTTTGTGATATGAAAAATTACAAAGAAGTAGATGGTGATATTGTTAAGCTTAAGCTTTTTTCCTTTCTCCTTGAGAGATGAGGCTAAAATCTGGTTTCAATCCTTGCCTAGGAATAGCATAGATTCTTGGGATAAGTGCAAGGATGCTTTTATCGGGAAATACTATCCCCCTACTAAGATTATCCAATTGAGGAGCTTTATTATGAATTTTAAGCAATTGGATAATGAACACGTTTCCCAAGCTTGGGAACGCATGAAATCTCTTGTTAAGAATTGCCCTACGCATGGTTTGACTACTTGGATGGTTATCCAAACTTTTTTATGCATGCTTGAACTTTACTTCGCGGAACTTGCTAGATTCGACCGCGGGAGGAACCTTTATGTCAACTACACTTGGTGCTGCCACGAAACTTCTCGATGAGATGATGACCAACTATTCCCAATGGCACACCGAAAGAGCTCCAACAGGTAGGAAGGTAAACTCTGTCGAGGAGATCTCCTCCCTAGATGAAAAAGTTGACTTGATTATGTCTCTACTTACCAAGCAATCTCCTATTGATCCTCAAGATGTACCTTTAAATTCTTTGATTGATCAGGATCAAGTAGATGTGAACTTTATCTCTAGAAACAACTTCAATAACAATGCTTATAGGAGTAATTTTGGTAGCAATCCTAGACTGTTCCCCTCCAACAACTATGGGAACAACAACACTTATCCTAGCACCAAAAACTCCACTTCTGAATTAGAGAGTATGCTTAAAGACTTTGTCACTACCCAAAAAGCCTTCAACAAGAGTGTAGAGGAAAAACTAGACAAACTAGATAACCTCTCGTCGAAGGTAGACAATTTAGCCCACGAAGTAGAATTGCTTAAAATTAGAACTTCTCCCCTTGAGGAGAGGAAGGTCACTCCTATGAATGTTATCCAATTGCAAATTAATGAAAACATTAGGATGATGGCTAAACTTAAAGAGAGATGGGCTAGAGAAAAGGAGGAAGAAGATAGGATTAAGAGCCTTCCTACACACCATACTGTTTCTACTATCCAAGTGGTTGAGGATATCCAAACTCTTAGCACCCAATGCACCCCTAGTCCCATAGGACCTATTAATGGTGATGCTATGACCTCAACCGTAGAAGAAGAAATTCCTATGACTATAGAAGCTACCAAACAAGTGAGCCTAAAGGACACCACTACCACTTTACTTGATAGTAGTGACCTTGATTTGATAATTTCACCCTTTCTGAAGTTATCCGTTTCCTTCACAAGATGTCTAGAGACCCCCACACTAGCACACTTAATCTTGCCTTCACGGAGCATGTCACTAATGCTCTCATCAAAGCTAGGGAGGAGAAGCTTAGGGTAGAAGCCTCCATACCTAGAAATCTATAAGATGGTTGGGATCCTATGATTAAAACTAAGTTGAATAATTTCTCTTTCTATGCTTTATGTGATGTTGGAGCTAGTACCTCTGTTATGCCCAAAAGAATGTATGACATATATGAATTGAAACCTTTTGATGCTTGTTCTTTTGGTGTTCGTCTCGTCGATTCTTCCATAAAGAAACCTTTGGGGAAGATAGATGATGTTCTTATCATTTTCAATGACAATTATGTTCCCATTGATTTTACTATTATGGACATTGAATGTGAACCTTCTTGTCCAATTATTTTGGGACGTCCTTTTCTTCGCACCGTGGGTGCTGTTATTGATATGGAAGAAGGGATTATAAAATTCTAATTCCTTCTCAAGAAAGGGATGGAACACTTCCCTAGGAAAAATATTAAGTTACTTTTTGAGTCCGTCACACGGGCTAGTTATTTTCTTGAAAAGACTTGATCTATTTGCATTAAGCCTAGCTAATGTTTTAAAGAAGTGTTTTCGGGAGGCAGCCCGCAACGAATTTAGGTTTTACTTTTTGTTTTTCTTCTGTTTTTAATGGTTTTGGTGATTTTTACTACTGTAGCAACATCATTGTATCTTTACTTTTCAAGCTTTGTGCCTTTTATAGCCTCATACGACAAGGGAAGTAAAAGTTGTGACATGCTGTCCAGAAAACAGATTCTGTCCTCGTGACTAGAAAAATCAGAGAAAAATCCCAGTTCATATTTTTGAGCTGATTTTTTTACACAACGTGCTCTATACAATTACGAAACTTTTTTATGTTCTGAGTTTTTTGATTTGAGTTGCAGGAGTATCCCTAAAAAATTCTTTACTACCTGCTGGTCTGTTTTTCACAGATTCTGTCCTGTTTTGCCTTTTCTTCATTTTGCAAACCTTAAGCTTGCTTTTTCTTTGCAAAAACTGTTTGGAAATCTTGAGAAACAGTATATCTTCAAGATTATCTTTATTTCCAGTAGAGAAAAAATTGCTTTATTATGGGTACTAACCTTGCTATTCAGATTATGATGAGTTATGTATGAAGGGAGATTTCAAGTGTGCGAGGGAAGATGATGAAAGAAGATTCAGTAGTGTTAAGCGCTCAAGCTTGGGGATGCCCCCATGCATCCCCAAGAAATATTCAAGGAGACTCAAGCGTCTAAGCTTGGGGATGACCCCGTGCATCCCCTTATCCATCAACAATTATCAGTTCGTTTCTCGTTTCACTATAATTTTTATCACTTCATGCGTTATGTGCTATGGTTGGAGCGTCTCGCTCTTAGGTTTTTTTAGTTTTCTGTAGATTTGCTTGCTGTTCGTAACAAGTTAGAACCCAACTTTCTTTGTGTGGGAGAGAAACACGCTCCACTTCCAAAATCTAGAACACAACATAGGACTTTTCATGCTTATCTTTGCTGTGTGTGTTCTTTATCTTTTTCATAGCTACTGTCATGTTTTGCTCTTAGTTTTCATGCTTATCTTTTTAAAGAGCTTTTGTTTAGTTTGTTGCTGGAACTCTCTTGAGTTTTCATGTTTATCTTGTTTATAGAGTTTTCCTGTTGCACTGAGTTTTGTGTCTTGACTTGAAGTAGGTAATTGAGGTTGCTATTCTTTTGTAGTAGTAACTTGCAATAGTTTTGAGGTGTTGTTTTGAGTAATGTTTGGACTTTTGGTGTCAAGAGCTCTAGACTATTTGTGATAGATGTCGTATTTTGTGAAATCCGTGTTTATTTTCAAAACTTACAAAATTAGTTGAGAACTTTAGCTACTAGATGGATCACTACTCTTCTAAGGGGTCGAATATTAGAGTACACTCACGTACCATGAGTCGAGGATGCGCAAGGATAACCAAACCCCCATACACTCCTCCTCGGGGTACTTGTCTCTTTGTGAACCTCCTTATTATATTGAGAATTACCGATAATAAGTGCATGAGTTCTTCGGACTAATGTGAGTATTCGAAAGTTGACACTTCCACCTTCCCATATTTTTCTAGCCTATCCTGTGCCGTGCATTGCTTTATTCTCGCTCCGAGAGTTAGCGTCCACCTTCGCCGGTACATCCAAACCCTTGGCACGATACACTCTGTCATCATAAACCTCCTTATATCCTTCCTCAAAACATCCACCATACCTACCTATCAAGGCATTTCCACAGCCTTTCCGAGATACATTGCCATGCAACATCCATATTCTCATGACTTGATCTTCATGTCATACATGCTACTTGCTTGATCGATGAGCCGCATGCTAGTTGGGCCTTGCCCTAATCATTGCTACATGACGCGCTAGTATCATTTCATATCCTGCTACCCTGGCAGAGGGATACATTTGCATACATCATGATAGTTACATCTTCTTTATGATTTGAGTACTTTGTAAAGTGTGAAAGATCTTCTATACTCCTTGTAATATATAGAGTGTTTGCCCCTAAAGTGAGGAAAAGATCCCAAAGAGGACAAGTTAAAAGATTACAAAGAGGACAAATGAGAGGAATAGAAAGAGCCATTGAGGCCACCAAAGAAATAAAAAAAGAGAAAAAAGAGAAAAAGAAATAAAAAGAGAGAAGGGGGCACACTACTATTCCTTTTGAGAGATCCACACTCGTACTCCCTGTTATATCTTGTACTCCATAGATATTATCATTCATGCATATAGCTATGTGGGGACCTTCACACTCAACGGCGGAGCTAGGGGGGGACCAGCAGGGGCCACGGCTCCCCCCAACATGCATAATTTTTTTTAATACCTATGCTTATTTATGTACAGAACCATGTGGTCTGATGTGTGTTTGTGTCCAAAGGTGTGTTTTGACAAAATAGAGTACTAGTATTGTGCATAGAAGATCCCACTCAAAGTGCCTTGCCTTGTTTACTTTTGTCCTCACTCCTCAGCCACACACACGAGCCATCCCCATTTGTTTCTTTCCCATTCCTGAAGCTTCGCTCACTCTCTCTCTTTCTCTGTTCTTCCAAGACCAAGCCAGCAAGTGGAGGAAATCCCCAAGAACCGCTCCTTAATTCTCTCTTTCTGCGTTTGGAGCACATTAGGAAGCACACATCCAGGTAAAGGGTCACAGATCTGTCGCTTTGTTCTTCCTATTTTCATTATCTATTTGTGGATCTGGTTTTTATTGGAACTGTGATTAATCTCTGTAGGATACTCATGGCTAAAAATAAAATGAAGACTATGGATTCTTTCTATAAGAAGAAAATTAGACTTGATGAGGCATTGGTTTCAGCTGTTGCTTGTTCTGATTTGGAAGAAGAGGGAGAGGGAGGGGGTGAGGAGGAAGAAGAAGAAGAGGGAGTGGAGGAGGAGGAAGAAGAAGAGGGAATGGAGGAGGAGGAAGAAGAAGAGGCTCCACTTAGAATTAATAGGGTAAATGATGGCAGTGGTGTTTTGGTAGTGGAAAGAGACCCAGGGTTGCGTTGCCAACTTTGGGATCTTCCTGTCAATGACCAAGAGAAAGCAAGAAAATCATATGTGAAGTGTGGAGCATATCAATTTGAAAAGAAACTATACCCTCCTACTGGTCCAGCAAGCCACCCACGCAGATTTCAATATCATTGGTTCAAAGCATTTCCTTGGTTAGAGTACTCACCTACAAAAAATGCAGACTTTTGCTTTCCATGTTTTCTGTTTTCTAAGAAGCCACTTGGGAAAATTGGATCGGATGTGTTCACTGTGAAAGGGTTCACGAATTGGAGAAAGGTTAACAACGGAAAGAATTGTGCTTTCTTAACTCATATGGGAAATAGTTGTAACTCAGCTCACAACTATGCGGCCAAATGTTATGATAATTTGAAGAATCAACAATGCCATATTGAGCAGCTAGTGGAGAGACAAACAACAGAAGATATAAAAGCGAATAGGCTGAGGCTTAGGGCAACAATTGATACATTACGGTGGCTAGCATTTCAAGCTTGCCCTTTCCGAGGACATGATGAAAGTGTGGGCTCAAAGAATCAAGGTAATTTTCTTGAAATGATAAAACTGATAGCTTCTTATGATGAGGAGGTTGGTGCTGTTGTACTAGGCAATGCTCCAGGAAATGCAAAGTATACTTCACCAACAATTCAAAAAGAAATCTTGCATATTATGGCTTGTGATGTGCAAAGTTCAATCCGTAATGAAATTGGTGATGCCAAGTTTTGCTTTCTTATTGATGAATCAAGAGATGAATCTAAAAGAGAGCAAATGGCCATTGTTCTCCGTTTTGTTGATAAACAAGGTTTCAATCGAGAGCGGTTTTTTGATCTTGTTCATGTTAAAGATACATCTTCAACAACTTTAAAACAAGAAATAGATTTTGTTTTGTCCCAACATGATTTAGATGTTCAAAATATCCGGGGACAAGGATATGATGGTGCTAGCAACATGCGTGGAGAGTGGAATGGTCTACAAGCCAAGTTCATGGAAGAGTGTCCTTACGCATACTATGTTCATTGTTTTGCTCATCGATTGCAATTAGCTCTTGTTGGTGCATCTAAAGAAGTAACTGAAGTCCATAATTTTTTTGATCATCTTGCTCTCGTTGTCAATACCGTTGTGTCTTCTAGTAAGAGAAATGATGAGTTGAATTCTAATCAAGTGTCTGAAATGGAGCATCTCATTGAGCTCAGTGAGCTTGAAACAGGAAGTGGAGCAAACCAGACCAGAACTTTGCGGCGGCCTTGTGACACTAGATGGAGTTCTCACTATGGTTCAGTTTGTAGCCTCTTGAAGCTTTACGGTCCTACATTTTTGGAACTAAAAAATATTGCTACTACTAGTGGGTCAGGTTCTTCACCTTCTGCACGAGCTAAAGCTGCTGGTGCTGTTAGGTTGATGATGTCATTCGACTTTGCATTTATTCTGCATGTCATGAAAGAGTTGATGGGAATAACAGATATGTTATGCAAGAAATTACAACAAAAATCCCAATATATTGTGAATGCCATGGATGATGTTTCCACTACAAAGAAGTTGGTACAGCAGTTGAGAGATCATGGCTGGGCTAAGTTGATCAGTGATGTAAATTTGTTTTGCCAAAAACATGGAATTACTGCTCCAAATATGACTGGCAACTATGTCGATTTCATTCGGTCTCGTGCAGATGATCAGAGCACAGTCGAGCATCACTATCGATATGATATTTTTACAGTTGCAGTTGACTAACAACTACATGAACTGAACTGTAGGTTCAACGAACAAGCAACAGAGATTCTCATCCTTTGCAACTCTTTGAATCCCAAGGACTCATTTAGTTCATTAAACATTGATGATGTATGTTCTCTCGCTTCAAAATACTACCCTGCTGACTTTTCAGAACAAGAAAGTAACAATTTGAGATGTCAGCTACAACATTATGAGCTTGATGTACCTACAAATCCAAGGTTTCAGAATCTGTCAAGCATAGGAGATCTTTGTCAACAACTTGCAAAAACAGGAAAATCTGTTGATTATTATTTGATTGACATGTCATACAATATTTCTTCTCTTGTATTATTTTCTTTGACCATTGCATCAAGTACTAAGTGATTTATTTGCAGGTTAATTCGACTTGTTCTCACTTTACCCATCTCAACCGCAACAACAGAACGTGAATTTTCAGCAATGAAACTTGTTAAAACAAGACTCTGAAGTAAAATGGAAGACATGTTTCTAAGAGATTGCTTGTTGATCTACATCGAGAAAGAGATTGCAGTAGGATTCTCAACTGATGCGATTATTCACGAATTCAATACAACGAGCCGTCGCGTGGAGTTCGAGTGATAACTGTTAGTTCATCATCATTTACCTGTATATTTTGCTTCCATCCTATTCCCTATCGATGTGTAGATATATGCCTATGTTATGAACACTTGGTTGGTTACATAGTACATATTTTGCTATCTCGGTATCAATTTCTATATATTCATATAAATTCTGTACACCTAATTAAATTTTGGAGTTGTGCTTAATGTTCGGCCCCCCTTGTGTGTATTTTCTGGCTCCGCCGTTTTTCACACTATAGAACTTGGCTTGTATATTCCAATGATGAGCCTCCTCAAATGAGCTCTAGGTCTTCTTGAGCAAGAAAGTTGGATTCACCCCCACTAGTCCCATTGGAGAGCTTACCTTAGCTCATATGTGCATCCGTTGCATGGCAATCCCTACTCCTCACATCATATCTATCATTTGGATTTCTCTCGCCTATGATTGTCCTCATTGATGTGAGCCCTTCACACCTTTTTGTCTTCCTCCTCCACCATATTCTCTCTTTGTCATCCTAAGTGCCAACTTTCGTGCTTACGCTCATCCATTGCATGAGTGCTCAAAATGTCGAAAAGGAGTGGATCATTTTGACTTGTACCTGGCTAGTGGTCTAGGGATGAGTCAACATAAGATTCCAAAGAATACCAAGTGTGAAACTTTAGTAGATTGAGTTCTCAACATAAAAATACTTTTTCTCGTATATCCCTATACCCTTTCTTGCACGCAAACACCATTTGAAGACATTCGAGTCACGGACAGCGAGAGCTCTTGCACCTTTATGTTCTTATGTTGCTTGTTTCAATGCTAAATATAGACTCTTGCCTGTTATGACTTGAATTGAATTACATACCTTGATTGCTTTACTTAAAAGTTCTTATATGGTTGTTAGCATGTCACCACAGAAATTATGCTTTTTATCATTTACCTACTCGAGGACGAGCAGGAATTAAGCTTGGGGATGTTGATACGTCCAAAACGTATCTATATTTTCTGCTTGCTCCATGTCTCTTTTGTGTGATATTGCTATGATATTGATGAACTTCCATAAACTTTTGATCATATTTGGACTAACCTATTAACTCAGTGCACCCCAGTGCTAGTTCATGTTTTCTACTGTTTTTCTATTTCAGGTTTCCCCCTTATTTAAAGTGCCAGAAAAATTCCGGGAAAAATATAGGGAAAATCAGCGTACGGGAACATTCCAGAAGAGCCAAAGTGGGGGCCGAGGGGGGGGGGCATGGGGGGCCCAGGCGGCCACTCCCTAGGCAGCGCCTGGAGCCCTTGGCCCACCTCTGGCTGCCCCCCTTCGCCTATTTATTCCCCGTGACGAGAAACCCTCGGGGACAGAACCTTTTTCATGATCTCTCCTTTGTTCCGTCGCCGTCGCGTTTCCAAGATCGGGAGCACCAGAAGACCTCTTCCCGGCACCCTGCTGGAGGGAGGAATCACCTCCGGGAGCTTCTTCACCACCATGAACGCTTCCCGGATGAACCGTGTGTAGTCCACCTTGGACCATGGGTCTATGATCAGTAGCTATGTGATGTTCTCCTCCCCTCTTTGTTCTTCATGGATTAGACCTCGTGAGCTGCCCTACATGATCGAGGCACTTATGTAATCTTTCTGCTGTTGCTATGCTGAGTTTCCTGGGATCCGATGGATTATGAGATTATGTTCAGATTGTGTTTGAGTTATATATTTGATTCTCCTCTTTTATATTTATGTTCTTGAGTAATTCTTGCATGTTCTCCATTGTTGTTTATTGCTTTGGCCAAGTAGTAGATAGTGGCTCCAAGAGGGAGCGTTATGCATGATTGTGGGTTCATGCCCCTCGATGACTAGCTTGAGTGACAGAAACATGAATCTAGGGGATGTGTTGTTTCCACAAGGGGGAAAACAACGGTGCTTGTACTTGCGGGTGCAAGGATTGTTTACTTTACGCAAAGTTCTTTAATGCAGTTGTCCGTTGCTTTGAGTTTACACTTTGGGTGGGATTCGCAACTTAATACCAGCGAGATGTTCTGGATAGAGATCTCAAGGTGGATGATTAGTAGGTAGATGCAGATGGATTACAGTCTACTTGTCTTGGCGTACCGCCCATGCTTTTGAGCCTCTTCCTTTCTGTATAGCATAATTAGCATTGGTTTGCGCGCTTAATCCTGTCAATTGCCCAGATGTAATTTGTTTACCTCGCATGGCTATTTTATCGTCTTTTGGGAGAGAGACATCACTAGTGAACATCATAGGACCCCGGTCCATATTTCCAACACTGCTTACACTTGCTATCAATTTACTGCTTTATTTACTTTTCCGTTGCTATCACTATCATTATTATCCCGTGCGTTTTATCCTTTGTAAACAACAAGGCTGGAGGAATTGACAACTCCTCTGTACTCGTTGGGAAGCAAAGTTATTTGTTGTGTGTGAAGGTCCAGGTGAAGTAAGCAACCTTGAGTTGTGAATGGCGCCATTGTTCACTTCACCGCCTACTTATCGTTGTTGGAGTCCTATTGGTTCGAAACTTAAACCTTAGCATCTTCGCTAAGGAAAATTTGCCGCTATCTACATCTCACCTTCCACTTGGGGTAACCAACGAGGGGCGAGAAGTTATCTCGTGCATCAGGACGCTATGCCAGACTTGTTGAACCCAGAGAAAAGAGCGGCCTTTTGGTACCCAGCCTCACTATTTTGACAAATGCGAATAAACACATATAAAACTGAGCATGATCCAAAGAATGATTTTTTAGCCCTCAGATTTTTCTGCACGAATGCATAGTCGGCAGGATCGATGATTTTTTAGCCCTCAGATATTTCTGCACGACTGCGTAGCCGGCAGCATGGTTTTTTAGCCCTCAGATGTTTGTGCGCGACTGCGTAGTCGTCTTTGACGACTGATCGAGAATGCATATATGTTTTGGAATCATAGCATATAAGAGTGGAAAGAAACTTAGTTGTAGGATCGACGTGGCGGAGGGTGTCGAAGATGAGTAGTCGAGTAGTCGAAAATGAGCAGTCGGCGATGCGAGACGGAGTCGATGCAGAGGACGGTCTTGATGCGACGGGCGGTGTCGGTGTAGAGGACGGAGTCGATATGATGGCGACTGCGACGTTCAGCCCCCGAGTCAACGAGCCCCCGAGTGTTGAGGTGGCAGAGTTGCACGGCGAAGTCGTCGTAATGAATTTATCCGGCGAGTAATGAGAGGACTCGGCGCGGTGATTCCTGCACGATGGAGCTCGGTACGGGAGATCCCATACAAAGGAGCTCGGTGCAGGATGATTTGTGTGCTTGGATTTGACGGTGCGGCGAGTGACCGAGAAGGACTCGACGCGCCGGTCATGGTCAAGGCTTCATTTCAACACTTGAACTCATTTTTTGGTGCCTCTGACCAACGAAAGTTCTTGCTTGACCTGGACTTTCTAGGCTCTCGCGGGACTTGGCCAATGTCGATGCCCCTTTTATTGACGAGGAAGTCTGGGAGGTGGTGCGGTGATTACCACGGGTAAAGGCTCTCCAAAGAGAGAAGAACTTGAATGAGATTTCGAGAAATCAAAAGGAATGTGTCGATAATTCCAAGAAAAAATCCAAGAAAAAGAAGAACAAGAAGAAACATCAAGTAAATCCTCCTGAAAAAAAGATGGTATTTGTGCACGGAGGATACAAGGAGGAGAAAGGGAAAGAAAAGTTTAGGGATGCTAGTGTCAGTAAATATCGTTCACATGAGTAACTTGGGTTGCCAGTCTTGCATACTTGTAGGCACACATGTAGGTCGAGTGGAACTCAACTCATGAATTCTTCATATCCCTATTAGTGCATAAAGTGAACAAAACTTCCACATTCGTCTTTTAAGATGACAATGTTAAAACTGCAAGGACTTTGCAGTATGAAACTATGGAAGGGGGGATATGTCTTACCCCTTGGTTTCATGGCATGCATATCGTTCAAGACTTTCTGGACACCCCGTGTGCATGGGCTTGCACTGTGCACATGGATTAGTGGTTTTCTGACACAGATTAAGGCGTGTCATGATCACGTTAGGGTTCTCATTCGACACCTTCCTACTCGATATTATTGTGTAAGGGGGCGATTACAGTGGAGTCCAAGGCGAGTTATCGCACGGCTAGATGAGTAGATGTGTATTGTGTTTCTCGGACGACGTACAAGCGACACATGGGGCACGATTTACCCAGCTTCAGGCTCCCAGAGGGAAAACCCTACATGATGCTTGTCTGATCTTGTACTGATGATGATGTACAGGGGTGCCACGAGGGCTTTGGTGGAGAGAGATCTGTCTAGTACTATGCGTGGGGGTTGAGAGCTTGTCTAGAGAGGTGCCCCTGCCTCTCTTTATATAGATAGCCAGGTGATACGTCTGAAACGTATCTACTTTGCCAAACACTTTTGCTATTGTTTTGCCCTCATTCTTGCATGATTTGGACGAAATTAACCCGGACTAACGCTGTTTTCAGCAGAGCTGCCTGTATGGTTTTATTGTGTGCAGGAAAATGGATTTTTAGGTGTCCCAGAAAATTCCCAGAAAAATACCAGAAAATCCACGCACCCGAAGGAGCCAGATGCCAGAAGTGGGACCAGAGGGGAGACCTGGGGGCCCCAGGCGCCCCCCTGGCGCGGCCAGGGGTGGGGCCGCGCCCTCTGGCCGCCTGGGCGCCTCCCCCCTCCTCTGGTACCCTACCGATGCTCCTGTTTATTCTTGTGACGGGAAAACCCCAAAAGGGGAGTCGCTTTTCCAGTTTCCGTCGCGGAGCCGCCGCCACCCTCTGTTCTTCTTCGGGAGGGCTAATCTGGAGGCTGATTTGGCCTCCGGAGAGGGGAGATCGTTGCCATCGTCATCACCATCACCAATCCATCCCTCCTCCATGACTTCTCTTCACATGTGTGAGTAATTCTCTGCTGTAGGCAAAGGGGATGGTAGGGATTGGATGAGTTAGATCATGTAATAGTTCGTCAGATTGTTGGGGGCATGTTGCCTATCATATAGATTGGTGTTTATCTTCTGTGCTTCCACTTGTTGCTCTTAATGCTTGTCACTTTGGGCCCGAGTGCCATGTTTTCAGATCTGAACCCTATGTGTTTTCATGAATATATTTGTGTTCTTGATCCTATCTATGAGTTGTATGCACCTATTATGGTCCGGAACCGGCGATCCCAAAGGTGACAGCTTGGGACACCAAAGGGGATGGTCCATAATTTGAGGATTCCATGTATCCATTGAGTTTATTGCTTTGTTCCGGTGCTCTTTGACAGGAGCACCTTAATCTCCATAAGTTCCCTTTGGCCCCATTCGTAGCGGGATGGTAGGACAAAAGATGTTGTGCAAGTTCTTATTGCAAGCACGCACAACTACCTACGGGATACATGCCTAATGTTTGATATTTGCCTAGATGATCATTGCTTATCTGTGTGCCTTGCCCCGTGTTAGAATCTATTACATGTTCACTCTCATCCATGCAGCGCCCAACCATCCATCTCCGTTGCCTACAGTGTTTTCAATATTGCTGGTTATTAGTTGTTACTTTTGTTGTTTACTTTTGCTGTCGTCACCATCACTATCATATTACCTTTACCACTTATCTTTTGTTGCAAGCAAGTATATTTCAGGTGCGGTTGAATTGACAACTCAACTGTCAAAGCTTATAAATACTCTTTGGCTCCCCTTGTGTCGAATCAATAAATTGGGTTAACTTACCCGCGAAGACTATCTCGATCCCTTATGTTTGTGGGGCATCAAGCAACATTTTCTGGTGCCGTTGCCGGGGAGCATAGAAATATTTACAAGTCTACTTGAAGTATCCTGCCTGCTGCACATCATCCGCTATGGGTAATAAAGGAGACCCCAAGGTTCCGATCTTACCATCCCGTACAAGAAAAGGTACTGTTCTGAACACTAGTGCTACACTTAATTCACCTTCTGTTATGAGTAAGTTTACTTCACCACCACCACATGATGCTTCTACTGAGTTTGTCACTATGTCCGATACTTTTGATGATTCTTCCACTACTCTTGATGATACTACTTTTCTTGGCTACTATATTGAAACTCAGACTGCTAAGGTTGCAGCAGAATCCAAGACCGAGACCCCTGCTACCTATATTCCTACCTGCAAAACCTTTGGTTACCCGTGCTTAGATGAACTCAAGGAGAGAATCCTTGATGATGATTATGTTACTCTTGATGATGATTTTTGCAGGGAACTCAGAGAGTGTGTCGACTCTGACCCTGGTGCTGTTAAGGAGCTGCTCAAAAAGCACTCCATGAAGAACAAAGTTATTCCTTATCCTAAATTTGCCACATCCCCTATATGCATCATTGATCCTGATTATGATTTCTCTGTTGATCTTTCACTTATATCTACAGCCGAGGCTGACCCCTTTTATGGCAGAGAAAATGATGATGCTATAGCACACTTGACCAAAGTCGCTGAGCTAGGTAACCTATTCACTACTGATGAGAAGATACGAAACTTCTATGTGGCCAAGCTTTTTCCTTTTTCTTTGAAGGAAGACGCTAAATCATGGTACGATGCACTACCCTATGGTTCCATTAAGAGTCCTCAGGACTTAGTCCAATTCTTTGCTGATAAATATTTCCCAGCTCATATGCAACATGCTGCTTTGCAAAGAATCTATAACTTTAAACAATTGCAGGATGAGCACCTCCCTAAAGCTTGGGGGAGGTTTTGTGATTTACTTAAGGTTATGCCGGGACATGGAGTCCCCAAGAATGAACTGCTTGATATATTTTACGCTGGTTTAACCGATGAATCCAGATCCTACCTGGATAGTTGTGCTAGTTGTGTTTTCAGGGAAAGAACACCGGACGATGTAGAAGAATTAATGTGCAAAATTGCCAAGAACTATGAAGATTGGTCCGTTCCTGAACCACTTCTACCACCGAAAAAGAGGGGCATGCTTGTTCTGAGCCCCGAAGATATGCAATAAGCAAAGAAGTGTATAAAGGAGAAAGGTATTAAAGACGAAGACGTGAAGAATTTACCGCCTATTGAGAAGTTATGTGAGCCTACCACTCGCCCTCCCTTGGTAGAGGTACACTCTTTATTAGACTTTACTGAAAGTGACATCCCTAAAGGTAAGCCTCCCGACCGATGCTTAGATGAGCTTGATAATTTTATTATTAAGCAAGACCATTTTAATAGGAGGGTACCAAGTCAGTTGCATGATAACTCTCTTGCTATCAAAAGTTTGTGTGGTGTTCTAGAAAGAACAGTTAATGATGTTAAATGTCTTGTTAAGCATTTTCATATGGTTCAAACTCAGCTTGAACAAATTTCTAATGTGCAAAAAGATTTGCTTGCTAATAATGCCAAACAGGACATACAAGCTTATGGCATCAAAACTAGGGGTGGAACACACACCCAGGACCCACTCTATCCTAAGGGGCATCCAAAGAGGATCGAGCAAGATTCTCAAGTACAAGAAGAAGACGAGACTGTTAGCTCTCCGAAGAAAAAGAAGAAGAAGAAACACAAGGAGGCTGACAATCCCGATGATCCTATTATAAGTGAAAAGCCAGTTGTTGATCCTAACAGCATATCTACCTCCGATGCTGAAACCGAAGACGGTGCCGAGCCTGAAGAAAAGGACACGGAGAAGGATGATTCTCCCGAGGTAAGAGAAGAAGAAACACCCGATAAACACAAGAAGTACTCTAGAGAAGACTTCATCGCAAGAAGACATGGGAAGGAAAGAGAACCATGGATACAGAAACCCATGCCCTTTCCAGGTAAGTCCCTCAAATCTAAAGAAGAAGAGCACTATAATAAATTTTGTGAATGGATGAAACCTCTTTTTCTTCAAATCCCTTTGACTGATGCTATTAAGTTACCTCCCTACTCGAAATATATGAAAGATATTGTCACAAATAAAAGAAAAGTTCCTAATGAGGCAATATCTACTATGCTTGTTAACTACTCTTTCAGTGGCAAGATTCCTAAGAAGCTTGGTGATCCAGGTATACCCACCATTCCTTGCTCCATAAAAAATAATTACGTCAGAACTGCTTTATGTGATCTTGGTGCAGGAGTGAGTGTTATGCCTTTTTCTCTGTACAAGAGGCTTTGTTTAGAGAAACTAATCCCTACAGATATGTCTCTTCAGATGGCTGCCAAGTCAACAGCTGTCCCCATTGGTATTTGTGAGGATGTTCCGTTGAAGTTGCTAATTGTTTGATCCTTACAGATTTTGTTGTGCTTGACATGCCTGAGGATGGGAGCATGTCCATTATTCTTGGTAGACCTTTTCTTAACACCGCAGGTGCTATTATTGATTGCAATAAAGGAAAGGTCACTTTCAACGTTGATGATAAAGAACACACGGTGTATTTTCCAAAGAAGATCGACAAGAGGCATGGCCTTAACTCTATAGAGAATGTTGAGACCGTGAAGATTGGAGAATGGTACTGTCCACTACATGTGCACCACAAATACAAAACCATCATGGTGGGGACAATGTCCATTAAAGTAAAGGTGCAATGATCACTTCATAAGAGGTGAGACTTCTTGTTCTATATATCACCGGTTTGTTGGTAAGACTTGATCAACCTTACTGGTGAGCTTGTTTTATATAGGTAAAAAGTTAAGCTTGTTATGTTTTCATTTGCTTTAGCTTTTATTCTCTTTGATGTACCAAGTTTTTGTGTTGTTGAAGCTTCACAATACTAATCACCACTTTAAGTCTTCAGAAAGTTTTGCAGCTTTTTGAACTACGAGAAATTTTCAACAGTGAAGTTTTCAGAAAAAATTCCAGAAAAATAAAAATAAAAATTTCCATGCCAGGAGTGACCCAGAGGTACCTGGGGCTGACCAGGGGGGGCCACCAGTGGCCCAGGAGGCCAGCTGGCGTGGCCTGCCCCTTGGCCGCGCCCATAGGGCGCCTAGGGCCCACAGGGCAGCCAGCCAGGTAAGTCTTCTTCCTCCTCTTTCCTCTCTCTCCAAAAACACGAGTTTTGCACTTTGTTCTTGTGTTCTTGCTGCTCTCCGTCCAGAATTTCGATCTCTCTCTACGACCCATCATTTGAGCTAAGATTTTGGGCAAATACTCCCTGGTATGTAACTCCTCCACTCCTCCAAATAGATTTTTGATTGGTGGCTTCATTTGTGAGTATTTAGTAGTTCTTGGTGCTGTTTAGATGAGCTTGCATGCATGTGTAGAAGTTTATTTTCCAAGTTTTGATGCAAGTTTTTGCCTTAGGTAAGTGGGTTGAGTAGTTTGCCTTAACTCACTTTGTTTAAATCCTTGTTTTTGTAATTTGTCAAAAATTTCAGAAATGAGTTTGCTAGGAAGAGCAAAGGGGTGGCTGGGAAGAAAAGGCCCGAGCGCTCCGATCGAGTTACAAGAGCTGCAGCTTCACCCCCGACTGCTAGGGTGAGATACAACGAAGATCATGTGCCCTTAGAGTTGTTGGAGGACACAAATCCAACACGTGCAATGACTTTCCCGTGCAATGAATTCCTTGAAGCTGCAGGAATTAAGGAGGAGTTCTATAATCTTTGTGCTAATGCAGGTCTGACGCGGCTCGCAACGTGTCGTGTTGCCCAGTATCAAAAACTCACCTCCTGTTTCATTAACAGTTTTAGATATAACCTTGATACTGGTTCTGTTGAGTTTAGAATTTAAAATAATCTTTTGACCATGCCTTTGGAAAAGTTTTGTAAAATAATAGGTGTGCCGAACGTTGGACTGACGGCGAAGATGAGCTCTCAGCCCTCCGAGCTGAGGACCGTCTTCAACTCTCTCTGTAGCATGGATACAAGGGATATTCATCGGTCAAAAATCTCGAGCATCTTGTTCCCACACCTAAGGTATTTTTCATATTATATTGCTAGAGGGGTGTTAGCTCGTGACAACACGAGCAACATATCTGTGCCGGATATTGCTATCCTGGCAACCGCCCTCTCGGGGAGGTTTGATTATAATGTGGGTGCCTTAATTGCTCGACGCCTTGCTACGAACGGTAACAAGAGAGATTTATTTGGTGGCGTTTACGCCACACTTATCCTAGAGTCTCTTAATGGCACCCCACACCCCGATGATAAGCCTTTTACTTATTTAAGTTTTGATCTTACTGCTATGAAAAAGCATAAGTTTGTTACCATGACTTCCGAGTTTGGTAACCTTGATTATATCTTGCGTTTCGGAGCCACCACGGAACGCAAGATCCGTCTACCTGCACCTCTTTTGTTCGATTTTTCTCGCAGGAACGGATGGTCCTTTGATGCTACCCAGTTCGATGAGTTCGTGGTCCAGCATCAGTTTCATAACCCCATGGAGGGGGTTGTGCCTGACGAGGAGGAGCATGGTGAGTTCCCACCTTTCCAGGGGGAGACCTTCACCCAGTTTGGTGAAGGGTCTTCCTCTGCTTGGAACGCGGATCCTTCTTCGTGGAAGGATCCGAGGACTTTGGTGTACGCACCGGAAGCCTCATACGACCCTTGGACTCACCAGTACCACCCTGGAGCAGGAGGCTCCTGGGGACATTAGCTACTACCAACTTAGGCCAAAAGCCTAAGCTTGGGGGAGTACGTACCCTTCTCACTTTTCCATTGTATTATCCGTTTTATTTTTGTTCGCTTTGATCTTTTCGAAGTTTTTGCTTGTTCTTCTTTCTTTCTTTGCAAAAACAACAAAAAGATTTTCTCTTTTCTTTTGCTCTCGTTTAAACCTTTTAAAAACCCAAAAAGATTTCCTTTCTCTCTTTAGTTTGCTTTGTTTTCAGAGTTCAGCTCAAGTCCGTGATGGCATTTCATAATATTTCCCACGTTCGATCGTGCAAGTGACCAGGCAGTAATGACAAAGATCGGCGGAAGGGAAGCAACAAGGAAAACCAGTATGAACTTTTCTTGTTTCTACTTTTGTACATATGCCTGTACTTATGATCTAGAGACCAGCTTGTAGGGACATAGTGCTATGTTTACAATGCTTTCCCAGTTTTCATGCTTTCCTTGTGGCTAGTCTCAGATAGCTAGAGTACATAATGTGTTGTTGAAATGATTTACATGCATTGCATCGTTCATGGTTTGGCATACTGAAGTGGTATTTCCCTTCGGAGAATTTTTGGATTGACTTGGCACATGTTCACACATGTTTATGACTAAAAAGTCTATTATGCCTTGATGATCTTTTTGTTTCAGAATAGTTATATCACTTTCATGCCCGATTCAATGTTGCTTTGTCGCTCTGCATGATTATGACAGTTATTGCTCTCTAGTTGGTCGCTTCCCAATCTTTTGCTAGCCTTCACTCGCACTAAGCGGAATTCTGCTCGTGCATCCAAAATCCTTGAAACCAGTTATTCCATTTGATTCCACCATACCTACCTATATGTGGTATTTACCGGCCACTCCTAACTTAGACTTTCATGTGCCATCTCGAAATTTATTCAAAAGCTTCCCTTTTGTAACCGTACAAGCTCATGGTGCGGTGAGGGGAAATCAGTATCTTGCATGCCAAAAATATTTTTACGGAAGTTTTAACTAGTCAAGTAAAAAAATGAGAGTTACACCTCCACCATACTTGATGATGGAGTGAAATGGACCAAATGTTGCTTATGATAGATGGAACGATACCCTCCTTCCATCCTTGAGGCAAAATAAAAGGTTCCGTAGACCATCAAAGGATTTATGGATAAGGGAATATGTGTAAGCAAAAGGCATTAATATGGTTGGCATGGGAGATATTGAGAGACCTTTACCGTTCACCGTTGACTGGAAAGTTACACCTCTCAAAAGAGTTTTATCTCTGTTTTCAAAACCAAGAGCTCTAGCACATGCTTAGTCTTTGCTTCCTTTCACGGGTTTTCAACCTTGCCATCAAAAGCCACGGTTCGAGAGTCTCCCCTTATTTCTTCAAAGCACCAACTATGAGAGCATAATTGTCATTCTTAGTGTAACATGCATTGTCCCAAAGTATTACATTGTCTTCTGCATGCTTGTGTTATTGCTAGTCTAAAATACTGAGTTCTAGTCACCTTTAAAACTCCGGAGGAGTTTCTGCATTTATGTTTTGCTTCACTCATGGAGGCTAGCGAAATGCCACTCAAGTATGTTCAAGCTATGTGCATTGTGATCCTGTCTTGATTTTCAGTAGCATATTATTTACTTTTAGTTGTTTGTGATTGATCACATGAAAGAAGAATTGCTTCGTGCATTGTCATTATAGCATTGTTTCAATACTTGCTAAACTCTTTTCGTAGTACATGCTTATATACATATAATGAAGCAAAAGAGTTTGTCAAAGTTTTCTTTGTCGCTTCCAGTTCGTTGAACTGAATTTCTTGAGGACAAGCAATATGCTAAGCTTGGGGGAGTTGATACGTCTCAAACGTATCTACTTTTCCAAACACTTTTGCTATTGTTTTGCCCTCATTCTTGCATGATTTGGACGAAACTAACCCGGACTAACGCTGTTTTCAACAGAGCTGCCTGTATGGTTTTATTGTGTGCAGGAAAATGGATTTTTAGGTGTCCCAGAAAATTCTCAGAAAAATACCAGAAAATCCACGCACCCGAAGGAGCCAGATGCCTGAAGTGGGACCAGAGGGGAGACCTGGGGGGCCCAGGCGCCCCCCTGGCGGGTCCAGGGGTGGGGCCGCGCCCTCTGGCCGCCTGGGCGCCCCCCCTCCTCTGGTGCCCTACCGATTCTCCTATTTATTCTCGTGACGGGAAAACCCCAGAAGGGGAGTCGCTTTTTCCAGTTTCCGTCGCGGAGCCGCCGCCACCCTCTGTTCTTCTTCGGGAGGGCTAATCTGGAGGCTGATTTGGCCTCCGGAGAGGGGAGATCGTCGCCATCGTCATCACCATCACCAATCCATCCCTCCTCCATGACTTCTCTTCACATGTGTGAGTAATTCCCTGCTGTAGGCAAAGGGGATGGTAGGGATTGGATGAGTTAGATCATGTAATAGTTTGTCAGATTGTTTGGGGCATGTTGCCTATCATCTAGATTGGTGTTTATCTTCTTTGCTTCAACTTTTTGCTCTTAATGCTTGTCACTTTGGGCTCGAGTGCCATGTTTTCAGATCTGAACCCTATGTGTTTTCATGAATATATTTGTGTTCTTGATCCTATCTATGAGTTGTATGCACCTATTATGGTCCGGAACCGGCGATCCCAAAGTTGACAGCTTGGGACACCAAAGGGGATGGTCCATAATTTGAGGATTCCATGTATCCATTGAGTTTATTGCTTTGTTCCGGTGCTCTTTGACAGGAGCACCTTAATCTCCATAAGTTCCCTTTGGCCCCGTTCGTAGCGGGATGGTAGGACAAAAGATGTTGTGCAAGTTCTTATTGCAAGCACGCACAACTACCTACGTGATACATGCCTAATGTTTGATATTTGCCTAGATGATCATTGCTTTTCTGTGTGCCTTGCCCCGTGTTAGAATCTATTACATGTTCACTCTCATCCATGAAGCGCCCAACAATCCATCTCCCTAGCCTACAGTGTTTTCAATCCTGTTGGTTATTAGTTGTTACTTTTGCTGTTTACTTTTGATGTCGTCACCATCACTATCATATTACCTTTACCACTTATATTTTGTTGCAAGCAAGTATATTTCAGGTGCGGTTGAATTGACAACTCAACTGTCAAAGCTTATAAATACTCTTTGGCTCCCCTTGTGTCGAATCAATAAATTGGGTTAACTTACCCGCGAAGACTATCTCGATCCCTTACGTTTGTGGGGCATCACCAGGTAAGGGTTTATATGAGTCCTAGTCGACTACAAGTAGGAGTCCTTGTCTTGCGCCTCAAGTCTTCGTCTTCACGTCTTACTCCATCATGTCGGTGTCCACGAGTGGGCCCCTGGTGGGCCGCCAGCCATGACACGCACCAGGTACCCTCACGTAGAGGAGACGTGGGGTCACCCCCTCGCCAGGCCCCAAATGCCTCTTTTGTTTGTTTGCCTCCTTGTTCATTTTGACACTTGTCACTTATGCTTATCTAGTTTGCATATTATCTTTGTTAGACTCCTCGTGGACAGGAACGGGGATCGCTTGTGGTAAAAAGGTCAAGCATTTCGATTCAACTTCCAAGTTTACAGTTCACCGCCATGTCCCACAGGGTTCCTCTGCTGCAACCCACAATCAAATTGTTCTCAATGTATAGTAGCCAAGAAGGCAATTATATATTGAGCATTCTAAGTTGAGAGTAAGATGTTGATGACTATGATTTGCATGAGAGTGCACACTATGAGAAGCCTATTGAGGGTGATGTGATGTTCAGTCCGGTGATGTTGATGGTCAATGAGGTGGTGATGGTGATACGTCCCAAACATATCTATAATTTCTGCTTGCTCCATGCATGTTTTCTGTGACTTTGCCATGTTTTTCTTGAACTTTCATACACTTTTGAACATATTTGGACTAATCTATTAACCCAGTGCACCCAGCTGCCAGTTGTTGTTTTCTGTTGTGTTTGTATTTCAGGTTTTCCGGCCATTAAAAGTGCTCCAAAAAATCCAGGAAAATCAGATAAAAAATCAGCGTCGCGGAAGCTTCCGGAAACACCAAAGCAGCGAAGGGGGGCCACCACCAGGGAGCCAGGAGGGTCTCTGGCGCGGCCCCACCCTAGGCCGCGCCAGGAGGCCTCCTGGTTGCCTGGTGGGTCCCCTCGACGCCCCCCTTCGCCTATATTTACCCCTCGTGACGGAAACCCTCGGGGAGAACTCCTTTTTCGCGATCTCGCCTCTGTTCCGCCGCCGCCGCCGTTTCAAGATCGGGGCTGCCTGGAGAAGCTGCTCCGGCACCCTGCCGGGAGAAGCTACCCCCTCCGGGAGACCATACATAGCCATGGACGCCTCCCGTATGTACCGTGAGTAGTTTCCCTTGGACCATGGGTCCGTGACCAGTAGCTATGTGATCTATCTCTCCCTCTTTTGTGCTTCCACTTTCGAGTCCTCGTGAGCTACATCACATGATCGAGGCACCTATGTAATTTCTACTGTTGCTATGCTGAGTTTGTTGGGATCTGATGGATTATGAGACTATGTTCAGATTGTGATGAGTAATATATTTGGTTCTTCTCTTTTATATTTTGTTTACCTCACTAGCACTTTTATCGTCTTTTGGGAGAGAGACATCACTAGTGAAAATCACGGGACCCTGGTCCATCTTCACATTATTGTTCATACTACCAATTTACTTTCAGTATTTACTTTTCCGTTGCTATCACTATTATTATTATCTCTTGCGTTAACCCTTTGTAAACAGCAAGGCCCGAGGAATTGACAACTCCTCTGAACTCGTTGGGAGCAAAGTTATTTGTATCTGTGTGCAGGTCCAGGTGAAGTTAGCAACCTAGGTTGTGAACGGCGCCATTGTACACTTTACCACCTACTTGTATCTCTTGAGTCCTACTGGAGACAATCTAAACCTTAGCATCTTCGCTAAGGGAAGCTTGCCGTTGTGCTACATCAAACCTTCCACTTGGGGTAACCAACGAGGGGAGAGAAGCCATCAAGAAAATTTCTGGCGCCGTTGCCGAGGACTCAAGTCTACAAGATCGGGGAGTTGCACACTATCTTCTACCTTTGCTTTTTAGTCTTGTTAGTTTACCTTTTAGTTTTTACTTTTGTGTCCTTAATCAAAAATACCAAAAATACCTGCTGCTACTATGGGTTCCAATGAAAACACTAAGTTGTGTGACTTCACTAGTCACAACAACAGTGACTTTATCTGCACTCCTATTGCTCCACATGCTACTTCAGGACCTTCTTATGAGATTAAACCTGCTCTGCTTAACCTTGTTATGAAAAATCAATTCTCAGGAGCAGGAGAAGATGCTGCTTTGCACCTAAACAACTTTATCGAGCTCTGCGACATGCAGAAGTACAAGGAAGTGGATGGAGACATCGTCAAGCTGAAGCTTTTTCCTTTCTCTTTGAGAGGAAGAGCCAAGGAGTGGCTACAATCTTTGCCCAAGAACAGTATCGATTCTTGGAGTAAATGCAAAGATGCTTTTATAGGGAAGTACTATCCCCCTGCTAAAATTATTCAATTACAGAGTAACATTATGTATTTCAGGCAATTGGATAATGAACACGTTGCCCAGGCTTGGGAACGTATGAAGACGCTTGTCAAGAACTGCCCCACACATGGACTGACTACCTGGATGGTTATGCAGGCTTGAACTTCACCTCGCGGAACCTGTTAGATTCGGCCGCGGGAGGAACTTTTATGTCAACCACGCTTGGTGCTGCCACAAAGCTACTAGATGAGATGATGCTGAACAACTCTCAGTGACACACCGAAAGATCTCCAACTGGTAAGAAGGTAAATTCTGTCGAGGAGATCTCCTATTTAAATGAAAAGGTTGACCTTATCATGTCTCTACTTACCAAGCAACCTTCTATTGATCCTCAAGATGTTCCTTTAAATTCTTTGGTTGCTCAGGAGCAAGTAGATGTCAATTTTGTCTCTAGAAACAACTTCAATAATAATGCTTATAGGAGTAACTTTGGTAGCAACAATCCTAGGCCTTTCCCATCCAACAACTATGGGAACAACACTTATGCTACCACCAAAAACTCCACTTCAGAACTAGAGAGTATGCTTAGAGACTTTATCACTACCCAAAAGGCCTTCAACAAGAATGTGGAAGAAAAACTAGCTAAATTAGATAATCTTGGTTTGAAGGTAGATAACTTAGCCCTTGATGTTGAGATGTTAAAAATTAGAACCTCTCCCCTTGAGGAGAGTAAGGTCACTCCTATTAATGCTATCTAGTTACAAATCAATGAAAATATTAGGATGATGGCTAAACTTAAAGAGAGATGGGCTAGAGAAAAGGAGGAAGAAGAAAGAATTAAGAGCCTCCCTACCTACCACACAGTATCCACTATCCAAGTAGTTGAGGATGTCCAAACTGTTAGCACCCATCACACCCCTAGTCCCACTGGACCTATCAATGGTGATGCTACCTCCTCAGCCTTAGAAGAGGAAAACTCTATGAACATAGAGGCTTTCAAACAAGTGAGCTTAAATAATATCACTACTTCCTTGGTAGATAGTAGTGATTTACACTTTGACAACTGCACTTTACCAGAAGTTATTGGTTTCCTACACAAGATGTCTAGAGACCCCCACACTAGCACACTCAATCTTGCCTTCACAGAGCATATCACCAATGCTCTAATCAAAGTTAGGGAGGAGAAGCTTAGACTAGAAGCCTCCATACCTAGGAAGCTAGAAGATGGTTGGGATCCTATGATAAAAATTAAATTGAATAACTTCTCTTGCTATGCTCTTTGTGATGTTGGAGCAAGTACCTCTGTTATGCCCAAAAGAATGTATGATATGCTTGAATTGAAACCTTTTGATTCTTGTTCTTTTGGTGTTCGTCTTGTTGATTCTTCCATAAAGAAACCTTTGGGGAAGATCGACGATGTTCTTATCATTGTCAATGACAATTATGTTCCCGTTGATTTCACTATTATGGACATTGAGTGTGAACCTTCTTGTCCAATTATTTTGGGACGTCCTTTTCTTCGCACAGTTGGTGCTATCATTGACATGAAAGAGGGAACTATCAAATTCCAATTCCCTCTCAAGAAAGGGATGGAACATTTCCCTAGGAAAAAGATTAAGTTACCTTTTGAGTCCGTCACACGGGCTAGTTATTCTCTTGAAAAGACTTGATCTTCTGCTTTAAGCCTAGCTAATGGCTCTAAAGAAGCGCTTTCGGGAGGCAGCCCGCAACGAATTTAGTTTTTTTCTTTTTGCTTTTGTTCTGTTCTTAGTGGTATTGATGATTGTTACTACTGCAGAAACATCATTGTATCTTTATTTTTCAAGCTTTGTGCCAAGTTTAGCCTCATACGGCAAGGGAAGTAAAAGTTGTGACATGATGTCCAGAAAACAGATTCTGTCCGCGTGACTAGAAAAATTACATAAAAATCCAAGTTCATCTTTTTGAGCTGAAATTTTTACACAGAGTGCTCTATACAATTACGAAACTTCTGTATGTTCTGAGTTTTTTGATTTGAGTTGCGGAAGTACACCTAAAAAATTTGCTTCTATATGCTGTTCTGTTTTTCACAGATTCTGCCACGTTGTCTCTCCGTACTTTTGCAAACCTTAAGCTTGCTTTTTCTTTGCAAAAACTTTTTGGCAATCTTGAGAAACAGTAGCTCTTCCTGGAAATCCTTATTTGCAGTAGAGGAAAAATTATTTTATTAGGGTACTAACCTCTCTAATCAGTCTACAATGAGTTATGTATGAAGGGAGTTTTCAAGTGCGCGATGGAAGATGATGAAAGAAGATTCGGGAGTGTCAAGCACTCAAGCTTGGGGATGCCCCCATGCATCCCCAACAAATATTCAAGGAGACTCAAGCGTCTAAGCTTGGGGATGCCCCCGTGCATCCCCTTCTCCATCAACAATCATCAGTTTGTCCCTCGTTGCACTATATTTTTATCACTTCATGCGTTATGTGCTTTTCTTGGAGCGTCTCGCTCTTAGGTTTTGTTTCGTTTTTAGTTTTCTTTAGTTTTGTTTGCTGTAGTAACAAGTTAGATCCAAGCTTACTTACTCTTTTGTGTGGGAGAGATTCACGCTCCACTTGAACTAGAACTCCTCATAGGATTTGCATGCTTATTCTTTTATCTGTGAGCTGTTCTTTTTCTTTTCTTAGCTGCTGTTCTATTTAGTTCTAGTGCTTTAGTTTTTCTAGAGCTTTTCTTTTGTCTTAGGTTGAAATTTCTATAGGTTGCATGTTTTATCTTGTTAGAGAGTTTGCCTGTTGCACTGAGTTCTGTGTCTTGACTGAAAGTAGGTAGTTAAAGTTGCTGTTCTCTTTGTAGTAGTAACTTGCAATAGTTTAGAGGTATTGACTAGAGTAGTGGTTGAACTTATGGTGTCAAGAGCTCTTACCTATTAGTGATAGATGTCATATTTTGGGCAATCCGTGTGTTTTTCGAAAACCAAAAACCCCTGTTGAGAACTCTAGCTACTAGATGGATCACTAACCTCTGGAAGGTTCGAATATTAGAGTACACTCACGTACCATGAGTCGAGGATGCGCAAGGATAACCAAACCCCCATACACTCCTCCTCGGGGTACCTGTCTCTTTGTGAACCTCCTGATTAGATTGAGAGTTACCGATAATAAGTGCATGAATTCTTCAGACTAATGTGAGTATTCGAAAGTTGACACTTCCACCCAACTATACTTTTTCTAGCCTCTTCGGTACCGTGCATTGCCCTTTCTCACCTCGAGAGTTGGCGCATACTTCGCCGGTGCATCCAAACCCTTGGCATGATACGCTCTGTCATCATAAGCCTCCTTATATCTTTCCTCAAAACAACCACCATACCTACCTACAAGGCATTTCCATAGCCTTTCCGAGATACATTGCCATGCAACATCCACCTTCTCATGACTTGATCTTCATGTCATACATGCTACTTGATTGATCGATGAGCCGCATGCTAGTTGGGCCTTGCCCTAAACATTGCTACATGACGCGCTAGTATCATTGCATATCCTTCTACACTGGCAGAGGCATACATTTGCATACTTCATGATAGTTATATTTTCTTTATGTGAGTACTTTGTAAAGTGTGAAAGATCGGAAATCTCAAACGGCTCACAGGAGCGTATGCACCCACTAACTAGAAAATTCAAAAAAAAATGCAAAGCAATTCAAAAAAATCTGAATTTTTGTGGAATCCAACATGTTCATGCATGTGACATTCATGCAAAATTTCATGGTATTTCGACATTCGATTTCTAAAAAACCACGACCATCTTGATTCTTGATGAATAGTGCCATTTTTCAAAAACCCTCATAGTCCCAAAATTTAACATTTTTGCCGAGGATTACTCGAATGTTCAAACTTCACGAATTTTGGCATGGACTTCGCACACATGACCATCTTGCATCATACAAAAAATCCGAATTTTTTGGTTTTGTTTACTTTTCGAAATGATGTTCGTATTACTAATAGGAGCAAATGCACCTAGGACCCAAAAAACCGCGTTCGTGAAAGATCTCCTATATTCTTGTAAAATATAGAGTATTGCCCCTAAAGTGAGGAAAAGATCCCAAAGAGGACAAAATCAAAAGATCCCAAAGAGGACAAAATCAAAAAATCCCAAAGAGGAAACATGAGAGTTAAATAGAAAGAGCCATTGAGGCCACCAAAAAATAAAAAAATAGAAAAAAGAGAAAATAAAAATAAAAAGAGAGAAGGGGGCATACTACTATTCATTTTGAGAGATCCACACTAGTACTTCATCTTCTATCCCTTGTACTCCATAGAGATCATCATCATGCATATAGCTATGTGGGGACCTTCACACTATAGAACTTGGCTTGTATATTCCAATGATGAGCCTCCTCAAATGAGCTCTAGGTCTTCTTGAGCAAGCAAGTTGGATGCACCCCCACTAGTTCCATTGGAGAGCTTACCTTAGCTCACATGTGCATCCGTTGTATGGCAATCCCTACTCCTCACATCATATCTATCATATGGCTTTCTTTCGCCTATGATTGTCCTCATTGATGTGAGCCTTTGACACCTTTTTTGTCTTCCTCCTCCACCTTCTTTCTATTTCGCCTTTTAGGTGTCAACTTTCTTGCTCACGCTCATCCATTGCATGAGTGCTCAAAATATCAAAAGGGAGTGGATCAGTTTGACTTGTACCTGACTAGTGGTCTGGGGACGAGTCCAGAAAAGAATCCAAAGGAGACCAAGTGTGAAATTTTTAGTAGATAGTTGTTCTCAACAACCTTTTTTCTCTTTCTTCCCAGTCCCTTGCTTGCATGCAAACACCATTTGGAGACATTCGAGTCACGGAAAGCAAGAGCTCTTGCACCTTTTTTCTTTTGTTGCTTGTGTCAATGCTAATATAGACTCTTGCTTGTTAAGACTTGAATTGAATTGCATGCTTTAATTGCTTTACTTAAAAGTCCTTATTTGGTTGTGTGGCATGTCACCACAGAAATTATGCTTGTTATCATTTACCTACTCGAGGACGAGCAGGAATTAAGCTTGGGGATGTTGATACGTCCCAAACGTATCTATAATTTCTGCTTGCTCCATGCATGTTTTGTGTGACTTTGCCATGTTTTGGTTGAACTTTCATACTCTCTTGAACATATTTGGACTAATCTATTAACCCAGTGCACCCAGCTGCCAGTTGCTGTTTTCTGCTGTTTTTGTATTTCAAGTTTTCCGGCCATTAAAATTGCTCCAAAAAATCCAGGAAAATCAGATAAAAAATCAGCATCGCGGAAGCTTCCTGAAACACCAAAGCAGCGAAGGGGGGCCACCACCAGGGAGCCAGGAGGGTCCCTGGCGCGGCCCCACCCTAGGCCGCGCCAGGAGGCCTCCTGGCTGCCTGGTGGGTCCCCTTGATGCCCCCCTTCGCCTATATTTACCCCCCGTGACGTAAACCGTCGGGGAGAACTCCTTTTTTGCGATCTCGCCTCTGTTCCGCCGCCGCCGCCGTTTCAAGATCGAGGCTGCCTGGAGAAGCTGCTCCGGCACCCTGCCGGGAGAAGCTACCCCCTCCGGGAGACCATCCATAGCCATGGACGCCTCCTGTATGTACCGTGAGTAGTTTCCCTTGGACTATGGGTCCGTGACCAATAGCTATGTGATCTATCTCTCCCTCTTTTGTGCTTCCACTTTCGAGTCCTCGTGAGCTGCATCAGATGATCGAGGCATCTATGTAATTTCTGCTGTTGCTATGCTGAGTTTGTTGGGATCTGATGGATTATGAGACTATGTTCAGATTGTGATGAGTAATATATTTGGTTCTTCTCTTTTATATTTTGTTCTTGAGTAAATTCTTGCATGTTCTCCGTTGCGGTATTTGCTTTGGCCAAGTATTTTATTTGCAACTCCAAGAGAGAGCGTTATGCTCGATTGTGGGTTCAGCCCCTTGATGTCTAGCTTGAGTGACAGAAACATGAAACTAGGGGATGTGCTGTTGCCACCAGGGATAAAACAACGGTGCTTGTACTTGCGGGTGCAAGGATTGTTTACTTTACGCAAAGTTCTTTTAATGCAGTTGTCTGTTGCTTTGAGTTTACACTTTGGGTGGGATTCGCAACTTAATACCAGCGAGATGTTCTGGATAGATATCTCAAGGTGGATGATTCGTAGTAGATGCAGATGGATTTCGGTCTACTTACCTTGGCCTACTGCCCATTGCTTTTGAGCCCTTCCTTTCTTTGCAACATAGTTAGCATTGCGGTGCCTTCATAATCCTGTCAATTGCCCAACGGTGATTTGTTTACCTCGCTAGCACTTTTATCGTCTTTTGGGAGAGATACGTCACTAGTGAAAATCACGGGACCCTGGTCCATCTTCACATTATTGTTCATACTACCAATTTACTTTCAGTATTTACTTTTCCGTTGCTATCACTATCATTATTATCTCTTGCGTTAACCCTTTGTAAACAGCAAGGCCGGAGGAATTGACAACTCCTCTGAACTCGTTGGGAGTAAAGTTATTTGTATCTGTGTGCAGGTCCAGGTGAAGTTAGCAACCTAGGTTATGAACGGCGCCATTGTTCACTTTACCACCTACTTGTATCTCTTGAGTCCTACTGGAGACAATCTAAACCTTAGCATCTTCGCTAAGGGAAACTTGCCGTTGTGCTACATCAAACCTTCCACTTGGGGTAACCAACGAGGGGCGAGAAGCCATCAGATGGGAATGAGGAGGAGATCCAAATCGTTGATCCTCATGATGCGGATATGGGTGAGTTGACCAATCCTCTTTATCAGACGCCTCATTTGGAAAATCTATATGTTTGGAATGATGAAAGGATCATGGACAATAGATTCTGCAACTATTTGCAGAAGAGACTTTATGATGAGGTTCTTCTGACCAAGAAAGACAAGATTGCTCACCATAAGGACATCAATGTGAAGGAGCTGATGCAAATCAAATCTCAACCATTATGGACATCTTCTTTGTTCTACAATATTTACTCCAAGTATAATTGCATATTTAGTCTTGCATACGTGTTTTATTCTTCTTTTTGACAGTTTAGGGGCAAACAAATCATCTTCTCTATTGGCAATGTCAATGATGTAATGAAGAAGTTGGTAGTTTTTACTTCAGGTTATTGATTTAGTTATGGCTTCAATGGTTTTACTTGAAATTTTTAATGTGATATCTAGGACAAGCTCAAGATGGTAAAAGTTAACTTTTATCTATCTTAATTGCATTATAAAGGGTTTTGCTAGTTAATGAATATTTGATGAAAGATGGTTTTTCTGCATTGCCTAGATACAAAACAAGTAAACTGAGTAGTAGATTTATTCACTTTATCACCGTGTACATTCTAATTTAATCACTTGTATCTAAAGAGGATTGTCACAGTGTGTATACAACACATGGATCTATTTTTAGCATTTTAAACCTGAGTTTTAGCATTTTTTAACCAACATGGTTATTGCTAGGCCATTGGAATTCGAAAGAAATACCATATGGAGTTCCATTTTTAAAATCTAAAGTGATTCAAATTTGTTGCCACACTGACGCACGTGATTTTTTACGCGTCTCATACTAATGGCATATCATTGGCTCATTTCGTTTTATTTTTTAATGACCCTACGAAAGTGGGATTGCTTGCTGGTGTGAATTCTAATGATGTTGACCTTAGATCTTGCTATGTTGCTTTGGTTAACTACCTCATTACTTTGCCTTCTTATTTTCACAATTTTCAGTCAAGTTCCAACATATTTGATGGATCCTGGTATATTGTTCTAAATGATAACTTTGTGAAGCTTTTTCCCTTGAATCCAAACCCACCATCTGATACTTACTGCTAAAACGACTTCAAAATCATGTGCATAATATTCTTTACATATGCCTTGATAAGTTATACCCCTATATGATATGGATCTGTGATAAACTAGGGATTATTCAATAAAAATCCAGCTGACTAACGCATGCCTTCTTATTGTAGGGGGGTGTATGCAATTTTGGCCTAGGGAAACCCTAGAAAGAGGTGGGAGAGTGGTGGTCTTTATATAGCCCAGGTGGCTGGCAGTTTGCAAAAACATCCCCGGTTTTTCTCTCGCGCGCGCGGTGTTTACGTTTTTGACCGCCGGGGGTCCGCAGGACCTCCGATTCGGGTAAAACTTCGAACTGCGCGATCATCGTGTCGAGCCGGCGGCGTTCACCTCGCACTGGAACCATTCTAAGAACACTTTCCGGCGCGCTATAAAAATATCCCATTTACTTATTAAACGAGGTTTTCGTTCCGTTGGCTGCGGCTGGTCTCGTGCGGGTCTGTGCGACGGAGATCGGGTGAAACCCGGTGTCGCAAAGGTCGAGTGTCAAGGTGTCAAGGGTCGGTATCCGTCCGGTACGAGATAAGAGGGGAAAAATAATCGTCGATCGATAAATCGGGGATGCAAACACCGCAAACAAATCAGACAATCAAACAATTCATGCCGAAAACAATTTTTTTAATTTTTGAGAAATCTGGGTTGTTACAATACAACACCACCAACAAGGGATCTCGTCCCGAGATCCTGGACGATCCGGGGGAGAGAAAAGAGTCGACGATCTTCAACACCACCAACAAGGGACTCTGCTCCATGTCGATGTCGAGCTTCCGTCGAGAAACTTCCCGCAGAGAGACGACATCGTCAGAAAAACGAAACCGTCAGTGACAAGAGGAAGAACGATCGCGAAAAACAGATCAAGGGATAGTTATTTTCGATGCAAGTCGTAAAATCACCAGTAAAGGAGGGATGGCAATGGATGACCCAGATGATATCCGAACCCGGAGAAGCTAAAGGTACTACAGGAATTCCCAAACCTGAGATCGGAATCAAGACAATACGCTGCAAGCAAGGCATTGTAGCGGTTCCGAAACTCCACACTCAGCGAGATCCTAGAGTTTGAAGGGGATAAGACGAGAATTAAAACACTTACGACACTTGTCCTGACCAGAGTAAGGGTAAGGAGTAAAAAGAATCCTACTCTCCGATAACTAACTTAGTAACTACAAAACAATTTTTTTCTAGACTCGACTTCGGCCAGAGAAGGGATCCTACGGTCGGTAAGGCTCTGATACCAAGTTGTAAGGCCCGATATGCGGTACTATTCCAGATCTAGATGTCTCCATCCAGATCCGGGGACGAAGCACATATCGGTCCCACCGTGACATATGACATAGCCATATGCCCCGAATTTCCAACTTGATATCACAACATTACAGATACAAGGATACAACATCTCATACAATCGACATACAACTGCCTTAATACAATACAAAAACGGAAGATACATGTTTGAGTACAGACTACAATCAAATGCCTACTGGCAAAGAGAAAACATCGATCCCCATAACCACACGGGTCCAGGCCCTCCGTCAGTATCCGCCTACCTAGTCGTCGTCGAGTCTCCACGTGAAACGTCGATCACCATACCTTTTGTCGATCAAGAACCCTGAAAAGAGTTTGGGGGTAGTATCATGAGTATAGAAGTACTCAGCATTCAACTGTAGTGGTCAACTGACCCAGCAAGGACTTCATCACTCGTAATTCTAGGACAACTAGTAGTTTACGGTAAGGATGGGGTAAGTGGTGAGGTTGCTGCCGCACTAGCATTTATGAAGTGGCTAACGATCTAGAGAGTAAGATAAGAAGTCAAGCATTCGATGAGGAATCGTCTCCAACAAGTCATGCTATCAACTACTTATGCAAACATAACACCTATCCTATCCTTGTCCTCCTCTTCGCATCCCGACGAAGAAGAAGCAGTCAAGGCACACACACGTTGATCAATTTATATTAAGATTATCTCAGTTGTTGTTGTCTATGAACAAGGAGTAGGTCTCAAGTCGTCCATAACCGTGGACACGGCTTCTCGAAAAGATTTAACCCTGCATGGGTGTTCCAACTGCCCATTACAAGGCTCCGCACGCACGCCCATCTCTCTTAGTTGCTACCCATCACAGGCAACCATTTTATGATTTAGTTCCAAGAGATCCGAAACGACAGGTCCCTCTAACTAACAACGAACAAATCCGGGTGGCCCCGGGGAGTCGACACCCAATCCAAAAGCTGGCCACGCTCTCAGATCGGACTCTTCCGCCTCAACAGGGTTTGGGTTACCAAGACGCCTCACGTGAGGCCTCGGGCCCTCACCGGTCAAAGGTGGACCAACAGGGAAACCATGTCTCCGCTTGTCCGGGTTGTTTAAAAACCGCGAGGGGATCCACCAAGCACACACACGGGGTTTCAAATGGTAAATCAGCTCGGGCCACCACTAGAAATGTTCGAAGCTAGATAGGTAATAAAAGGGGACCCCATAAAATCCCACATGCGGTTAGGCACGCTCAGTCTTAAAACCAATACCCGGAACTCGGATCCTAGGTGACTCGAATGGAACAAAGCGTCGGGGCGGGATAGCCTAGACCTTCCATCCTTCCTCGAATATAGTCAACATTATAATAATCATATCATCAACAACAATATAACAATATAATAATGTGATATCCCGAACCAAGGAGTAACAGGGTAACATCGTAGCATCCTAAGCATGCATACTAAGGAGGGGCTGAGCAACGAGCAATAGTAACATAGCAGTACATGGTTTGCTGGGAGGGGACATGGCTGTATCAGTTTGAAAGAGGTTGTAAGCATGTGGTAGGATCAAACATCGAACCTATCCTATACTAGCATGCAAACCGCTGGTTGAAATAGAATGTATCATAAGTAATGTATAGTCCTTGCATGTTGATAAGTCGGGTTCCGAAGGTGTAGTTGATCGCAAGCTCGCATCGTCTCCGAAGGTACCCGCGGAAGCACACAAGAGGGTAAACACTGGAAAGCAATCAACGAGCAAGCACTCTATTACTAGGAGGCAAACACGAGCAAGCATCAACAAGAAGGCAACACGAGACATCGCACCTACCGTCGAGAGCGGTTACTAACAATTTAAGTGGAGTACTCATCACACACGACGATACCGCACATTTAGAATCAGTTCAAGTTGTTTAGCTACACAAGGTGAGAAAAAGGTTGTTAACATGGCAAAGCACAGAAGCATGGCATATCACACAAACATGTCAAGAGGTGAAGCATAAAGGAATCTATCTATGCGAGTCAATTTAAGTGAGGCACAACCTAAACATGGCATATCACTAAGTGTCCCACGACCATTAAAATATTTGGTACTGTTCTGCCCTAAACCATATTTTAGGTTGGTTAACAACAGAAAACAATAGCATAAACACAAATTACACGAAAAATTAAATCAATTTACATATAAAGAACACTCCAAACGGAGTTACGGTTAAAAAGATACAAGCAAAACAAGTTTGGAACACAATCTGCCAACATCAGGAAGCACACTTTAGACCAATGCATAAACATAATAATGAATGCAAACATGACAATACAATACATATAATGGAAGTAGATATGATGCTTAACAGTGTGCAAAAATAATCAATGCAATAGGCCTCATGGATGTGTCACAATCATCAACCAAAGTTGCAATAAAATAATAACACCAACAATTTCTAGAGATTAACATCAGTTAACTGTCTGATGCCCACTTCAACACAGATTAACATCATCAAGATGCACTCAAATCAAAATGCTCACAAAATATGAACTGAGGTACACACAATTCTAAACAACTTTCATTTTGGGCGCAACGCGATCCGGGCTACGGTTATCTAGCAATCGTCAGCGCAAAACAGATCACACCAGTAATTTCTACAGACTCAGCAGAAAAATTAAAAAAAAATAAAAACAACCGAGAAAAGAAAAAGGAAAAAAGGGGCCTCACCCTAATGGGCTTGGCCCAAGTGGCGAGGAGGCATTCTGGCGCTGGCTGGCTTGGGCTGGAGGCCTGGCTGGGCCGCTGCTGGGCGCTGGGCCACGAGGCGCTGGCCGGCCCAGGTGCAGCGCCTAGAGTAGGCCGCTCGGCTCCTCTTGGTGCAGACGACGAGGCGGCGGAGGCGGCCGTCACCGGTGGAGTGCCGGCGTGGGGGCGAGGCGGCGCAGGGCGGATCGTGCGTGTGGCGGCGGGGAACCTCCGGATCTCGCCGGATCCGGGGCAGAACGACGACGAGGAGGCGGCTGTCGGCGTGGCCTGCGGGCTTGGAAGAGCTCGGCTTGGCCTCGGCCTCCATGGCGAGCGGCCCGGGCGGCGGCTGCCTGCAGGAGAGAAGAGGGGTCAGGGGAAGGAGAGAGGGAGGACGCGACGAGAGGGAAGGAGAGGCCGGCCGTGGCGCGGCTGCTGGTCGCCTGCGGCGGCGTGGCTCGCCGGCCAGATGGAGATGGCGGCACGGCGGCTGGCCGAGCCCAGATCCGGCCCGCGGCGGGCTGGCGGCGGCTCCAAGGACCCTGCGGGGCCCGAAACGGGTGGAGGTGCGGTTTGGGCGACGTGGCGCCTCTGGGGCCGTTGCATCTCAGATCTGATGGCTCTAGATGGCTGGGGCTAGGGTTTTGGGAATTGGGGTGTTTTGTGCGAAAAAATGGGACAATTGTAGGGGGTGGCTGCAATTTTGGCCTAGGGAAACCCTAGAAAGAGGTGGGAGAGTGGTGGTCTTTATATAGCACAGGTGGCTGGCAGTTTTCAAAAACATCCCGGTTTTTCTCTCGCGCGCGCGGTGTTTACGTTTCTGACCGCCGGGGGTCCGCAGGATCTCCGATTCGGGTAAAACTTCGAACTGCGCGATCAGCGCGTCAAGCCGGCGACTGTAACACCCCGGGTGTCACGCTACAGTAACCCAACAGTAATCACTGTTGTTGGAACAGTAATCCTTTTGCTACAGTCAAATCATTGTTGCTAATTTCACTTTGATCACCTTTGCATTGATCCTTTCAATAATCATGTTGGGTGATATTCAAAAGCAATGTGATCATGGACCTTTCTCATCATGAATAAATAAAAAGTCCAACCCTTTTCATTTGAATTCAAATCAAATCTTGAAATGCCTTGGGTGCAATATTAAAACCTAGGTGATAATTAAAATTTGTCCAAAAATTTCTCAATCACTTTTATAAATTCACTAATAATCTCTGGACCATGTTGGTATTGTTGTTGTTATTTATTGTGCTATAAAATAATGCAAACAAATAAAACAGTAGATTAAAAAGTCCAAATTAAAAAATTATTATTTAAATAAAATGATGAATGATTTTATTTACAGTTCAAACTTTAAGTAGCCACTGTATATTACCTAACGCTAATATTGGAGCCAGTCCTATATTTTACAAATTATAATACTAGCTAAAAGAATTAAATAAAGTAAATAATAAATGATTAAAAAGGAAAAAAAATAGAACCGACCCAGGCCAACTGGGCCTAGTGCCCAGCCAGCCCAGGCCGGCCTGCCAGGCCACCCCGGCCCACCTGGCCTCCCCCTAGACCTAGCCCGAGCCGGCTCGATCCCCATCTCCCTCGACCTAACCTCCCTCCCGATCCCGCCCCCTCTCCTCCTGGACGCCGTCGGCCCTCCCGGCGAGGTGCTGCCTTGCCGCGCCGCCCCCGACCTCGGCCACCCCCTAGAGCCCACGGCACCGCGCCGCCGCTGCGCACCACCACCTGCCTCGCCGCTCCCCTCCACCTCGGGCGCCGCAACCAACCCTAGCCGCCATGGCTGTCGGTGCACGGCGCCGCCGTGGAGGCCGCCGCGTCCCTGACCGCTTCCCCGACACTGTTCGTGCTCGCCCCGCAAGGACACGCCACCGGCCACCTCCGCCCCATCCGCGACGCCCCCCCCCCCCTCACCGTGAGCGTCCGCCGCCCTCGTTGTTGCACGGTTTTGGCCGTCCGCACATGCTGCTGTCGCCGTGGTCATCTTGCCGGTAGCCCGCACACCCCCACGCCCGCCGCCCACGAGCACAACAATATTCCTGCTGGTGCTGCTACCTACTGAACCTGAAGAAAAACAAAATGGCTATGTATGAAAACAGCTACTGGACACCACTTTGGACAACAACAAAAAAAACTTGCAATTTTAGTTTAACATGGATGAGAATAATATGGGTTGTTTTTACATCTAACAACCTTCGATTTACCCCATTGGACCAACTCTATACGATGCATAGGTTAAGTGCTATAAAATTGAGAAAGGCAGATTTATGTTATCTAAACCTGAAAAATATTGAACCTAAAGGAAGCGCCTAGGTGTAAAATGCTACTGCTAAACCTCCTTTGGACAACAGCAATACATTGGGCACATATTAGACATAACCCGCTTCACTTGGTTCCATTGGAACAATTCCAGATAATGACTAGATTTAATTCTACGAAAATAGCAAAGGGCGGATTTCTAATAAACAGCAGGTAACGTTAACCAGATAGCCACTTTATGCTGTGGTTGAACTTGCTGCAGGTATCCGTCATGCCATCTGAGGGCATGGCATGATTGTACTAGTGTTTTAGTACAAATCATCCATTGGAAGTGTCCGCATTCGAGCTATAGATCAACGGCAGTTATCGGGCAAAACTTTGCACTTATTAACGATCGCCGAGAATTAACGCCGGGCAGTATTTTTCCGGCGAGATTTTAATTAAGAAGACAAACTTTATCGTAGATGCCACCCGTACCGTATTCGAGATCGCGGACAGCTGATGAATGTTGGTGTAAGGCACGAACTCACCGGAGGTGTGTAACCCCAAACCGTAGACCCCCGAAGGCGGCCGATGGATAATTCGCACCGCAAAATCCCAGACTTAGTAAAATTTCGGCGAAACCCAAACGAGTCAATGACAGGTGGGTCCCCTTCGTCAGGATTGACCAGTCAACAATAATATTCTAGATAATGTTTATTTGATTAATAAAAGAAATTCTAAAATTGTATAAAATGATTTAAACTTCAGAAAATCATAACAAAATAATCGTAACTCCGATGAAAATAATTTATATATCAATATTGCTCAGAAAAATGCGTAGATTACGAATACGGTATCTGTTCGTCTACCACCCCCTCTAACTTACCGAACGTGGAACATTTCTCCTCCGGTTCATCTGTCTGTCAGACGACCGGAGCCGGTAAAACTTTCCGGATGAAATTGTTCTGAACATGAAAGTTGTTCAGAATGGATCAACTAGCACGGATACACTACCCACATGTCTGTCATATGTCTCTAACACTGCAGACATGGAACCTTCCCCCTCCGGATCATCGGTCCGGTAATCAACCGGTACTGATGAGTCGTCCCCGGATGAATTCCCGCTCCGAGCATCGTGCATTGCACTGCGTTAGAACACCGTTGACATTTCATCTGTCATGTCATGCATATGTTTGTATATTATTGTTGTGTATTTACTGTTTCCTCCCCCCCCCCTTTAATCTTCGGTAGACCCTGCTGCTACCGCCGACTACGCTGCTGTCGGGTACGACTACGTCGTCGACGACCCTACCCCTACCGTCGAGCTTCCAGGCAAGCAGAGCCATTTTCCTTCCCCTGATATCGCCTATCTTTCCGTACATTTCTTGCACTAGGCATGGTTACTGCTGCTGCTACGTTACAATCCTATTCAATTGCATAGCATGTTTTTGTCGCCCCCTTGATGTACCTTCCTTTATCCTATGCTGCCTTATAAATATATATAATATTCAGCAGTAAACCCTGCGCATTGTTAGCTAGGTTTAGAATAGCGGGCCGTGATCACTTTGGTGAGTGTACGCGGATTACAATATATTATAACTGCAACAGGTACGGATCAATGCAGACGCCCTAGGGAACCTACAACGGCGAGACCCTGCCGAGTCGCTTCGAGTTTGACTTATGAGTGGACGGACTCGTATTTCACCCTCGTCGGCTCAGCAGCGTAGCATCACTGGGATGATACGAGGGTATTCCTCTTTAGTTCATTCCGCTGGTGTCTCGGCACCACCGGGGTGATACGAGAATATTCCTCTTTAGTTCATTCCGCTGATGTCTCTGTCGGACCTCTTCAAGTGTACCATCGAGGGTGATTCCTCCTGGTTTCACTTGATGGTAGGCACTCGAATCAACTGGTGCCCTTACAGGTAAGGAGTCGGGTGACCCAACGGTGCCCGCGCAGGGTATCTTAGCGAAACGACAGGTCAGGTGTATTCCACCGGTATGCGGCGGGCCTGGTACTGTTCGTGGCCGAAAGGTATCATGTTTTACGAAAGTCGAGCTCTTCGGAGCAAACGCGAGACAAGGTAAGGAGACGGTTCACCTTGTTGGTAACCGCACGAGTTGGTGGGACGACAGGGCAGGCACCGACGTTACTGGTGGTCCTGACTGCTGTCGTTGTCCGCGACTCATTCAGTAAGGGGCAACGATAACGGTTGTCTCGACAGAAAATTAATAAAATGCTTAACGGGTTCGGCGGATGACTTGAGTAGCCTTTTGGCTTGTACGCACTACCTATACGTGGGATTACGCGTTTGGGCGCCTCCGCAATGTAGCCTCGTTCGAAAGCTCTGAAAGACGTCCAGTTCAGCATTGCGGCAGGGACGGATCGCGCTGCGGCGTTGGAATTCACCCTCCTCGCAATGACCCGGAGAGCGAGGGGTGATAGGCCCATGACCCCCTTGCACTTAGGGCTGTAGACCGGCGGGGACCTCTCTGATGAGTCGTAGGATGGACTGCGTTGTGTCGGATATCCTCGGTGGGGTGCTCCCTAACCAGGTGTACGCCACCCTGGAGATCCGAGCGTGTAGTGTCACACTAGTGCACCCCTGCAGGGAGTTTAATCTATCGATAGCCGTGTCCACGGTAACAGGACGCTTTATGCTGAAGCCAGATCCTACCACTACAAACTACTACTATTAAACTGTTGGTTCCGGGTTTTCTCCCTCGCGGGGATGTCGAGGGAGGGAACTCGGAGGCATTGTTAATTATGATTACAACTTATTATTATACAATGCTGCAGCAACTTCTGCTGCATTGTTACTTTCATTACTGTTATATTAAACTGTTGGCTGATCCTTACCTCATGCTTCAAGACTCGTCGGAAGATGATAGTCTTCGATAGGCCTAGCTTCTCTTCCTTGCTCTGACTTTCTACCTTGCAGTCCACTATATACATCCTCTTCTTTCCGTTGATACAATGCATAATGCTTAGTAGCGGACGTAAGACTCGCGGGTATACTAGATACTCACCTGCTTTATTTCCTTTACTGTTTTTCCTGATCGGCCGCTGCAGTCGACGTTGGAGCCCAGGAGCAGGAGTTCTCGATGTCGACCACCGCAACATGAAGATCCCCGATGCCTTCTACGACGTCGAGTTCCCCTTTGACCAGAAGTAGTTTGGAGGTTCCTAGGCAGGAGGCCTCGCCTTTTCGATCGTTGTTGATATTTGTGCTAGCCTTCTTAAGGCAACCTTGTATCCTTGTGTCTGTACTCAGATACTATTTGCTTCCGCTGACTTTGTGCTCTCGAGCCGTTGTATTCGAGCCCTCGTGGCCCCTGGCTTGTATTATACAGCTTGTATTATTTTATTTGTAGAGTTGTGTTGTGATATCTTACCGTGAGTCCCTGATCTCGACCGTGTACCTTGCGTGTATGATTACTGTACATGGTCTGATTTTGGGGGTGTCACAAGTTGGTATCAGAGTCGACTGCCTGTAGGAAGCCCCTAACCACTCCTCGGTCGAAGTTGAGTCTAGACTTTGCAAAACTACTTTGTTAACTTAATGTTTGGCTTACGGGCCCACACTGTTATCACCCCGTGTGATATCTTTGGTATTAGGATCTTTTTCTCCTTACCTATGCTCTGGGACTCTGCTCTCTTATCCTTGCTGGTAAGTTTATTAACCCTAACTTTAGGTTCTCGTACCTCCTTCCTTCCGGAGAACACTGCATTCCCGATGATCGCCTGATTCACCTGAAGATTCCGAAGGTTACTCTCCGATGAATTCCCGAGAACCTACGTGTTCATCGCCTTTGCAATCCCATGCCACCGATAAGTCCGTGTGGATAATTGCATCCACCTCCCGATCTGGAAATCATAATTCCCTTGTACTTAAGCATCGAATTATTCTGATGCTTCTATCACCCGATGCCTTCGCATTCTTTCTCCTTCTGGTTGAGTGTCGATACTCACATCAGATTCTCTGCGAACCACCCGACCTTTGGTGGATTATTATCCGACTAACCCTACATGGATTCTTCCATGTGTCAATTGGATTCATCGTGTGAAATACCATCCTTGCCCTCGATGATTTGTGTTATCATCGACAACCTCCCTCGACTCTCTGCCAATACAACTTGGTCGTGTATATCGTGCTCTGCTTTCCCTTGGGAAAGGTATACACCTGATACTTGTGTATCAACACAATTTCATTTCCATTAGTCTGTTTAACCTTTCTTGTAATATATCTTACCTGAGCAGTGATAATTCCCTGCTTAAGTAAATACTTCGGTGTACTACTCTGTCGGTATAACATGTTACTATCATGGATAACCTTTCGATACCACCGATGGACGAGAGTTTTGCCGATTTGTCTGCCTCGTTTTAACGAGCGGGAAAATGGTTCTCTTTGTCCCTCTCCTTTGGTACCGACGTCGTTGCTGAGATAACTGCCGATCTGTTCTCTGACAAACCTTGCCTCGCGATCGCATGGAATGTCACCACCCTTCTTATACAATGTGGCCCCATAACCCACAGTTCCACAGGATCGAAACCTGACTCATGTCGTCTACCTTGTGATATTCCGTCTGATATCAGACTCAGTGCTTATGCCTGATGCTCTGGACCCCTTTTCATTATTCGTTATCTGCATCGAATGCATGCATATCCGCCTGAGACTTCTCACGCGTTCTTTTATTATCTCGATGTACTACGCATACCCTGGTAATCCGTCATGAACCTCGGATGCATCCCCGTTGGCCTAATGGCTCCTAAAATCACCCTCGAAGTTGAAGGACTTGGGATCCTTGCTACCCCCACCCACATAGTCTCAAGTCGGCCACCATCAACCTTGTTTTGGTGATGGTTTGGTTGAAAACCCACACGGCTGCAATCTATTGACACACTAGAGTTGTTCAACTTTTCAACCTTCGGTGAGATGGTGAACTGTACCATGACCTCTAAAACACAATCGAGTTCGTTAAGGTTCGGTGGTCAAATCATGTTGAGCATGAAGCCACTCCTGAACGTGAAGTTCGCCTTCGCGAAAAATACGGATTTTTTTTCTACCACTCAAATTCTCGGGACGAGAATTCTTGTAGTGGGGGAGATTTGTAACACCCCGGGTGACACGCTACAGTAACCCAACAGTAATCACTGTTGTTGGAACAGTAATCCTTTTGCTACAGTCAAATCATTGTTGCTAATTTCACTTTGATCACCTTTGCATTGATCCTTTCAATAATCATGTTGGGTGATATTCAAAAGCAATGTGATCATGGACCTTGCTCATCATGAATCAATAAAAATTCCAACCCTTTTCATTTGAATTCAAATCAAATCTTGAAATGCCTTGGGTGCAATATTAAAACCTAGGTGATAATTAAAAGTTTGTCCAAAAATTGCTCAATCACTTTTATAAATTCACTAATAATCTCTGGACCATGTTGGTATTGTTGTTGTTATTTATTGTGCTATAAAATAATGCAAACAAATAAAACAGTAGATTAAAAAGTCCAAATTAAATAATTATTATTTAAATAAAATGATGAATGATTTTATTTACAGTTCAAACTTTAAGTAGCCACTGTATATTACCTAACGCTAATATTGGAGCCAGTCCTATATTTTAAAAAATTATAATGCTAGCTAAAAGAATTAAATAAAGTAAATAATAAATGATTAATAAGGAAAAAAACTAGAACCGACCCAGGCCAACTGGGCCTAGTGCCCAGCCAGCCCAGGCCGGCCTGCCAGGCCACCCCGGCCCACCTGGCCTCCCCCTAGACCTAGCCCGAGCCGGCTCGATCCCCATCTCCCTCGACCTAACCTCCCTCCCGATCCCGCCCCCTCTCCTCCTGGACGCCGCCGGCCCTCCCGGCGAGGTGCTGCCTTGCCGCGCCGCCCCCGACCTCGGCCACCCCCTAGAGCCCACGGCACCGCGCCGCCGCTGCGCACCACCACCTGCCTCGCCGCTCCCCTCCACCTCGGGCGCCGCAACCAACCCTAGCCGCCATGGCTGTCGGTGCATGGCGCCGCCGTGGAGGCCGCCGCGTCCCTGACCGCTTCCCCGACGCTGTTCGTGCTCGCCCCGCAAGGACACGCCACCGGCCACCTCCGCCCCATCCGCGACGCCCCCCTCCCTCACCGTGAGCCTCCGCCGCCCTCGTTGTTGCACGGTTTTGTCCGTCCGCACATGCTGTTGTCGCCGTGGTCATCTTGCCGGTAGCCCGCACACCCCCACGCCCTAGCCATGCGCCCTAGGCCACCCACGAGCACAACAATATTGCTGCTGGTGCTGCTACCTACTGAACCTGAAGAAAAAAAAAATGGCTATGTATGAAAACAGCTACTGGACACCACTTTGGACAACAACAAAAAAAGCTTGCAATTGTAGTTTAACATGGATGAGAATAATATGGGTTGTTTGTACATCTAACAACCTTCGATTTACCCCATTGGACCAACTCTATACGATGCATAGGTTAAGTGCTATAAAATTGAGAAAGGCAGATTTATGTTATCTAAACCTGAAAAATATTGAACCTGAAGGAAGCGCCTAGGTGTAAAATGCTACTGCTAAACCTCCTTTGGACAACAGCAATACATTGGGCACATATTAGACATAACCCGCTTCACTTGGTTCCATTGGAACAATTCCAGATAATGACTAGATTTAATTCTACGAAAATAGCAAAGGGCGGATTTCTAATAAACAGCAGGTAATGTTAACCAGATAGCCACTTTATGCTGTGGTTGAACTTGTTGCAGGTATCCGTCATGCCATCTGAGGGCATGGCATGATTGTACTAGTGTTTTAGTACAAATCATCCATTGGAAGTGTCCGCATTCGACCTATAGATCAACGGCAGTTATCGGGCAAACTTTGCACTTATTAACGATCTCCGAGAATTAACGCCGGGCAGTATTTTTCCGGCGGGATTTTAATTAAGAAGACAAACTTTATCGTAGATGCCACCCGTACCGGATTCGAGATCGCGGACAGCTGATGAATGTTGGTGTAAGGCACGAACTCACCGGAGGTGTGTAACCCCAAACCGTAGACCCCCGAAGGCGGCCGATGGATAATTCGCACCGCAAAATCCCAGACTTAGTAAAATTTCGGCGAAACCCAAACGAGTCAATGACAGGTGGGTCCCCTTCGTCAGGATTGACCAGTCAACAATAATATTCTAGATAATGTTTATTTGATTAATAAAAGAAATTCTAAAATTGTATAAAATGATTTAAACTTCAGAAAATCATAACAAAATAATCGTAACTCCGATGAAAATAATTTATATATCAATATTGCTCAGAAAAATGCGTAGATTAAGAATACGGTATCTGTTCGTCTACCACCCCCTCTAACTTACCGAACGTGGAACATTTCTCCTCCGGTTCATCTGTCTGTCAGACGACCGGAGCCAGTAAAACTTTCCGGATGAAATTGTTCTGAACATGAAAGTTGTTCAGAATGGATCAACTAGCACGGATACACTACCCACATGTCTGTCATATGTCTCTAACACTGCAGACATGGAACCTTCCCCCTCCGGATCATCGGTCCGGTAATCAACCGGTACTGATGAGTCGTCCACGGATGAATTCCCGCTCCGAGCATCGTGCATTGCACTGCGTTAGAACACCGTTGACATTTCATCTGTCATGTCATGCATATGTTTGTATATTATTGCTGTGTATTTACTGTTACCTCCCCCCCTTTAATCTTCGGTAGACCCTGCTGCTACCGCCGACTACACTGCTGCCGGGTACGACTACGTCGTCGACGACCCTACCCCTACCGTCGAGCTTCCAGGCAAGCAGATCCATTTTCCTTCCCCTGATATCGCCTATCTTTCCGTACATTTCTTGCACTAGGCATGGTTACTGCTGCTGCTACGTTACAATCCTATTCAATTGCATAGCATGTTTTTGTCGCCCCCTTGATATACCTTCCTTTATCCTATGATGCCTTATAAATATATATAATATTCAGCAGTAAACCCTGCGCATTGTTAGCTAGGTTTAGAATAGCGGGCCGTGATCACTTTGGTGAGTGAACGCGGATTACAATATATTATAACTGCAACAGGTACGGATCAATGCAGACGCCCTAGGGAACCTACAATGGCGAGACCCTGCCGAGTCGCTTCGAGTTTGACTTATGAGTGGACGGACTCGTATTTCACCCTCGTCGGCTCAGCAGCGTAGCATCACTGGGATGATATGAGGGTATTCCTCTTTAGTTCATTCCGCTGGTGTCTCGGCACCACCGGGGTGATACGAGAATATTCCTCTTTAGTTCATTCCGCTGATGTCTCTGTCGGACCTCTTCAAGTGTACCATCGAGTGTGATTCCTCCTGGTTTCACTTGATGGTAGGCACTCGAATCAACTGGTGTCCTTACAGGTAAGGAGTCGGGTGACCCAACGGTGCCCGCGCAGGGTATCTTAGCGGAACGACAGGTCAGGTGTATTCCACCGGTGTGCGGCGGGCCTGGTACTGTTCGTGGCCGAAAGGTATCATGTTGTACGAAAGTCGAGCTCTTCGGAGCAAACGCGAGACAAGGTAAGGAGACGGTTCACCTTGTTGGTAACCGCACGAGTTGGTGGGACGACAGGGCAGGCACCGACGTTACTGGTGGTCCTGACTGCTGTCGTTGTCCGCGACTCATTCAGTAAGGGGCAACGATAACGGTTGTCTCGACAGAAAATTAATAAAATGCTTAACGGGTTCGGCGGATGACTTGAGTAGCCTTTTGGCTTGTACGCACTACCTATACGTGGGATTACGCGTTTGGGCGCCTCCGCAATGTAGCCTCGTTCGAAAGCTCTGAAAGACGTCCAGTTCAACATTGCGGCAGGGACGGATCGCGCTGCGGCGTTGGAATTCACCCTCCTCGCAACGACCCGGAGAGCGAGGGGTGATAGGCCCATGACCCCCTTGCACTTAGGGCTGTAGACCGGCGGGGACCTCTCTGATGAGTCGTAGGATGGACTGCGTTGTGTCGGATAGCCTCAGTGGGGTGCTCCCTAACCAGGTGTACGCCACCCTGGAGATCCGAGCGTGTAGTGTCACACTAGTGCACCCCTGCAGGGAGTTTAATCTATCGATAGTCGTGTCCACGGTAACAGGACGCTTTATGCTGAAGCCAGATCCTACCACTACAAACTACTACTATTAAACTGTTGGTTCCGGGTTTTCTCCCTCGCGGGGATGTCGAGGGAGGGAACTCGGAGGCATTGTTAATTATGATTACAACTTATTATTATACAATGCTGCAGCAACTTCTACTGCATTGTTACTTTCATTACTGTTATATTAAACTGTTGGCTGATCCTTACCTCATGCTTCAAGACTCGTCGGAAGATGATAGTCTTCGATAGGCCTAGCTTCTCTTCCTTGCTCTGACTTTCTACCTTGCAGTCCACTATATACATCCTCTTCTTTCCGTTGATACAATGCATAATGCTTAGTAGCGGACGTAAGACTCGCGGGTATACTAGATACTCACCTGCTTTATTTCCTTTACTGTTTAGCCTGATCGGCCGCTGCAGTCGACGTTGGAGCCCAGGAGCAGGAGTTCCCGATGTCGACCACCGCAACATGAAGATCCCCGATGCCTTCTACGACGTCGAGTTCCCCTTTGACCAGAAGTAGTTTGAAGGTTCCCAGGCAGGAGGCCTCGCCTTTTTGATCGTTGTTGATATTTGTGCTAGCCTTCTTAAGGCAACCTTGTATCCTTGTGTCTGTACTCAGATACTATTTGCTTCCGCTGACTTTGTGCTCTCGAGCTGTTGTATTCGAGCCCTCGTGGCCCCTGGCTTGTATTATACAGCTTGTATTATTTTATTTGTAGAGTTGTGTTGTGATATCTTACTGTGAGTCCCTGATCTCGACCGTGTACCTTGCGTGTATGATTACTGTACATGGTCTGATTTTGGGGGCGTCACAGCGACGTTCACCTCGCACTTGAACCGTTCTGAGAAAACTTTCCAGCGCGCTATAAAAATATCCCATTTACTTATTAAACGGGGTTTTCGTTCCGTTGGCTGCGGCTGGTCTCGTGCGGGTCTTTGCGACGAAGATCGGGTGAAACCCGGTGTCGCAAAGGTCGAATGTCAAGGTGTCAAGGGTCGGTCTCCGTCCGGTACGAGATAAGAGGGGGAAAAATAATCGTCGATCGATAAATCGGGGATGCAAACACCGCAAACAAATCAGACAATCAAACAATTCATACCGAAAACAAATTTTTTAATTTTTGTGAAATCTGGGTTGTTACATTAATGTACTTTATTATTAAATATCATTATGTTACCTTTTATAATTTCAATAAAAATGGCCGGTACATTGTGAATTCATCTATCCGTTGTTTTCTCTTATCACTGAATTTATCCCTGTAGTTATCTAAGATCCATGTTTGGGGTCAAGAAATATGTGCAATCATGTATTGGATTACGGGATACAGATTTTCTAGGGCACATCTATATGTGCACTACTTATAGCACATCTAAGTCGTTCAATCTAACTAGAAGGAAAAGAAAAAGAAGAAAATAAAATGTCTACACGAATCTTTATGTAAAATTAATGGTGTAAGATTTAGATGTGCACTACTTAGAACACATCTAGATGTGCCCTAGACAAACCCACAGATTTACTAGGACACAGCTAGATGTGCACTAAAAGTGATAGGCAATTACTCCCTCCGCTCATAAATATAAGACACTTTGGTAGGCTGTTTTAGACTATCAAAACGTCTTATATTTTGGAATAGAGGTTTGTATTAAGAGAAACGTATTCATTTATTTTCTAGCCTGTAAAATCAAGGCATATTGCAAATGTAAATTTTTTAAATTATAATGCTTGATGATTATTTTAGGAATTAGTGTCATTCCAGAAATCAACATTGTTTCAGACAAAAAAGATCAATTGAGGGAGGTAATTTCCTCGACAGAATTTACCTCCCTACCTGTTGGAGCGCGTTCGGTGTGCCGTTGGGAATAATTGGTCATCATTTCATCGAGAAGCTTCGTGGCAGCACCAAGTGTAGTTGACATAAAGGTTCCTCCCGCGGCCGAATCTAACAGGTTCCGCGAGGTAAAGTTCAAGCCTGCATAAAAAGTCTGGATAACCATCCAGGTAGTCAAACCATGTGTAGGGAATTTCTTAACAAGAGATTTCATTCGTTCCCAAGCTTGGGCAATGTGTTCACTATCCAATTGCTTAAAATTCATAATGTTACTCCTCAATTGGATAATTTTAGCAGGTGGGTAGTACTTCCCTATAAAAGCATCTTTGCACTTATCCCAAGAATCTATGCTATTCCTAGGCAAATATTGAAACCAGATTTTAGCGTCTCCCTTATAGAGAAAGGAAAGAGCTTGAGCTTAACAACATCACCTTCTACTTCTTTATACTTTTGCATATCACATAATTCAACAAAATTGTTCAAGTGTAAACCAGCATCATCTCCAGCACCAGAGAATTGAACTCTCATAACAAGGTTTAGCAAAGCAGGTTTAATTTCATAAAAGGTAGCTGAAGTGGCAGGTGTGGCAATGGGAGTGCAGATAAAGTCTTGGTTGTTGTGACTAGTGAAGTCACACAACTTGGTGTTTTCAGTGGAACCCATAGTAGCAGCAAGTGTGGCAGATTTTTTTGTAATTTTTGATAAAAGACACGAAGATAAAAACTGAAAGGTAAACTAACAAGACTAAAAAACAAAGGTAAAGGGTAGTGTGCAACTCCCCTATCTTAGCACTCGGAGTCCCCGGCAACAGCGCCAGAAATTCGCTTGATGGCTTCTCGCCCTTCGTTGGTGAGCCCCAAGTGGAAGGCGTGATGTAGCACAACGGCAAGTTTCCCTCGGTGAAGATACCAAGGTTTGTCTCCGGTAGGACTCCAGAGATGATAAGTAGGTGTCAGCGGCGCGACTGACGTGGACCTTCACATAGACACAGATAACTTTGTTCCCAACGAAGTTCAAAAAGGTTGTCAATCTCTCCGGTCTTGTTGTTCACAAAGGGTAAAACACAAGGGATAATGATAGCAATTGAAAGTAAAAGCAAAAAAGTAAAGATAGCATGGAAACAGTAATAAGGATATGGACCAGGATACGTGATGTTTGCTAGTGATGTCTCTCTCCCAAAAGACGATAAAACTGCTATGCGAGGTAAACAAATTACAGAAGGGCAATTGACAGGATTATGAACGCACCGCAATGCTAACTATGCTACAAAAGAAAGGAAGAGGCTCAAAAGCACGGGCAGTACGCCAAAATAAGTAGACCGTAATCCAACTGCATCTACTACTAATCATCCACCTTGAGATATCTATCCAGAACATCTTGCTGGTATTAAGTTGCGAGCCCCACCCAAAATGTAAACCCAAAGCAACAGAAAACTGCATTAAAAAGAACCTTGCGTAAAGTAAACAATCCTTGCAACCGTGGTTTCAAGCACCGATGTTTTCCCCCTTGTGGCAACAGCACATCCCCTAGACTCATGTTTCTGTCAATCAAGCGTGTCATCGGGGGCATGAACCCACAATCGAGCATAACGTTCCCTCTTGGAGTCACTACCTACTACTTGGCCAAAGCAATAAACAACAACGGAGAACATGCAAGAATTACTTAGGAACAAAAATATAAGAGATAAAAAAACCATATATATTACTCTATCACAATCTGAACATAATCTACTAAAGTTTCACACTTGGTCTTTTTCTGGAATCTTATCTTGACTCGCCCCAGACCACTAGCCAGGTACAAGTCAATTTGATCCACTCCTTTTTCAATATTTTGAGCACTCATGCAATGGATGAGCGTAAGCACGAGAGTTGACACTTTGGATGGCAAAGAGAGAAGTGTGGAGGTGGAAGACAAAAAGGATGAGAAAGGCTCACATCAATGAGGACAATCATAGGCAAGAGATGCCAAATGATAGATATGATGTGAGGAGTAGGAATTGCCATGCAACGGATGCACATACGAGCTAGGAAGCTCTCCAATGAAACTAGTGGGGGTGCATCTAACTTGCTCGCTCATGAAGACCTAGAGCTCGTTTGAGGAGGCTCATCCTTGGAATATGCAAGCCAAGTTCTATAGTGTGAAGGTCCCCACATAGCTATATGCATAATGATCATCTCTATGGAGTACAAGGATATAAAGGGAGTACTAGCGTGGATCTCTTAAAAGGATAGTAGTGTTGCCCCTTTCTCTCTTTTTATTTCTTTTTTCTCTTTTTCTATTTTTTGTATTTTTTGTGGCCTCAATGGCTCTTTCTATTTAACTCTCATTTGTCCTCTTTGGGATCTTTTATTGTGTCCACTTTAGGATCTTTTCCTCACTTAAGGGCAACACTCTAATTTACAAGAAGGTAAAGGAGATCTTTCACACTTTACAAGGTACTCAAAATCATAAAGAAGATGTAACTATCATGATGTATGCAATGTATGTCGCTGCCAGTGTAGCAGGAACATGTATGACATGAAGATCAAGTCATGAAGAGGTGGAAGTTGCATGGCAATATATCTCGGAAAGGCTATTGAAATGCCTTGATAGGTAGGTATGGTGGCTGTTTTGAGGAAAGATATAAGGAGTCTTATGATGACAGAGCGTATCATGCCAAGGGTTTGGATGTACCGGCGAAGGTGTTCAGATTGTGAAAGAGTAATATATTTGGTTTTTATCTCTTATATTTTTGTTCCTATGTAATTCTTGCATGTTCTTCGTTGCTGTTTATTGCTTTGGCCAAGTAGTAGGTAGTGACTCCAAGAGGGAACGTTGTGCTCGATTGTGGGTTCATGCCCCCCGATGACACGCTTGAGTGACAGAAACATGAGTCTAGGGGATGTGCTGTTGCCACAAGGGGGAAAACAACGGTGCTTGTAACCGCGGTTGCAAGGATTGTTTACTTTACGCAAAGTTCTTTTTAATGCAGTTGTCTGTTGCTTTGGGTTTATACTTTGGGTGGGGCTCGCAACTTAATACCAACGAGATGTTCTGGATAGATATCTCAAGGTGGATGATTATTAGTGATGCAGTTGGATTACGGTCTACTTATTTTGGCGTACTGCCCGTGCTTTTGAGCCTCTTCCTTTCTTTTGTAGCATAGTTAGCATTGCGGTGCGTTCATAATCCTGTCAATTGCCCTTCTGTAATTTGTTCACCTCGCATAGCAGTTTTATCATCTTTTGGGAGAGAGACATCACTAGTGAACATCACGTATCCCGGTCCATATCCTCATCACTGTTTCCACACTCATTTACTTTTCTGCTTTTACTTTCAGTTGCTATCATTATCCCTTGTGTTTGATCCTTTGTGAACAACAAGACCGGAGAGATTGACAACCTCTCTGAACTTCGTTGGGAACAAAGTTATCTGTGTTTGTGTGCAGGTCCACGTCAGTTGCGCCGCTGACACCTACTTATCATCTCTGGAGTCCTACTGGAGACAAATCTTGGTATCTTCACCGAGGGAAACTTGCTGCTGCGCTACATCTCAAACCTTCCACTTGGGGTAACCAACGAGGGGCGAGAAGCCATCAAGCGAATTTCTGGCGTCGTTGCCGGGGACTCCGAGTGCTAAGATAGGGGAGTTGCATATTACCCTTTACCTTTGTTTTTTAGTCTTGTTAGTTTACCTTTCAGTTTTTATCTTTGTGTCTTTTACCAAAAAATTACAAAAAAAAAGTATCTTGTTGTTAGTAGTCCTCCTTGTTTAGATGAACATGTTAGGGCTAGGTGCTTTGCGGGAATCGGAAGTTCTCGATTTCTGTCAAAGAGATGGAGAAAATATGAAGAAGGCATGGGACAAAATCTCTGAAGCACATAAAAGAATTATGCCTTGGATACCTATAAAAATTGTGCTTAGAAATTTTTACCATGGTCTTTTTAAGTGGTGTAAACACTCTCTTGACATTATAGCTGAAGGAGATTTTCTAGAGTGTGATGAAGATAGGGCTCTTGAGATTTTGCATAGTCTATCTAGTTATTTTGTTTATGATCGTAGTATTGGTACCGTCATAGATAGACTTGCCACTATTGAAAAAATATTGGATGCTCTAGACTTGGGGAAAGTAGAGGAACTTAAGTCCAACAAGAAAGAAATGTTGGAGATAGATGATGATTGGGAGCCCTTTGTTAGGATTAGCATCTCTAACCAAGGCTTCCTTGCTCTTTGTGATATTGGATCCACAGTTTCTACTATGCCAAAAATAGTTTATGATTCTTTAAAGCTAGATATGGATAAATTATCATCTTATCATGAACATTCTAATGGAGATATTTCAGAGATTAAAGGAAAGGTAAAAGAATTCCAAGTTGCATACCTTCATAGGACTGCACCAATGGATTTCTTCATCATGGAGCCAAACCAAAGTAACATTGTGCTCGGAAGAGACTTCCTCCGTGCTATGAAAGGCTTCATTGATATTGGTAATAGGCACATACGCTTACGCGGTATGGCGAAAGGTAAGTATCTCTTTCCTAGTAAGAAGAAGAATGAGCTTATTGAAAATCAATTTGAGGGTTTTTATGATTCTGATCTTGGATACCCTTGATTCTTCTTTTGCTTCATGCCTAGCTTAAAGGCATAAAAGAAAGCGCTTTCGGGAGGCAGCCCGTAATGAATTTAGTTTTTCTTTTTGCTTTTTTTGTGTCTTGATGATTGTTACTACTGTAGCAACATCATTGTATCTTTATTTTTCAACTTTGTCCAAGTTATAGCCTCTTACGGCAAGGGAAGTAAAAGTTGTGACGTGCTGTCCAGAAAACAGATTCTGTCCTCGTGACCAGAAAAATTCCAGAAAAATCCCAGTACACCTTTTTGAGCTGAAATTATTACACAGCATGCTCTATAAAATTACGAAACTTCCGTATGTTCTGAGTTTTTTGATTTGAGTTGCAGAAGTATCCCTAAAAAATTCTTTACTACCTGCTGTTCTGTTTTTCACAGATTCTGCCACGTTTTGTCTCTCCTAACTTTTGCAAACCTTAAGCTTGCTTTTTCTTTGCAAAAACTTTTTGGCACTCTTGAGAAACAGTAGTTCTTCAATAATATCTTTATATCCAGTAGGGAAAAATTATTTATTAAGGGTACTAACCTCTCTAATCAGCTTATGATGAGTTATGTATGAAGGGAGTTTTCAAGTGTGCGATGGAAGATGATGAAAGAAGATTCAGCAGTGTCAAGCGCTCAAGCTTGGGGATGCCCCCATGCATCCCTAATAAATATTCAAGGAGACTCAAGCGTCTAAGCTTGGGGATGCCCCCGTGCATCCCCTTCTCCATCAACAATCATCAGTTCGTCCTTCGTCTCACTATATTTTTATCACTTCATGTGCTATGTGCTATGCTTGGAGCGTCTCGCTCTTAGGTTTTATTTTTAGTTTTCTTTAGCTTTGCTTGCTGTTCATAACAAGTTAGATCCCGTCTTACTTTGTGTGGGAGAGAAACACGCTCCACTTTCAAATTTAGAACACATCATAGGATTTTTCCTGCTTATCTTTTTGTTGTTGTGTGTTCTTTATCTTTTCATAGCTACTGTCATGTTTAGTTTTAGTCTTAGTTTGTCTTTAGCAAGAGCATTGGCTTTTGTTTAGTTTGTTGCTGGAACTCTTTTTAGTTTTCATGTTTATCTTGTTAAAGAGATTTGGTTGTTGCACTGGGTTGTGTCTTGTCTTGAAAGTAGGTAATTGAGGTTGCTATTTAATTTTAGTAGTAACTTGCAATAGTTTTGAGGTATTGGTGTGAGTAATGTTTGAACTTTTGGTGTCAAAAGCTCTAGCCTATTAGTGATAGGTTTCGTATTTTGGGCAATCCGTGTGTATTTTCAAAACCTACAAAAACTAGTTGAGAACTCTAGCTACTAGATGGATCACTACTCTTCTGAGGGGTCGAATATCAGAGAACACTCACGTACCATGAGTCGAGGATGCGCAAGGATAACCAAACCCCCATACACTCCTCCTCGGGGTACTTGTCTCTTTGTGAACCTCCTTATTAGATTGAGAGTTACCGATAATAAGTGCATGAGTTCTTCGGACTAATGTAAGTATTGAAAGTTGACACTTCCACCTTCCCATATTTTGCTAGCCTCTCCCGTGCCGTGCATTGCCTTCTTCTCACTCCGAGAGTTGGTGTCCACCTTCGCCGGTACATCCAAACCCTTGGCATGATACGCTCTGTCATCGTAAACCTCCTTATATCTTTCCTCAAAATAGCCACCATACCTACCTATCAAGGCATTTCCATAGCCTTTCCGAGTTACATTGCCATGCTACTTCCACCTCTTCATGACTTGATCTTCATGCCATACATGTTCCTGCTACACTGGCAGCGACATACATTGCGTACATCATGATAGTTACATCTTCTTTATGATTTTGAGTACCTTGTAAAGTGTGAAAGATCTCCTTTACCTTCTTGTAAAATAGAGTGTTGCCCTTAAGCGAGGAAAAGATAACAAAGTGGACACATTAAAAGATCCCAAAGAGGACAAATGAGAGTTAAATAGAAAGAGCCATTGAGGCCACAAAAAAATACAAAAAAATACACTGGCAGCGACATACATTGCATACATCATGATAGTTACATCTTCTTTATGATTTTGAGTACCTTGTAAAGTGTGAAAGATCTCCTTTACCTTCTTGTAAATTAGAGTGTTGCCCTTAAATGAGGAAAAGATCCCAAAGTGGACACAATAAAAGATCCCAAAGAGGACAAATGAGAGTTGAATAGAAAGAGCCATTGAGGCCACAAAAAAATAAAAAAATAGAAAAAAGAAATAAAAAGAGAGAAAGGGGCAACACTACTATCCTTTTGAGAGATCCACACTAGTACTCCCTTTTTATCCTTGTACTCCATAGAGATGATCTTTATGCATATAGCTATGTGGGGACCTTCACACTATAGAACTTGGCTTGCATATTCCAAGGATGAGCCTCCTCAAACAAGCTCTAGGTCTTCATGAGCGAGAAAGTTAGATGCACCCCCACTAGTTCCATTGGAGAGCTTCCTAGCTTGTATGTGCATCCGTTGCATGGCAATCACTACTCCTGACATCATATCTATCATTTGGCATCTCTTGCCTATGATTGTCCTCATTGATGTGAGCTTATCTCATCCTTTTTGTCTTCCTCCTCCACCATATTTCTCTCTTTGCCCTCCTAAGTGTCAACTCTCGTGCTTACGCTCATCCATTGCATGAGTGCTCAAAATATCGAAAAGGAGTGGATCAAATTGACTTGTACTTGGCTAGTGGTCTGGGGACGAGTCAAGATAAGATTCCAAAGAGGACCAAGTGTGAAACTTTAGTAGATTGAGTTCTCAACACAAAAATACTTTTTTCTCGTACTCCCTATCCCCCTTCTTGCACGCAAACACCATTTGGAGACATTCGAGTCACGGACAGCGAGAGCTCTTGCACCTAATGTTCTTTTGTTACTTGTTTCAATGCTAATATAGACTCTTGCATGTTATGACTTGAATTGAATCTCTAACCTTGATTGCTTTACTTTTCAAAGTTCTTTTATGGTTGCTAGCATGTCACCACAGAAATTATGCCGTTATCATTTACCTACTCGAGGACGAGCAGGAATTAAGCTTGGGGATGTTGATACGTCCAAAACGTATCTATAATTTCTGCTTGCTCCATGCATGTTTTGTGTGATATTGCTATGATCTAGATACACTTTCATGCACTTTTGATCATATTTGGACTAACCTATTAACTCAGTGCACCCTAGTGCCAGTTCCTGTTTTCTTCTGTTTTTCTATTTCAGTTTTCCCCCCATATAAAAAGTGCCAGAAAAAATCCGGGAAAAATACAGGAAAAATCAGCGTACAGGAAGCTTCGCGAAGAGCCCGAGTGGGGCCAGAGGGGATCCAGGGGGGCCCAGGCGGCCACCCGGCGCGGCCCCACCCCTGGCCGCGCCAGGGGGCCGCCTGGGGCCCCTGATCCACCTTTGGCTGCCCCCCTTCGCCTATTTATTCTCCGTCACGGGGAAACTCCGAAGACAGAACCCTATTTCGCAATCTCTCCTCTGTTCCGCCGCCGCCGCGCTTCCAAGATCGGGAGCACCAGAAGACCTATTCCCGGCACCCTGCCGGAGGGAGGGACGACCTCCGGGAGTCTCCTCTCCACCATGGATGCTCCCCGGATGTCTCGTGAGTAGTTTTCCTTGGACCATGGGTCCGTGATCAGTAGCTATGTGATGTAGTCCTCCCTCTTTGATCTTCATGGTTTAGACCTCGTGAGCTACCCTACATGATCGAGGCACTTTTGTAATATTTCTGCAATTGCTATGATGAGTTTGATGGGATCTGATGGATTATGAGATTATGTTCAGATTGTGATAGAGTAATATATTAGGTTCTTATCTCTTATATTTTTGTTCCTAAGTAATTCTTGCATGTTCTCCGTTGCTGTTTATTGCTTTGGCCAAGTAGTAGGTAGTGACTCCAGGAGGGAACGTTGTGCCCGATTGTGGGTTCATGCCCCCCGATGACACGCTTGAGTGACAGAAACATGAGTCTAGGGGATGTGCTCCACAAGGGGGAAAACAACGGTGCTTGTAACCGCGGTTGCAAGGATTGTTTACTTTACGCAAAGTTCTTTTTAATGCAGTTGTCTGTTGCTTTGGGTTTACACTTTGGGTGGGGCTCGCAACTTAATACCAGCGAGATGTTCTGAATAGATATCTCAAGGTGGATCATTAGTAGTAGATGCAGTTGGATTACGGTCTACTTATTTTGGCGTACTGCCCGTGCTTTTGAACCTCTTCCTTTCTTTTGTAGCATAGTTAGCATTGCGGTGCGTTCATAATCCTATCAATTGCCCTTCTGTAATTTGTTTACCTCGCATAGCAGTTTTATCGTCTTTTGGGAGAGAGACGTCACTAGTGAACATCACGTATCCCGGTCCATATCCTTATTACTGTTTCCACGCTATATTTACTTTACTGCTTTTACTTGCTATTATTATCCCTTGTGTTTTACCCTTTGTGAACAACAGGACCGGAGAGATTGACAACCTCTCTGAACTTCGTTGGGAACAAAGTTATCTGTGTCTGTGTGCAGGTCAACGTCAGTAGCGCCACTGACACCTACTTATCATCTCTGGAGTCCTACTGGAGACAAACCTTGGTATCTTCATCGAGGGAAACTTGTTGTTGTGCTGCATCACGCCTTCCACTTGGGGCTCACCAACGAAGGGCGCGAAGACATCCAGCGAATTTCTGGCGCCGTTGTCGGGGACTCCGAGTGCTAAGATAGGGGAGTTGCACACTACCCTTTACCTTTGTTTTTTAGTCTTGTTAGTTTATCTTTCAGTTTTTATCTTTGTGTCCTTTATCAAAAATTACAAAAAAAAAATATTTACCTTGCTGTTAGTAGTCCTCCTTGTTTAGATGAACATGTTAGGGCTAGGTTCTTTGCGGGAATCGGAAGTTCTCGATTTCCGTCAAAGAGATGGAGAAAATATGAAGAAGGCTTGGGACAGAATCTCTGAAGCACATAAAAGAATTATGCCTTGGATACCTATAAAAATTGTGCTTAGAAATTTTTACCATGGCCTTTTTAAGTGGTGTAAACACTCTCTTGACATTATAGCTGAAGGAGATTTTTTAGAGTGTGATGAAGATAGGGCTCTTGATATTTTGCATAGTCTATCTAGTTATTTTGTTTATGATCGTAGTATTGATACTGTCATAGATAGACTTGTCACTATTGAAAAAAGATTGGATGCTCTAGACTTGAGTAAAGTAGAGGAACTTAAGTACAACAAGAAAGAAATGTTGGAGATAGATGATGATTGGGAGCCCTTTGTTAGGATTAGCATCTCTAACCAAGGCTTCCTTGCTCTTTGTGATATTGGATCCACAGTTTCTACTATGCCAAAAATAGTTTATGATTCGTTGAAACTAGATATGGATATATTATCATCTTATCATGAACATTCTAACGGAGATATTTCAGAGATTAAAGGAAAGGTAAAAGAAGTCCAAGTTGCATTCCTTCATAGGACTGCACCAATGGATTTCTTCATCGTGGAGCCAAACCAAAGTAACATTGTGCTCGGAAGAGACTTCCTCCGTGCCATGAAAGGCTTCATTGATATTGGTAATAGGCACATACGCTTACGCGGTATGGCGAAAGGTAAGTATCTCTTTCCTAGTAAGAAGAAGAATGACCTTATTGAAAATCAATTTGAAGGATTTTATGATTCTGATCTTGGAAACCCTTGATTCTTCTTTTGCTTCATGCCTAGCTTAAAGGCATAAAAGAAAGCGCTTTCGGGAGGCAGCCCGCAACGGATTTATGTTTTTCTTTTTGCTTTTGTTGTGTCTTGATGATTTTTACTACTGTAGCAACATCATTGTATCTTTATTTTTCAGCTTTGTGCCAAGTTATAGCCTCTTACGGCAAGGGAAGTAAAAGTTGTGACATGCTGTCCAGAAAACAGATTTTGTCCTCGTGACCAGAAAATTTCCAGAAAAATCCTACTTCATCTTTTTGACCTGAAATTTCTACACAGTATGCTCTATACAATTATGAAACTTCCGTATGTTCTGAGTTTTTTTATTTGAGTTGCAGAAGTATCCCTAAAAAATTCTTTACTACCTGATGTTCTTTTTTTCACAGATTCTGCCACGTTTTGTCTCTCCTTACTTTTGCAAACCTTAAGCTTGCTTTTTCTTTGCAAAAACTTTTTGGCACTCTTTAGAAACAGTAGCTCTTCAAGAATATCTTTATGTCCAGTGGGGGAAAATTATTTATTAAGGGTACTAACCTCTCTAATCAGCTTATAATGAGTTATGTATGAAGGGAGTTTTCAAGTGTGCGATGGAAGATGATGAAAGAAGATCCAGGAGTGTCAAGCGCTCAAGCTTGGGGATGCCCCATGCATCTATAATAAATATTCAAGGAGACTCAAGCGTCTAAGCTTGGGGATGCCCCCGTGCATCCCCTTCTCCATCAACAATCATCAGTTCGTCCTTCGTCTCACTATATTTTTATCACCTCATGCGTTATGTGCTATGCTTGGAGCGTCTCGCTCTTAGGTTTTGTTTTTAGTTTTCTTTAGCTTTGCTTGCTGTTCATAACAAGTTAGATCCCTTCTTACTTTGTGTGGGAGAGAAACACGCTCCACTTTCAAAATTTAGAACACATCATAGGATTTTTCCTGCTTATCTTTTTGCTGTTGTGTGTTCTTTATCTTTTCATAGCTACTGCCATGTTTAGTTTTAGTTTTAGGTTGTTTTTAGCAAGAGCCTTGGCTTTTGTTTAGTTTGTTGCTGCAACTCTTTTTAGTTTTCATGTTTATCTTGTTAAAGAGAGTTGGTTGTTGCACTGAGTTGTGTCTTGTCTTGAAAGTAGGTAATTGAGGTTGCTATTTAATTTTAGTAGTAACTTGCATTGCTTTTGAGGTATTGATGTGAGTAATTTTTGAACTTTTGGTGTCAAGAGCTCTAGCCTATTAGTGATAGGTGTCGTATTTTGGGCAATCCGTGTTTATTTTCAAAACCTACAAAACTAGTTGAGAACTCTAGCTACTAGATGGATCACTAATCCTTGGAGGGATCGAATATTAGAGTACACTCACGTACCATGAGTCGAGGATGCGCAAGGATAACCAAACCCCCATACACTCCTCCTCGGGGTACTTGTCTCTTTGTGAACCTCCTTATTAGATTGAGAGTTACCAATAATAAGTGCATGAGTTCTTCGGACTAATGTAAGTATTGAAAGTTGACACTACCACCTTCCCATATTTTGCTAGCCTCTCACGTGCCGTGCATTGTCTTCTTCTCACTCCGAGAGTTGGTGTCCACCTTCGCCGGTACATCCAAACCCTTGGCATGATACGGTCTATCATCATAAACCTCCTTATATCTTTCCTCAAAACAGCCACCATACCTACCTATCAAGGCATTTCCATAGCCTTTCCGAGTTATATTGCCATGCAACTTCCACCTCTTCATGACTTGATCTTCATGTCATACATGTTCCTGCTACACTGGCAGCGACATACATTGCATACATCATGATAGTTACATCTTCTTTATGATTTTGAGTACCTTGTAAAGTGTGAAAGATCTCCTTTACCTTCTTGTAAATTAGAGTGTTGCCCTTAAATGAGGAAAAGATCCCAAAGTGGACACAATAAAAGATCCCAAAGAGGACAAATGAGAGTTGAATAGAAAGAGCCATTGAGGCCACAAAAAATAAAAAAAATAGAAAAAAGAAATAGAAAGAGAGAAAGGGGCAACACTACTATCCTTTTGAGAGATCCACACTAGTACTCCCTTTTTATCCTTGTACTCCATAGAGATGATCTTTATGCATATAGCTATGTGGGGACCTTCACACTATAGAACTTGGCTTGCATATTCCAAAGATGTGCCTCCTCAAACGAGCTCTAGGTCTTCATGAGCGAGCAAGTTAGATGCACCCCCACTAGTTCCATTGCAGAGCTTCTTAGCTCGTATGTGCATCCGTTGCATGGCAATCCCTACTCCTCACATCATATCTATCATTTGGCATCTCTTGCCTATGATTGTCCTCATTGATGTGAGCTTATCTCATCCTTTTGTCTTCCTCCTCCACCATATTTCTCTCTTTGCCCTCCTAAGTGTCAACTCTCGTGCTTACGCTCATCCATTGCATGAGTGCTCAAGATATCGAAAAGGAGTTAATCAAATTGACTTGTACCTGGCTAGTGGTCTGGGGACGAGTCAAGATAAGATGCAAAGAGGACCAAGTGTGAAACTTTAGTAGATTGAGTTCTCAACACAAAAAAATACCTTTTTCTCGTATTCCCTATCCCCTTCTTGCACGCAAACACCCTTTGGAGACATTCGAGTCACGGACAGCTAGAGCTCTTGCACCTAGTGTTCTTTTGTTACTTGTTTCAATGTTAATATAGACTCTTGCATGTTATGACTTGAATTGAATCTCTAACCTTGGTTGATTTACTTTTCAAAGTTCTTTTATGGTTGCTAGCATGTCACCACAGAAATTATGCTGTTATCATTTACCTACTCGAGGACGAGCGGGAATTAAGCTTGGGGATGTTGATACGTCCAAAACGTATCTATAATTTCTGCTTGCTCCATGCATGTTTTGTGTGATATGGCTATGATCTAGTTACACTTTCATACACTTTTGATCATATTTGGACTAACCTATTAACTCAGTGCACCCCAGTGCCAGTTCCTGTTTTCTGCTGTTTTTCTATTTCAGTTTTCCCCCATATAAAAAGTGCCAGAAAAATTCGGAAAAATTCAGATAAAAAATCAGCGTGAAGGAAGTTTCGCGAAGAGCCCGAGAGGGGCCAGAGGGGGGCCAGGGGGGCCCAGGCGGCCACCCGGCGCGGCCCCACCCCTGGCCGCGCCAGGGGGGCGCCTGGGGCCCCTGGTCCACCTCTGGCTGCCCCCCTTCGCCTATTTATTCTCCGTCACGGGGAAACTCCGAAGACAGAACCCTATTTCGCAAACTCGCCTCTGTTCCGCCGCCGCCGCGCTTCCGAGATCGGGAGCACCAGAAGACCTCTTCCCGGCACCCTGCCGGAGGGAGTATTGACCTCCGGGAGTCTCCTCTCCACCATGGATGCTCCCCGGATGTCTCGTGAGTAGTTTTCCTTGGACCATGGGTCCGTGATCATTAGCTATGTGATGTTCTCCTCCCCTCTTTGATCTTCATGGTTTAGACCTCGTGAGCTGCCCTACATGATCGAGGCACTTTTGTAATATTTATGCTATTGCTATGTTGAGTTTGATGGGATCTGATGGATTATGAGATTATGTTCAGATTGTGATAGAGTAATATATTTGGTTCTTATCTCTTATATTTTTGTTCCTAAGTAATTCTTGCATGTTCTCCGTTGCTGTTTATTGCTTTGGCCAAGTAGTAGGTAGTGACTCCAGGAGGGAACGTTGTGCTCGATTGTGGATTCATGCCCCCCGATGACACGCTTGAGTGACAGAAACATGAGTCTAGGGGATGTGCTGTTGCCACAAGGGGGAAAACAACGGTGCTTGTAACCGCGGTTGCAAGGATTGTTTACTTTACGCAAAGTTCTTTTTAATGCAGTTGTCTGTTGCTTTGGATTTACACTTTGGGTGGGGCTCGCAATTTAATACCAGCGAGATGTTCTGGATAGAGATCTCAAGGTGGATGATTAGTAGTAGTTGCAGTTGGATTACGTTCTACTTATTTTGGCTTACCGCCCGTGCTTTTGAACCTCTTCCTTTCTTTTGTAGCATAGTTAGCATTGCGGTGCGTTCATAATCCTATCAATTGCCCTTCTGTAATTTGTTTACCTCGCATAGCAGTTTTATCGTCTTTTGGGAGAGAGACATCACTAGTGAACATCACGTATCCCAGTCCATATCCTTATTACTGTTTCCACGCTATATTTACTTTACTGCTTTTACTTGCTATCATTATCCCTTGTGTTTTACCCTTTGTGAACAACAAGACCGGAGAGATTGACAACATCTCTGAACTTCGTTGGGAACAAAGTTATCTGTGTCTGTGTGCAGGTCCACGTCAGTCGCGCCACTGACACCTACTTATCATCTCTGGAGTCCTAATGGAGACAAACCTTGGTATTTTCACCGAGGGAAACTTGCTGCTGTGCTGCATCACGCCTTCCACTTGGGGCTCACCAACGAAGGGCGCGAAGCCATCACCTCCCTCAATGAAAAAGTTGACTTAATTATGTCTCTACTTACCAAACAACCCTCTATTGATCCTCGTGATGTTCCTTTAAATTCTTTGGTTGCACAAGAACAAGTAGATGTGAAGTTTATTGCTAGAAACGACTTCAACAACAATGCTTATAGGGGTAATTTTGCTAGCAATCCTAGACCGTTTCCATCCAACTATGGGAACAACAACACCTACCCTAGCAACAAGAACCCCTCTTCTGAATTGGAAAACATTCTCAGAGATTTTATCACTACCCAAAAAGCCTTCAATAAGAATGTAGAGGAGAAATTAGCTAAATTAGATAATCTCTCTTTGAAGGTAGAAAGCTTAGCCCTTGATATTGAGATGCTTAAAATTAGAACCTCTCCCCTTGAGGAGAATAAGGCCACTCCTATTAATGCTATCCAATTGCAAATTAATGAAAATATTAGGATGATGGCTAAACTTAAAGAAAGGTGGGCTAGAGAAAAAGAGGAAGAGGATAGAATTAAGAGCCTTCCTACACACCACACAGTTGCCACTATCCAAATTGTTGAGGACACCCAGACTATTAGCACCCAATGCACTCCTAGTCCCGTTGGACCTATTAATGGTGATGCTAATACCTCAACCGAAGATGAAGAAACTCCTATGAACATAGAGGGTTTCAAACAAGTGAGCCTAGACGACACTACTACCACCTTTGATAGTAGTGATATTGATTTTGATAGTTGCACCCTCTCAGAAGTTATTAGCTTGCTACACAAAATGTCTAGAGACCCCCACACTAGTACACTTAATCTTGCCTTCACGGAGCATATCACAAATGCTCTCATCAAAGCTAGGGAGGAGAAGATTAGAGTAGAAGCCTCCATACCTAGGAAGCTAGATGATGGTTGGGACCCTATGATCAAAATTAAATTAAATAACTTCTCTTGCTATGCTTTATGTGATGTTGGAGCTAGTACCTCCGTTATGCCCAAAAGAATTTATGATATGTTTGAATTGAAGCCCTTTGAGCCTTGTTCTTTTGGAGTTCGTCTTGTTGATTCTTCCGTAAAGAAACCTTTGGGGAAGATCGACGATGTTCTTATCATTGTCAATGACAACTATGTTCCCGTTGATTTTATTGTTATGGATATAGAGTGTGAACCTTTGTGTCCAATTATTTTGGGACGTCCTTTTCTTCGCACCGTTGGTGCGGTTATTGACATGAAAGAGGGGAATATAAAATTCCAATTCCCTCTCAATAAAGGGATGGAACACTTCCCTAGAAAGAAAATCAAGTTACCTTTTGAGTCCGTTACACGGGCTAGTTATTCTCTTTCTCTTGATAAAACTTGATTCTTCTTTTTGCATCATGCCTAACTTAAAGGCATAAAAGAAAGCGTTTTCGGGAGGCATCCCACAACGAATTTAGGTTTTTCTTTTTGATTTTGTTCTGTTCTTAGTGGTCTTGATGATTGTTACTACTGTAGCAACATCATTGTATCTTTACTTTTCAAGCTTTGTGCCAAGTTTAGCCTCATATGATAAGGGAAGAAAAAGTTGTGACATGTTGTCCAGAAAACAGATTCTGTCCCTGGACAGAAAAATTCGAATAAAATCACCAGATCATCTTTTTGATCTGATTTTTTTTGACAGCGTGCCCTATACAATTGTGAAACTTTCGTATGTTTTGAGTTTTTTTATTTGAGTGGCAGAAGTGCCCCGAAAAAATTCTCTACTACCTGCTGTTCTGTTTTTCACAGATTCTGCCACGTTTTGCCTCTCTTCACTTTTGCAAACCTTAAGCTTGATTTTTATTTGCAAAAACTTTTTGGCACTCTTGAGAAACAGTAGCTCTTCAAGAATATCTTTATATCCAGTTGGGAAAAATTATTTTATTAAGGGTACTAACCTCTCTAATCAGCTTATGATGAGTTATGTATGAAGGGAGTTTTCAAGTGTGCGATGGAAGATGATGAAAGAAGATCCAGGAGTGTCAAGCGCTCAAGCTTGGGGATGCCCCCATGCATCCCCAATAAATATTCAAGGAGACTCAAGCGTCTAAGCTTGGGGATGCCCCCGTGCATCCCCTCCTCCATCAACAATCATCAGTTCGTCCTTCGTCTCACTATATTTTTATCACTTCATGCGTTATGTGCTATGCTTGGAGCGTCTCGCTCTTAGGCTTTATTTTTAGTTTTCTTTAGTTTTGCTTGCTGGTCATAACAAGTTAGACCCCATCTTACTTTGTGTGGGAGAGAAACACGCTCCACTCCAATCTAGAACACATCATAGGATTTTTCCTGCTTATCTTTTTGCTGTTGTGTGTTCTTTATCTTTTCGTAGCTGCTGTCATGTTTAGTTTTAGTCTTAGTTTGTCTTTAGCAAGAGCCTTGGCTTTTGTTTAGTTTGTTGCTGGAACTCTCTTTAGTTTTCATGTTTATCTTGTTAAGAGAGTTGGTTGTTGCACTGAGTTGTGTTTTGTCTTGGAAGTAGGTAATTGAGGTTGCTATTTAATTCTAGTGGTAACTTGCAATAGTTTTGAGGTATTGATGTGAGTAATGTTTGAACTTTTGGTGTCAAGAGATTTAGCCTATTAGTGATAGGTGTCGTATTTTTGGCAATCCGTGTGTATTTTCAAAACCTACAAAAACTAGTTGAGAACTCTAACTACTAGACGGATCACTAATCTTCGGAGGGATCGAATATTAGAGTACACTCACGTACCATGAGTCGAGGATGCGCAAGGATAACCAAACCCCCATACACTCCTCCTCGGGGTACTTGTCTCTTTGTGAACCTCCTTATTAGATTGAGCGTTACCGATAATGAGTGCATGAGTTCTTCGGACTAATGTAAGTATTGAAAGTTGACACTTCCACCTTCCCATATTTTGCTAGCCTCTCCCGTGCCGTGCATTGCCTTCTTCTCACTCCGAGAGTTGGTGTCCACCTTCGCCGGTACATCCAAACCCTTGGCATGATACGCTTTGTCATCATAAGACTCCTTATATCTTTCCTCAAAACATCCACCATACCTACCTATCAAGGCATTTCCATAGCCTTTCCGAGATATATTGCCATGCAACTTCCACCACTTCATGACTTGATCTTCATGTCATACAGGTTCCTGCTACACTGGCAGCGACATACATGGCATACATCATGATAGTTACATCTTCTTTATGATTTTGAGTACCTTGTAAAGTGTGAAAGATCTCCTATACCTTCTTGTAAAATAGAGTGTTGCTCTTAAGTGAGGAAAAGATCCCAAAGTGGACACAATAAAAGATCCCAAAGAGGACAAATGAGAGTTAAATAGAAAGAGCCATTGAGGCCACAAAAAAATAGAAAAAAATAGAAAAAATAGAAAAAAAATAAAAAGAGAGAAAGGGGCAACACTACTATCCTTTTGAGAGATCCACACTAGTACTCCCTTTATATCCTTGTACTCCATAGAGATGATCTTTATGCATATAGCTATGTGGGGACCTTCACACTATAGAACTTGGCTTGCATATTCCAAGGATGAGCCTCCTCACACAAGCTCTAGGTCTTCATGAGCGAGCAAGTTAGATGCACCCCCACTAGTTTCATTGGAGAGCTTCCTAGCTCATATGTGCATCCGTTGCATGGCAATCCCTACTCCTCACATCATATCTATCATTTGGCCTCTCTTGCCTATGATTGTCCTCATTGATGTGAGCCTTTCTCATCCTTTTTGTCTTCCTCCTCCTCCGTACTTCTCTCTTTGCCATCCTAAGTGTCAACTCTCGTGCTGACGCTCATCCATTGCATGAGTGCTCAAAATATTGAAAAAGGAGTGGATCAAATTGACTTGTACCTGGCTAGTGATCTCGGGACGAGTCAAGATAAGATTCCAGAAAAAGACCAAGTGTGAAACTTTAGTAGATTGAGTTCTCAACAATTAAATATTTTTCTCGTTGTCGGGGGATTGGTACCCGGGTAGGCTAACCCAAGCGGAAGCAAGCTTTCAAGACAAGGATGGACCAATCGGGCTGCAGCTGGGCCGAGCCGGGCAGAGGTACGGCCGATTGCTCCAAGGCAATCGACCATACCAAGTGCCAGCAGTCGGCCCAGGCGCAATCGGGCCACCCTTCTCCAAAGATGATCACCCAATTGGTCTGCAGCTGGACCGAGGCCGATTCCTAGAAGGCCGATTGCCCAGAGCAATCGACCCCACCAGGAACCACCAGTCGGTCCAGGCGCAATCGGAGCAACCTACCACCCAGTCGGGGGTATGATTGCGAGGTCATAAATGCCATACCCCGAGATATCTGGGTGGCAGGAAGGCCAGGTCGTGTCGAGGATTTGCTGGAGATACGGTGTCGACCTCCCCGCCGATTCCGCGGACAGGCCGACAAGACCGCACCCCCTAGCTCCACTGTTCACTCCTAGGTTCTATGAGGTAGCAACATGGGCCGCCACTCGTAGGCTCCGGGTCACTCGGAGAGGAGCAGTCGGTGGGCCCAGGCCGATTAGAGGATGACGGATGGGTCCATTCGGCGATGAAGTTACCGTAGTACCCTGGACTCACACTATAAGAGCCAGGGTACCCCCTCCTGCGCGAGGGACGCCACACCTGAGAACTCATTAACTCATTCCCCCTCTAGTTCATTCACCGCCCGTAGTCACTCCTCAGGGAAGCAGGAGAGGACCTTGCCCGTGGCGGCGGCGTACTCCTTCCCCTGAGAAGATAGAAGAGCAGTTATTGTAATCCCTTCATTGATATACAAGAGACAAGCAGGAGTAGGGGTGTTATCTCTCCGGAGAGCCCCGAACCTGGGTACATCGTGGTGTATTCACTGTGCTTGTGCCCAACCCGATTTCGGCACCATCGACATTTTCTCCCTCGTGTCTTCCCCTCACTTTAGCCATCCCCATGGCATCTGCCGTCACATATCGACGACAGTTGGCGCCCACCGTGGGGCAGACCGAGGCGTCGACTGGAGTCAAGATCCGGACGGGATTTTCCTCTGCATCCGGCGGTAGCCACGCCTCCGGCCTGATTCTAAGGCGTGGGGCAATCGATTACGTAGTGGACTACTCGGCGCGGTACAGGGCTGGAGCACCCTTGCCGCCCGGAGTGTCGCTGCAAGTGGGAAGTCATCGTCTCTTCATTGGCAGCTTCCCTGAGGCATATCCCAGAGACATCCGCATCTTCTCGTGTGCTACAGATCCGCTCTCGACCAGGGGCTGCATCGCAGCACCTGGCCGAGAGGAGGGCCGACTGCACGCCGCGGTCGTGATGGCGGGAGCATCTTCGTCGACCAACCGTGATCCGGCAAGCGCAGCAAGGAAGGCCAAGGAAGTAGCTGATGCGGCAGAGCGAATCGGCACCAGTGCGTTGCGGGATGTGTTATACACACCTGTGAACCGGAATGGTGATCCGGAGCAGGTGCACACCGAGCTGGAAACAGCACGGCTCGCTCTGGCTTGCAGGGCTGAGCAAGTGTTGGCAGAAGAGCGTCGGCTAGGAGCCATCACAAGGGAGTACAACGCAGCTCACGCAGGACCGCGCCGGCCGATTGAGCCCGCAGTCCTGGAAGACCTGAGAAGCCGAGGAAGAGCAGTCAACCAGCAGCTATCAGGAGCTGAGCAGCCGGAGCGTCCGAGAAGGCCGGTGCAACCGGAGCAGCCAGCGCAGTCGGCATTCATCCAGAGGCCAACATATAGCACACCGGACAAGAATTTGAGAGCCGCCGAGCAGATAGCGCTCGAGCTGGAAGAATTGGAAGGAGATGAGCGGCGCGAACAGTCGCGCCGAATGCGTGAGCTGATAGCGGCCGCAAAAGAGCAGAGGCTTGTGGCGATGGGCAATCAGAATGCTGAGCCAGAGGCATCAAGAGGAACTGTGAGACCGAATGCGGGAGCTAGCCAACGACCGAATGCATCGCGCCAGAACAGGCATCAACCTGCACTGTCTCGGCACGACAGCAAGGTCAGAAGCAATCGGCCACCCCCAGCAGCAAGCAGAAGAATGGAAGAGCCAGCTGTTAACAGCAGGCGCCATGACATGCCGCAGCAATCGGCGCCAAGACCAGCAATCAGCACCCGACTTGGCCCTCGCCAAATCGGCCAGAACGACGCAAGGCATCGCATTGAGCTCCTGGAGAAGGAAGCTCAGGAAGATGAAGAAGGAGAAGCTGGCCCATCATGTTTTGGTCACCGCATTCGGACGGAGAGATTCCCCAAAGGCTTCACATTACCGAGAGACACTCCCAAGTACAATGGCTCGGTGAAACCGGAAGATTGGCTGTCCGACTACCTGACGGCAGTCCGCATTGCAGGAGGCAATCGGCGTGTAGCAGTCCGCTACGCACCTCTCATGCTGCAAGGCTCAGCGCGGACGTGGTTGAACAGTTTGCCCAAGGACAGTGTGAATTGCTGGGAGGATTTCACGACCGCATTCATCCACAACTTCACAAGCACGTATGAGAGGCCCAACCTCCCACGGCAGTTAGCTCTGTGTGTGCAAGGCAAGGACGAGCCCCTCCGAGATTACCTATCTCGGTGGATCAAGCTGAAGAATTCATGCGAAGGAGTCCATGAGATCCAGGCCATTCAGTATTTTACTGATGGGTGCCTGGTGGATTCAATGTTGAAGCACAAGCTGCTCCGCAAAGACTTCACGTCGCTCGCTGAGCTTATGAAGGTGGCAAATGCGTTCGCTATGTCCGATCCTGCAATGCGCCCTATCCAACTCGGAGTTGGAGGTGTGATCCAATCACCAGGGGCTCCGCAGTCGGACACAGGGAACCAAGGCCTCAGTCGGAAGGAAAGAAGAGAGAACAATCGCAACAACAACAACAACAACCAGCAGAACAACGGCAAGCGCAAGGACGAGCAGCCTGATTCCCAGTATGGCAGTCGGCAGGTGGCCGCTGTTCAAAATGAGGAAGATCCAGCGGCTGCAGGAGGCAGTCGGAAGATGAGACCAAATGTGAGACCCCCAGGGCAGATGAAGCCCAAATACACATTCGAGGATATGTTGGACGCACCATGCAAATTGCACAGCACGCCTGGGAGGCCGTCTGCGCACACCACTCGGCAGTGTGACTTCGTGAGAAGGATTGCAAAGGGAGAAGCTTTACCACCACCACCACCACCACCACCCCAGAACAGAGGACCACCTCAGCAACAGAACCAGTATCCGCAGCAGGATGCGGCTTACATGATTTTTACCAGCGAGTCCACAGACAAGGGTAGTCGAAGAGCCCGAGCCCAAGAAGTCAATGCCACTATGCCGCCGATTCCCCAATTTGTGCACTGGTCCAAATGTCCGATATCCTAGGACAGAGCAGATCATCCCACCATTTTGCCGAATCCAGGCAATTATCCGCTGGTGGTGGACGCTCTGGTTGCAGGACCAAGATTTTCATGCAAGTTTTCTCGAGTGCTAGTTGATGGAGGAAGCACAATCAACATTCTGTACAGAGATACAATGCTCAAGCTAGGACTCACAGAGCGGGACCTGGAGCGCAGTCGGACGACATTCCATGGGATTGTTCCTGGACTGTCTTGCACCCCCATGGGTCGCATTCGGCTGGATGTCATATTTGGCACGGAAGAAAATTTCAGGAGAGAGCCGATTTGGTTTGAGGTGGCCGACCTCAGCAGTCCTTACCATGCCCTATTGGGGTTACCAGCATTTGCCAAGTTCATGATCAATGCACAGCAGACATACCTGAAGATGAAGATCCCGGGGCCAAACGGTGTCATCACAGTCACCGGAGACTTCAGGAAGTCCCTCGAGTGCACATCCGCTGGCAGCAGTTTGGCTGAATCCCTAGTGGTGGAGACGGAGAAGTGCCAGCTCGGCAAATTCATTGCAATGGCGCAAGCACAAAGCAAGAATCCACTTCCGGTTGGCCCAGCAAAGAGAGTAGATGAGGAATTGGCTTTTCAGACAGCCAAGGACAGCAAGAAGATCGCTCTAGATCCCTCCGACTCAACCAAGTTCGTTGTAGTCGGAGCTGGACTTAGCGATAAATAGGAAAGCGAGCTCGTCGAGTTCCTCCGTGAGAATCGGGACATCTTTGCATGGTCTCCACAAGACATGCCTGGTGTTCCGAGAGAACTCGCCGAGCACAAGCTGCACATTCGGCCAGGCTCGAAGCCGGTCAAGCAACCCCTGAGACGTTTTTCTGAGGACAAGAGAAGGGCAATCGGTGAAGAGATTGCGAAGCTGCAAGCGGCAGGTTTCATCATGGAGGTGTTTTACCCCGAGTGGCTGGCAAATCCAGTCCTCGTCATGAAGAAGAACAAGACTTGGCGTATGTGTATAGATTATACTTGTCTGAACAAAGCATGCCCGAAAGATCCGTTTGCTCTGCCCCGTATTGATCAAGTGATTGATTCTACGGCCGGCTGCGAGCTGTTGTCCTTTCTGGATGCTACTGCTGGATATCACCAGATCAAGTTAGCTGTGGAAGATCAGATCAAAACTGCATTCATAACCCCTTTTGGGACCTATTGTTATATCACCATGCCTTTTGGTCTGAAGAATGGAGGAGCCACTTATCAGCGCACGATTCAGAGGTGCACACATTCCCAACTCGGCAGGAATCTCCATGTATACGTGGACGATTTGGTGGTGAAGTCGGCAAAGGGGATCACATTGCTAGATGATCTCAGAGAAACATTCGCGAATTTGAGAACTTATCAGATCAAGCTCAACCCGGAGAAGTGTGTGTTTGGAGTCCAAGCCGGCAAGCTGTTGGGGTTTCTCGTTTCCGAGAGAGGAATCGAATGCAACCCCGAAAAGATAGCTGCAATAGAGCGCATGGAGCAGCCCAAGACCCTGAAGCAGGTGCAGAAATTCACCGGTTGCCTCGCATCTCTCAGCCGATTCCTCAGTCGGCTGGGTGAAAAGGCAATCCCATTATACCAGCTGATGAAGAAGACCGAGAAGTTCACATGGACCCCTCAAGCAAACGAAGCATTCCGAGAACTCAAGCGCATGCTCTCCACGGCACCAATCCTGGCTGCCCCGATTGAGAAGGAGCCAATGATGTTATACATTGCGGCAACCAATCGGGTGATCAGCGCAGTCATGGTGGTGGAGCGGCCCGAGAAGGACAAGGCACAGCAAATCCAGCGCCCAGTGTACTACATCAGCAAAGTACTCTCGGCATCCAAGCAGAACTACCCTCACTATCAGAAGATGTGCTATGGCGTGTACATGGCAGCCAAAAGATTGAAGCCGTACTTTCAAGCTCACCTGATCACAGTTGTCAGCTCGGCTCCATTAGCCGACATCATGGGAAGCAGAGATGCAACCGGAAGGGTGGCAAAATGGGCAATTGAAGTCGCCAGTCACGGCATCCAGTATGAACCTAGGACGGCAATCAAGTCGCAAGCATTGGCCGATTTCCTGGTGGACTGGGCTGAAACTCAGTACATGCCGCAGCTCCCAATGTCGGATTGCTGGCGAATGCACTTTGATGGCTCCAAGATGAAGAATGGCCTAGGGGCTGGGGTGGTACTCACTTCCCCAAGAGGAGATCAGTTGCAGTACGTGCTTCAGATTCACTTCGCAGCATCAAACAATGTCGCCGAGTACGAAGCCCTTGTGCATGGTATCAAGCTTGCCAAGGAAATTGGTATTCGGAACATCGAGTGCTTTAGTGATTCCGACCTGGTGGTACAGCAGTGCTCGGGCACCTGGGATGCAAAAGATGCTAACATGGCAAGCTATCGATTCCTAGTGCAGCAGATCAGCGGATATTTTGAAGGTTGCGAGTTCCATCATGTGCCGAGAGCAAACAACGAAGCAGCAGATGCATTGTCCAAGCTAGGTTCCACAAGGCAATCAATCCCACCAGGCGTATCTCTGGAGCATATCAAGAAGCCATCTATCATTCCATCCCCAGAGTCCGAGTCCATTTTTGTCTCGGAGACCGATCTTGAAGCACTCAGAAAGGCAAAAGAAGTTCAACCGGCCAAACCTGCAACCATGAAGAAGCAGTCCAGCGCCCAGGGTGTCTCAGCAACAACACCAGGGGCTGCCGATTGCGAGCCAGGGGCTGCAGAGGAGAAGAAGAAGAGCAAAGGGAAGAAAGCGGAGGCCGCACTAGAAGGCACAACCTCCGAAGAGCCAGTGACATCAGAAATTGCCGAGTGTAATGATGAATCTCCAGCTCCAGACGAGAAGTCAGCACCAGGGGCTGCCGAATGCGTGCCAGACGCCGCAGTCGGCAGTTCAGAAGTAGAAATCGAAATGGCAGACGTCCAAGTGGCCGAGATCGAGGAGGCCAGTGGTCAAGAGGCCGAGATCCAAGAGGAAGTCCCACCTCAGCATGCGGCCGTAATGGTGGTCGTCAGTGCACCGTCATGGGCACAACCGATTAGAGATTTCTTAGCAGATGGGATCCTCACACCAGATTTAGCAGAGTCCAGGCAGATCATCCGCAGATCTTGGGAGTATACAATAATCAACAATGAGCTGATGCGCAAGAGTGCAACTGGTATCCTCCAGAGGTGTGTTGAAGAGGACAGAGGCTTGGAGCTGCTCAGAGACATCCATCAAGGTGAATGTGGTCATCACGCGTCAGCAAAGGCAATCGCCAACAAGGCTTTCCGACATGGTTTCTACTGGCCAACTGCACTCGCAGCGGCTGAAAATCTGGTGAAGCACTGCAAGGGTTGTCAGCGATTCAAGGCAAAGAGTCATCAGCCAGCATCGGCACTGAAGACCATCCCAATAGCTTGGCCGTTTGCAGTTTGGGGTTTGGACATGGTCGGACCATTCAAGAGAGCTCGGAGTGGCATGACACATCTCCTAGTGGCAGTCGACAAGTTTACCAAGTGGATTGAAGCAAGACCAATCAAAAAGTTGGATGGGCCGACTGCGGTTCGGTTTGTGGCCGACATCGTATGCAGATACGGTGTACCTAACAGCATCATCACCGACAACGGCACAAACTTCGCAAAGGGGGCGCTGGCCCGATATGCGGTTCAGCAAGGCATTCGGCTCGATCTAGCATCTGTGGCACACCCACAGTCCAATGGTCAAGTCGAAAGGGCAAATGGACTAATCCTATCGGGTATCAGGCCCAGATTGGTAGAGCCACTTGAGAGGGCACCCGGAGCATGGATTGACGAACTTCCAGCAGTACTGTTCAGCTTGAGGACCACTCCAAACAGGTCGACTGGATTCACTCCTTTCTTCCTGGTGTATGGCTCAGAAACAGTCATCCCTTCCGACATTGAGTTTGATTCACCTCGGCACGCCCTGTACACAGAAGAAGAAGCAAGATTGGCAAGAGAAGACGGCATCGACCTCAAAGAAGAAGCTGGTCTGTTGGCCTTGTCTAGGTCAGCAGTCTACCAGCAGAAGTTGAGGCACTACCACAGCAAGAAGATTCGTCCTCTCGCTTTCCGAGAGGGAGATATGGTGCTACGCCGAATCCAGAAGTCAGAGGGGCAGCACAAGTTATCCTCACCATGGGAAGGGCCATTTGTTGTCAGCAGAGCGCTCAAGAACAATTCCTATTATCTGATCGACTGCACCAAGGGCACTCGGCACAAGGACACGTCAGGAGTAGAGACGGAGCGGCCGTGGAACGCCGAGTTGTTGTGTCCATTCTATAGTTGAGCGGCCGAAATTTGTGTAAGCCGTTCGGCAAACAATCAGTAAAAAGTTATCATGTATCTGAAAATGAGCATTCGAGTACTTTTGTATAATTTCATTCGAAGAGCTAGCCTCAATCGGCAACGATCAGTCATACCCGAGATGTGCGTAGCACATTCGGGGACCGGCCGACCGCGAAGTCAAATAAATAAGCCATCGAGGCACGGGGACTGCAGGCTGACCCTCAATCGAACACTTAGCTCGAGTACAAATCACTAGCAGGTTTGTGGCATCGAGGAGGGTGGCGATTGAGGCAGTCGGTAGTACAAATTCCCGGGAAACAATCCGAAAGAGGCCACCAAGGGCAGTCGACAGGACGGAGTCACCGATTGCGCTGCAAATCAGGACATCGGATCTGGTAGCGAGCAATCGGTGCTTGCTCCTGCAGAATCCTTTGCGGTAAAAATCTTGTCGTGTAAAAAAAAAGCTTATCGAACCTTGGCCGGATGTCTACTGTTGATCCGATTGCGGACCGCATAACGGCAGCAAGGTCGACACAGCAGACATCCCCAAGTGTAGCCGATAAAGGAAACCGACAAAGACGCAAAGTCGATCGCACATGCAAAAGTGACAAACAAGCAATCGGATTGCATCAAAAGTAATAGGCCCGAGGCCGAATAATGTCATTACATCCAAGTCACACCCAGTAGGTGTCGACATAATTAAAAATATGTCTTACAAGCGGACATTCGGAATACAAATTAAAGATAGCATAGCTTAAGCAGTCGGAGGCACTGAGCTAGAAGGTGGCGCAGACGGGTTCGATTGAGCTTCAGAAGTTGCAGCACCTGTCTGTTTAGACTTCGGAGACGTCTGGGATGAGCCGCTGTCGGAGAGCTCCTCGGCCAGGCCAGAGATGGTAAAGGCAGGGAGCGGGTTCCCTCCCTGATCGAGATACGGAGTATACTCGTAGGGAGAAAACCAATTCACCATCGTGCTGGCTAGCCGATTGACTTCGGCGTAGGTTTTGTCAAGAAGGTCAGAGGCATTGTCTCGAAGGCTGTGCAATCGGGAGAGCTTCACTTGAGGGTACCAAGACAGCACAGTTTGAAGAGCGGTCTCCGCACCAGTCCTTCCGGCCGAATTCAGCAGAACGTCGATCTGACGTGGGATAGCCTTAAGAAGAGTCCGAGTCTGCTCAGTGGTGGCATTCGGAGTGTCCCCTTGATCAGAATCCTCGTCATCCTGAGTGTCTGCCTTACGGGTCTCGGCAGAGGAGTCGGCAGCATTCTTCATCTTCTGCAATCCGGCCTTAAGTTCAGTCGGCGACCACAGTGCTTCAGCAATCCTTAGAATTCCAAGCTTAAAGGATAGGGAAATTCCCTGGATAATAGGAATGCGGGCTTGGGTGCCGATCAGATATTCGTGCCGAGTCCAGACATTATCTGCACGATCACAGGTCCCTCCAGCGGCGATGGTATCCTCTCGGGACTTGGCGACAGCTGCATAAGCAGCCGCTTCAGATTCGGGCCAAGCCTCTGCATCAAGAAGGAAGGGCATAAGTAACAAGATAAGAGAAGAAAGCAACCGGAAAGTGCACTCGGCAGCAAGGAAGACTCACGGCCAAGGAGGAGGTCCATTTCGGTTAATGTATCGCAGAAGCCCTTGGCTCGGCGGCGCATTCGGGTGGTCTCCTCATAGCTGCGCTTCTCCAGTTCTTCGAATTTGGCGACAAGCTCGTCATGATCTTGGCGAATGGAGTCTCGGGTAGAAATTTCTTCATCCATTTCAGATTGCAGAGCAACTCGGGCGGCGACGGCAGCATCCCGTTCAGCAAGAAGCCCATCCCCAGTAGCTGTCACTGCGGGGATGTCGGCCAGATGTTTCTTCTCAAAAGCAGCCATTTCAGATTGGAGGCTTTGAATAGTCCGATTCAAATCCTTCTCTACCCCCTGTAGCCGAGTTACCTCCCCGGTGGCTTTATCAAGGGCTGGACCTTGCTGGCTAAGTTCTGTAGCCAATTCTGCAATTCGGCCTTGAAGATCATTTACCATAGGAATAGAAGCTACAAGAGAGCGCGAAGATTTCAATACCAGAGCAGTTGCCAAGTGAAGAAGAGACAGCGGTGAGATAGAGGATACCTCTTAGCTTAGTGATTTCAGCCGATTGGTTATTAACCTGCAGCTGGGCCTGGGCGAGGGTTCGAAGGCTGGCAGTATAAGCTTCCAGGAGTTTTTCGAAGACAACTCTTTTCTCTTCCATGACAGCCTGTGATGAACAGCAAGACGGAGTCAGACATAAAGCAACAAGTGAAAAAGATCCGAACCGATTGTGACCAATCGGCCCGAATCTCGGGGACTACACCCAGTGGGTGCGCTTGCGCGCACCCACCGGAAGAAAGTCTACCGATTGAGGAAGGCAAACGATAAAGCAAAAAATGCTAAAGATCCGAACCGATTGTAACCAATCGACCCGAATCTCGGGGACTACACCCACCGGAAGAAAGTCTACCGATTGAGGAAGGCAAACGATAAAGCAAAAAATGCTAAAGATCCGAACCGATTGTAACCAATCGGCCCGAATCTCGGGGACTACACCCACTGGGTGCGCTTGCGCGCACCCACCGGAAGAAAAATTGTCGAAGTAAAACAGAGGTACAGAAGGAAAAGTTAAAGAGTTTACCGAATGGTGAGAGGTCAGCTGTTGAAGGTCCCGAGCAAGGGCTTCGGCGAACTCATTCACCCGGCTCAAAGTGCTCGTCACGGGATCCCGAGGACGAGGCGAAGCGTCAGGCTCAGCGCCGACATGACGGGCGCGAGAATACTCGGCTCGGAAGTGATCCACCGAGCGCATAAGAATCTCGGAGGGGAGAGGAAATCGGCGGTGGTGCTGAAGTAGGAACGATGGCGAAAGATGTAGTGGTGAGGACTGGCGACACGGATGTTGGTGAAGGACCGGACTCACCCGATTGCGGCGGCGGCGCAACCGGGCGAGTCGGAGCAGAAGTGGTAGCAACGATTGGCGGTGGGATCGTCACAGTCGGTGGATCAGGTAGTACGGCAGGCGGAACGATGGAGGCAACCGGTGGTGCCGACACCAAAATCGGCGATGGGGTCGTCACCACCGGCGTATCAGAGGCAGTCATCGCAGCAGGGGAAGTCGCGGCAGGCGAAGCCGGGTTGGAGCGGCGCGGTGGAGACGGAGCAATCGGGTCAGCCGGTTGCATTCCTCCACCACCAGGAGCCACCCGGTCCGCTGCATCCTGGAGAGTTGGGGAGGCAAGAGTGGAAGAAGAGGTCTTCGAAATCGCCGCGAGTCGGGCCTTCTTGGCAGCGCGCTCGGCATCTTTGGAGGAGCGATGAGCGGGTACCGGCCGCTTGTGGACGGCAGCAGCAGAGGCAGCGGGCGAGATGACGGGTTGGGCACAGACGGTAATGTCGGTGTCAACGTCATCAAGCCCAATCGGCTCCCTGAAAGAAGAAAGGGAGAGGAATCAGTAAAAGCAAAGATAGTGAAGCAGGAGGCATAAAGGCAAGAGCATACCCGATTGTCCTGGGTGCGCCCGTGGGCATTCGGCAGCGAAGTGGAGCGACGTTCAGTGGCGCCTGGATGGTCGGCCTCTGAGTTGTCGCCTCTCGGACTTTTTTGCCCTTGCTGGCAGTCGGCTTGGCCTTGGCAACTTGGCTAGAAGCCACACCAGAGGAGGAGCCGGCGGCCGAGGTGCGCTTGGCCGGCACTTTTGGAGGCCTGGCTCGAGGAGCTGCATCGGAACCATTACCCTTTGAGACACTATCATCATCACTCCACTCAGCCAAAAATTGCTCAAGGGAAGGGTCAGGCGTACCCCCTTGAGCTGGCGGCCGAGTGTTGGTCGTCGGAGGGTTGGTGCGCTCGGCGTCATCATCATCAGCATCCATGGGGTCGGAGGACTCTCCGGAAGACTCATCGTCTTCATCATTCCCACTGGACTCGGCGGAAGGAGTCTCGCCGTTGTACTCGAGGTCGGTGGGATCCTCTTCCGTGCGATCAGGGGCGTACACGCCAGTTTCCTGGCCGTCCTCCATGAGGTCGGACTGAATAAAGTGCTGAGGAGGTATAAGCAGTCAGAGCAATCGGAAAAGAAAGCAATCGGAAGAGCGTGTAATCGGAGCATACCACAGGCGGCTTTCGCTGGCGAACGAGATAATCAAGCCCGAAGCGGAAGGGGTCAGGCAAGGCGCTAGAGGTGATGGCCTTCACTCGGGTGCAAAGGTCTTCTGTCTTCATCCGCCACGTGCAGAGCCGAGTGGGATCTCGAGGTCCCGACACGTCGCAGAGGCGATGAACTCGGCGCTGCAGGGGAAGAATCCGAGCGTGAAGCCACGCAGCTACCAAGTCGGTGGGAAGGAGTCCTTCTTGCTCCAGCTGGGTGACCCTGGCAGCCTGGGCATCGACATCGCAGTCTCCGACGCCGTGCTTCAGCGACCACTGATGTTTCTCAATCGGCCGGGCGAGAGAGAACTCGGGCAGATTGAGGAGGTCGGGGCCTTGGTCAGGGGACTTGACGTAGAAAAACGAGGTCTGCCAATTCTTGCAGGATTGGACGATCTCGGGGCTCGTGTACTTCGACTTGCCGGCTGCGACAAGGCAACTGCCGCAGTCGGTCATGTCAGTCGGGTACGTTGGCTTGCCACCTTCGATGGTGGAGGCCACCACAGCACCTGTCCGAGCGTTGTGAGCTCGGAGGTTGAAGAAGCGTTTCCAAAGAGCGACACTCGGACGGCAGCCGAGGTACCCTTCACAGAGTGTCACGAACCCGGAGAGGATCATGATGAAATTGGCAGCGAGGTGGTGAGGCTGCAGTCGGTGGAAATCGAGGAATTCGCGAAAAAAGGCGCTAGCGGGAAGGCCGAATCCACGCTCGAAGTGAGCGAGGAACACGACCCTCTCGCCCGTGCGCACGCTGGGGACGACCTCGGTCTTGCTGGGAATCCGCCATTCGACTCCCGCGGGCATCTTCCGGGCGCGGACGAGAGACTCGACGGCGGTGGCGGTGGCCTGAGATCCTTTCCAGCATCCGCGGCTCGCCTGCGACACATCTCGTCGAGGCGCCATGGTTGTCGCCGGCGAGGAACGGAGGAGAGAAAAGAGGGAGGCGGAGCACGAGAGCTGCGGAGAAGAGCGGCTGCGATGGCGGCGGAAGCAGCGGAGAGCACGAGCCCGTGGCCGGAGCAGGCGCGAGATGCAGGCACCGGCGGCGGGGAGAATCGCGTGGAGCGGCGAGGGTGCAGAGGAGAGAAGGCTAGGGGTCGAAGGAAGTGTTTGGGAGAAGGAAGAGGCGAAGCCCCCCCGGTGGCTTATATGGGCGGCGGGGGGGAGAGTGGGATGACCCTAAGGCTGTGTGGCCCGGTGTGGCTTAGGGCACAGGGAGGCCAACCGGCAGACCAGCGCAAAGGATCCCGGCGCAAGAGGCGGGGCGTGCGACGTGGGGGTCAGGCCCTGCAGTTATTTCACGTCGCGCGTGGGTCGTGGGTCCCAGCTCATTGATCACGTCGCGGGCGAATCGGAAGTAACCATTGGAGGGAAATCGGCGAAAGAGATCTTTCTCAAAAAAAAGTGAAGACATGAATTAAGAGAGAACCACGTCCAATCGGATGGGAATTTGGTCAACCGAGTGTGATCTCCGACTCAGCCGACGAACTCGGAATGACGCACTCGAAGAGGCCACAGCAGTCGGAGAACGTCAAGGCAGAGATTGAAAAACTGCAAAGGCCCCGCGGTCAAGCGACCGTGGGACCTTTACAGCTTTAGGGGCTACTGTCGGGGGATTGGTACCCAGGTAGGCTAACCCAAGCGGAAGCAAGCTTTCAAGACAAGGATGGACCAATCGGGCTGCAGCTGGGCCGAGCCGGGCAGAGGTACGGCCGATTGCTCCAAGGCAATCGACCATACCAAGTGCCAGCAGTCGGCCCAGGCGCAATCGGGCCACCCTTCTCCGAAGATGATCACCCGATTGGTCCGCAGCTGGACCGAGGCCGATTCCTAGAAGGCCGATTGCCCAGAGCAATCGACCCCACCAGGAACCACCAGTCGGTCCAGGCGCAATCGGAGCAACCTACCACCCAGTCGGGGGTATGATTGCGAGGTCATAAATGCCATATCCCGAGATATCTGGGTGGAAGGAAGGCCAGGTCGTGTCGAGGATTTGCTGGAGATACGGTGTCGACCTCCCCGCCGATTCCGCGGACAGGCCGACAAGACCGCACCCCCTAGCTCCACTGTTCACTCCTAGGTTCTACGAGGTAGCAACATGGGCCGCCACTCGTAGGCTCCGGGTCACCCGGAGAGGAGCAGTCGGTGGGCCCAGGCCGATTAGAGGATGACGGATGGGTCCATTCGGCGATGAAGTTACCGTAGTACCCTGGACTCACACTATAAGAGCCAGGGTACCCCCTCCTGCGCGAGGGACGCCACACCTGAGAACTCATTAACTCATTCCCCCTCTAGTTCATTCACCGCCCGTAGTCACTCCTCAGGGAAGCAGGAGAGGACCTTGCCCGTGGCGGCGGCGTACTCCTTCCCCTGAGAAGATAGAAGAGCAGTTATTGTAATCCCTTCATTGATATACAAGAGACAAGCAGGAGTAGGGGTGTTATCTCTCCGGAGAGCCCCGAACCTGGGTACATCGTGGTGTCTTCACTGTGCTTGTGCCCAACCCGATTCCGGCACCATCGACATTTTCTCCCTCGTGTCTTCCCCTCACTTTAGCCATCCCCATGGCATCTGCCGTCACATATCGACGACACTCGTATTCCTATCCCCCTTCTTGCACGCAAACACCATTTGGAGACATTCGAGTCACGGACAGCGAGAGCTCTTGCACCTAATGTTCTTTTGTTACTTGTTTCAATGCTAATATAGACTCTCGCATGTTATGACTTGAATTGAATCTCTAACCTTGATTGCTTTACTTTTTAAAGTTCTTATATGGTTGCTAGCATGTCACCACAGAAATTATGCTGTTATCATTTACCTACTCGAGGACGAGCAGGAATTAAGCTTGGGGATGTTGATACGTCCAAAACGTATCTATAATTTCTGCTTGCTCCATGCATGTTTTGTGTGATATTGCTATGATCTAGATACACTTTCATACACTTTTGATCATATTTGGACTAACCTATTAACTCAGTGCACCACAGTGCCAGTTCCTGTTTTCTGTTGTTTTTCTATTTCAGTTTTTCCCCATATAAAAAGTGCTACAAAATTCGGGAAAAATCAGATAAAAAATCAGCGCAGAAGAACCTGAGTGGGGCCAGAGGGCCACCACCAGGGGCCCAGGCGCCCTGGTGGCGCGCCCTAGGGGCTGGCCGCGCCAGGGGGCCGCCTGGACCCCTGGTGGCCCCCTGGCTGCCCCCCTTCGCCTATATATTCTCCGTGACGAGAAACCCTCAGAAGAAGAACCCTTTTTCGCGATCTCTCCTCTGTTCCGCCGCCGCCGCGCTTCCGAGATCGGGAGCACCAGCAGACCTCTTCCCGGCACCCTGCCGGAGGGAGGGCCGACCTCCGGGAGTCTCCTCTCCACCGTGGATGTTTCCCGGATGTGCCGTGAGTAGTTTCCTTTGGACCATGGGTCCGTGATCAGTAGCTATGTGATGTTCTCCTCCCCTCTTTGTTCTTCATGGTTTAGACCTCATGAGCTGCCCTACATGATCGAGGCACTTTTGTAATCTTTCTGCAATTGCTATGTTCAGTTTGATGGGATCTAATGGATTATGAGATTATGTTCAGATTGTGATAGAGTAATATATTAGGTTCTTATCTCTTATATTTTTGTTCCTAAGTAATTCTTGCATGTTCTCCGTTGCTGTTTATTGCTTTGGCCAAGTAGTAGGTAGTGACTCCAGGAGGGAACGTTGTGCCCGATTGTGGGTTCACGACCCCCGATGACACGGTTGAGTGACAGAAACATGAGTCTAGGGGATGTGCTCCACAAGGGGGAAAACAACGGTGCTTGTAACCGCGGTTGCAAGGATTGTTTACTTTACGCAAAGTGCTTTTTAATGCAGTTGTCTGTTGCTTTGGGTTTACACTTTGGGTGGGGCTCGCAACTTAATACCAGCGAGATGTTCTGGATAGATATCTCAAGGTGGATGATTAGTAGTAGATGCAGTTGGATTTCGGTCTACTTATTTTGGCGTTCTGCCCATGCTTTTGAGCATCTTCCTTTCTTTTGTAGCATAGTTAGCATTGCGGTGCGTTCATAATCCTGTCAATTGCCCTTCTGTAATTTGTTCACCTCGCATAGCAGTTTTATCGTCTTTTGGGAGAGAGACATCACTAGTGACCATCACGTATCCCGGTCCATATCCTCATCACTGTTTCCACACTCATTTACTTTTCTGCTTTTACTTTCAGTTGCTATCATTATCCCTTGTGTTTGATCCTTTGTGAACAACAAGACCGGAGAGACTGACAACCTCTCTGAACTTCGTTGGGAACAAAGTTATTTGTGTCTGTGTGCAGGTCCGCGTCAGTTGCACCGCTGACACCTACTTATCATCTCCGGAGTCCTACTGGAGACAAACCTTGGTATCTTTACTGAGGGAAATTTTCTGCTGTGCTACATCACACCTTCCTCTTGGGGTTTACCAACGAAGGGCGAGAAATCATCATCACCTCGCACGCAAGCACCTACAAACTTGGCTAAGATCAAATTTTGATTTTCAGCAATTTTAGCCACATGTGCTTCATGCTTCGAGTTCTCTCCTCCAAAGCTTGCACATCATATGTTAGTCCAGTAATCTTACTACTCAACTGACCAAGTACTCCATCATGATTTTTTCGAATATCATTAAAACATTTATTTTTCTCGTTTTGAGTAATGATTAAAAAAAGAGTTTCTTCCAAAGAAATTTTATTACTGCTGCTCATACCATTGTTGGGTGCTCCATAATTATTAGTAGGATATGGTGGCTTTGGAACACAACCACTATTCTTACAATTTGTTTATAATTGTTACGAGAAATTGAATTGGCATCATTAAGTTCTTCTCATAAATAACATTAACATTTACCTCATCTTTTTCCTTTGATGATATTGATCAACTCATCTATCTTGGATGTACTCATCATTGTTTTCTTCAACAATAAAATTGACCTTCCTTGTGTTGGACCTCTCAACATGACATTGGACATGGTTTTCAAGCATAATATCAAACATTTGTTTGGCCTCTGCAACTGGTCTTCCCCATAATGGTTCCTCTTGCAAATGTGCCGAGCATAGTTTTTGACATGGGATTAAGTGACTTACAAAATATATGATGAATTAGAAAATATATGAAGAATTAGTCGTTCTTCCATCCCATGACTGTGAAAGTTTATCATTGCCTCCTTCATCCTATCCAAAGCATGTGCTAGTGGACCGCATTCCTCATGCTTAAATCCTGTAATCTGAGGACGTAATTGCAATAAATTTGCAGGTGAGCAGAATTTAGATAAAAAAGTTGCTACAACATTCAACCCATGAAGTTATTATACCCCTAGGAAAATCTAGAACCTATTCTTTAGCTTTTCCTCTCAAGGAGAAAGGAAATAGACGCAACTTCAAGCGCCAGGTTCATAGTCTTTAACACGTGTCATATCACCCAACTCAGTAAAATTTTGCAAGTGCATGCCACCATCCTCGAAAGCTGAGCCACAAAATTGGTTTTGTTGAACCATAGTAACTAGGTGTGGCTTTATTGCATACTGCTCAACAACAATGTCAGGTAGTGCGATAGGTGCACGCATAAAGTTCCCACCTGGAGCAGCAAAATTTCCAAGCTTTTGTGCCATTTTCAGATTTTTGGTTTTTGAGTAACAACACTAACAAAAAGATAACTAAGATCAAGAAAAAAAACTGAAATAGAAACTTTAGCAATAACTCTAATGCTAACTGTAGTGACACGATGTCTCCTTGGTAACAATGCCAGAAAAAGTGGTTGATGCCTTTTGATATCTGATTTGAACTATAAGAAGGAGTCCCATGCATTTTCCCTGAGGTGTGAGCTCATGTTATCGAACCCATAGAGGTTGTGCACTAGACACAAAGATTCAAACAAGTAATTGCTAGAGAATTAAATTACAGTTTTTTAAACCGGACCTTCAACCTTAGGCATCTACGGGTCAACTTTTAAAGTCATCATAGTGTTCCATCCTATTTGCCTCAAATTGTCTTCCAGAAGTTTCGGAAGGCATGAAGCAAACAATGGAGATTTCTCGAGAAGTGTTTGAACCCGAAATATGTCGGCTTGCCGGTTTCGGGAGAGAGGATGCACAAAGGGAGGTTTGAGACCCTACAAGATAGCCTGAGAAACCTTTAATGGACTAGAGCAGACAATTAATGTCCAACAACAACAACGAAATTCTTATAAAATTGGTTTCTTAGGCTATACCCACTAATGTTAAGATTGTGTTCAAACTTCCCGCATCACTATGTGCTCGCTTAACTAAATTAATGAGATTTGTGGGGGAGTGAGAAAGGAAAAAAATACGATGTGTAACTTAGCCGGGATAAGACGCGACTCCCTAAGTCTAAGGGTGGTATGGGATTCCGTGATATGCGAGCGTTCAATGAAGCCATGCTTACAAACCAAGATTGGCGGCTTATCGAATCCCTGGAGAGCTTATGTGCTAGGGTCCTTCGGGCCAAATATAACCCACACGGCGACATTACGGACATGTGTTCTCGAGGAAACCATTGAAGGTTTGGAAGGGTATTTGCCATGACCTTGAGCTAGTCAAAAAGGTGTTATTCAAAGGTTTAGTGATGAAAATCTTATTAGGACCTGTGAGGTCCAGGATACCTAGGGCCACAATTTTAGCCCCATAACCCCAAAGATGAATTGTGTGTCAATTTTTTTGAACGAAAACGGTGCGTGGAACTTTGAGAGAGTACATGTGCACTTCTAGGACATGGATGTTAAAGAGACATTAAAAATCTGGCCATCGCCTAGGACAAGATTGGATTTCTTAGCATGGTCTCCGGATGCTGCAATCGGAATCACCCAGAATCCGGAGCCATCAAATGATCAGCAGGAGGCAGATGATGATGATTGATGAGAAGCAGATCGGCCACATCACTCACTCACACGCAGCAAGCAAAAAGGCCTCTCTCGGCTCGATCAAATCCAATTCAACAGCCGAAAAAAAAAACCACCCGGATCCGGAGAGGGAAAAAAAACTGGGGGAGACGCAACGCAGCCCAGGCAGGCCGAGATTGCGAGCGAGCGAGCGAGCGAGAGAGAGAGAGAGACAGAGAGGAACACGAAGCTAGAGAGAGGGAGCGAAGCAAGGCAAGGCAGGAGGACCCATCCACCCCACCCCCACCCCCGCCCCCACCCCCACCCCGCGAGCCAGCAGCAGCAGCGCCCGGGCCCCGCCCCGAGCAAGCGCCCCAAGCATCAGCAACATCGTCGTCGCCGCCCCGCCACAGCTAGATTCCGGCGGGCGGGCGGGAAGCAGCAGCAGCAGCGGCAGCGGGGCGAGCGCAATTCATCCGGCCGGGCCGCGCCAATCCGGAGGTCAGCTCAATTCCCCCGTCCGATTCGCGTCGGTTCGTTCGCGCCGGAGATCCGGGGCGGCACCACCACCAGCTCGCCGCCGCGCGCGCGACGGGATCGTGCCCCCATTGCCCTAGGGTTTGCCCCCGCCCCGCCCCGCCCCGCATGCTCGATTCGGGGGGCCAGCGGCACCGCGCGCGGCGGTTCGTGCCTCGCCAAATTGCGCGGCCCCACTGGAGGAGATGAGATCCCCTCCGCGGCCGGCCTGCTGGGAATCCGTCTACGGCCTCGCGCTCTGCGGGCGGCGCCATAAGCCCTAGCGATTTGATCCCGACCTGCTTGCTGGGTTTGCGTGGACTGCTCCGTCCCCCCAATCAGGTATCGGGGGTTCCGAGGGTCTGGTGTTGGTGGTGGTGGTTGTATGGATACAGTTAGAGAGGAGGCGTGGCGAATGGCTGCGCCCCAGCAACAGCAACGGCTGCCGTCGGCCCCTCGGGGTCCGCAGCCGCAGCAGCAGCAGAATGGCCGCATCGATCTCCGGGAGCTCAAGGCTCAGATGGAGAAGCGGCTTGGTCCCGACCGCTCTCGCCGATACTTCGGCTACTTGAGTGCCTACCTGTCGCAGAAGCTCAGTAAGCCTGATTTTGACAAGATGTGCCTGCTCACCTTAGGCCGGGAGAACCTCCGGCTGCACAACCGCCTCATCCGCGCGGTTCTCTACAATGTCTATCAGGCACAGTGCCCACCTCCACCACAGGATGCTGGAAGGTCGGTCGGAGCATCGGTGAAGAAGGTTTCCCAGGTTGCTGGATCGCTTAATTCTTGCAATGGGGATGTCAGGCTGTTACAGCTCCAAGGATCGAGATCTATGGGCGCACTGCAAGATCATCAGTTAAAAGATCGGTTAAAAAATATCGGCCCAAATGGTAGGGTGGAGGCTGCTGCCAGTCACACCCAGGTTGTTCACGGGGGATCCGCAGTACCAGAGAATGGCAAACTAAGCTCAGTTGAGTTGAAGAGATCAGTGTCTTTTCAACAATGTGAACCTGCAGAGCCATTGGCAAAGCATTTGCGTGTGGATCAGTTGCCACCTGAAAATGTGCGTAGGCAAAGACGAATTATGAGCGATGCCGCAGGTCAATCTGCTCGAATGTCGAAAAGTCCTGTACGAGCACCACTTGGGATCCCCTTTTGTTCAGCAAGTGCAGGTGGTGCAAGGAAATTACTACTGCCACCAGTTAATGCAGGTGATGATCACTTTAGCAGCTGTTATGAGCATGGTCAACTGTTGAACACGGAGGTTCTGCGTAAGCGGATGGAGAAAACAGCAGAAACACTGGGTCTGGCGGGTGTCACGATGGATTGTGCTGAGCTTCTGAATAATGGCTTGGACTCGTACTTGAAGAACCTGATTAGGTCATCTGTTGAGTTAAAAGGATCTGATGTTCAAAGAGATACAAGGAAAGGGGTATCGTACAAGCAGCATGCGCATGGAAAGCAGATTAATGGTGTTTGGTTGCCGAACCAAGTTCAGATGCAGTCAAGCAGTGGACAATCAGATGCTACGCGTGATAGCAGAAGTCAGCACCTGATCTCTGCTGATGATTTCAGTGTAGCCATGCAGCTAAACCCTCAACAGCTTGGGGAGGACTGGCCAGTACTCCTTGAGAAGATATGTATACGCCCTTCAGAGGAAAATGACTGACAGACAGATGGAGCTTGGTAGTTCAGATGAAATTTTGTCCGATGTATTTCTTCGTGGCCCATCTGATGTACATTCGAGCTGAAGTAACAATACTGCAGTCACATCATAGAAGATGCACGTTTGGGGATCAAGGAAGAATTCTGCTCCCAGATTTGTAGTGAAAGAAAGGAAGTCATTCTTTTGTCCTGATAACTGATGCCCCAATAAAGGAAGCCATCTTCTGTTCATGCTGCATAGGGCCCATTAGCACTCCCCAGGTGGAGACAGTTACATCCATAAGTCCCGACTTCTATGTAACATCTGGCATAAAGGGACAGACGACAGCAAAATGCAAGTGCTGTCTTGTAACTTATAGGAAAATGTTCTGTAAGTTCTAGGTCAGGGTGTACATTATTGATTGCAAATTTTCTAGAGTATCTTCAGTACTAATTCAGGAACTTGGATGTTAATTTTATTTAAATTCTTTGTAACTTTTTTGCAAGTTATATTCTAGATCCAATATTTCTCTTTTCACCCTCGACGTCCATGTGTCTGTTCATGGGCAGCTGCTGTGTTGTCTTAAGTCCTTGTGTTTTTACTGAGTCCAGAAATGAAATGGTAGATGTATCCATACCATAATTGAGTTTTGTATCATGATTGTGGTTCTCTTTTTGTCACCTGAAGCAAATGGATTATTTGTTCATCATTGTGGTAGCTTCTTAATGTTTTCCCATCTTACCTTTTTCTCCAATATTTCCTTCTGGAACGGAAAAGAAACGTCCATTGTATGTAGGGACTTTGCTAGTTTACCAAATTTTTCACAGGCAATGCTGACGATACCGGAATGAGCTTGCTAGTTTTGTAGTATAATTTTATTTTTATAAAGATGCATGCAGCGAGTACCTGAATTTTATCTTCTGCTCTATGTAACGTTTAAAAAAGCCTTATTCAGTCAACTCTGTGCACTTGTGTGGTACTAGTATGTCTCAGTAAACTATCTTGCCATTTACAATCGTTTGACATCCTAATTTTCCTCCAGCAAATAGGTAGGGGTACATCATAAAGAACATCTTTAGAAGACCTTTTCTGGACGTATACTATTGTCAGGATTGATTTAATGAATCCGTCTCTAAATAATTGATATCATTTCATTTCCTATGTGTCTCTCTGTCGTGGATTTGGAGCTTACCTTTATTGACTAATCTGATTTCTTATCAACTTTGAGAAGCTGGAACTTGCCCTCGGGCTTATCTGAGGATCTGACAGTTAATTTAAGGTATGATTAATACATTCTGTTTTCTTTGCTTACTTCTGATTCTACATGCTCTATTATTGGAAAGCTTTCCTGTTTCATCATGCATACACGCTGTCACGGTATTCTTCATATTTTGTACTGTATGAATCTCTCTACCTACCCTGCATGCTACTGTATGAGTTTCTTGAGCTGCCTGTTCTTTCTCGTTTCAGCCACGAAGAGGCTCACCAACAGTGCAATCATCCTAGCTAAATATGGTAAGGGAAGTATTGATAACCTTTTATGGAGTTGTTCCCTGGTGTGCCAGCATGATGTGTTGCTGGTGCAGAGCACTGGATGAGTATCCATCATTTTTCATCTTTGAACTGGATTAACTCTTGTGTATTCTCCACACTGGAGAGAGAGAGAGAGAGATACTACAAGTGAAGAGAATATATTTCTGTCCCAGAAATCTTGGATGGAAATTGAGTTGTGCAAATGCAAATAAACTCTGCTTCTTAGGGCACTCTTGCTCTCTCCTTGTTTGAGACATGCAGCACTTTCCCTGGAGGTTATGCAGCTCCATATAATTTATTTATTTTTTGAAAAGGGGTGTCCCCCTTTTCAAAAAAAAAATGTCAAACTTTGTTCTTTTTTGGAAAATTGATTATTGCCACGGCGTAGTGACTGAACTGGATATGTTCTTTTTTGGAAAATTGATTATTGCCACGGCGTAGTGACTGAACTGGATATGTTCTTTTTTGGAAAATTGATTATTGCCACGGCGTAGTGACTGAACTGGATTTTTTTTTTCCTGTTCTGCAGAGTCACTGACAGGGAGAAGAAGCTGCTCGTCGAATTTCGAATTTCGAATTTCTCCGGCTCCTCCCTCTGCATTTGGGAGCGACGATGAAATGGTTCTGAAGATAGGTGAGGGACTGCCGCAAAATGTATATATACAGACGACTGGTACTACTATTTCTTGACGGAAATGAACTGGAAAATATTTACATCAAAGCAGCAGATGAACTGGAAAATATTTACTGTACATCAAAGCAGCAGATGAAGGACAGGACAGGAAGGAGGTATATGTATTTAGCAGGACGAACTCTGACTCTTCTTTCTTTCTCCGTTATCTGACGATGACAGGCTGCACCACCGGGTAGCCGGCCAGGATGTCAGGCTCAGGCATGCATACTCAGCACCGCGGCGGCCAGAGGTCCATGGAGTGGCGGCGGCGGCGGCGCGGGGCAAGCCAGACTAGCGCGGTCGGGGCGGCGCACTTGGACGGCGGCGTGGCCCCGGCCGCCATCTTCTCCGTCTCGGCCCGCTGCAGCATCTCCCACATGACCTGCACGTCCTCGTACGCGCACGTCTGCACGTCGTCGTGGAGCTTCAGCAGCGCGCCGCCGCCGCCGCCTCCGGCCCGGCCACCTGAACAAACAAAAGAGTTTCAGTCATCAGCAACGCTCACATTACACACATCTGGCCTGGGCGCTGCCAGTTCCACGTCATGCGCATGCAGGCGGCTCCCATCCATGGCGTTGGGCGGCAAGCAAGGTGTCGCCGCTGACCATGCCGCCGCTTTTCCTTTCCTCGGTCGTCCGGTCCCTACTGATCTATATCTATCTTCTTTTTTGAATACTGATCTATCTCTATCTGTCTACCCATTCCATTCCATCTCTACTTCTCTAGTGATACACGACGCATGGTGACGCACTAGATACAGACATTTCATGGCCAGTGGCCGCAAGGGACAAGGAGGACTGAAGAACGGCGAGCCATGCCTGCCACGGCGGAAGTGGCAGTTGCCGCCCAGTGATGCGGCTCCCATCCGTCCATGTCCACCTACACAAACCTACTCCTAATAATTCATACGTGCGTGGCTTCATCACCTGAACGGTGCGTGCGTGTCCATCTGTCAAAACTGTGCAAGGAACAAATTCAAGCCTTGCATTAGCGGCACAAACAAAACGTACTCTACTAGATATTCACGGAAACGATATAGATATAATTGAGCATTTACCGGGAGGGAAAACATTCCCCCCTGGACAAAACTCATCATCATCATTCCATACGTGCATGATAATTTGTGAAGCCAGATTAGATATTCAGGCGCCCCTTCCCAACGAAGTGCGTAGCACGAAGAGGAAACGGACGAAAACCAAGGTTTGCCATGCCACTGCGAATGTGGTATGACGTATGGTCGAATGTGGAGTCCAGTCGTGTGCATGAGGAGACTCACGGAGGCCACGTGCCGGCCTGCCAGGACAAGTGTTCTTATACTAACTATTCAATTGCCACAAACTTCCAGGCAGTGCCATGCATGTTATCATCTGGAGCTCTTCATGCCGATCAATATTTATACGGAGGAGTGCATTGCATGGCGTGTCCCGTTGCGGCAGAAACTAAACGACGGCCAGGCCAGGCCACGCACGCCTCGTGAGCCGAGACGCAGCATATCTCTGTTATCATCAGTAGCTGCACTGCACTATCCTGGCCGTGTGTGTGTACACACGATCAGTTCAGACGTCAGCCAAGAACAACGTACTACGCTTCAGGCCTTTGACTTTTCATGCACTTCAAAGCCTATCTATCTGATCCATTCAGTTACTCCGCTTTTCTCAACGAAAAGCAAGATTCAGTTGGCACTGGACTTCATGGGAAATCTCAGGGATAAGGATCGAGCATTGCTTATGATCAATTCATCGGTTATCAGGAGAACAGCCAAAGCTGCAACCATGTTTATCCGGCGAGAAGATGATGATATGAACCAGAAAACCAGCCAGCGAGAGAGAGAGGTGATCGTTCGAAGCAGCAGGCTTACCACGTTTCTTGCGACGGAGGCGCGCGGCGACGACCACCCACGCGCGCCGCACCGGCACCACCACCGCCTTCTGCCACCACTCCATCGGTCTCCGCCGGCCGCCGTCGAGTCACCGGCGACCTCACACACTGACACTGTGTTTCTATTTCCCCTGTCTCCGTTGGACAGAGAGGGAGAGGGAGATGGCGAAAGGCAGAGGAACACGGAGGCCTCCTTATATATGCGCGGAAGAACAGGGATATATCGCCACCTATCCCTGTTGGCTACTCTCCACGTTGCTTCGGGCTGCGAGGAATACGACCCCTAGACGCCCATCACTCATCATCGTATGAACGGATTAATACCTGCGTGGCTTAATTAATTAATCAAGCCGATTGAGATTACTATAAGCACAAGCAAACGTATGAACGGCCGCTCTATCTACTGCCGCCTCCCTAAGATGTTTAGATACCCGCCATTTTTGTAGATACGTTCCGTATTTATTATACGTAGTATACATCTGCTTTTTTTTTAGATTGCTTGATTCTAATTAGATGAAAAAATACAATGATTCATGATCTGTGAGTAAGATAAGAGATGGTTTCATCATCTTCTCATTAATTGTGCTTCACATCAAAATTAATGAGGGGTTAAGAAACAACTCTATGGACTCGCGCTTCGATCTCGGTTGGGCGACTTAGGCGACATCTATTAGGAACATGTCATCAAGACAATAATAAAATTATTATTATATTATATATATATTCATAATTAAGTTTATATTTGCGTTCTTTAACTGCAATGATTCATGTATGATTTGAAGGAAAAATTCAATCACATGTGAAAACATAAACACCATAAAAGATCACTAGTAATGGCCTCTGAGATTAGCTCATGTACTGTTGATGGTATTATTTTGTTGGTCACGGGCAATGTCAAAGTGACAAAGATGTTGGCAGTAGTTAGAACATATTGTTAGAATAACATTGGTGTTGGATAGACCCAACTTATGAAATACTGCGATATCACATTGTTGTCGATATTTTTTTATAAAGTGTTAACATTTACTTATGTCCTTAGACCTTCATATCACATGGATACTTCAACATTACTAAATACCGCACCGTAATTGGGTTATCATAAAGGCAGGGCCGGAGCCAGTAGCGGGCGAGGGGGTGCTAAGCCACCCCCAAGATCCAGATTTGATTGACATGAGCACTGATTGATACACTATATCCATGCCATTTTAACACTGTCAGCCCCCCTCATCAAGTCTATAGTATCAATCCAGTTAAATTTTCCCCTCTCAATAAAAAATCTTGGCTTCGTCCCTGCATAAAGGTAACTTACAAGTGTACTAGAAAAGTATGTCATGATGCTCGATATTTCAAAAAAAAAGGATTTGTTCCTCTAGTAATGGAGAGATACAGTCTTGGCCTACTCGGTATAATCACATTCATCATCGTCCGTATTGATACAGTGATTGAGATCATAGAAATACTAGAATAGAACAAAAAGATATCCATGAATATGTGGGAATTATTAAGGGTGACCAGATCCCGCTAATAATTATTGATCAATTTTTTTTTCCAAATCATGTCCATATGTTTTCTAACTCGCACGATCACATGCCTTAATGACTACAGATTTGTAGAAGAAGTAGGAGATAATGGAGGAACAGATGACGGGTACCATATGTGTTTGAGATGATCCCAAAAAATGTTATGCAAGGTCCTAATGATGTTATGATGTCCCGAAAGTGCTTGTGAGTGTTCAAAAAGGTCATAATGTCTTAAAAGGTTCCAAAAACTTCTAAGGGATTGTTTGATTCATAGGGTAGGAAAATCATAGGAACAGAAACATCATAGGATTGCAATGGCATACCCACTCTAATCCTATAGGATTTTGCTTGCACCAAAGTTTGTTTGATTCCATCAAAGGAATTATAGAAAGAGGTTGGAGTGAATGTTAGGATTCCTATAGGAAGTAGTACAAAAAATCATATGGGAAAAATTCCTATAGGAACAATTCCTATGAATCAAATGAGTAACGTAGGAAAAAATCCTATGGGATAAAATCATACAAGAATCCTATGGAATTCCTATGAATCAAACGAGCCCTAAAATGATTTGGGGATCCTCGTGGGTTGCCCACATGGCTGGTACATAGGGGAAATTCCACATGGGCCCAATTAGGACAAAATGGGGCGCATCGCGAAGTTTTTTTGGTTATGCCATCTAAGAGGTCGAGTCCTATGACTCTCCCTGGTTCGGCCGAACCAAAAGGGAAGCCCTTACCTAAATCATATAGTCCCACTTTGCCACTTATTTACAAAGGAGAGGGGAAGCCCCAAAGCGCACCCCAGAAACCCTAGGGCAACCCCTTCTTGTACCATGTACCCTTGATGCTACGAATCACACACTCTCGTTGGTTACCCCATGTGGGAGGTGGTGATGTGGATAGTAGCAAATTCCCCTCAACACAAAAACTTGAGGTATGTCGAACCAGGAGGACTCCAACAGTTACAAGGAGGTGGTTATCAAGCAACATGTTGTTTGATATATTACTTGCTTGGCCTGGACCTACACATAATACATACGATACTCTCGCACCCAACGAGTCAGAGGGTTTGTCTATGCGACTTGAACTTAGCTCTTTTTATTGTGCGTACTTTACTCCTTTTTATTGGAATAATTCATATTTTAGCTAGATTTTAATATGTTTTCAAAATTAGGCAAAGAGATGGCATTGGAAGTCTTATGCAATTCCTCTTCTTTTCTAAAGTTTTTCCAAAATTCATACGACTTACAATTAATGTAAAAATTATCAAATTCTATTTGAAACATAAGTTTAAAAATAGTCAAATTCCTGTCTTGAAAACTCGTCGTTGCATTCCCACTTAAAAACTTGTTGTTGTGATTCGTTTTTAGAACTTGCAATTGTGATCCATTTTTTAAATTTTACAATTACGATCCTTTGTGACCCTTTTAAAAATTCATGGTTTTGACCCCATTTGAAAAACTTGCATTAGTGGCCTGACTAAAAAACTTTGACCACATGAAATTTTTGCCAAAAAAGACTGCTGAAGAAAACTTTTCTATGGAAGAGAAGGCTTGGATTGTAATGTCATTAACGTAAAAAGGAAAAATAAAAGAAAGAAAAACAAAGGGGAAAATAATAATGCAGCAAGGAATATAACGTAATTAAATCTAACAAATTATATGTTGTGAATTGCTTTACAAAAATAGCAGGAAACAGAAAATAATATTCAATGAGAACATGAGAATAAACAACAAAAGAAAAACGTAAAAAAACACTGCACATTGGATTCATCAGTTTCTCTGAATGGAAAAAAGGTTGAAAAGCCCATCATCATAACCCAACACGAACATGCCACATAAAAAATACTCCCTCCGATCCATAATAAGTGTCGCTCCTCTAGTACAAAGTTTGTACTAGCTTAGTACAAAATGAGCGACACTTATTATGGATCGGAGGGAGTACCAAAAAAAGAACAGGCCGCGCACAGCATGTCTGCTGTGTTTTTCTCAAAAAAAGTGTTATTATTCTCAAAAGAAAAAAAAACATATGTGTCTCCCCACCGCACGGATCTTGGTGGTTTTAATCCAAAGATCATGCACATAAATGAGACATACAAATCTCAACTAGCCGAGTTTTATGAAGGGGATTGCTAAATCTCATCCAACTGAGATTTAACTATGTCTTAGTCGATGCTATATCCGTGAGATCATGCGTGAAGATTCGTACAAAAACTAAATTTAAACTTTTTCTTTTTTTTTCTTTTTACATGTACTATCACTTGATTAAGACTTAATTAAATCTTAGTTGACTGAGACTTAGACACACCTTTTATGAAAGCCGTAAATGGGACATACATAAGCATACTTTGACGAGCAAGACAGTGTTCAAGTCAGAGCAATCGAGCATTGCGCGTCTATGCACTCAAGTTGCATATGGTGTTACACGTGGCAACTCACCATCTTGTATCGGTTCAGTTGTTTGGATTTCATATACTCCTTTCGTTCTGAAACAAGTGTCTCAACTCACTTACTTCAGAATGAACGGAGAGAGCATAAAGCTGAGCTAAGGATTATTTCAAAAGTCATGATCATTGGAGAAATTCCCACTACTGCAGTAACCAGACCTACAATTTGATCAGCAACTGCATTTGTTCACCTGCCGCCAACGGCCAACATCAGCAACCAAAGTTCGCAAAGCCAACACAGATGAGCACATTCCATCCTCTGCTCTCCCTCTTGCAGAAGCAGAACGCATCAAGGGGGGTGGAATTCAGAGACATTTTACTACTTACTATGTTCTTTCTTCAGTCCGTCTCAGAAAGTCGGGCCACACGGTCATTAATAAACTACTGTATCTTCCATCTAAGCACTACTAACTTAAGAAGCTTCGATTTCTAAGCATGATGATTTACTTTTGCAACAAGTTAACTACTGTAAGTAACTAACTAAAAGTTGGATGCGGACTTGGAGTCCGGGATGTCGATCCACTGGAGCTGGAGCTCGATCTCGCCGCACTCGACGTTGCGCAGCCTGATCACCACGTCCTGCTTCACCGTGCCCTCGGACAGGTAGATGGCGCTCTCCTCGGCGAGGCAGTTCTGCCGGTTGGGCACCAGCTTCTTCACCACGGTCTCGTCGGCGACGCCCTGCAGCTGCAGCTGCACCCTCATCCTCGCCGCCTCCACCAGCGGGCCCATGTCCAGCTCCGCGTTCCCCATCGGGTCGTCGAAGAAGGTGTCCTTGTCGAACACGTCCTGAACCAAAAAGTAGAAGCAACAAGGGTATGTCAGCTGTATGTACTCCGCGTTTCCAGAATGCTCTGCCATGGCATTGCGTTCTTTCCTTTTTCTTTCTTTCAGGTTCAGGGAGAAATGTTGGATGAATATACTTGTAATTGCAGATGATAATTTGGGTGCTGGAAGCAAAATTTCGTGGTGAAACTGAAACAGAAAGGGAAAGGGAAAGGGAAAGGGATAATTACTTACCAGTTTGACGGGAAGCGTGGGATCTTCGATGGAGAGGGTGAGCTCGTCGTTCCACTCCGGATTGATGCTCTTCCTCACAACCCGCGTCTTCAGCTTCTGCGAGAAATCAGAGCAGACGAGAACAATCAATCAGAAAAACACCCTGAATTTTGGCAACATTTCAACAGAGGAATTCTGTCACCAGTCAAACAAGAACGGGAGGCGATTAATTCTTTCCAAAAGACCGATCTTTCCAGCACAGAAAACAAAGTAAAATCCGGGAAACCGCATCCAGGAGGAGACAGCGGCGAGCAGAGGGGGCGGGAAAAGAGAGGAGGGTGACCTGCTTGCCCATGCGGATGACGACGTAGGGGTCGCTGGAGCGGAGGTCGCGGATGGCGAGCTTCACCCCGCGCACCACCCGCACCTTCACCAGCCCAACCAGGTGCCCCAGCATGGTCGCGTTCGGCGGCGCGGCGGGCGGTCGTCGGAGAAGAAGCAATAATGGCGGGAGAGTGGAATGGTCGAGATGAGTTGCAGGCAGGGGACGGCAGCCGCTGCTTTTCTCTCCTCTCCTCTCCTCCCCTCCGCCCCCCGCCGCTCCGGCTAAATACTACTCCACCGGGTGGACGCCGTCTGCTATGAGACAAGGACAAATTGACAATGAATTGAATGCCCCGCACCAGCTTTTCACCTGGAGCGCGTGGACTCTACTGCAGTTTCGCTCGCTAGGAGTAACGTTTTTATCTATATCTGCCCGGGTGTGGTGGTTCGGCGTGTCCATGTCTCTTTCGAAAAACACATTCTGTTATGTGCGGCAAATGTGCATTTCTCTACCTCAAAATAGGGAAAATTTCAGTTTAAAAAAAAAGCATAGGAAAATTTAAAAGTTGATTTTCCTGAATTTCAGTTGAAACCTTCTTTTTTACCTCTCGGGGCATAAAATCGTCTAGATTTGATAAGGCTGATGAGAAAAAACATCCTCCTTTCGATACATAATAAGTATCATTCATTTTATATTCAGCTACTAGTATAAATTTTAATTAAATATATGATACTTATTATGAATCGAAAAGAGTATTAGATTAGACTAAATTACTAAAAAAGAACATCATAATTGTGGATTCTAATTCAAGAACACACTAGGTTTTTATTTATTTTTCCAAATAAATATTTGGTTTTTGGTTGCAAAAAGGATTGGTCAAACAAATTAAATAATGATTGGCGCTGAAATGGAACGATGGATCCCCTTTAAGCGATGGTATGGAAACGAATACTCATGCCCTCACCATGCCGCTAGAACCACCATCCCGACCCTCCCAGGGCACGACCTCTGCAACATCGACACCACCTCCTTTGGTTGCCATTGCACGAGGGGTAGCGGGGAGTAGGGAAAGATAGCAAGATGGGTCGATCGCCACCGGTGAGATGTCTTCTGAGTCGGAGCGACGTTACTTCGTTGTTGACCTCGCCCAGCCACCTCCATCTCCTTTGCTGGGAGGTAGTCGCATCCATGTCGTGAGATACATCGACGCTGCCGGATGGGCCCCTACTTCTAGTTTCACGATCAGGTCAAACAGTGTCAATATTGTTGTGACATCAGCAGGTTGTCACATCCGTCAGAAACGATGTTTACACATGTTTACTTCTAGATTTATATAAAAAATAGTTGCACTGTATTGGATCTTTTTTGCACATAAATGAAAACATGTGATTTTTTTTATCTAGGAATTCAATTAGGATGTTTTTTTTTGCAATTTACTCCACTATAACGATATGATCGAACTCAATGTGTCATGATGCGGAGTTCCTTTTATGACAAGATCTTGTCATAATTGTCTCATGTAAGAAGCGACACCTAAACCCTACCCTGATATCCGATATCTCTTGCCATGGCCCCCGACCATTGGTGTCTCCTTTAGGTGCTTCTGCGTGCATTGTCCTCCATACAAAAAGGGGGAGAGGACACTTTTTTTCTCTTTTTAAATGCAAAGTAGAGTGTATGTTCATATACATGAGCATATGTGATTGTACTATGTTAGAACTTAGAAAAGCAAACTAAAGTGTGTGTTTTGTCAGAAAATGAAAAAGTTGACCAATCAATCTTCCGAGAGAGGAGAAAAGAGCGTTGCACGCGGCGCGCTCTCTGCACGAACATACGGCGAATGCTTACCTTTTCTTTTTGTAAGAATTTGTGGAGAAATGAGAATGCTTAGCGTGAGGGGTGTTCTGCTAATTAGCAATTTCTGAGCTGTGAATCGGCTTTTCAGGCCGATCGACCTGCCTGCCCCATCAGGCAAGTTTGGACGCGATTCAGAAAATAGAAGGTAAATTTGGACGTGATTCATAGTTGGCTGCAGCTGCCACGAGACAATGACAAAGACACAAAGTGACAGTGAATTCCCAGCTCTACCACTGGTTTTGGTAGTAACGTTTTTATCTTACCCATGGGCTGGGGTTGATGATGTCTCTATCGAAGAACACATTCATTCTGTGTGGGAAAAGAACATCTTTCTCCCTCAACCATCCTGAATCTAAAGTTGATCCCTGAGCTTCACTTGAGGTTGACAGGGTCCATGGTTTGGTTGAGCTCGTGGTGAGTAACATCCCACTAGAAGAACACGATCATCGCACTCACGGAACCGAACATGTCGTGGCGTGCAGTGGAGTGGGGAGTTCCTCCATGAGATTAGATATCTGGCTGCCGCCCCAGCCTTTGCTGTCCCTCTCTCCGGTGCTTCTGTGTGACTTGTCATTTTCTGTCAAGTTTGTTGCAAGACAGCAATAGTCTGGTTTCCTGTCGAATCTGTTAAGAAATAGAAACGGTCACCCATCAATCTTCCGGGTGCGTGTGGTGTGGAGGACAGGAGGTGCGCGCATTGCACGAACACGTTATATCAGCGGCATTTTTCTGAGCTGTGAACGGGCATTTCAGGCGATCGGTCTGCTGCCTGCCCCTTTAGGCAAGTTTCGACGCGATTTTTCAAAAGAAGAATCGACGTGATTCAAAAGTTTGCTGCAGCTGCACGTTCGCTGCGTCTTCGATCACTCGTTTACATGTCTTTTTTGTTAACATGACCATAGATAGATAGAGTCTGTGTTGAATCTTGACCGAGGAGCTAGCAGGGCCGTTGAAGCAGCCAGCGACTTCTTCGGTTTCGATGTTACTTATGCAATCATGCCATTTTAGAATTCCTTACGATTTAAGCAAGAGAATATAATTGCGAAGTGATAAATTGGTTGGCAAGAAAGTAACTTTGTCTGTCAAGCAAAACCTCACGCGTTGGGTAGAAACCAAGCGGGATCTCCTATATCTATATGGCAGCAGAAGAGCTTAATCGTAATTCTATGGTTGACACGCTCCTAAGAGCATCTCTAGCACAACCTACAAAAAAGCATCTCCAGCACATCGCTGAAATACCATATGGTATATTTGATAAGTAACTTCAAATTGAAAATTGAGTTATGACCCTTTGGATTGTTAGACAAGGAACCAAACTCAAAAAAGAGTATCCCTGAAATAATTTAAAAGCCTCTTTGGCACGGACCTTTAAACCTCCTGTAAACGTTCAATCGAATAATTCGAACGTGTTTTTTCATTAATGTGGATTTGTACTTTGTCCATACACCGATTTGCGTGTTTGTTTTTCTGCGAACCGGATGCCACCAACTCGGAGTTACATATCAAACCAGCTCACTCTTGCCCACATTTAAGCAAACGGGTTGAAGTTTCTTCATTTTCTCCCTATCCCTTGCACTTCTCTTTCTCATCCCATTGTCGCACAATCCCCGTACACTGATTCCCGGTCACCGGTGAAATGGACACCCAGGTACTCTCACCACCCCTTCTCTCGCTCATACCCTATAGGCGGCAATGCTAGAGCTGTCAACGACCATACAAAAGTGTTGGCAAGGCATCGAGGTGGCGCAACAATGACATACAAAAAGATAGGAAACTTGTCCATGACCATCCCAAACACCTCCTCTGCGACCAACTGTCCTCCAATGGCAAGAAGCGACAGTGCTTGACGACCAAGGCAATGGAGATCATGGAGCGAAGAAGAAGGTCACGACGCCATTTCCCACAACAGTGTCATCTCTGCCCCCTCCCGCCTAGCCTACGCCCAATCACCCCTACACCTCCTCGACTGCCCCCTATGGCCACCAATGCCGACAAAGATGATCATGCTTGTGAGGTGATCAACACAATGTCAAAAAGGTAAACTTATTATTTTCTATGGATTTTACTTACAATGCAAAAGTGGTTCAAGAACCGTGTGATGTTCATATATCATGATGTCGTTGGGTGGTAGCAACATAATTGACCTCCATTTAAATCTTAAAGGTCAAGGGAGTGATGAGGCCTCACAACCCTCCTCACGGGCAACCTACGCTGGCCGTCTGATCCGGTGGCCAGCCGTTGGATGCTGCTACTATTTGGTGTTGGTGCGTGGTAGAAATGTCTACAGAGGATGAAAGGCAAGGAGAGAGAGGGAATCCTGGAGTAGAGGAGCACAACCCACAAACTATGAGGAAGAAGCTTGCCAGTTCGGTGAACTACAAGGCCGAGGAGGACATTGCTTGTGTGATGTTTGGATGGTCACCTCTTTTGATGTCTCGGCTAGAGCTGATTAAATCAAGGAGGATGTTCTTCGCGATGCTTGGATGTGTCCAATGTTTATGCCAAGGATGGAACTAATATGCTAGAAATTCCTTAGAGATTTGTAACCATACACACGCCAACGTATTGTCTTGGTCCGCGGCCAGATGAGGTGAGAGAGAGAGAGAGAGAGAGAGAGAGACGAGGGGGTCGATTGCTGTTGACGGAAAGAGAGAAGTGGGACATGATGGAATTCGATGAGTGGTGAACGACGAAGTGATACGTCGATTTGTTGATACCACTAGATAAAGCATATTGACAAAATTTCCCCGGGGATCGCTTGGTTTCGATTACATCCTCAACTATACACTAGAATGAAATGCTAAAGAAGAAATCAACCCATCTAATTTCATTATATCCTTAAAGCAAATGCATCATAAAGGAGACACTAGAGACGCTCTAACCAAGTTGTAATAAAGTGTAGTTAATTTACATAAAAATCATCACATTCTATGCACTAATGTTAAATTGTCATTGCGTTTCATTTTAAGCTCAAAATATATCATTTTTTTATATTTTTCTATATTAACACTCATGATACAATTTGATGGTTTTAGTTCAATTTCTGGCATACCGAGCACGATGAGCAGTGCAACATGGCAATAAAAACAACAAAAACGATGTTAGTAAACTGTTAAACGATTCTCCAATATTTTGACGCAACTGCAACGTCCATCATCCTTATCATCAGATCCAATTGTCCAAACGTTTGGTAGTTTGACCCGGTCGCCTGCTGACCGGCAACGGGCAGTGGATGGAGTGATAATAAACGGTTGACGACGCACGTTGGTGTTTGGTTTGAGGAGTTGAGGCTGCTGTTGGTGTTGGACATATAAAACGGATGGCCTGAGGAATCCACACGTGGAGGGAGTAGCCCACAGGCATTTGCAAGCATGTGGCCGGCCGGCCGGCCGGCTCGAAAGAGAGTGGAGAGCAGACTGTTTCGCGGTCTACGCTGCCTGTCTCCACGAGTGGTTGGCTGTGAGCTGTGAGCAGGCGACGGAAGCTGTTGGCCACTGCCAAGACCGGACTTGTTGCATCATCCGGCCCATGGATTGTGTTGTGTTTGCGTTGTGTCACAAAATCTCATAGGGCGTCCATGATTAATACAGAAGCAGTGATCAAGTGAGCATCACGACGATCAATATACGCGCACAGACTAAAGCAACTCTAGCAAATGCGGCATATTCCCTGCTCGCAAAAATGAGATCAGTTCGCCCTAAAAGCAATATGGAACATGAAATCATGCTCGATAGAACAGATAAAATATAATATTAAATTTAAAACTAACATTGTTAGCGCCACGAATCTTCACCGAAGCTGGAGGTACCATTTCCACGGTTTGCCGAGGAATTTGTTGTCGGTGTAAAAGAACACCATCGTCGGTGTGCGAGATGCGGAGGGCCGCCAACCACCTCCGCGGACGATCACGCCACGGCCGAGACCTCCTCTTCCACGGGACTACTGTGATGGCTTCTGTTAGCCACCTACTGGACAACAAGGCCCAAGGTGTTGGGTATGTTGCCATGACAGAGGCTCACAGGGTGCTCTAGCTCAGGAGTTGGCTGGGAAAGCACTATTACTACTGCTGCCTCTGGTGGTAGTGACCGCATGCTTGATCCTCGATGGTGATGGCGATGACGATGTACATTTTGTGTATTTAGGGCTTGAAAACTTGATCGTCTATATATTCTACGGAGGTGGTGTTTACTAACCCCTCATGCTGATGGCGAACTTGAGATGGTAGGATGACACCCTCTTTTGTATGTGGTGGTAGCATGACACTCACTTTTGTATGTGATGGAAGATGACACCATAGTAATGTTGGGTTGAACTTGCTATGCCATATGATCATACATGCTTACTGTTGCTCTTCTGACCCATTGCTTGTTGCTTGAATTGTTCCTTTTCTGCAATGCTAGGACAAGTGGCATGTGGTGTTCCACGGCAAAGGTTTTTGGGGTTTATAGTTAATGGAAAGCATGCAATGCACAAGTGTCTGGTTTCAAGAACCAACTCCTAGAGGGGGTTTAAGACTAGGCGGAAGGCAAAAAATCTTTACTCCAAGACTGTGCTGAAGCAAGCATGCAACTGTGTTAAAGTTGGCATGGTGGATCGTCGGTTTGGGATGAAGAATTTTATCATATAGTCCAGTTCATTTCCATTGCAATGTTGTGGTGGTGATGTGCTCGATGTGATCGTGTGTAAGGTGTAGCAGGTAAGCTCATCGCGTAGCGGTACAAGGTTAGCACACCTAGTAGCATGTGTGCAACCAAACACCGTGTTGTTGCATGTGCCGAGCCAATGCATACAACCAAACAATGTGCCTAGACCGATCTCATAATGCAGACAACCTTTATGCGGGCAACCAAACGATGTGTAGATGTTGGTTTTTCCCTTGTTTTCCCTCAACCAGGCCCAACTCAACAACACATGCAATGCAGGCAAAATTCAGAGATGGCAACCAAATACATCCTAAGGGGTTCCCCCACCGCGTTGGTGAGGAGCGCCGCTACCTGATCGATCTCCAACGGTGTTGTCTCTCTGACAATCGCCGTTGTCCCACAACGTGAATCGTCCCAGTCAAAGCCATCATTGCAACACACAACCATCACCACCACATCGCCAAGAGAGCTTCGTTCGTCGACATCCTTAAGTGACAGCGAGGGGAGAGAGATAAGAGGAGGAGTAGGAGGCAAGGGCTAGGATTTTCCCCTCGTTACTTAGAAGATTCTTCCATACCTTGTTTTCGGCAAGAAGGTTAGACACCCTCGTTTACAAGGAGTAATTCGAACCTGAGCCGAGGCTCATACGCTCCAGCACAAGAAACTCTCCAAAAGACATAGAAAAAAGCTCAAAAAATCCAAATTCTTTTGTGGTGGAAGATACTTAGGAGCTAGATGTTCGTGTAAAATTTGAGCTTTTAGACATCTAGAGAGCTCAGTAAAAAATACAAATTCAATCCAGAATAGTGCATGAATAGTAGCGTTTGCAGAAATTGTAAATTTGTATTTTTTGCCGCGAGCTCCTCAAAAGTTCAAACTTCTTCGAAATTTGCACGAACGTCTCGCAAGTAAGCATCTTTCACCACACAAAAATTTGAAAAAAAAATTGAGCTTTTTTTGTATTTATTTATTTATCGTCTCCTTGGATGCAGATGCATCCGGACACCGAATCCACGCTCTCTGGTGTCCGGAATCCACGCTCTCATTTACAAGTGTGTTCCTTCTTTTCATCATCGCTTTGGCTGGAAAATCTGAAACAAAACAATAAAGTTGTTGAAAAACTCCTCGAGAGGATTCATGTCAACCCATTCTATCGTAATATTTCGTTCCCCGCACAATTGAATTTACGTGTTTGAAAAGGCCTCATGTTTGAGTATCATAAATTTTTGGTCAAGGCTGATCGAGAGGTATTTATGATGCCCTTTGAACGGCTGCTCCCAGTATGCATGCTGTGTGGCTCGTTTTCTGAGTCAGCCCGCACGAGAGCCTACCGAGTCAACTGGATCTGGATGGCTTTTGGTAGGGACGCGAGCAATGACGTCGGTGTTATCCCTTCTTTCATCAGTCCTGTCGTACTCGCATATCTGAAACATATGTCTGTGGAGAATTTTCTATCTCCAAGCACTGAATAGACCTCAGTACAGTTCAACAGACAGCAAAGGGAAGCAAATAAAAACTAGGTGAATAAACCTGAAATACATGTGCCACATGGAAAAGAGAAAAAAAATGCTCGTATGTATATTTTCATGTGCCTTTTTACAATGTTACTGTACTATATGCTTGCTCATGCAACTCATCTGTGGAGAAACGCAGACAAAATGTAGGAGGGCCAGTGTAATTTACAGAAGAAAAAAACTGGGAGTAATAAAAATATTTTCGAGTTGGGTTGATGAAGGCGACTAGAGTGTTCATTTGTACTTTGTCTTTCGTGCTTCGAACTAGTCTTCTAAGTTCTTCATATATTCTTTCGACAAGTTCGAGTTCATTACGAATTCTTGCTCCTCTACCAGGGAGTTCCCAGACTGAATCAGTGCATCCAGTGTTGGCTGACGAAAACATGGATCATATCAGGGCAGTAGACATAGAGTGGTTTCTCAGTAGAATACTAATGAACAACACGCAAAGTTCTGTTGTAAATATAAAAATACCTTTGGAGGGATAAACGTTGGAAGCTTCTCTCTGTTCTTTCGCTTGAGAAGCTTTTCACCTAGTTGCTCATGACCACCAATGTCGTTCACCCACTGAAACACAAGGGGGAACATGAAAAATATTATTTAGCCATTTCTTGAGAACAGTTTCAAAGCATGATAAATCATTTAATTAGGCAAATCTGAAGAATATTTTCAGAAGGTACACCAAATGCACATCTGGAGATGCCATCGTCGAAGTACTTCTGTTGTTGCATACCCAACATGACCGTTGACCAATAAGCCTACCGTTGTCTACTTCAATGAGAAATCTATAGATAAAGCCTAATGAATGGGAGAATGTTCTGCATCTGAAACTATATAAAGACAACCCTTTTGCACATACACAACAGGAGGTGAAAACATAACTTTAACGATACACAATAGAACCCTTGGTATTATAGAAACTCATATCAGATGAGATGTCCTAAATCCTAATACGTACCTTCAAAATAGCCTGGTCATATGTCCTAGATCTCAAAGCTCCATAAAAATCCAGAGCTGCAGCAAATTGAAGTCATACTTGATTAAGTTTTTCGAATGTATAATTGAAAATATGTGCTTTCTTGCCGCAGAAAAAAGAATAATGATGCTAGGTGAAACCCAATTTTGACCAATAATGGCTCATTGTACTGATTATAGACTTATTTATGACCATCGATGCAATATGTTCCCCCCAAAAATACTCCCTTCACAAAATTAAGATATCAGGGCCACTCTGCAACCGTATTTGTTTAGATTAGGGGATAATAAGATTCCTAGCTATCAAAATCTTTATCCATCCCTCATATATTCACATAAGAAAAAAATCTCTTTTCTTCAAAGTTGTTGAATTTGCAAGTATATTTTAAATAATATAAATTAATATAGTGGCAATTAATGCATTAAAGAACTGAAGAGAGTCATTTTGATGTATATCTGAAACAAGAATACCATGTGTGAAGCCCTAACTAATATATTACAACAAGCTAATATTTGAAGCACAAAACAACGTGAGTGACTTTTGCACTGCATATTCCACCATCCAAAACCACATAAGCCTCATATGCTGGAACTAGAAGTTGCCGTATTGGAGAAACGAGTACCTTGATTTGGAAATGTATCTACAATGGTTGAAACTTCCTCAAAAGATAACCCATCCTTCGTATACATACGGTGAACAATGTTAACTATATCTTCACGGGTGGGCTGCCTGTTGAAGCACAAACGATCATACATCAAGTACCAAGGTTCAAAATTTTCTTATATACTCCCTCCGTACCGTAATATAGGTAGTTGGAGCGTACTAGTTGTAGTATACTCCAACTACCTATATTTAGGTACGGAGGGAGTAAAATAAATATCCTTAGTTGGCAAGGAAGTAGCATCAAACTACATAATAACAGAAAAGACTGGAAGAATATCAAATCGGTGCTAATCTACAAACTAAATCAATCCATAAAGTAGAGAGGCGAATAAAGATTAAAAAAAACTTTTTGTAGCGTCAAAACTGTGACGCCAAGAACTTAGCCTACGTAGGCGCCAGGTAAATTAGAACAAAAATTAAATAGCAAAGTTGAGATTTTTCAGTTTGTCAAACGATTGCTTCAGATGCAAGGACAAACATACCAGTAGAATTTTTCCATCCTCCCATCACGAATCAAAGGGGCATACAGTGTTGAAAAATCATTTCCAGTTGCTATTATTGGAATTCTATGTGTTATATCAGATTCTCTCCATTTCTGCCCGATGCTAACCCTGGTAGGATTATCTGCCAGGTTCATCAAAGTTCCAACCACAATTTGATTATTGACCGTCATTTGTGTGTTTCCTGGCAATAACAGTAACATGTTAGTAATTAGAGTTTTTTCAAACCATAAATATCGATATGTTTGAAAGACAGACTATAATAAAATAAGGTTTAATTCTTGCAAAACATGCTTTGCACACAAAGAGTAAATCAAGTATCCAAGATCATGATGAAAAATCATAAAAAATAGACATCCGGGTCCACCATAATCAACAATTGCATCAAAGTATGCTTAATACATGACTTACCAAATCTTCCAAGACCAGCATCTAGGTCATTGATCATCAAACAACTCATTTTCCCCTATACCATCAAAAACTTGTGAAAAACATAGTCTTGTAAGGAAAATAATCACAAGCATCATCTGGAACATTAGCATAATAATTCAGTAGTGGCACAGAAGGCTAAATCACTACAGAGCACGTGCAATTCTCAGAAAATGTAAGCTCCAAGTCATGGAAACAGTTTCAACACCGGAGAATATAAACAGATTGAAGCAGACAATGGAACACTGATGATAAAAGAGTAGCAAATCTTTCGTAGTTCAGGACCATTTCCACTATCACAAGTTAACAATCTTGAGCTAGCAGTTTTATCTAAATACTTCCTCCGTTCAGAAATAAGTGACATGGTTTTAGTTCAAGTTCAAATTTGAACTAAAACCACATCACTTATTTCCGAATGGAGGGAATATATTTTAGTCACTATTCGTTCTTATTATTTCAGTATGGGGAATCACTAGCTCAATAGTAGGACACACGGTTGTGCTAGTACCAAGCAACCCAGGTCCGAATCCCACGCTCCTCTTAAGAACATGTTAGGGGTGCTAGTGCCCTTGGGCCTCTCTTTTTCTCTAGTGTGGAAGTCATCAAGTTGGTTTGAGTGCTGGGAGCTATAATGAATTTAAGACTACTTGACAACATATGTAAATGATCAAGTCTTGTATGTTGATGCATAAGTTTGTAATTATTTAAAAATATATTTTTCTTTCATGCTCACTGATCATTTCTCAGACAACCTAGCTTGAAAGCACATTATGAAATTGAGTAGCTCAATACACCTTCTTACTTGGTTTTGAACTACTTGAGAGGCTGTTCTGTATCGGTCACGTATAAGCCTTCCAGGTTCTCCTGCAACACGAACAGAAAAAACCCTGAGCAACTAACCACCACCCATATGTCAGACCATGCAACTGTGATAATTATCGTAACTTCAAAAGGGAAAGCAATTCCTTTTTTATCTATGATCTGGCACAACATAATAGCAACTTGACCTTGGAGCAGAATTTAGGAACTGATAATTCCTTTCATAACTAATATAGGCAGATCTTTCATCAAACAAGGTGGAACATAACCAATCTGAACATATAAGGAGCCACTTAGATTTTTCTAACTAGAAGCAAGAAACTCGGTTGCAGCACTCATCCCAGGCGAGGCTGGGTTGAAGCACCAGAAAGTGCCCCCACTGATCTAGGGTTCAGTTTTCAATCTGAACATTGCCAGTGTTTATCCACCAATCAATCGTAGGCTTGATGGTAGCTAAACTTGAGTCAATGATAACTTTAATGTCATTGAAATGCGGTCAAATATTAGACCTGAAACAACTATATAAGGGTTTGGAATAAGGGCGTGTAAATAAAGCATACGGCATCTTGACAGCATCTGGAAAACATAAACATACGGCAGTCTAAATAAAGCATACAGACATAAAATAGTTCCAGTGTTTCTTGACCTGCTCTTTCAGATTCCATTTCTCCAGCAGACATAATAATAGGCTCAACACCCATTGCTTTAAATATAAGTTCAGTCTGGAATGTTTTCCCTTGGCCTTTTCCACCCCAGACACCTGCATGGTGCAAAGTTGTTCAAGATCATTAAACTGCACGTTTTTTTCATATTACACTCACGCACAAAGAAACAAAAGAAGTAGAGTATGCTACCAAGTATAAGGGGAATCTTGATATTAAGATTATTTGCAAGGAAGTTCTTTACAATGTGGACCGCTGCAAACAACAAACAGTCCTTTAGAACATGTACCTGGAGAGAAACATATAAAAAGAAGTGTTAAGCACACGTCAGCTACTTCTGAAAGTTGTACAAAATACAGTCACTCGACTCTTGAAATATCAATATCAGACAAAATTCAAAAATGAATGTTTCATTGTTTTGGGACTTTAAAACATGTATCTCTCAAGAGCCTAGATATTAACTAGGATAAGGTTAGCAGTCACTACTAATGTGTATGCAATGTTTGGTAATATTTCATACGCTGTGCAGTGTGCACATTTTATGCCATTATTTAATAGTTCAACTAAAAGTCTAAAACACATCCAGCCTATTGAGTTGATCACTGTATGTGAATCATTCATAGATATAAGTGAGGGTACAGTTGGTTATTGTCACACCCTTGCATAAGAGCAGCAATGAAAAGGCGTTCTCTCTCCACACAAAAAAAAAGGTTAATAAACAGACCGTTGGCAGTTTTGAACTGTTGAGTTTCATATCTACGTGTAGATTCAGGTTCAACAGATACTGTATATGTAGATTCAGATTCAAATGAAATGCATTTTGTGAAATGTTGAGATTGTAATACCTGATTATAAGAATGCTGCGGGCTTTCTTATACATTAAACTGCTTACCAACTTTATCCTGTAACACAAGGAATCTGCAGTGTCAAATCTCTGCCAATCAGATACTGACATAACAGTATGGATGAAGATGATTTAAGCAAACCAGAGCAGTTTTTCATGAACTAAGAACAAACTCACGAGGAAGGCGGGCGCGATGTAGTAATCTCCCTGCAGGTACTCAAATTTCCTAGTTGCCTTCTGACGGTAATCGAACACGATATCCGCTGCAGCCACATTCCACAAGGAATTTGTCAAAAACAAAAAATATAACACATCAGATTCTTCAATTCCAATCATTATTTTGCTCACTGCTGAACTACACAGGAGAAATGTACTGTTCTGAATTATGACAGGTGGTCATTACTACTGGCACATTTTATCAAATGGCTTGATTGGATAGTGGGGAAATGGGGCACTGGAGGTCATACAGTCTCTGCCGAGGAATTTCCCGACGAAGAGGTCGTCGACGACGCCGCTGCGGGCGCCGACGGCGATGTTCATGTTGTCGGCCTCCTTGCCGAGGCGGTAGAGGTAGTCGTCGCCCTGGCCATCCGTGGCCTCCCACGAGGACTGCTTCGATAGCCTCCTCCCGCGCCCCTCCACCCCATCCTCCCCCGCATCCTCCTCGCCGCCGGCGGTGGGCTGGGGAGATGCCGGCGAGGAGGACGAGCAGAGAACGGACGGGAAGGCGGGGCAGTGGCGTCCGCGGTTCGGGGTTCGGAGGCTGAAGCTGGGGCTGGGGCGGGAGGGGAGTAGGATGTGGTGGCGGTGGGATGCGGCGGCGAGGGAGGTGGCGGCCATGGCGGGGAACGCTGCGCCGCGTGTGTGATCGGCGGCTGTTTGGGGGCTAGCCTCGGTGGCCCCGTACGGCGGAGGGCCGCTGGGGCCTTATCGGCAACGGTCGCTCAGGAATATACCTCCATGGGAAATGATATATCGAAAATAAATCCGGACATGATTCTACTGGGAAATGATATATCGAAAATAAATCCGGACATGATTCTACTCAAATCTCAATTTCAAAACACTGCAGAAGGCACCCTTCCAATCGATGAGGATAAATTTATGCGAACATGGTAAAGGCAACTCCAATACCGTGCGTCAGAACATTCATACATGTTTTAACCGTGCGGTTTGAACACATTTTAAGATTCAATGTTGTGCATCAAACATCCGCAGCCGGTTTAGATGTTCAAAATTCGCAAATGGAAAGCAAGCTTGTCAGTTGGTTTGGAGGAGTTCGGATGCTCGCCATGTTAAACTCTACACAATTCATCCAAAAACCATCCTCTATTGTCCCTATATCATCTCGATCGTCGCTCAGGTCTTGTCGAACCGCCCCATCCACGCACCTGCCAGTATTAAACTACAATGTTGTTGCATCTGGATCCATCTACAACCCAGGTATCCTCCGTCCCCTTGAGGTTGAGCCACCCCTAAGTTCATGCAACACTTTGCCCCAGTCTTCTTCCCTTAGATATTGAGCCCAATATGATGTAAATCCACTCAAAGTTGAAGGTCTCCTTGTTTAACAATTCTGAGATACCCTTGTAAATTAAAATTTGCAATAAAACATAATTAGAACAGTAAAATACGGACTAAGTAAATGGACTCTAAAATATGAATTAACTTAATGTGGTCCTTATTCTATTTATGCGGGAAAATCGTTTTTGGATAGTCAGCAAGAAAAGATAAATCTAAAATGGCTGCCTGCATATATTTGAGTTTAGTAATCATGTTCCATCTTCCATGCAATCATTAAAAAAAATGTCGGTTTTTTTCTGGGTTCCTTTTGAAAACTTTCAAGAACCCAGGCTTGAAAAAACATCTACCTAATTGCATTAGATGACTCTCATTACCAACTAATTCATCGAATGACACCTAGAACCCTTCTATTACTATGATTCATTGGTGGCACATTTCAAAAGAAAATGAGACATCATTGAAGTAAATCGGTGGAAAGGATCACCTGACATGGCTAAAGAAATGGTCAAGAAAAGATGCATAACATTACATAATATACGGATGAGGGGTTTATAGAGTGAGCGAGGCAATAAAAATGGTCAAAAAGGATTTACAGGAAAAGGTTGGTGGAAATTTTGAACGAGGATGATAGAAAAAAATGGAAGAGGAATGACGTGAGTAAAAAGAAAAGACAATATGTGCATTTGAGAATTAAAGGGGGCTTTTCATCCTTGCAAAAAACGAAGAGCTCTTTCATTCGATTTCAGTCAGCCATTGGTGTGAAAAAAAACAGTATTTTTATTTCTATTAAAAAAATTATCTTTACTAAAACGATAAAACACTCCTCAGTCTTCACCGGTGTAAAAAAAGATTTTCGGCCTCTTCAAGATCGGGGTCTTCGATCTACGTTAGGATGAAGAGGCCGTATTTGTTTTCTACCTTGACTACAAGGCCATATAAAAATGAAAATTATGAAAATATATAGTTTTGAAATTCTGTAAAAAATATATATTTGACAAACTCCTAATAATCTGCATTGACATTTTGGAGGGTTCCTACCGGTGTGTATACCACGTCACAACTCCAAACTATACACACGTGTTGTACACTTTACATGCAGACGGTGAACGTCCGCGCCTAGCTATCGAAAAGCCCGCTCCCTCCGGCGGGCCGGTGACTTCGCGCCCGTGGAGACCGCACCGTGACGGCGGCAAAGCTGCCGGACCCTCGTGGCCAACCACCGTGCCTCGGCCAGTCACGCATGTTGGTGCACCACAGCCTCGCCGGCGTCCAGCTCGGGGATCACGGCGAAGGCGTCCTTCTCCTTCCTGTCGTGCAGCGCGAGCTCTCATGGTGGCCCGGAAATGCACCCGTCGAATACGGCTCCCTCGGTTGTTGGTCACGCCGGTCGGTGCACCGCGATCCTCACCTCCGCCTCGCCGGCCGAATACCACCCCCCGTCACCTTGGCCCTCGGCGGCGTTCAGCTCGGGGATGACGGCGAAGGCGTCCTCCTTGCCGACGCGGCGGCGGCAGACGGGGCACGTGGAGTGCGCCTCCAGCCACGTGTCGACGCAGTCGGCGTGGAACGCGTGGCGGCACTTGGGCAGCACCCGGAGCAGCTCGTCGGCGGCGTCGAACGCGCCCAGGCACACCGCGCACTCGGGCTGCGCCGCCGCCGCGGCGCCGCCCATGTCCCCGAACCTGACCGCCGGGAGCGCGTCGACCACCGAGAGGCTCAGGCCGGAGCGGCACCGTTCGCACGTCGACGACTCCCGGAAGCCGAGGCCCAGGCCGCCGGCCGCGCCGCGGGGGCCGCGGTGCCTGCAGTGCTTGGCGTAGACGAGGAAGAGGAAGAGCGCCAGGAGGACGCCCGTGAGCACGCCCACGATGACGGCCACGTCCACGCCCGGCGGCGGCGGCAACGGGGGCGGCGCGCTCGACGCGTCGGCGGCCGGCGACGACAGGATCATCTCGCCTCGGTCATGGCCGGCGCTCCCAAGTCAAGCCATTCGAGGGAAGAAGAAAATGTTCCATGCCTAGCGCACGGGTGCTTCGTGCTCGTGGCGCAAGGGAGGTCGGCTGGCGCCTTAAAAATAGAGGGAAGCTATCTTTGATCTTGCTATTTTTTGATACTTTGCGTCAAAAATAAAATAAAAATTTGTACTCTTACTTCCTTTTGGTATTATTGAATTTTTGTGTGATCTGCCACTCAAATTTTTCCAATGATACATGCATATAAACCACCCGATGTGACACTGCAACGTCGAGTTTAGTGTACCTAATAATGACGAATGAATAAACTGATAGAGATGTAACAAAACAATGTTGACAATACCTTTTGGCATTCAATGTGCAGTGGTTGATGATGTTTGGAGGCCGTAGAAGGGTCACGGAGAAGCTTATTATGCTGACAGGAGAGAAAAAAAGAGGTGAAACATCATAAAGGTTTCAGAATGAAAAATGACACCTAAACAGAAATCTATTATATACTAAAAGCAAAATACGGATAAAAATAGAGAGAATTGCTAGAAAATCTCAGGTTAATCAGAAATATCCGGCCATTGATTTAATAGTCCTATATATTATGACCGCTAGATTTTTATAATATGGACCCACCAATCGGGCAAGATGAAGAAAGAAAAAATAAGACATATAAAGCATCCACGAATTAACAAATCCAGCCGTTTATTCCATACCCCAACAAATCATGACCAACCGATCTTGCAAACCGAAATTTTGACATTACAATTAAACAAAAAGTACCCACTTTTCTCATCATCGAGTAAAACAGACCTTCATGTTATTACGAAAAAAGACCCAACCTCTCTGGCCCTCAACTAATTTGCTATTTCCCGTGGGCATGCCCACCAGGGCCGTCATAGCGAAAACGAAACTCCAATCCAGAAGCCGACATATTCGTGTGTGTCGCCTCTCCTTTGCGTTGTTGCCCGAAGGCCAGTAGGTAGAGCCTCGCTCCTCTCCGATCCTATATATGTACAATATGTTTTCTAGCATTGATTTTTTAGGCCAGTATAAATACACTGCAAAGTCTTCCGTGGAACTAGATGGTAGAAGCAACCTGATGGATTTCGTGCGCAGAGCTAGCCGGAATATTTTGTACACGAAAATTCATCTTCCGTCTTCAAGCCCTTGAAGGCTTCTCCAATGATCTGATCCATGGCAGGTCTAGCCGTTCTCATATGATATTTCACCAATCTAATCGTCTAGTGCAATTAGTCACATTTTCTGTACCAGCCATCCTGCTCTCCATCACACGCAGAAACATTAATGTGAGTGCCCAATTTGTGTTACCAAATACCAATAAATATAGTCAGTGCAAGTTAGCCCTTAACTATTTTCTGCATCCACATGGTTTTCCTGTAGTAAACGAGCCAGACCAATCTTTTCTTTTTTTGCGGGGTGAGCCAGATCAATCTGGTGTCACACACAGAGCGCTGAGCAAACGAGGATATCGATTTTTTACATATATAAGCAATTAATGGGTGGATATAGAGAACAAGAGGCACAACCTTTTAAAATATAAAACATAACCCATGAAATTTTTGTTGGCCATATCATAAACTATAGCAGCTTTACATCAAAAGTTATAAATTAAATTTACAAATTAGGCATAGCCTGCGCATCTGCGTGGACCACTCTACTAATTTGCATCAAAATAAACTATGATTAAAGATCTATACTTCCCACATAATAGTTCATTTGAAACACAAATTGCCATCATGTAATATTATTATATGCGAAACACAATTTTTTTTATTATTCCTACACATTCAACACACTACATATGACGCCCTCGCATTTGCGAGGGCCACCCTACTAGTTTCAGAGAAGAACAAAATATGGTCAAAAGTGAGGTGAAACATCGTAAAGGTTTCAGAATGAGAAGTGACAAGCACACATAAATTTCAGAGCGAAAAACAAAATATGGTCAAATATGAGGTGAAACAGCATGAATGTGGAACACGCCGGCAACAAGATCATCGTCAGATTCGAAGGTGGTCTGAACTTTAGCAAGTCTCAAGCTTGATTGCGAGGAATCTAGGGAAAATTAAGACACACTTGGATGGAGGATGGATGGTTCGCCAAGCTTCACGCCAAGGTCTCCAGGATCAAATATAGCTGAACTTGTTACCGGTGTCAATTTCTTCAGAGAAACGTAGCTAGGATCCTGACAACTCCCCCCGAACGACAGCAGACATGTCCTCAGGGCTGGAATTGCAAAAACTTCTGAATGAAAAGTGGCCTACTTGTTCGGCAAGTTACTCCATTTGATCAACCACCTGACCATAGGAATGTTGATGTCTCCCTGAGCTCGTGGGGTAAGTTTTGCGTTGCAGCAGTTTTTCTGGCTCCAAGAGAATTGTGTCGTCTGAATTGAAATTGATGAGTGGAAGTTTGGGGTTGGGGATAGCTTGAGGACAAATGTGCCTTTTCAATTGTGTAACTTGCAGTCTTCAGGTAGCAAGAGTTTGTAGCATACATGGCCAAGCTTTTGCAGCTTTCTGAAGGGACCATAGTATTTTGAGTGCAGCTTCAGAAATTTGTATATGCTCAGAGTTGTGCGCATGCAGGGCTCCAGTTTAACATACACCGTATCACCTGCTTCCAAGGTTCTTTCTGATCTCTTTTTATCAGCCTGATGTTTCATTCTAGCTTGTGCTCTGAGTAAATTATCCTTCATCTGGGTAGCAGTTTGTTCTGCAGTCGGAACAGAGGAGAAATTTTCAGTATGCTCAGGAGGATATAATGCTGCCTCTGCTATCATGTTGGGAGGTCTGTTGTACACGGCTGGGAATGGATTAGTTAACTCTTTCAGTCTGTCCATTGGACTGTGAGTACTCAGGTGCAATTTACTCCAAGCTTCTTGAAAAGATCTTGCCAAGGTGACTGATGAAGATACTGTCTCTGTTAGTGACTATAACTGAGGGTGAGCCATGTAGTCTGAATATATTATCAGTAAAAGCTCTGGCCACAGTGCTCACAGTTATAGGATGTTTGAGAGCAATCAAGTGACTGTATTTGGTAATCTGTCTACCACAACTAGTATCATGTCCTTGTTGTTGGATCTTTGTAGGCCTTTTAAAAAACCATATGTTTTTCACGGGAATTAAAAAAACTCATGTTGATATGGCACCAGACAAAATCAGGAAGTACAAGAGGAGGTCAGACAAAATGAGTCAATTGAGAGATATAACAAAACAACCTTGACAATATCTTTTGGCATTCAATGTGCCATGGTTGATGTTTGGAGGGCGTCGAAGGGGCCACGAGATGTGAAGTGACAAGGAGATAGCTCTGCGTAGAGAGAAATGAGGATGAGCTCTCGCGACTTCGTGACAAAGCTCACTCTTGTGCCGGTTATGTTGCAGACCACTTTGACGTCGTGCCCTCCTAGTGTGACCAGTCTTGGATCCGTGAAAGACAGCGGGGTAGAGCTATATGGATGTCTTTCCCTTCGTGTTGTGGACAATTCATCACCGTTGTCTGCATTATTCTTGTGGTACCGGGGAATCCAGTTGCAGAAGAACCAAGAATAGTGAGTTCTCCCCTTTTTTCCACCTATTTCTTGTATTACCTTTAATTTTGGTTATTTTTTGTGAAAAAGGAACTCCACTCTTTGTTGTTGATAAAACGAAGCAGATCATGCTCGAGCTTCGGGAACTATGTCTGGGTCCAGCTTCACCCGTGTCAGTGGAGCATATGAAGGTGGGCTCATCGATGACCTCGTGTCGTCGATATGTGACGGCAGATGCCATGGGGATGGCTAAAGTGAGGGGAAGACACGAGGGAGAGAATGTCGATGGTGCCGGAATCGGGTTGGGCACAAGCACGGTGAAGACACCACGATGTACCCAGGTTCGGGGCTCTCCGGAGAGATAACACCCCTACTCCTGCTTGTCTCTTATATATCAATGAAGGAACTACAATAACTGCTCTTCTATCTTCTCAGGGGAAGGAGTAAACCGCCGCCGTGGGCAAGGTCCTCTCCTGCTTCCCTGAGGAGTGACTACGGGCAGTAAATGAACTGAAGGGGGAATGAGTTAATGAGGTCTCAGGTGTTGCGTCCCTCGCGCAGGAGGGAGTACCCTGGCTCTTATACTGTGAGTCCAGGGTACTATGGTAACTTCATCGCCGAATGGACCCATCCGTCATCCTCTAATCGGCCTGGGCCCACCGACTGCTCCTCTCCGGGTGACCCGGAGCCTACGAGCGGCGGCCCATGCTGCTACCTCGTAGAACCTAGGAGTGAACAGTGGAGCTAGGGGGTGCGGTCTTGTCGGCCTGTCCGCGGAATCGGCAGGGAGGTGACACCGTATCTCCAGCAAATCCTCGACACGACCTGGCCTTCCTGCCACCCAGATATCTCGGGATATGGCCTTTATGACCTCGTAATCATACCCCCGACTGGGTGGTAGGTTGCTCCGATTGCGCCTGGACCGACTGGTGGTTCCTGGTGGGGTCGATTGCTCTGGGCAATCGACCTTCTAGGAATCGGCCTCGGTCCAGCTGTGGACCAATCGGGTGATCATCTTCGGAGAAGGGTGGCCCGACTGCGCCTGGGCCGACTGCTGGCGCTTGGTATGGTCGATTGCCTTGGAGCAATCGGCCGTACCTCTGCCCAGCTCGGCCCAGCTGCAGCCCAATTGGTCCATCCTTGTCTTGAAAGCTTGCTTCCGCTTGGGTTAGCCTACCCGGGTACCAATCCCCCGACAGTAGCCCCTAAAGCTGTAAAGGTCCCACGGTCGCTTGACCGCGGGGCCTTTGCAGTTTTTCAATCTCTGCCTTGACGTTCTCCGACTGCTGTGGCCTCTTCGAGTGCGTCATTCCGAGTTCGTCGGAGATCACACTCGGTTGACCAAATTTCCATCCGATTGAACGTGGTTCTCTCTTAATTCATGTCTTCACTTTTTTGAGAAAGATCTCTTTCGCCGATTTCCCTCCAACGGTTACTTCCGATTCGCCCGCGACGTGATCACTGAGCTGGGACCCACGACCCACGCGCGACGTGACATAACTGCAGGGACTGACCCCCACGTCGCACGCCTCGCCTCTTGCGCCGGGATCCTTTGCACTGGTCTGCCGGTTGGCCTCCCTGTGCCCTAAGCCACACCGGGCCACACAGCCACAGGGTCATCCCACTCTCCCCCCCCCCCCCCGCCGCCCATATAAGCCACCGGGGGGGCTTCGCCTCTTCCTTCTCCCAAACACTTCCTTCGACCCCTAGCCTTCTCTCCTCTGCGCCCTCGCCGCTCCACGCGATTCTCCCCGCCGCCGGTGCCTGCATCTCGCGCCTGCTCCGGCCACGGTCTCGTGCTCTCCGCTGCTTCCGCCGCCACCGCAGCCGCTCTTCTCCGCAGCTCTCGTGCTCCGCCTCCCTCTTTTCTCTCCTCCGTTCCTCGCCGGCGAAAACCATGGCGCCTCGACGAGATGTGTCGCAGGCGAGCCGCGGATGCTGGAAAGGCTCTCAGGCCACCGCCGCCGCCGTCGAGTCTCTCGTCCGCGCCCGGAAGATGCCCGCGGGAGTCGAATGGCGGATTCCCAGCAAGACCGAGGTCGTCCCCAGCGTGCGCACGGGCGAGAGGGTCGTGTTCCTCGCTCACTTCGAGCGTGGATTCGGCCTTCCCGCTAGCGCCTTTTTTCGCGAATTCCTCGATTTCCACCGACTGCAGCCTCACCACCTTGCTGCCAATTTCATCATGATCCTCTCCGGGTTCGTGACGCTCTGTGAAGGGTACCTCGGCTGCCGTCCGAGTGTCGCTCTTTGGAAACGCTTCTTCAACCTCCGAGCTCACAACGCTCGGACGGGTGCTGTGGTGGCCTCCACCATCGAAGGTGGCAAGCCAACGTACCCCATTGACATGACCGACTGCGGCAGTTGCCTTGTCGCAGCCGGCAAGTCGAAGTACACGAGCCCCGAGATCGTCCAATCCTGCAAGAATTGGCAGACCTCGTTTTTCTACGTCAAGTCCCCTGACCAAGGCCCCGACCTCCTCAATCTTCCCGAGTTCTCTCTCGCCCGGCCGATTGAGAAATATCAGTGGTCGCTGAAGCACGGCGTCGGAGACTGAGATGTCGATGCCCAGGCTGCCAGGGTCACCCAGCTGGAGCAAGAAGGACTCCTTCCCCTGCTGCGATGACCGCCTCTGATACGCCGGTGGTGACAACCCCATCGCCGATTTTGGTGTCGGCACCACCAGTTGCCTCCATCGTTCCGCCTGCCGTACTACCTGATCCACCGACTGTGAAGATCCCGCCGCCAATCGTTGCTAACACTTCTGCTCCGACTCGCCCGGTTGCGCCACCGCCGCAATCGGGTGAGTCCGGTCCTTCACCAACATCCGTGCCGCCAGTCCTCACCACTACAGCTTTCGCCATCGTTCCTACTTCAGCGCCACCGCCGATTTCCTCCCCCTCCGAGATTCTTATGCGCTCGGTGGATCACTTCCGAGCCGAGTATTCTCGCGCCCGTCATGTCGGCGCTGAGCCTGACGCTTCGCCACGTCCTCGGGATCCCGTGACGAGCAATCTGAGCCGGGTGAATGAGTTCGCCGAAGCCCTTGCTCGGGACCTTCAACATCTGACCTCTCACCATTCGGTAAACTCTTTAACCTTTCCTTCTGTACCTCTGTTTTACTTCGGCAATTTTTCTTCCGGTGGGTGTAGTCCCCGAGATTCGGGCCGATTGGTTACAATCGGTTCGGATCTTTAGCATTTTTTGCTTTATCGTTTTCCTTCCTCAATCGGTAGACTTTCTTCCGGTGGGTGCGCGCAAGCGCACCCACTGGGTGTAGTCCCCGAGATTCGGGTCGATTGGTTACAATCGGTTCGGATCTTTAGCATTTTTTGCTTTATCGTTTTCCTTCCTCAATCGGTAGACTTTCTTCCGGTGGGTGCGCGCAAGCGCACCCACTGGGTGTAGTCCCCGATATTCGGGCCGATTGGTCACAATCGGTTCGGATCTTTTTCACTTGTTGCTTTATGTCTGACTCCGTCTTGCTGTTCATCACAAGCTGTCATGGAAGAGAAAAGAGTTGTCTTCGAAAAACTCCTGGAAGCTTATACTGCCAGCCTTCGAACCCTTGCCCAGGCCCAGCTGCAGGTTAATAACCAATCGACTGAAATCACTAAGCTAAGAGGTATCCTCTATCTCACCGCTGTCTCTTCTTCACTTGACAACCGCTCTGGTACTGAAATCTTCGTGCTCTCTTGTAGCTTCTATTCCTATGGTAAATGATCTTCAAGGCCGAATTGCAGAATTGGCTACAGAACTTAGCCAACAAGGTCCAGCCCTTGATAAAGCCACCGGGGAGGTAACTCGGCTGCAGGGGATAGAGAAAGATTTGAATCGGACTATTCACGGCCTCCAATCTGAAATGGCTGCTCTTGAGAAGAAACATCTGGCCGACATCGCCGCAGTGACAACTACTGGTGATGGGCTTCTTGCTGAACGAGATGCTGCCGTCGCCGCCCGAGTTGCTCTGCAAACTGAAAGAGATGAGGCAATTTCTGCCCGAGACTCCATTCCCCAAGATCATGACGAGCTCGTCGCCAAGTTCGAAGAACTGGAGAAGCGCAGCTATGAGGAGACCACCCGAATGCGCCGTCGAGCCAAGGGCTTCTGCGATACATTGACCGAAATGGATCTCCTCCTTGGCCGTGAGTCTTCCTTGTTGCCGAGTGCACTTTCCGGTTGCTTTCTTCTCTTATCTTATTGCTTATGCTCTTCCTTCTTGATGCAGAAGCTTGGCCCGAATCTGAAGCGGCTGCTTATGCAGCTGTCGCCAAGTCCCGAGAGGATACCATCGCCGCTGGAGGGACCTGTGACCGTGCAGATAACGTCTGGACCCGGCATGAATATCTGATCGGCACCCAAGCCCGCATTCCTATTATCCAAGGAATTTCCCTATCCTTCAAGCTCGGGATTCTGAAGATTGCTGAAGCGCTGTGGTCGCCGACTGAGCTCAAGGCCGGACTCCAGAAGATGAAGAATGCTGCCGTCTCCTCCGCCGAGACCCGTAAGGCAGACACTCAGGATGACGAGGATTCTGACCAAGGGGACACTCCGAATGCCACCACTGAGCAAACTCGGACTCTCCTTAAGGCTATCCCACGTCGGATCGATGTTTTGCTGAATTCTGCCGGAAGGACTGGTGCGGATACCGCTCTTCAGACTGTGTTGTCTTGGTACCCTCAAGTGAAGCTCTCCCGATTGCACAGCCTTCGAGACAATGCCTCTGACCTTCTTGAGAAAACCTACGTCGAAGTCAATCGGCTAGCCAGCACGATGGTGAATTGGTTTTCTCCTTACGAGTATACTCTGTATCTCGACCAGGGAGGGAAACCGCTCCCTGCCTTTACCATCTCTGGCCTGGCCGAGGAGCTCTCCGATAGCGGCTCATCCCAGACGTCTCCGAAGTGTAAACAGACAGGTGCTGCGACTTCTGAAGCTCAATCGGACCCATCTGCTCCACCTTCTAGCTCAGTGCCTCCGACTGCTTAAGCTATGTTATCTTCAATTTGTATTCCGACTGCCCGCTTGTAAGACATATTTTTAATTCTGTCGACACCTACTGGGTGTGACTTTGGATGTAATGACATTATTCGGCCTTGGGCCTGTTACTTTTGATGCAATCCGATTGCTTGTTCGTCACTTTTGCATGTGCGATCGACTTTGCGTCTTTGTCGGTTTCCTTTATCGGCTACACTTGGGGATGTCTGCTGTGTCGACCTTGCTGCCGTCATGCGGTCTGCAATCGGATCAACAGTAGACATCCGGCCAAGGTTCGATAAGTTTTCATTTTTTACACGACAAGATTTTTACCGCAAAGGATTCTGCAATATCAAGCACCGATTGCTCGCTACAAGGTCCGATGTCCTGATTTGCGGCGCAATCGATGACTTGGGCCTGTCGACTGCCCTTGGTGGCCTCTTTCAAATTGTTTCCCGGGAATTTGTACTACCGACTGCCTCAACCGCCACCCTCCTCAATGCCACAAACCTTCTAGTGATTTGCACTCGAGCTAAGTGTTCGATTGAAGGCCAGCCTGCAGTCCCCGTGCCTCGATGGCTTATTTATTTGACTTCGCGGTCGGCCAGTCCCCGAGTGTGCTACGCACATCTCGGGTATGACTGATTGTTGCCGATTGAGGCTAGCTCTTCGAATGAAATTATACAAAAGTACTCGAATGCTCATTTTCAGAGACATGATAACTTTTTACTGATTGTTTGCCGAATGGCTTACATAAATTTCGGCCGCTCAACTATAGAACGGACACAACAACTCGGCGTTCCACGGCCGCTCCGTCTCTACTCCTGACGTGTCCTTTTGCCGAGTGCCCTTGGTGCAGTCGATTAGATAATAGGAATTGTTCTTGAGCGCCCTGCTGACAATAAATGGCCCTTCCCATGGTGAGGATAACTTGTGCTGCCCCTCTGACTTCTGGATTCGGCGTAGCACCATATCTCCCTCTCGAAAAGCGAGGGGACGAATCTTCTTGCTGTGGTAGTGCCTCAACTTCTGCTGGTAGACTGCTGACCTAGACAAGGCCAACAGACAAGCTTCTTCTTTGAGGTCGATGCCGTCTTCTCTTGCCAATCTTGCTTCTTCTTCTGTGTACAGGGCGTGCCGAGGTGAATCAAACTCAATGTCGGAAGGGATGACTGCTTCTGAGCCATACACCAGGAAGAAAGGAGTGAATCCAGTCGACCTGTTTGGAGTGGTCCTCAAGCTGAACAGTACTGCTGGAAGTTCGTCGATCCATGCTCCGGGTGCCCTCTCAAGTGGCTCTACCAATCTGGGCCTGATACCCGATAGGATTAGTCCATTTGCCCTTTCGACTTGACCATTGGACTGTGGGTGTGCCATAGATGCTAGATCGAGCCGAATGCCTTGCTGAGACGCATATCGGGCCAGCGCCCCCTTTGCGAAGTTTGTGCCGTTGTCGGTGATGATGCTGTTAGGTACACCGTATCTGCATACGATGTCGGCCACAAACCGAACCGCAGTCGGCCCATCCAACTTTTTGATTGGTCTTGCTTCAATCCACTTGGTAAACTTGTCGACTGCCACTAGGAGATGTGTCATTCCACTCCGAGCTCTCTTGAATGGTCCGACCATGTCCAAACCCCAAACTGCAAACGGCCAAGCTATTGGGATGGTCTTCAGTGCCGATGCTGGCTGATGACTCTTTGCCTTGAATCGCTGACAACCCTTGCAGTGCTTCACCAGATTTTCAGCCGCAGCGAGTGCAGTTGGCCAGTAGAAACCATGTCGGAAAGCCTTGTTGGCGATTGCCTTTGCTGACGCGTGATGACCACATTCACCCTGATGGATGTCTCTGAGCAGCTCCAAGCCTCTGTCCTCTTCAACACACCTCTGGAGGATACCAGTTGCACTCTTGCGCATCAGCTCATTGTTGATTATTGTATACGCCCAAGATCTGCGGCTGATCTGCCTGGACTCTGCTAAATCTGGTGTGAGGATCCCATCTGCTAAGAAATCTCTAATCGGTTGTGCCCATGACGGCGCACTGACGACCACCATTACGGCCGCATGCTGAGGTGGGACTTCCTCTTGGATCTCGGCCTCTTGACCACTGACCTCCTCGATCTCGGCCACTTGGACGTCTGCCATTTCGACCTCTACTTCTGAACTGCCGACTGCGGCATCTGGCACGCACTCGGCAGCCCCTGGTGCTGACTTCTCGTCTGGAGCTGGAGATTCATCATTGCACTCGGCAATTTCTGATGTCATTGGCTCTTCTGAGGTTGTGCCTTCTAGTGCGGCCTCCGCTTTCTTCCCTTTGCTCTTCTTCTTCTCCTCTGCAGCCCCTGGCTCGCAATCGGCAGCCCCTGGTGCTGTTGCCGAGACACCCTGGGCGCTGGACTGCTTCTTCATGGTTGCAGGTTTGGCCGGTTGAACTTCTTTTGCCTTTCTGAGTGCTTCGAGATCGGTCTCCGAGATAAAAATGGACTTGGACTCTGGGGATGGAATGATAGATGGCTTCTTGATATGCTCCAGAGATACGCCTGGTGGGATTGATTGCCTTGTGGAACCTAGCTTGGACAATGCATCTGCTGCTTCGTTGTTTGCTCTCGGCACATGATGGAACTCGCAACCTTCAAAATATTCGCTGATCTGCTGCACTAGGAATCGATAGCTTGCCATGTTAGCATCTTTTGCATCCCAGGTGCCCGAGCACTGCTGTACCACCAGGTCGGAATCACCAAAGGACTCGATGTTCCGAATACCGATTTCCTTGGCAAGCTTGATACCATGCACAAGGGCTTCGTACTCGGCGACATTGTTTTATGCTGCAAAGTGAATCTGAAGCACGTACTGCAACTGATCTCCTCTTGGGGAAGTGAGTACCACCCCAGCCCCTAGGCCATTCTTCATCTTGGAGCCATCAAAGTGCATTCGCCAGCAATCCGACATTGGGAGCTGCGGCATGTACTGAGTTTCAGCCCAGTCCACCAGGAAATCGGCCAGTGCTTGCGACTTGATTGCCGTCCTAGGTTCATACTGGATGCCGTGACTGGCGACTTCAATTGCCCATTTTGCCACCCTTCCGGTTGCATCTCTGCTTCCCATGATGTCGGCTAATGGAGACGAGCTGACAACTGTGATGAGGTGAGCTTGAAAGTATGGCTTCAATCTTTTGGCTGCCATGTGCACTCCATAGCACATCTTCTGATAGTGAGGGTAGTTCTGCTTGGATGCCGAGAGTACTTCGCTGATGTAGTACACTAGGCGCTGGATTTGCTGTGCCTTGTCCTTCTCGGGCCGCTCCACCACCATGATTGCGCTGATCACCCGATTGGTTGCCGCAATGTATAACATCATTGGCTCCTTCTCAATCGGGGCAGCCAGGATTGGTGCCGTGGAGAGCATGCTCTTGAGTTCTCGGAATGCTTCGTTTGCTTGAGGGGTCCATGTGAACTTCTCGGTCTTCTTCATCAGCTGGTATAATGGGATTGCCTTTTCACCCAGCCGACTGAGGAATCGGCTGAGAGATGCGAGGCAACCGGTGAATTTCTGCACCTTCTTCAGGGTCTTGGGCTGCTCCATGCGCTCTATTGCAGCTATCTTTTCGAGGTTGCATTCGATTCCTCTCTCGCAAACGAGAAACCCCAACAGCTTGCCGGCTTGGACTCCAAACACACACTTCTCCGGGTTGAGCTTGATCTGATAAGTTCTCAAATTCGCGAATGTTTCTCTGAGATCATCTAGCAATGTGATCCCCTTTGCCGACTTCACCACCAAATCGTCCACGTATACATGGAGATTCCTGCCGAGTTGGCAATGTGTGCACCTCTGAATCGTGCGCTGATAAGTGGCTCCTCCATTCTTCAGACCAAAAGGCATGGTGATATAACAATAGGCCCCAAAAGGGGTTATGAATGCAGTTTTGATCTGATCTTCCACAGCCAACTTGATCTGGTGATATCCAGCAGTAGCATCCAGAAAGGACAACAGCTCGCAGCCGGCCGTAGAATCAATCACTTGATTAATACGGGGCAGAGCAAACGGATCTTTCGGGCATGCTTTGTTCAGACAAGTATAATCTATACACATACGCCAAGTCTAGTTTTTCTTCATGACGAGGACTGGATTCGCCAGCCACTCGGGGTAAAACACCTCCATGATGAAACCTGCCGCTTGCAGCTTCGCAATCTCTTCACCGATTGCCCTTCTCTTGTCCTCAGAAAAACGTCTCAGGGGTTGCTTGAACGGCTTCGAGCCTGGCCGAATGTGCAGCTTGTGCTCGGCGAGTTCTCTCGGAACACCAGGCATGTCTTGTGGAGACCATGCAAAGATGTCCCGATTCTCACGGAGGAACTCGACGAGCTCGCTTTCCTATTTATCGCTAAGTCCAGCTCCGACTACAACGAACTTGGTTGAGTCGGAGGGATCTAGAGCGATCTTCTTGCTGTCCTTGGCTGACTGAAAAGCCGATTCCTCATCTACTCTCTTTGCTGGGCCAACCGGAAGTGGATTCTTGCTTTGTGCTTGCGCCATTGCAATGACTTTGCCGAGCTGGCACTTCTCCGTCTCCACCACTAGGGATTCAGCCAAACTGCTGCCAGCGGATGTGCACTCGAGGGACTTCCTGAAGTCTCCGGTGACTGTGATGACACCATTTGGCCCCGGGATCTTCATCTTCAGGTATGTCTGCTGTGCATTGATCATGAACTTGGCAAATGCTGGTAACCCCAAGAGGGCATGGTAAGGACTGCTGAGGTTGGCCACCTCAAATCAAATCGGCTCTCTCCTGAAATTTTCTTCCGTGCCAAATATGACATCCAGCCGAATGCGACCCATGGGGGTGCAAGACAGTCCAGGAACAATCCCATGGAATGTCGTCCGACTGCGCTCCAGGTCCCGCTCTGTGAGCCCTAGCTTGAGCATTGTATCTCTGTACAGAATGTTGATTGTGCTTCCTCCATCAACTAGCACTCGAGAAAACTTGCATGAAAATCTTGGTCCTGCAACCAGAGCGTCCACCACCAGCGGATAATTGCCTGGATTCGGCAAAATGGTGGGATGATCTGCTCTGTCCCAGGATATCGGACATTCGGACCAGTGCACAAATTGGGGAATCAGCGGCATAGTGGCATTGACTTCTTGGGCTCGGGCTCTCCGACTACCCTTGTCTGTGGACTCGCTGGTAAAAATCATGTAAGCCGCATCCTGCTGCGGGTACTGGTTCTGTTGCTGAGGTGGTCCTCTGTTCTAGGGTGGTGGTGGTGGTGGTGGTGGTAAAGCTTCTCCCTTTGCAATCCTTCTCACAAAGTCACACTGCCGAGTGGTGTGCGCAGACGGCCTCCCAGGCGTGCTGTGCAATTTGCATGGTGCGTCCAACATATCCTCGAATGTGTATTTGGGCTTCATCTGCCCTGGGGGTCTCACATTTGGTCTCATCTTCCGACTTCCTCCTGCAGCCGCTGGATCTTCCTCATTTTGAACAGCGGCCACCTGCCGACTGCCATACTGGGAATCAGGCTGCTCGTCCTTGCGCTTGCCGTTGTTCTGCTGGTTGTTGTTGTTGTTGTTGTTGTTGTTGTTGCGATTGTTCTCTCTTCTTTCCTCCCGACTGAGGCCTTGGTTCCCTGTGTCCGACTGCGGAGCCCCTGGTGATTGGATCACACCTCCAACTTCGAGTTGGATAGGGCGCATCGCAGAATCGGACATAGCGAACGCATTTGCCACCTTCATAAGCTCAGCGAGCGACGTGAAGTCTTTGCGGAGCAGCTTGTGCTTCAACATTGAATCCGCCAGGCACCCATCAGTAAAATACTGAATGGCCTGGATCTCATGGACTCCTTCGCATGAATTCTTCAGCTTGATCCACCGAGATAGGTAATCTCGGAGGGGCTCGTCCTTGCCTTGCACACACAGAGCTAACTGCCGTGGGAGGTTGGGCCTCTCATACGTGCTTGTGAAGTTGTGAATGAATGCGGTCGTGAAATCCTCCCAGCAATTCACACTGTCCTTGGGCAAACTGTTCAACCACGTCCGCGCTGAGCCTTGCAGCATGAGAGGTGCGTAGCGGACTTCTACACGCCGATTGCCTCCTGCAATGCGGACTGCCGTCAGGTAGTCGGACAGCCAATCTTCCGGTTTCACCGAGCCATTGTACTTGGGAGTGTCTCTCGGTAATGTGAAGCCTTTCGGGAATCTCTCCGTCCGAATGCGGTGACCAAAACATGATGGGCCAGCTTCTCCTTCTTCATCTTCCTGAGCTTCCTTCTCCAGGAGCTCAATGCGATGCCTTGCGTCGTTCTGGCCGATTTGGCGAGGGCCAAGTCGGGTGCTGATTGCTGGTCTTGGCGCCGATTGCTGCGGCATGTCATGGCGCCTGCTGTTAACAGCTGGCTCTTCCATTCTTCTGCTTGCTGCTGGGGGTGGCCGATTGCTTCTGACCTTGCTGTCGTGCCGAGACGGTGCAGGTTGATGCCTGTTCTGGCGCGATGCATTCGGTCGCTGGCTAGCTCCCGCATTCGGCCTCACAGTTCCTCTTGATGCCTCTGGCTCAGCATTCTGATTGCCCATTGCCACAAGCCTCTGCTCTTTTGCGGCCGCTATCAGCTCACGCATTCGGCGCGACTGTTCGCGCCGCTCATCTCCTTCCAATTCTTCCAGCTCGAGCGCTATCTGCTCGGCGGCTCTCAAATTCTTGTCCGGTGTGCTATATGTTGGCCTCTGGATGAATGCCGACTGCGCTGGCTGCTCCGGTTGCACCGGCCTTCTCGGACGCTCCGGCTGCTCCGCTCCTGATAGCTGCTGGTTGACTGCTCTTCCTCGGCTTCTCAGGTCTTCCAGGACCGCGGGCTCAATCGGCCGGCGCGGTCCTGCATGAGCTGCGTTGTACTCCCTTGTGATGGCTCCTAGCCGACGCTCTTCTGCCAACACTTGCTCAGCCCTGCGAGCCAGAGCGAGCCGTGCTGTTTCCAGCTCGGTGTGCACCTGCTCCGGATCACCATTCTGGTTCACAGGTGTGTATAACACATCCCGCAACGCACTGGTGCCGATTCGCTCTTCCGCATCAGCTACTTCCTTGGCCTTCCTTGCTGCGCTTGCCGGATCACGGTTGGTCGACGAAGATGCTCCCGCCATCATGACCGCGGCGTGCAGTCGGCCCTCCTCTCGGCCAGGTGCTGCGATGCAGCCCCTGGTCGAGAGCGGATCTGTAGCACACGAGAAGATGCGGATGTCTCTGGGATATGCCTCGGGGAAGCTGCCAATGAAGAGACGATGACTTCCCACTTGCAGCGACACTCCGGGCGGCAAGGATGCTCCAGCCCTGTACCGCGCCGAGTAGTCCACTACATAATCGATTGCCCCACGCCTCAGAATCAGGCCGGAGGCGTGGCTACCGCCGGATGCAGAGGAAAATCCCGTCCGGATCTTGACTCCAGTCGACGCCTCGGTCTGCCCCACGGTGGGCGCCAACTGTCGTCGATATGTGACGGCAGATGCCATGGGGATGGCTAAAGTGAGGGGAAGACACGAGGGAGAGAATGTCGATGGTGCCGGAATCGGGTTGGGCACAAGCACGGTGAAGACACCACGATGTACCCAGGTTCGGGGCTCTCCGGAGAGATAACACCCCTACTCCTGCTTGTCTCTTATATATCAATGAAGGAACTACAATAACTGCTCTTCTATCTTCTCAGGGGAAGGAGTAAACCGCCGCCGTGGGCAAGGTCCTCTCCTGCTTCCCTGAGGAGTGACTACGGGCAGTAAATGAACTGAAGGGGGAATGAGTTAATGAGGTCTCAGGTGTTGCGTCCCTCGCGCAGGAGGGGGTACCCTGGCTCTTATAGTGTGAGTCCAGGGTACTATGGTAACTTCATCGCTGAATGGACCCATCCGTCATCCTCTAATCGGCCTGGGCCCACCGACTGCTCCTCTCCGGGTGACCCGGAGCCTACGAGCGGCGGCCCATGCTGCTACCTCGTAGAACCTAGGAGTGAACAGTGGAGCTAGGGGGTGCGGTCTTGTCGGCCTGTCCGCGGAATCGGCGGGGAGGTGACACCGTATCTCCAGCAAATCCTCGACACGACCTGGCCTTCCTGCCACCCAGATATCTCGGGATATGGCCTTTATGACCTCGTAATCATACCCCCGACTGGGTGGTAGGTTGCTCCGATTGCGCCTGGACCGACTGGTGGTTCCTGGTGGGGTCGATTGCTCTGGGCAATCGGCCTTCTAGGAATCGGCCTCGGTCCAGCTGCGGACCAATCGAGTGATCATCTTCGGAGAAGGGTGGCCCGATTGCGCCTGGGCCGACTGCTGGCGCTTGGTATGGTCGATTGCCTTGGAGCAATCGGCCGTACCTCTGCCCAGCTCGGCCCAGCTGCAACCCAATTGGTCCATCCTTGTCTTGAAAGCTTGCTTCCGCTTGGGTTAGCCTACCCGGGTACCAATCCCCCGACACCTCGTGTGAGGTACATGCTTCCTCTCTGCCATGTGAGCAGTCGGAGGATCCTAAGTCCATTGTGTCGGTGGTTTCTTTGATTGATGATTTTGGTGCGGTGAGTGTGTTGGCGACTGCGTATGTTGCCGAGGTCGTCACTCTAGTGATGAAGATTATGCCCCCAAGTCACGGGAGCTATGTGAGGCACCCTCTTCGCCTTTTTTCAACGGTGCTTTTAAAGGAGATGGGATTGGTGTTGCCCATGGTGCCGTCGCCATCGATGTTGGTGGCAAGCCCGACCTTCGCCGTTGTGGATAGTGAGGGGCATGATTCACTTCTATCATGTGAGCAACTAGAGATGTGTGTCTCCATCGTGTCGATGGTACATGTGGTTGATGATGTTAAGACAATCGGTATGTTGGCGTCTTATCATTTGGACCCCAGCCAGTTGCTCGCCTTTGTGGATTCCGATGTTGCGGTCACCTGCTCGCATGTGACTATTGGGCATGTGTTTGTGCTTGACAAGATTGATGAGATTATCTTCTAGATTGAGCTTCACGGCTTACTCGCACGTTTAGAGGAGGCCAGCCCTGGATTTGGCAAGACAATTGTGAAGAAGGTTCTCACGAGCAAAAATAAGAATAATGGGGCCACATGAAAGGCATCTACAATTGCTTGTAGATGATTCATCAATCTTTTGGGTTGTCCGTATGGCCTGGCTTGTACCCATTGGGGATTTATTTCGATGTAGCAGTGTAAGAGTTGGTGATCGTTGCTTGTTGGGTATGCTCCGTGAGAAATCCAGGTGTGGTTGAGTTGTATCGATTTTATTTGGTTTACCTTTAATTAATTAAATAGATAATTCTCGTCTGCTTTATTAATCGATGCGGCAATATTTCAAAGCAAGAAAACACAAAAATGATTTAAAATGAGGTGAAACGGCATAAAGGCCGACGACGGGGTCATTTTCTTCTGTCCTGGCTGGCGCCGTCTTTGATCTGACATTTAGCGACTGTTTTCAAATTTTATTTCCTTATGTAGTCTGTAAAGAAAGTGAGTTTGCCCAGATGATGCGACCAAGTGGCACTAGCGTAAACCACACAGGAAAACTAATAATACAACTCAAAATAGATGCGTTCAAATCACATTTCACAGCCGACGTCACATTGCAAGGGCAAGGCATCATTTTAGAGCACTGTAAGTTTCAGATCCAAGATGAGCTGCATTGTAGCAACACAGCCGAAGAGAAATTTCGGTGCACATAACCATCTAGACAACAAGTCTGGACAGGGCAAACGCAACAGAGATCAAACATTGCATAGCTCTTCAAGATGAGCACAGAAATAACAACGATCGCAATGAAACATAACAAAATACTTAACTGTTGCACCATGCAAGGGCAAAGGTGTAGTTTTGGAGGGCTAAAAGTTTCAGTTCAGAGATGATCCGCGACGCAGACGAAGAGAAATTTCAGACTGACAGAAAAGTGCAGAGGCTTCAAAGCTACGTACTACCAAATATAAGATTTGACGTGCGAACGGAGCAAAGACAACAAAGAGATCAAGCATTGCGTACCAATTCAATACAACTGCTAAAATATCAGCAATCACAAGATGGAATATTGCAGAACATAGTTAACCGCATAAAATTGCTACCAACACGATTTAGTCACCAAATTCAACAATGCTATGTAAGATAACATAGGTCCATCCTGGCCTCAGGGCATTGCATAGTACTTCAAGACAATCAGTAAAACATCAGCAATCCCAAGATGTAACATGGCAGAAGGTAGAAAAATAGATATTATTGTTAGTTGCTAGACTGATAAGGTAAACAAACACGATTTAGTAACCAAATTCAACAATAAGCATGTTTGTTCTGAACGTAAGATTACATGGGTACATCCTGCTTATTTAATTTACCCCTGAATTGAACCAGAAGTTACAGAAGCTATCTAGTTGGTCAGTTTTTGGACCAGATGAACACAGATGCCTTAATTTAGAACAGTTTGTGATGTAACTACTTTCCACAAAAATCTCATATAAGAAAATCCATCCAAATAGATTATGCAGAGTAAACTAACAGAAGCAAAATATACTGACAGAAGGAAAATATATCAAGGGCTATCTTCATCGTCTAAGGTTTCTAAGATTGTGATGTCTAACTTACAAGGAAACATCACTGCACAAAGAGAACAATCAGCCTATTTCACCACTAACAATATGCCAAGTATACTGACAATAGCAAAGCATATCAAGTATACTGACAGAAGCAAAGCATATCAAGTATTGTTATGTCTAACTTCCACAACAGGAAACATCACGACACAAAGAGAACAATCAGTCTCTCTTCACCACTAACAATATGACATTGCGCATGCAGTCTGTAGGAAGCAATTCGTTACAAATTACGAGCTGCATAAGTCATTGTCATGATACAGAGAGATATGAAGTCAGAACCAAAAGGGAATAATCAGAGCGAGAAATCAAAAAGGCCACTGCTACTACAGAGTAATGATCATCACATGATTATCAAGAATGCACTGTGACAAGACATATAACAAAGCAATCCATCAAAAATGAAAAGGTAGCAAGCCAACAACGTATAAGACTACCTAATGGAGAAGAATTAAGTTATGATGAGAACACAATTTAAAAGGCACAATGGTATAGCCGACATGCCTGCATACATTCAAGAGTTTCACGCGGAGAAGGTTTGCAACTTCCGCAAGCGCTTAACAGCCGAGGAAGGGGTCTTCTTCAACACCTTCTTTGCAGACTTTGCTTTTGGCTTGGCCTTCTTCGCCGACGTGGAGCTTTCCTTTATCGGCCCAGGCCGAACTCCACTTTTTAGGGCACTCCCTCTTGGAGTAGCAGATGGTGGGAGCCTCAAGCACTGTGGTGGTAAAGGGGTGGGAGGGTTCCAAACTAGATTACTCTTCATCGAGAACCTCACTTTCTTACCACTCTTATCTCCATCCTGAGCAGGAACACTACCTTCAGTACCAACATCTCCACCAGAATGTTTTGATGACCTATCTGCAGATTTTGAGCGCTTCCTCTTCTTGACCACATTGGCAGTAACTGGTGTTGCCGGCATACCGGCTTCTGCAGCAGCCTTCTCAAACTGCTTTTGGAGATTGGACATCAAAGCCTCATCAAATGTAATGGCGTCAGAGTCATCGCCCATCTGCTGGTCCTCTGCAGTGGCATCTATACTCTGCTCACTGTCATCCCCTCCATCAACATCGTCAACCTTATTTTTCTTTTTCTTTTGTTTTTTGTCCTTCTTGTTCTTGTCTTTCTTCACCTTCTTCTCTTTCTTCGAAGCCTTGGCCTCCTCCTCCTCAGCTTCAACTGATGCAGCCTTCTTTGCCTTCTTCTTCTTCTTCTTCTTCTTTTCCACCTTTGCCTCATCCAAGTCCATGCCATTCTCTACCACTGCCACCATTGGCACCTGAGTGCCCTCAAACTCTGGCTCAGGAATCTTAACCCCAGACAGCTCCAATCCATTTTCAAGCTTAACAAAGGCATCCCTCAGCCCAAACACCACCTTGCGATTTCCCTGCACGGTGTCAGCCTTGGCCCCGATATCCAGGAACCTCTTGCTGAATCCAAACAGCAGGCCGACCTTGCCAAGCTTGTCATCCTCACTCCCCTTCTCCGCATCTTCCCCTTTCTTCTTCAACTCAAGCAGCTTGTTGCCGCTCACCAGAAACCTCTCAAACAAGCTGGACCTAACCTTACTCACCAGCACCCTGTCGGTCGACCTCTCCAGCACCGTGAAGAAGGGGGCCAAGAGCAGCTCCATCGACTGCAGGCCAATCGGAAGCACGGGCAAGAGCTCGTCGAGGAACGCATCGGCGACATGGTACCCGAGGCCCCGGCCGGTGGCGTTGTCGGATTCGGGGAGGATGGCCTTGTCGGAGATGACGGAGACGATCTGGGCGGCGACGTCGGGCGCGAAGGAGCGGGCGGCGAGGAAGAGGAAGGCGTGGTGGAGGAAGCGGCGGTTGAGGAGGTAGAACTTGTCGAGGCGGTGGACGTCGATGTGGGGCCACTCGCGGCGGATGGTGACGAGGTAGGCGGAGAGGAAGTCGGCGGCGGCGGCGGGGGAGGCCGCGGCGGAGACGGCGGCGGCGAGGCGGGCGGCGAGGTCGGCCTGGTAGAGCGGTTTGTCGGCGTGCCAGAAGCAGAAGAAGAGGCCCTTCCAGAGCTTGAGGAGGTCGAGGGCGGAGAGGTGCGGGCCGGAGGCGGGGAGGAAGTCGGCGAGGAGGTGGCGCACGGCGCGCTCGCGGGCGCCCGTGTTGCAGGAGGCCAGGCGGCGGGTGATGGCGGCGGCCTCCACGGAGGCGGAGGCGGCGGCGGCGGCCATCGGGGTGGGGGTGAGGGGAGGAGCAGGGGATTGTGGGAGGAAGGATTGAACCCTAGCTTTTGATTCCGGGGGGTGGAGGCGTTTGAAATGACCTCGTTTCGTTTTTTTATTTTCGGGTTCGGGTCGGATGCCCGTGTCGTGTAGGTGTAGGACGGAGACTGACAGGTGGGCCTGGAGATGGGGTTGTTTTAGGTGGATGCCGCCGCGATGCACCGGGACGCCGGAGGACGGGCAAAAGATTCGAACAATGGATTGGGTTTTCAAGTGCAGGTGCAGACCTTTACCCTCGAAAAAGTGCAGGTGCAGACCCCTTCTTTTTTTTTGAGGGGAGGGTGCAGACCTCTTAATATGGTCAAAATCACTGTTTTGATCTCTAATGCAAAGATATTTAGGGTTTGATCCATGTTTGAAAAATAATGAGATCTAACTCTTTTGCTATCGGTAGGGTAATACCCCTTGCGGTAGCCGCTGATCGCTCTACTCTCATTGTAGTTACCACTGCCACACGTATAAGTTGCTACTGCAGAAGTCCTCGGCGATAGCATTTATACCTTACCGTCAGGGGCCTTGGCGGTAGCCTCTGGATATGTAAATTGCTCGCACGATCAGCTAGTCGAGCCAACCATCTTCTTCGACGCGACGATTCACCCGAGGGATGTATTGTTCGCCAGCCGAAAGCTTCGGTCTTCGTACATGTTCAATAGCGGAGAGACACGATGGGACGGCTAGTCGTATGTACGCCTGCTGGCCTTAAACAAGTGTGGTGGGCAAGAAGTCCACTTCGACGTCCAGCATTCAAACTGGTTCCTCCACTCCCCTGGCCGGCACCACACACACACACACATGTTCCACTTTCTTCTTCCTCCAACTCCATTGCTTCTTCTCCCCATATCCATGACGACGAGCTCTAGGCTCTTGTGGGATAGAGGTCGATTCGTCGGTCGACCAACATCGATTACGGACTCCTCAACAAGTGATGACCCATAAATGTAGGGAATCGCAACAGTCTTCGAGGGTAGTGTAACCAATTTATAGGTTCGACACAAGCGGGGCCAAAGGATATTTATAAGCTTTGACAGTTGAGTTGTTAATTCAACCGCACCTGGAAAGACACTTGATTGGCAATAGTATATTAGTAGCAACGAAATGACGGTGGTAGGAGTGATTATGGAAAAAATAGTAGCAAGACAACAAAATAAAAAGGAACAAAGTAAAAGATCTAGTAACCAGCAGGATTAAAACACTGAAGCCTAAGGGATGGATGATCAGGCGTGCATGAATAAGATAGATCATATAATAGCCATAAGATGGGGGACTACACAAAAAAAAATCATCTAAGCATATATCAAACATTAGACATTATCCCAAAGGTAGTTGTATGTGCTTGCAATATGAAATTGCACAACATCTTTTGTCCTACCATCCCGTTTTCATCAAGGCCAAAATGAACTAGTAGAGATTAAGGTGTTCCTGTCAAAGAGCACCGGAACAAAGCATTAATAATCTATGGATACATGTAATCCTCAAGTTATAGTTCATCCCCTTTAGTGTCCCAAACTGTCACCAATGAGATCACCGGTTCCAGACTATAACACGTACATACAACCTATAGATAGGATCAAAAATATCGGAAATAACTTTTGGATCTCGAGCTCCATGGCTCCCTTAATTTTGAAAATTCAAAAATCTAATTTTTAGGTTTCAAAAAATCAGAAAAAATACACACACATACATATGGCTGTATATTACTTGTTTGAAAAGTTTCACAATGAAATATGTTTGTATGTGAGCTACACAAAAATGCAAAAAACTTGTATTTCTAGCACGCGTACTATTCACTATTGAGGTACATGAATTTATCTCTTTTGTGTAGCTCACACCATTGCGTATTTCATCATGAAACCTTCCACAAATATGATATACACCTCAATGTTCACGCATATTTATTTTTTAGATTTTTTTTAATCTTAAAAATATGTTTTCCGAATTTTCCAAAAAACGAGCTCACTGGAGCTCAGGATCCAAAAATCCCCACTACAAGAATATGAATATACTCATGAAGATATAATAAGTTCAGATCTGAAATCATGGCACTCGGGCCCTAGTCTCAAGCATTAAGATCAACAAGATGCAATAAAAGATGATAAACACAAAAGTAGATGATAAACAACATGTCTCAAACAATCCGAAGAACTATTACACAATAAATCTCATCCAATCCCTACCAACCCCTTTGCCTACAACAGGGTATTACTAACACATAGATGGGTGAAACATGTATGGTTGATGGAGTGGTGACGGTGATGATGATGGCGACGAATTACCCTCACTAGAGGTCAAAACAACCTCCAAATTAGCTCTCCCGAGGAAGAACAAAGGTGGTGGTGGCTCCATGACGAAAACTGGAAATATGAGCGATGTTTTCAGGGTTTCGCGTTCGGAGGAAAAGAATAGGCCAAAGGGAGCCATGGGGATGACCCCACTTGGCCAAGCGGACCGGGGGCATGGCCTGCCCTTGGTCGCGCCTTTTGGTCGCCTAGACCAGGGGCAACCCCCCTCCGGGCCTCTTTCTGGCTCCGCAGGTCTTTCAGCAAGTTGGATTTGTTTGGGATTTTTCTAAGAAACTTTATTTTCACCTTTTCCTACATAAAAACATACATACATGCAACTCTGCTGAAAATAGTGTTAGTCCGGATAGTTCCACTTAAATCATGCAAGAATGAGGCAAAACAATAGCAAAAGTGTTTGCAAAGGTAGATACGTTTGGGAAGTATCAGCTCCCCTCAAGCTTAGCATATTACTTGTTATAAGCAATTCAGTTCAACGAACTAAACACAATAAAAAACTTTGACAAACACATTTGCTTCATATGATCCATACTATGATTAGATTTGGAAGTACTCCTTCCATTCCAAAATAACTTTTACTAAGGATAAGAAAGTTATTTTGGAGCCGAGGGAGTACAAGATAAATGCTACAAAGATAATCCAATTAGCAAGCATGCTAAATCATGAAAATATCACAAAGAGCTAAGAATGAATAATATGCAACTGAAAATTACTACAAGATTGCAATGCTCGTAACCCAAGAATAATAGAGTTTATCTCGCTTGCCCCCATAAGTGAAGAAAAATATGAATGCAGAGACACCTCTGAAGTATTAAAGGAGACAAGATATAAATATTTTAGAATGAGCAATATCACAATAATGTATAAGACAATGGTACTTTGGGACAATGCACATTATACTCAGAATGACAATCAAGCTCTCTATGTTGGTGCTTTGAAAGAAGAAGGTGATGACTCTCGAACCGTTACTTTTGAAGGCAAAGTTGAATACCCATGGTCGGAAGCAAAGACTAAACATGTATCAGAGCTCACTGCTTAAATCAAAGATAAATTGTTTTTTGAGAGTGTAACTTTCCAGCCAACGTTTACGACAAGAGTTCTCAATATCTTCCATGCCAACTACATTAACGACGGTTCCCATGTTTTTTAGTTTTCTTATACTTCCCCTCCACTAAACAAACGCAATACATGGCTAGCCGCATCCGCGAATGCCCTCTAATACATTTAGCCAACCGGGGGGAGTGTAAGTTTCATTTTTATAAACCATTTAGAACTAGGCATTCTTCAAATTAGCCTCGGCCTCACAAATTTGACTAGTTAAAACTTTGTCAACGAGTAAAACATCTTTAGCATGGAAGATATTTTTCACCCTACCGCTCTATGAGCTTGTACAGGTACAAAAACACTACTAGGATAATGGCCTCTAGCAGCGCGGGGTACCCGCGCTGTAGATAACGCGCTGCTGCTAACTTCCATCTACATCGTGGGGGGCCCGCGCTGTAGATAATCTGTAGTTAGCAGCGCACCTCCTGGTGCCCGCGCTGTGGGTGTGTGTGTCCATTTGCAGCGCGCCTTCCAACCCCACGCTGTAAGTGCTAATTTGCACTCAGGCTAGCCGCGCTGCTACTGGTCTCAGGACCCGCGCTGCTGATATTTTCATATATTTTTTATTGTTTTATCCTGATTAATTTCTTTGTATTTATACAGTTTTTTATATATTTCCGCATATAAAGTAACATCACACAAGTAGCAGCACACAGATTGGTTGTGATTCAACATATTACAATTATCAACATACTGACCAACACATCAATCATGAAATATACAAATCTCCAATACAATTCATACATGCATGTTTCACGATGGATCGAAACTACAATATTTTGCTATACAAGAGAAAACTCATCGCGATAAAAAAGAAAGAAAATAGGAGGTAGTATTTAAGCCCGTTTTTATTTCTCTCGACATCTAGTACCGTGAACCTCAAGTAGCTAGCTTCGGCCTCGCTTTTGCTTTGGAACCCTTTGTAGATGCAACCTGTGAAGCGGTTGACTTGGGCGTGACACTCCGACCACTCATCGTATACTTCCGGACGCCTTCCAATGTACATGACATACCACTTCTTCTTCATCGATCTATATGTCAGAAAAAAAACTCAAAATATATCGATGATATAATATAACAAAGGAACATGAATAAAAGAGTTAAAATGTTATCAAATACAAGCGACCACATAGTAAAACATAACAAAGTTCACCGTACCCAAACTAGAGCGCTACACAAGTTTAAAATAACCGATTACATCACAAAGTTCATCGTCGATAAATTCAAAGTTTCGCTCTACACAAAAGAGACAATCTCGTCATCGTCAATCATCACTTTCGAATATCTGGAAGGACGCAACCTAGCTTTGTGAAAGGCCTTGGGTCTTGACCCTGCCACATCAACCTAGTGTCGACGGATTCACGGGACTGTGGCCCCGCGTAGAACATGCCATCCTTCTCGACGACATCTTTCATGATGATCGTCGCGAGCGAATTTTGGATGCGATAGAATTCAAGTCTAAGGGCATCATCCTTCGTGCTTGCTAGGTTATTGGCCCAGTAGATGACATGTCTATCGGATCCAGTTTTCATTTTAAGAATTTGTTGACCCCTTTTGAACTCATTCATATGATGGATGACGTAGAATTCATCCTTCTCACTTGTTGTCGGTTGCTGGAGGCAGCAGAAGTTAGTATCATGGCCGAAACATGCAACACCTTGTTTCTTTTTGTGGGATCTGATGTATCCACCCTTGTTTCCGAAGGTGAAGAGAGCTCTATCGAGAACTTTTTTGATGTGGGTATAGTCTTTCTTCTTCTTGTTCTTGGTTGAGTTCAAATAGAATGCGTGAGATACTTGCGGGAATAATACGATAAGGATGCAATGCTCACTGCGTAAAAATAAGTTAACAGCAAATTAGCATCCATATGCGTACGTGCAAAGTAATAGTTGGATGCATTAATAAAGTGTCTTACGAATCACTTACATGGGATGATACGACAGAAGAATAATCTCCTTGTCCTTATTGTCCAACATGAATTTTGTGATGTACTGCTCAGCTCCCTTGCGTTCCTCGTCCCCCAGATTCAAGAAGCTCTCAGACATGTGGTATGGGTCCGCTACCGCTATTTGTGAGAGTTCCTCCTTCTTCACCAGGTAGTTCAGATGTAGCGCATAAAGGCGGACGAAGGTAAAATTGGCCCGTTTCATGTGTAACATCTCGAAGATGTAATCAAACCGAAGAAAGATCAAGTCAGCGGGGCTAATATGGTTGAAGTCTAAGCCTGAGGGCACCTTAGCCGTGTAAAGCGGGTATCCTGCTGTGCCAGTAGGGGATCGAAGAAGATTTAACTCCGTAGACAAGACATGGTCGTGCGGTCTCCTAATCTCCGGCGTTAAGCCCTTGAGGGCATTCGCCGGTAGCATCGGCCTACCCGCTATATGGAGCACCGGCGCATCACGAACCGGTAAACCGTCGTTAACCCGGGTCACCGGTGGCGGCTGGCTCATGGAAGCAGCATTACCGCCTTTCTTCCCTCTCTTACTATGCTTTGTCTTCTTCTTTGTCCCAGGCGCAGGTTGTGTTTCAGCAAAACCCGCACGAATGCCCGTTAGCATTGTGTTCGGGCTTAGTATGTTTGGTGGCTGCTCGGTTGCTTTGTCCTGGGCATCAGGAGGCGTGTCCTCCAGGGAGCATTTTCCGAACTAAGACTTCTTGCACTGAAGGCTAGCATGTTCCTTTTGGGTTTGGTCGGGCATTTCGTGAATTTCATCAAGATCCATTCCTCAAGGTTGAGCTCAAAATCATCATCAGGTTGAGCGTCATCATAGGTATGGTTGAGGTTGAGGTATTGATCAGGGTTCGCATCCTCCATGTTATCAGGTGATGGATCCGCGAGGGCGGCATGATGAGCCACCGGGACTGTTGAAGCTCCTTCATGTCTGCTGCCATGATCGCCCAAGCCAAAGGATGAGAACTGCATAGGTGGAGTAAAAGTGGCATTACCTTGGGTCGGCGTCGCACCGGTAGGCTCCGCGCGGATAAGCAACTTCGTCCACAATATCACCCTTGGATCCTCCAAGATCGTCCGGTCGTACTTCTCCCGTACCAGGAACGGGAAGAGGCAACTTAGAGTACTCGTTTGATAGCAAACGAGACACAATAACTTTGAAGACGTCGTCGGGCATGGCGGCGTGGTGGAAGACCCGGTCCAATGGATTCATGAGTGAAGCCTTCGCAACATCCACTACCTGGTCGTCGACGTTCAATAGGAGGGTGCATGGAGTATCGTTGCCCTGTGAAGACATGTGCGGCATCAGATATCGAATGTCAAAGAAATGGAAGATCGAATATGTTGATGAGCGCGAGACGCGTAGTTACCTTGATAGCTTCGAGCTCAGCTAATGGGGAAGGCCCGTGGGGCATGCCAGAGCCACAGGAGGGGCTGCTATGAGCGACAGTGGATGGTGCGACGAGTTCGTGACCGGTTGCATGTGCGGGTGCGAAGCCGGTGTTCGCCGAGTTACTCCCGATGAAGCTAGGAAGGGGAAAATGATCCGCGTTGGGATTTTCTTTCGTCCACTTCTGCATAGCTGGCACCAAGGCAGAAAATGAGATTTAAGCTCTTCCCTGGCCTCTTCTCTCGCTGCAGCTACGACTGCCGCGACCAGGTTAGCCTTGTTCTGTTCCGCCTCAGCCTTGGCCTCTTCTCTGGCCTTCCGCGTGGCTTCCTCGACCGCCTTGTGCACAACGTCAAGGGTCACTGTGTTGAGCCTTCTTCTGTGCTTACGTCTCCTTATCCTCCTTGTAGTAGTAGTTTTAGGAGGCCCCGACTCCGGCGCCGGCTACACGTCCATACTCCGGCGGGTCATGCAAGGGCTTTCCCTTCACTTTGTTCAACGCCTGGTTGAAAGCGGTGTCCCACGCGTACTTCGACGTCTGAAACAATGACTCGCTTTCTGATGCAAGTCGTATACGCTCCCTCTACAAAAAGATCGACGTGAACCGTTAGCGACTTGATCATTAGAAGCTAATTAAGGTGGTAAATAATTTTTTTTACCATTTCTTTCATGACATTCAGCGTCGGGGTGTCCGTGTCCATTCCCAGGTTACCGGGTCTCTTGTGTACCGGGCCCTAAAGTAGTCACGTGCGAGCGGATCCTCGAACTCCTCCCAGGGATCTGGCTCCCGCGGACCTTCCGGACGTGCCGCGTCCTCCTTATCCCACACTCGCCTCTTCCCGGTGTAACCACGGCTTCCGACGCGTGGGATCCCAACGTTCTTCTTCTGAAGAACCTTGAAATATTCCGACCTCGCATGGGTTTCAGGGTCGTCGCAGTGAGCCTTGAATTTTTCGTAGTCTTCTTCCTTTATAGAGGGAAGTGACGCTTGATCGTCTCGTACGATGAACCTTCTTTAGCAATCTATATTTTCACCATATGTTTCCAGTTGCTCAAGGCTTTGCTACACTTCTTGAGGGCTTTTGCATTTATTCCTTGCATATTGTCATCTTTCCACGGAAGGACTTTTTCATATTAATTTGTTTCTCATTAGGAAGTTTATGTTTATTTATGGTTTTAATTTTTTTGGATATGCAATATATCGTATTATTCATATATCAAAGATGTTATTTTCTTCGTATAGATATCTTACACTGGAGATTACACATATCTGCTAATTATAGCTCTTTGACATACGCTTCCATGACATGGAAATTCCTACAGAGCAGATTTATTATCATTTTGACGAATACATATTAAACATGACAATATATGTTAGTTTTGTTAGCAGCAAGCCTTAAATATTTCTATAAGCAGTCTACTTACCGTAAGCTTACTTACACTTAGATTAGATACATCCATGTTAATTCAGATTCACGCTTTCAGAAAATATATAGGCTTATATATTGTTGTCGTTTCTGCTGTTATATATTATATACATCATCACAATGGTCAACTCTTAGTGTAGACTTATCTACATACTAGTTACTTGATGCTTAGATCTTCTACATTTTTTTTTAACTTTTAACAGAACTTGTCTACTCTTATTACAGACATGCAATAATGTGTATTACAGCCCGGAACATAAGCTGATTGCTAGAATGTTAGATGGCTGACTTTGTTGCTGCTCCTACCGGCTCCCAACATGTTTGCATCATGTTTGGTGTTTGCCCGTGCATTACAGATTTAGACTTTAGTCATAATAGATGTGTTGTAGCCTTGTAGGCGTTTCTAAGATTCCTACAGATTATACTAGACTAGATAGTTGCTTAGCTTGGGTTGATGTGTCCACCCATATATTCAATCATCAATGCTCTACGAATACTCACTTGTGATCTCATATACTTGTTGACTTGTCATCAAACACTTTGTGATATTGTATATGATATATGCATGGATGATCTTCTCGTATGTGTGATGATATTGTGATATATCAAACTTTGCGTTGATAATTTGGACTTGTATATCGTAATTATCTTTGTATTTTAATTGATGAAATAATAAAAATCAAATAAAAATAAATAAATATTATTGTGTCTTTACCATCTACGAGCAAATGGCAAAAAAAAAGCAGACGGCAAAGCCAACCTACCATCAGTATATGGTTGGCAGACGACAAAGAAGCCAACTTTGGCGTCCGCTTGTGGACGGAAAAGCCTACCGTAAGATCCTTAACATGGTTAAGTCACTCACTTCGCCGTTTTCTTGCTCAGAATGGCGAACTGCAAAGTCCTTTACTGTCGGTCGATTTAAAGCAGACGACAAATGACCTCTTTGTCTTGAGGATTTGTGGACTTTGCCGACAATCCTGGTAGACGGAAAATCAGCTGGTTCCTGTAGTGTGAAGCTTTTGAAGTTTGACTTTAAGCACTTGAACAACCAACTTATTTTCATCAACCTAACTCTCTTTTAATTGTATTAGCATTTGTAGGATTCAATGTGATCTTTAATCACTTAAATAGAAAATGAAACCTTCGGGATTGACCAACATTTATCCTTATTATCTTGAGGGTTTCATTTCCGCATTTTTATTCGTGTATCTAAATTGAACATTTTTTGAAACATATACTATGAATAGTCATTATTTTTAACGAGATACATGTTATTGTAAATTACCAAAATCATTCAGGGATTATATGCATTTTCAGATACGACCTGGTCCGCCACGAGAGGCACGTGATGGTCGGTCGGAATTGTCGCTAATCGCGCCCTTCCTCGCTAAAAAAGGACGAGGACGAGGACGATGGCACATATCGATGAACGTACTATGGGGGCACTTGTACAACGCACATGAGATCATCGTCCACGATAAATATTAGTTTCTAAGTTTTAATTAGTTTATTGGATAAGATATAGTTGAATCTATGCAAACTATGTCTGAATTTCAATAAAGCCTATCTAATTCGTACAAATTTGTTTGAATCTATCCGATTTGAATGAAAATGTTTGCAGACGTATATGCCCTACAACGGTTGATCGACTCTACCATATTATTATCCGCAAACTGGTTAAGGTCATTTTAGCATCGTTTGGAAAAGGAAGTGGAAAGCCGCACCACGTGCTCCGTGGATTTGACAGGACGCACAACTGGGATGAAACGTGTCGGTATGCCCGTATACCTTCCCGAGCGTTTGGCACACCGAGCTGCACAACATGGCACGACACGACAAGCGCTCGTTGTGGTCGCCATACAGTAGCGACCGACCGTAGTCACCTGGTTTTGGCCGTTGTTGCCCGACAAGGCGCCAGTGCGGTGCGATGGAGAGAGCCACAGTCAAGTCCAGGTCAGTTCTCTCTCCTACTGCCAGCATGGGCCCATCGCCAGGGATCAACAACACAAGTTGCGCCGGGCTGGGTGTGGCGACCAACCCATCTTGGCTTGCGTGCGTGCGCCTTTGATACCACCCCACCCACCCCCACTCCCGAGGCCCAAAACCCCTCCTTCCATTCCATCCCGGCAGACGACGGCGCATCTCTCCGCGATAGGTCTGTTCTCTCTCTCTCTCCCTCCCTCCCCCCCTCTCTCTCTCTAACCTCCATCCGGCCTCTGTAGGCATCTGTCAACCAGGAGGACCAGAGTCGGACCATAGGCCGGGAAAAGAGGGCGATCGCCTAGGGCCCTCAGAAAAGAAGAGCCAAAGTGGTAAAAAATATATATAACAATCACTATGCTATTGTTCATTACACATAATGAAATATTAATACTCACTCTATTAATTTTATATGGCACTTTTTTTCAAAAATCGCACAATTTTGACCATGGTTTTTTCACCTATAATATGTATAAATTAATATCAATATATATAACAAAAATATTACCCAAAACAAAATGTTGTAATGATGGTAGAAAACACATTTTCATAAGTGCATAACAAATAATAAAATTTACATATGAAAACAAATTAGAATGCACATATTATATATTTGTTGTTGTTACTCTAAGCATTGTTGTTTCAATACAAAGTATGTACATTTTTGTGATTTTTTTTGTTGGCACACAAAAAAAGATTAAAAATGAGATCATTGTCTGAGTTTTTATTATAAAACTTTCTATAATATGCTTACTTAATCATATACTAGAAAGCACTATTGTGATATTTATTATTGGATCATTCTTTTTAAGGATCTTTATCATAAATTGTACTCTCTCCCTTCCTGAATATAAGCTATATTATTTCTTTCAAAAATTCAAATTTGTAGATAAATATATCGATATAAATTATACCAAATTTGTATCATCACATTCATCTTGAAACGTATTTTCATATTGTATTTATTAGATATTATAGATGTGGACTTTTTTGTATAAGTTTATTCAAAGTTAAAGAAAATGACTTTGTATCTTGGAAAGGGAGAGTATAAATTATATATTATAGAAAAATATAGTTCGACCTAAAAAGTTGTTACAAATTTAATTTTACTATTTTTGTATGATATCCAGTACAGATATAAAACAAAAAAAACAAATATTTATTAACTCTAATACACTACCATGTGGTTAAACAATGTCAACAAATAATAATTTTGTTTGTAAGACTATAACATGCTAAAAATAAGACCTATATAAGTATAAAAATTTAATACAAATTTTTTGTATCGGTTCACCTCGGGCCCAAAATTACATTGGATTAGTCCTAAGGAGGACACTGGTCACCATCTCTGTCGGTTTTGTGACCAGTGCGACGCCAGCGGTCGGTATAGCTCCCCACCTTGAAAGTGATGTGACTTAGTACTAGTCTGTCAGAATTAAGCTATTCACCATTCTTACTACAAAATGGACACATTAGTTGTTGGAGAAAATTCATTATTGTTTGACCGATTGTAAACTGATAGATCTTTATTTGAATATAGGATTTGCCAAAACATGAGCTGGAAGTGGAAGCAACGGTGGATGAGTTCAGAACTTTTGTCAGAAAGAAAAAGAAACGTGTACGGAGTGTTGCGTCATTCTGCTTTGGTCAGAAAATTTTGGCGACTCCACTAGATGAAGCTGTAAGATCTTTTTCTTCTGAACCTTATATAACAAGAATTTGATAATGTATTTCTACTCTATAGGATGGACTCAAGCAATAGATAGTTATTGAATCTAAATAAGTTATATTGATGATCTTGAATCTTTGTTGGTAATTGATTTTATTTTCTTTTTACAAGGGCTTTATTACAATGCAGATGTCATTTCATATGACCGAAATAATGAAAGGTTCTGTTTCCATTATTCAACTGATGTGTTGTGACAACAGTGGCTATTTCACTTTGTTTCGGTCAACACCCAATTACTCCCTGATGAGAACATCCCTACTACTGTTACACCCACATCCTCACCAACTACACATATTGGACCAGTTACTAGAGCACGCGCACGTCAACTAAATTACCAGGTACTTTCGTTTCTTGCGAATCCTTCTAATGTTCATGAACATATGATGCTGCCTAAATTAGATACTTTTGTTTTGCTTATGAATGAAGGACCTAGCATGGACAAGAATGATGGTCATTGGAGCGGGATCAAGCATGGAAAAGAAGGTGCGCGCACGGAAAAGGACAATGGAGCTTCCAGTGGTGATTTTCACACTTTGAAGCCACCATAAGAAGTGCATGAAGTCTTGGACGAAATGCTCGAGATGCCACTTCATTATTTTCGTCCAAGGAGAATTATAGGTGCTGCGTCACCTTAATATTGGGTTGGGCCCATGTAATTTCGAAATACCACATTATAGGCTGTTTTTAGAGTCCGTATGTGTGAGGAAACCGAGTTAGGGTTGTTTTCGGACCCCACCTCCAAGGGGTCACGAAAATCCCCTCTGTTTCCCCATATATACATCCCTTAGAGTGTCGTTTAGACTTGGGTTTTAATTAAATTTAAGTTAGCCATAGCAGCAACTTCGAGTTCTTCGTTTGTGTCGTCCGACCAGGCCAAGACCGCATTGGAACCCCAACTTTCGTCAATCATTCATCTTATATTCGCAATATCCAGATTGCAATTCTTAGTTCTTGCTTGTTCTTTCGATTGCTTGCAGGAATTAGACCTTCGTGGTCAGGTTGATCGTGCATCCGCGGGATCAATAATCTCTCGGAGTTGGTTTAGCGATCGCTAAGGCGCAACATCTTCGCACGTTCGTAGTCGGGTCGTGAAAGCCGTCTCCACCATAATCGATCTCCATCATCTCATCGAAACATCGGGACATCTTCGCCTCTATCATTCCCAGGATCCAAAACGAAGATATGAGAAAGGGTTTTCTGGACTGTTAAGAAAGCTCTGCTTACCAACATTGCTGTTTGGACACATCACCGAGCTAAACCACTATAAGGAATCATACACGAAACTGTAAGTTTCAACGCTGCTTCTTTATTCCAATCTATAAACCTGAAAATACATTCCGCCGGTGTTATTACAATTCTTTCATTCTTCTCACTGTTTACACAGGAAACATGTTGCGATATCAGAAGGTTTTCTGGAGCGGATGAGTGACAAATAGATGACTGTGAATGAGAACAGTCAAGACATATGTCGTACTCAGCTGCGTCCTCTGCAGTCTACAGGAGAGGAAGAGGGGGACGAAACAGTAAATATAATGCAAACAATATACAACACAGATGCATTTCTGCAGTGTTGGAGGCATCTGATAGGTGTGTGGACAGCGTATTCGGATTCGTGATATTTTTCTGATCATTTTTCATATATAAATTATTTTCATCTGAGCTATGGTTATTTTTCTACGAATTTCCAAACTTTAAATATTTTCTAGAATTTCTAGATTTATTTAATTCAAAAATAAATGGATAAATTGCTAAGTGTACACAGGATAGTGCACACAGGCTATGAGGCTGCCAGGTGGGGACAGTTGATTGGGTCAACTGCCCAGTCAACAGAGGCGTTGGTCAGACAAAAATAGGACCTGACTTGAACCACTTACAAAAGATTTAGGACCTAGATATGCATTTTGAAATAATTATGACCTTACTTGAATCACTTACAAAATATTTAGGATCTAGATATGCATTTTGAAATAATTAGGACCCAAATGACACCGCGAAAAAAAAATTAGGACCGCCGGTGCATTTAACTCCTGATGAATATTTATGGCTGGGTACAGAATTCACTGCTTACAAGATCAGAGGTGCCGAGTTTGGGGAAAAGGGTAAGATGAGCCAGGGTTCTAAAAGGAGTAGGTAGCCGTCGCCGTCGCCGTGCCGTGTCTTGATCGATCTTCGATGCCTTCCTTCTGTGATCGGGAGCCCTTAAATAGCTGTGACCTGGTTCAACCATTGTGGACCAACAATTCTGGAGTTGGTCTTTCTCTTACGCTTGCTCCCTTGCTGGGCCACCTGTTGTTGGGGGTTGGGCTGGTCCTGGGCTTCTGGCCAGCCGTCAGTAGAGGTGCTGACACCATGCCCCCAGACATAATTGCACGAGACGGGACAGTCAAGTGCAAAAAAGGATCCTACAAGCATCAGTATTCTCCATTTAACTTGCCAACAAAGACGCAAGCAACAAAAAAAAACAGGAAAATATATGTGCATACCTCTCTCATGAGTATTTGGCAGTCATCCCTGTTGTGAAGGAAGAGAATGTTGCGACGATAGTCCACAACATCTCATGCAGCGACCACACCGTATACCTTCAGTGGCCACCCAAGGGCATAGCCTTCTGTTTCTTTGACTTTAATAGAGTAGATCTGCATGGTCCTCCCAACTTCAGGACCCATTCGGGTGTGGCATGTTATGTAGTGGGTACAGCCGTACAGAGCATGGGGCACAATATTGCTGCATGCAACCAAGTGAAGTATGTGTTAGAAATTTAACGTGAAGTAACTAAAGAGTGCATAGATTGCTTTTACTATACATTCAAGAAGAATCAATCTGAGTAGAGTAGATCTATACGCTTGAGAATGAATTGGCTTCGTAGAGACATGCAGCAAATGGAAGAAGAAAAGCAAACTAACTAAGACCATATCACTAGCACATTTACTCACTTGGGTCTTTGAAGCTGGCAACGTTACCGGAACTATCTTCCCAGTTTTCACGGTGGGCATTGAAATAAAACTCCCCAGCCTTCTTCTCTTCCTCATACGCATTCACAACCTTCCCATCTTTATCCCCGTCCTCTATCTCCTCATGTTCCCTTATCGATTCTATTGCCGTTGTTAAATCTGGCACCCATTGACCAAGCCGGTTGAAAACCATAGAGATAAACTTCATTGTCGAGCAATAGCGTGTGAAGGGCTCACGAATAAGCATGCATATCTCTAATTTTTTTGGTTCTGTTGAGACTAGCTGGCCCAAGTCGTTCCACAGCTCATCAAACTGCCTTGAGAGCAAACCTAATTTGAATCTGACCATCGGCACCACCCCCGCCGTCTCAGTCTCTGCCTTTGCCTCCTCTTCAATCACTGCCGTCGTAATGTGACGGCAGATGCCATGGGGATGGTTAAAGAGAAGGGAAAGACCGAGGTGACTGTCGATGGTACCGGAAATGGGAGTGGGGACAAGCACAGTGAGACACCGCGATGTACCCAGGTTCAGGGCTCTCGTGAGAGATAATTCCCCTACTCCCGATGAATGCTATGAGCAATAACTCGGGCTACAATGGTGCTCCTAGAGCTGTATGAGAGGAAGGAGAAGATGGCTCATGGCTCTACTCTCTCCCGCATCTCCTAGTGGTGGGTGGAATGAAGTTATCCTCTCTCTCTCGCAGGAGGAGGTCCCGAGGTTCTTATAGGCCGAACCCGGGTTACAACGGTAACTGTACAGTGGGGTGGGACCCGACTGTAAGCCTCTGGGATCCAACTGGGGGCCGCCGACTGCGGGCTTTCCGGGTGCCAGGCTCGGAAGGCTGCTTGCCTACCTTGTCGTGGGAATCTCGTAGCCTGTAGGCCATGAGAGTCCTAGCAAGTAGGCCGACAATTACCTCGAAGTCTGGTCTTGTCCACCGTCTTGTCAGTCCGGGCGTGGATGGGCAACCGTCATGCGCGTGAAAGATCGAGGATGTGGGGACAAGCCCTCTTCTCCTTCCTCTCATACAACTCTAGGAGCACCATTGTAGACCTAGCTTAAAGGCATAAAAGAAAGCGCTTTCGGGAGGCAGCCCGCAACGAATTTAGGTTTTTCTTTTTTCTTTTTTGTGTCTTGATGTTTGTTACTACTGTAGCAACATCATTGTATCTTTATTTTTCAGCTTTGTGCCCAGTTATAGCCTCTTATGATAAGGGAAGCAAAAGTTGTGACATGCTGTCCAGAAAACAGATTTTGTCCCTTGACAGAAAAATTTGAATCAAATCACAATATCATCTTTTTGATCTGAATTTTTTTGAAAGCGTGCTCTATACAATTGTGAAACTTTCGTATGTTCTGAGTTTTTTGATTTGAGTTGCAGAAGTGCCTCTAAAAAATTCTTTACTACCTGCTATTCTGTTTTTCACAGATTCTGCCACGTTTTGTCTCTCCTAACTTTTGCAAACCTTAAGCTTGCTTTTTCTTTGCAAAAACTTTTTGGCACTCTTTAGAAACAGTAGCTCTTCAAGAATATCTTTATATCCAGTGGGGAAAAATTATTTTATTAAGGGCACTAACCTCTCTAATCAGCTTATGATGAGTTATGTATGAAGGGAGTTTTCAAGTGTGCGATGGAAGATGATAAAAGAAGATCCAGGAGTGTCAAGCGCTCAAGCTTGGGGATGCCCCCATGCATCCCCAATAAATATTCAAGGAGACTCAAGCGTCTAAGCTTGGGGATGCCCCCGTGCATCCCCTTCTCCATCAACAATCATCAGTTCGTCCTTCGTCTCACTATATTTTTATCACTTCATGCGTTATGTGCTATGCTTGGAGCGTCTCGCTCTTAGGTTTTATTTTTAGTTTTATTTAGTTTTGCTTGCTGTTCATAACAAGTTAGACCCCGTCTTACTTTGTGTGGGAGAGAAACACGCTCCACTTTCAAAATCTAGAACACATCATAGGATTTTTCCTGCTTATCTTTTTGCTGTTGTGTGTTCTTTATCTTTTCATAGCTGCTGCCATGTTTAGTTTTAGTCTTAGTTTGTCTTTAGCAAGAGCCTTGTCTTTTGTTTAGTCTGTTGCTGGAACTCTTTTTAGTATTCATGTTTATCTTGTTAAAGAGAGTTGGTTGTTGCACTGAGTTGTGTTTTGTCTTGGAAGTAGGTAATTGAGGTTGCTATTTAATTCTAGTAGTAACTTGCAATAGTTTTGAAGTTTTGATGTGAGTAATGTTTGAACTTTTGGTGTCAAGAGCTCTAGCCTATTAGTGATAGGTGTCGTATTTTGGGCAATCCGTGTGTATTTTCAAAACCTACAAAACTAGTTGAGAACTCTAGCTACTAGATGGATCACTACTCTTTAGAGGGATCGAATATTGGAGTACACTCACGTACCATGAGTCGAGGATGCGCAAGGATAACCAAAACCCCATACACTCCTCCTCGGGGTACTTGTCTCTTTGTAAACCTCCTTATTAGATTGAGAGTTACTGATAATAAGTGCATGAGTTCTTCGGACTAATGGAAGTATTGAAAGTTGACACTTCCACCTTCCCATATTTTGCTAGCCTCTCCCGTGCCGTGCATTGCCTTCTTCTCACTCCGAGAGTTGGTGTCCACCTTCGCCGGTACATCCAAACCCTTGGCATGATACGCTCTGTCATCATAAAACTCCTTATATCTTTCCTCAAAACAGCCACCATACCTACCTATCAAGGAATTTCCATAGCCTTTCCGAGATATATTGCCATGCAACATCCACCTCTTCATGACTTGATCTTCATGTCATACATGTTCCTGCTACACTGGCAGCGACATACATTGCATACATCATGATAGTTACATCTTCTTTATGATTTTGAGTACCTTGTAAAGTGTGAAAGATCTCCTTTACCTTCTTGTAAAATAGAGTGTTGCCCTTAAGTGAGGAAAAGATCCCAAAGTGGACACAATAAAATATCCCAAAGAGGACAAATGAGAGTTAAATAGAAAGAGCCATTGAGGCCACAAAAAAATACAAAAAATAGAAAAAAGAGAAAAATAAATAAAAAGAGAGAAAGGGGCAACACTACTATCCTTTTGAGAGATCCACACTAGTACTCCCTTTATATCCTTGTACTCCATAGAGATGATCATTATGCATATAGATATGTGGGGACCTTCACACTATAGAACTTGGCTTGCATATTCCAAGGATGAGCCTCCTCAAACGAGCTCTAGGTCTTCATGAGCGAGCAAGTTAGATGCACCCCACTAGTTCCATTGGAGAGCTTCCTAGCTCGTATGTGCATCCATTGCATGGCAATCCCTACTCCTCACATCATATCTATCATTTGGCATCTCTTGCCTATGATTGTCCTCATTGATGTGAGCCTTTCTCACCCTTTTTGTCTTCCTCCTCCACACTATTTCTCTCTTTGCCATCCAAAGTGTCAACTCTCGTGCTTACGCTCATCCATTGCATGAGTGCTGAAAATATTGAAAAAGGAGTGGATCAAATTGACTTGTACCTGGCTAGTGGTCTGGGGACGAGTCAAGATAAGATTCCAGAAAAAGACCAAGTGTGAAACTTTAGTAGATTGAGTTCTCAACAAATAAATGTTTTTTCTCGTATTCCCTATCCCCCTTCTTGCACTCAAACACCATTTGGAGACATTCGAGTCACGGACAGCGAGAGCTCTTGCACCTAATGTTCTTTTGTTACTTGTTTCAATGCTAATATAGACTCTTGCATGTTATGACTTGAATTGAATCTCTAACCTTGATTGCTTTACCTTTCAAAGTTCTTATATGGTTGCTAGCATGTCACCACAGAAATTATGCCGTTACCATTTACCTACTCGAGGACGAGTGATGACGGCTTCTCGCCCTTCGTTGGTAGGCCCCAAGTGGAAGGCGTGATGCGGTACAACAACAAGTTTTCCCTCAGTAAAGATACCAAGGTTTGTCTCCAGTAGGACTCCAGAGATGATAAGTATGTGTCAGCGGCGCAACTGACGCGGACCTGCACACAGACACAGATAACTTTGCTCCCAACGAAGTTCAGAGAGGTTGTCAATCTCTCCGGTCTTGTTGTTCACAAATGATAAAACGCAAGGGGATAATGATAGCAACTTGAAAGTAAATGCAGAAAAGTAAATATAGCTTGGAAACAATAATGAGGATATGGACCGGGATACGTGATGTTCGCTAGTGATGTCTCTCTCCCAAAAGACGATAAAAATGCTATGCGAGGTAAACAAATTACAAAAAGGCAATTGACAGGATTAAGAACGCACCGCAATGCTAACTATGCTACAAAAGAAAGGAAGAGGTTCGAAAGCACGGGCAGTACGCAAAGTAAGTAGACCGAAATCTATCTTCATCTACTACTAATCATCAACCTTGAGATATCTATCCAGAACATCTCGCTGGTATTAAGTTGCGAGCCCCACCCAAAGTGCAAACCCAAAGCAACAGACAACTGCATTAAAAAGAACTTTGCGTAAAGTAAACAATCCTTGTAACCACGGTTACAAGCACCGTTGTTTTCCCCCTTGTGGCAACAACACATACCCTAGACTCATGTTTCTGTCACTCAAGCATGTCATCGGGGAGGCATGAACCCACAATCTAGCACAACGCTCCCTCTTGGAGTCACTACATACTACTTGGCCAAAACAATAAACAGCAACGGAGAGCATGCAAGAATTACTTAGGAACAAAAATATAAGAGATAAAAACCAAATATACTACTCTATCACAATCTGCACATAATCTCATAATCCATCAGATCCGATCAAACTAAACATAGCACTAGCAGAAATATTACAAAGGTGCCTCGATCATGTAGGGCAGCTCACGAGGTCTAAACAATGAAGATCAAAGAGGGGAGGAGAACATCACATAGCTACTGATCACGGACCCATGGTCCAAGGAAAACTACTCACGAGACATCCGGGGAGCATCCATGGTGGAGAGGAGACTCCCGGAGGTCAATCCTCCCTCCGGCAGGGTGCCGGGAAGAGGTCTTCTGGTGCTCCCGATCTTGGAAGCGCGGCGGCGGCGGAACAGAGGCGAGTTCGCGGAATAGGGTTCTTGTTCTGGATTTTTCCCGTGACGGGGGATAAATAGGCGAAGGGGGGCAGCCAGAGGTGGACCAGTGGCCCCAGGCGCCCCCCTGGCGCGGCCAGGGGTGGGGCCGCGCCGGGTGGCCGCCTGGGCCCCCCTGGCCCCCCTCTGGCCCCTCCCGGGCTTTTCTCGAAGCTTCGGTCACGCTGATTTTTTATCTGAATTTTCCCGAATTTTTCTGGCACTTTTTATATGGGGGAAAACTGAAATAGAAAAACAGCAGAAAACAGGAACTGGGACTGGGGTGCACTGAGTTAATAGGTTAGTCCAAATATGATAAAAAATGTATGAAAGTGTATCTAGATCATAGCAATATCACACAAAACATGCATGGAGCAAGCAGAAATTATCGATACGTTTTGGACGTATCAACGAGCAGGAATTAAGCTTGGGGATGTTGATACGTCCAAAACGTATCTATAATTTCTGCTTGCTCCATGCATGTTTTGTGTGATATTGCTATGATCTAGATACACTTTCATACACTTTTGATCATATTTGGACTAACCTATTAACTCAGTGCACCACAGTGCAGTTCCTGTTTTCTGATGTTTTTCTATTTCAGTTTTCCCCCATATAAAAAGTGCCAGAAAAATTCCGGGAAAAATATAGGAAAAATCAGCGTACAGGAAGCTTCGCGAAGAGCCCGAGTGGGGCCAGAGGGGAGCCAGGGGTGGCCCAGGCGGCCACCCGGCGCGGCCACCCCTGGGCCGCGCCAGGGGGGCGCCAGGGGCCCCTGGTCCACCTCTGGCTGCCCCCCTTCGCCTATATATTCCCCGTGACGTGAAACCCTCGGGGACAGAACCCTTTTTCGCGATCTCACCTCTGTTCCGCCGCCGCCGCGCTTCCGAGATCGGGAGAACCAGAAGACCTCTTCCCGGCACCCTGCCGGAGGGAGGGTTGACCTCTGGGAGTCTCCTCTCCACCATGGATGCTTCCCGGATGTCTTGTGAGTAGTTTTCCTTGGACCATGGGTCCGTGATCAGTAGCTATGTGATGTTCTCCTCCCCTCTTTGTTCTTCATGGTTTAGACCTCGTGAGCTGCCCTACATGATCGAGGCACTTTTGTAATCTTTCTGCTGTTGCTATGCTGAGTTTGATGGGATCTGATGGATTATGAGATTATGTTCAGATTGTGATTGAGTAATATATTTGGTTCTTATCTCTTATATTTTTGTTCCTAATTAATTCTTGCATGTTCTCCATTGCTGTTTATTGCTTTGGCCAAGTAGTAGGTAGTAACCCCAAGAGGGAACGTTTTGCTCGATTGTGGGTTCATGCCCCCCGATGACACGCTTGAGTGACAGAAACATGAGTCTAGGGGATGTGATGTTGCCACAAGGGGGAAAACAACGGTGGTTGTAATCGCGGTTGCAAGGATTGTTTACTTTACGCAAAGTGCTTTTTAATGCAGTTGTCTGTTGCTTTGGGTTTACATTTTGGGTGGGGCTCGCAACTTAATACCAGCGAGATGTTCTGGATAGATATCTCAAGGTGGATGATTAGTAGTAGATGCAGTTGGATTTCGGTCTACTTATTTTGGCGTACTGCCTATGCTTTTGAGCCTCTTCCTTTCTTTTGTCGCATAGTTAGCATTGCGGTGCGTTCATAATCCTGTCAATTGCCCTTCTGTAATTTGTTCACCTCGCATAGCAGTTTTATCGTCTTTTGGGAGAGAGACATCACTAGTGAAGATCACGTATCCTGGTCCATATCCTCATTACTGTTTACACGCTCATTTACTTTTCTGCTTTTACTTTCAGTTGCTATCATTATCCCTTGCGTTTGATCCTTTGTGAACAACAAGACCGGAGAGATTGACAACCTCTCTGAACTTCGTTGGGAGCAAAGTTATTTGTGTCTGTGTGCAGGTCCGCGTCAGTTGCGCCGCTGACACCTACTTATAATCTCTGGAGTCCTACTGGAGACAAACCTTGGTATCTTTACTGAGGGAAATTTGCTGTTGTGCTACATCACGCCTTCCACTTGGGGTTTACCAACGAAGGGCGAGAAATCACTATCATTACCTCACACATCACATCGTCGTGGGAACGAGAGACCAAGCAACAGTAATCTCAACCTTGGAGCCATCAGGGAGGAAACATTCACGTTTACTTATGTTTTTTTATCGTGAAGAGGAATTGAGCAGTAATCTCAGAATTTTGTGATGGTGAATCGGCCATTACGAGCACTTGCAACTTTCTTTTTAACTCAACCGAAACAACACGTCTTGCCAGACCAAGGTATCCATTACTAGTCAGAGACATTCTTCCACCTTTCGAATCAAGAAGGAAGACTTCCCTAGATGGGAGCGTAGCGATATCTTCATTACCATCCTGAGGTAGTGAAGAGCATATAATTCGGCCACCATATGGAAAAGCCAGTGATTCTTGTTTGGGTGTAATAGACACACCCACGATAGTGGTCTGGACCGACTGCTTAAGCTGCTCATAGCATAACTCCACTGTGCACAAGCTGTTTTTGGCAAGATAGGTACAAGAACTGTCACCATTGTAAAAGCCGAATGTACTGATCAGTGATGTATCTTCAGATTTTGTTGCGCCTTATAATTTTAGTTGGATTTCGATGTAAACAGTATCCGTCGACACAATTGCACGAACCGGGCCAGTCAAGCACAAAAAAGAATCATGCAAACATCATGGGCTTCCATTAACTAATCAACAAGGATGCAGGCACAAACAAACAAAAGACTAAGAGTAGGAAAATATCATACGTACTACATTTTTTTCGAGGATTTTGCAACGCATTCTTGTACGAATGAATAGAGGGTTGCGACGACGGTCCACAACATTCCGGACTGCTACCACTCCATACACCTCCAGTGGCAATTTGAGTTCTTTTGCTATTGAGATTTTGATGGAGTAGATCTGCAAGGTATTCCCAGCGATAGCTTGAATTGGGATGTGGCCTGTTGTGCAATGTGTAAAGAGCATGGGGCTCAATAATGTTGCAATGTGATGTCTACGCACGCTTCTATTCTTGTAGACTATGTTGGGCCTCCAAGCGCAGAGGTTTGTAGGACAACAGCAATTTCCCTCAAGTGGATGACCTAAGGTTTATCGAACTCAGGAAAGTAGAGGTTGAATATGATCTCTCTCAAGCAACCCTGCAATTAAGATACAAGAATTCTCTTTTGTACCCAACACACCTAATACAACTAGGAGTTGTACAGGTGCACTAGTTCGGCGAAGAGATGGTAAAATATGGGTGATAGGTATAGCAAAGCAAGGTAATATAAATCTGTAATAAAAAGTGCAGCAAGCAAACAAGTAGTAAACGTGAGCGCAAACGGTATTCCAATGGTGGAAACAAGGCCTAGGCTTCATACTTTCACTAGTGGCAACTCCCAACAACATTAACATATATAGTCTAATCACATGATATTCCCCATAAAACATGCAATGGAGACGTACTCGGAGGTCATTCCTTTGTGGTCAAGAGAGGACGAGAATTGTGTAGGGCTACAAAAGCACACCTCAGAGTTCGTAGTTCGCATCTATGGATTTCCCAATGTCACCGCGGCCATCCAAAGAGAGTACCACAATCACCACAACATATCTAAAGGATAGTCAAATACAAGCACCAAGAGACTCTCAATCTTGAATCCACACACAAAAGAGGAAATCACTCATGAAAATATTCTTCTAACCCATGTCCAATAGACCGCTGTCACCATGGTCTCGGGGATTATACTAGATAAGATCAAGTGAGTACATCAATCCAATACATAGAAGAAGGTGAAACATCATGGGATCATCCTAGATTAACATAGCCTATGATCACAATCAAGATCACATCATGGGAGAGAGAGAAGAACACATAGCTACTGGTAGAAACCTCAGCCCAGAGGATAAACTACTCACACATGGACATGGTGAGAGAGAGAGAGAGAGAGAGAGAGTTGTTGATGGAGAGGTGCAGCCCGGAGGAGATGAAGGAGATGGCGGCGGCGGCCACGGCGGTGGCCACGGCCCTTGGGGGCAGTAGCCCTTGGCCCCCTCTTCTTCCTTGGAGATGGTGCTGCTGTGGAGATTGATCTCCCCCTCAAGACTTCTGCCAAGGGGGAGGAAATTTCGTGGTGCCCTTTGACATATGTTTCCTCTTTTTATATAGACTCTCGGATTCCCGTCATCCAGATTATGTCTTCGGTATTTCGGGACTCCATGGAGCATCCGAACTCCGAATGGGCCTAATTTTATGTCTAGATCCACCGGAAAACAATTCCCTACAACTTTGTAGTTTTAAGTGGTTCCGTTTGAGGCCATCTTCTAGCGTTTCAGAGGCGATCTTTAAAACCTGTCTGGTGGGGACAAATTTCGGGAAAGTTAGAGTCCAACTCTTACAAGGCTTTTTTGTGATCTTTTCTTTATCCAAGTAATTCCTACACATAAAGTAGAAAAACAAGAACTTGTGCACTCTTGCAACCAATAATAGGTTAGTTCCAAAATATGTTATAAAAATATATGAACGTGTATCAAAAGCATAGCAATATCACACAAAACATGCATGGAGCAAGCAGAAATTATAGATACGTTTGAGACGTATCAACATCCCCAAGCTTAATTCCAGCTCGTCCTCGAGTAGGTAAGTGATAACAAGCATAACTTTTGGGGTGACATGCTAGGAACCATATAAGAACTTTGAAAGTAAAGCAATCAAAGCATGCAATTCAATTCAAGTCTTTAACAAGCATAATTTTTGTTACGAGAGTTTACTTCTCGCCCCTCGTTGGTTACCCAAAGTGGAAGGTTGAGATGTAGATAGCGACAATTTCCCTTGGTAAAGATACCAAGGTTTAGGATCGACCAGTAAGACTCCAACAGATACAAGAAGGTGGTGAAGTGAACAATGGCGCCGTTCACAACTCATGGTTGCTTACTTCACCTGGTGTCGTCGATATGTGACGGCAGATGCCATGGGGATGGCTAAAGTGAGGGGAAGACACGAGGGAGAGAATGTCGATGGTGCCGGAATCGGGTTGGGCACAAGCACGGTGAAGACACCACGATGTACCCAGGTTCGGGGCTCTCCGGAGAGATAACACCCCTACTCCTGCTTGTCTCTTATATATCAATGAAGGAACTACAATAACTGCTCTTCTATCTTCTCAGGGGAAGGAGTAAACCGCCGCCGTGGGCAAGGTCCTCTCCTGCTTCCCTGAGGAGTGACTACGGGCAGTAAATGAACTGAAGGGGGAATGAGTTAATGAGGTCTCAGGTGTTGCGTCCCTCGCGCAGGAGGGGGTACCCTGGCTCTTATAGTGTGAGTCCAGGGTACTATGGTAACTTCATCGCCGAATGGACCCATCCGTCATCCTCTAATCGGCCTGGGCCCACCGACTGCTCCTCTCCGGGTGACCCGGAGCCTACGAGCGGCGGCCCATGCTGCTACCTCGTAGAACCTAGGAGTGAACAGTGGAGCTAGGGGGTGCGGTCTTGTCGGCCTGTCCGCGGAATCGGCGGGGAGGTGACACCGTATCTCCAGCAAATCCTCGACACGACCTGGCCTTCCTGCCACCCAGATATCTCGGGATATGGCCTTTATGACCTCGTAATCATACCCCCGAGTGGGTGGTAGGTTGCTCCGATTGCGCCTGGACCGACTGGTGGTTCCTGGTGGGGTCGATTGCTCTGGGCAATCGGCCTTCTAGGAATCGGCCTCGGTCCAGCTGCGAACCAATCGGGTGATCATCTTCGGAGAAGGGTGGCCCGATTGCGCCTGGGCCGACTGCTGGCGCTTGGTATGGTCGATTGCCTTGGAGCAATCGGCCGTACCTCTGCCCAGCTCGGCCCAGCTGCAGCCCAATTGGTCCATCCTTGTCTTGAAAGCTTGCTTCCGCTTGGGTTAGCCTACCCGGGTACCAATCCCCCGACAGTAGCCCCTAAAGCTGTAAAGGTCCCACGGTCGCTTGACCGCGGGGCCTTTGCAGTTTTTCAATCTCTGCCTTGACGTTCTCCGACTGCTGTGGCCTCTTCGAGTGCGTCATTCCGAGTTCGTCGGCTGAGTCGGAGATCACACTCGGTTGACCAAATTTCCATCCGATTGGACGTGGTTCTCTCTTAATTCATGTCTTCACTTTTTTGAGAAAGATCTCTTTCGCCGATTTCCCTCCAACGGTTACTTCCGATTCGTCCGCGACGTGATCAATGAGCTGGGACCCACGACCCACGCGCGACGTGACATAACTGCAGGGCCTGACTGTAGGAGATATGCCCTAGAGGCAGTAATAACAGTTATTTTGTATCTCCGAGTTTGTAATGAATGTTTATGTTCCATGCTATAACTGCAATGATTCTCGAGTCTGCAATATCCACGAGGCTCGGAGGGAAACTCATGTGCACGTGTGGTATAATAAACATTAAAATGTATTCCTAGTCATGCCTCTAAGACTGGCTCATGTATTGCATGATGATCCTGTTTTCCTGATCATGGGCATGTCTATGCCGGCAATTTTGAGGGCACAATGTTAGAAGAACATTTGTGTTGAATCGACCCGAATTGATGTTATGCTATGAGATACATTCGTCACAAGTTAATGGTTAATAACACAGAGAAAGTTGTGCGTTTGCATAATTCCTTAGACCATGAGAGTATCGAGTTCCTTCGTACTTGCTTCGTGAACTTTGGGGTTTTGTTAAACGTCATCTGTAAAAGGGTGGCTATTACGGCAGCTTGCGGGTTCACGGAAAAGTATGACAAGGAACTAGGTAGCTCGAGATTGGGATTTTCTCCTCCGTCGTTGGAGAGATATTCTTAGGGCCCTCTCGGTGTTACGGTATCCACCATCGTCTGGCCAGACACAGTGTGATTTGATCACAGGGATGCCGGAACGCGGGAACGAGAAAAGAGAACAATACCAGGAACGAGGTAACTGGCATAGTGGACAAGTTGTTGATTCACGGGGATGCCAATAAGTCTCACCTCGGGTATTTGTAATATATCGCGAAGCAACAGGAATAGCACACAACAACTAAAGGTTCACTCGAATAATTCTTCGTATGGGTATAGGGATCAATATGGATGTCCTCGGTTCCGCTATTGATCATTGATCGGAAAGTGTTCCGATCATGTTTATACTTCATCGAACCTACAGGGTCACACACTTAAGGGTCATCTATCTGTTGAATACTAGACAGGGAGTCTGAGATAAAGTCACCGGAAAGGTTTCGGAGACGGCGGAAAAGTTCCGAGAGAGAAAACCGAAAAGTTGTTTCGGGGTAAACCACTAAGCCGAAAAGGTTTCGGAGAGCACCTGGTAATTTTGGAGAGTGCCAGAATTGTTCTGGTAACTTCTGGAATTTTTCTGGAGAAAAGATTAAAATATTTTTTTCGGAAATATTTCGGAGCTGCCGGAAATGTTCCGGAGCTGCCGGAAATGCTTAGGTTGCTTTTCGCAGATGAAAATCACTAATCCGGAATTGTTTCGGAATGCGCCCAAAATCATTTTAGTGGGTGTTGGAATTATTCTAAGACCCATAGAAATATTTTCGGAATTTTCGGACGCGAAAAAGTGGTGTCATGAATAGTAAAAAGTACTACTTGAGATATTTTTGGAAAGCCTTCTAGAAGGACTTGGGAGCCAAGAAAGCCCCCTTGGGTTTCCTATAAATAGAGGTGTGAGGGCAGCCCCATATCCTTGATCCAAGCTCTCACTTGAGTTCTCAACACATGCCATGCAATTATCTGGCTTCTTCTCTCCCTCACACGAAAGAGTTTCGTAGAGCCGAAAGGCTGTCTGGGTTCCGGCAGGAACTAGTTCTGGACGGCGAAGCCCTGCTAGATAGCTGACACCGTATGTGTGCAACTTGGTAGAGAGGTCGTTGTTTCGATCTTAGTTCGAGTGTGCCTCCCGAAGGGCTGTCCGAGTTACAGATCGAGTTTCGAGGGTCCTCCCGAAGGGCTGTCCGTGACATCGTCCGAGGGACTGTCCGACCGCCTCCCGGAGCGCTGTTCGTGGGACAGACGAGGGAATACATTCTCGCGGTTGGGAGGTTGTAAATCCTAGCTGCGGGGATCTGCACCGACGATCTTCATCGACTCTACTTCCCGCTGCGCTACGAGTCGGTAACGATCAGATCAAAACCTTGTATGCGTCTCCATAGTGGTCCTGGGCGTGCTCGCTATACCGAAATTTTTTGTTTTCTGTTGCGTTCCCCTACAGTGGTATCAGAGCCATGCTATGCGTAGATGCATGTTATGATCTAGAATACATGGAGATGTATGGGTATTGCATAATATAATTTTGGAGTAGATCAGATCTATTGCTGAAAATTATTTATGCGGGTGGCAGATGAAATCTGTTACCCGATATTCTTGTTGCTTCCCTAGAATTTGCGTATTTCTGATCTCGAGACAGCATGGTGGAATTTTACAAAGTTCTGGCAATCCGCGATCATGATTGATCAACGAAGTGCTATCAGTTCTTTGGGTTCCGCCATAGTCAAAAGAAAGATGAAATTCGCAGACTAAAGGGCAACGCAGATATGATCTGCACGGGGGTCACGCGTATGACGAAGTTCAGTATGGGGTTCGAGATTTTATTATCTCGTGCTTCATACACCCCGCAATGTTAATCTAGTGACTTGAATAATCATACTTGATGATAAAACGTTGGTAGTTGCAGTTTAAGTCAAAACCTTAGAAGCCACGTAAAATAAATTTTTGCATAAACCGGTTTAGAGGCGTCTAACTTGTTTTTGCAGGATGTGCATGTGATGTGGTATAGCAAAGCTCATATTAATTCGATTATGTATGAGATGACTATATAATGTAAATTTATTAACATGACCTGCGTGTCATGATTCGTCATGATGGCTGGAGCCATATGATTGTCACTTTAATGACCTGCGTGTCAACCTTAGGTAATGCACTTATTCATTTGCTATAAAGATAGCAATATTATTTGGTGCATCGACAAGGTGGTGGTAATCTTCGCGAAGGTGAACTCCGACGCAAATGCCAAAGACGAAGAAATACTTGACTTCTCCGTCAGAAGGGGCTATACCATATCATGCTATTATGAATTGCATGGGATGTTTATCCCTTATGTTGCACCCTTCTTGATTGCGCGGTAGTCGCTTTTTATTAGGGTGATCTCTCACTTAAAATATCAAGTAGTTAGTGTTCTCCCAAGTGTAGCGCCGTCACAGCATCTATACTCTCGGGGTGCGCCATGGATGCATGGGTACGAACGATTGGAGAAATGTAAGGCGGGTGAGGTCAGACCTCGCAGCAAGATCACTTGGTTGTCTTCACGTTCATGGCAGGATCGTCCTGAGCTCGGAACACACGCATCGAAAGATGAACAAGAGTCACATAGAGATGTGATCGGCAAGTTGGCCTACCAAATCAAAATCCTCGGCATGAGATGATGATTCTATGGCGTTGTATTGATATTTGGATCTTGAATCACTCATAATCAATTTTGAGAGATATTGATTTAAGTGGGACCACACTTTAGAATAAAATTGTTTATTCACTAGTGCAAAAATCATTATGAACAAAGTCTAAGTGAAACTTGTGTTTACCGTTGTAGATCAAATGGCTCGCAACACCGCTTTCAACTTGGGGCCATTGTTAGAGAAAGAAAAGTTAGCTGCGACTGGAAACAACTATGCGGACTGGGTCCGTAACCTGAGGATTGTCCTCAGGAGCGCTAAGAAAATCTATGTGCTTGAAAAAGCTCTTCCAGCTAAACCGGCGGCAGGTGCCTCGGAAGATGAACAAAATGTCTGGGCCACTCAGGATGATGATCACAACGCAGTACAGTGCCTCATGCTAGCTTGCATGAGTCCTGAGCTCCAAAAACGTTTTGAATTCCATAAACCCCGTGATATGATCCGGGAATTGGATGCTCTGTACAAGGAAACCGCAAGGTCTGAACGTTTTGATATCATGAATATCTTGATGAATTGAAAGATGGCTGAGGGCGGTTCAGTTGGCGAACACATAGTCAAAATGATTGGCTATGCTGAAAGGCTTAAAACCCTGGAATTTCCAATTCCAGCATCCCATATGATGGACATGATGCTTTCTTCACTCCCCCGTCTTACAATGGTTTTGTCATGAATTACAACATGAGTGGGATGGAGAAAACACCAGAAGAGGTGCTCGCCATGCTGAAAACTGTGGAAGAAGGACTGCGGAAAAATCACAAGCAAGTGTTGCTTGTGAATAAAACCGCCAGTTTCAAAAAGAAAGGCAAGCCAAAGAAGGGCAAGGGTGCCGGTAAGACCGGCTCCCAAAGCAACTCTAAGGGCGGAGCCAAGAATGAAACTGAGTGCTTCTACTGCAAGGGCACAGGACACTGGAAGAGAAACTGCAAGAAGTATCTGGCCGATAAGAAGTCCGGGAAAACCGGAAAAGGTATAATTGTTATACAAGTTAATGTCATTGATGTTTTGCTTGCTAGCGAAAATTCTAAGTCTTGGGTATTTGATACCGGATCGGTTGCTCACATTTGCAACTCGATAAAGGGACTGCAGAAGGTCCGCAAGCTAGCAAAGAATGAAGTCATGATGCGCGTCGGGAACGGCGCTGGGATCGCCGCTCAAGCCGTCGGCATTATGCCTCTACGTCTCCCTTCAGGATTTATCTTAGAGCTAAATAAATGTTATTTTGTTCCACTATTGTGTAGAAACATTATCTCTGGATCATGTTTAGTACATGATGGGTATTCGTACAAGTCTGAGAACAATGGTTTTTCACTTTATTGTAAGGATATGTTTTGTGGATTTGCACCCATCGTTGGGGGCCTTTTCATACTAAATCTTGAATGTGAAAATGATGTCTTTAACATGAATGCTAAACGCCTTAAGAAGGTTGATACCACAACCACTTATTTGTGGCACTGTCGGCTTGGCCACATCGGAAAGAAACGCATGCAAAGACTCCAAAGAGATGGAGTTTTACCGTCCTTTGATTTTGAATCATTTGACACATGTGAAGCTTGTCTAATGGGAAAAATGACCAAGATGCCGTTCAAGGGTCATCCTGAACTGGCGGGTGAATTATTGGAAATAATACATAGTGATGTATGTGGTCCAATGAGCACAGCCGCACGGGGTGGGTATTTCTACTTCGTGACTTTTACTGATGATTTAAGTCAGTATGGCTACATCTACTTGATGAAGCATAAGTCGGAAACCTTTGAAAAGTTCAAGGAATTTCAGAATGAGGTAGAAAATCATCGTGAAAAAAAGATTAAGTTTCTGCGGTCTGATCGCGGAGGCGAATACCTTAGTCATGAGTTTGGCCAACATCTAAGTGACCGTGGAATCGTTTCACAGCTTACGCCTCCCGGAACTCCACAGCGAAATGGAGTATCGGAAAGACGTAACCGAACCTTGTTAGACATGGTAAGGTCGATGATGTCTCTTACAGATCTGCCGATATATTTTTGGGGTCACGCACTAGAAACTGCCGCTCACACACTAAACCAAGCACCGTCTAAGTCTGTTGAAACGACACCACATGAGATGTGGAATGGGAAGAAACCCAGTTTGTCGCACCTTAAAATTTGGGGATGTGAGGTACTTGTAAAACGTTTACAACCAACCAAACTCGATCCCAGATCAGACAAATGTAACTTTGTAGGTTATCCAAAAGAAACAATTGGGTATTCCTTCTACCTACCCTCCGAGCACAAAGTGTCTGTCGCTAAAAGCGGAGTCTTTCTTGAGAAAGAGTTTCTCTCCAAAGAAGTAAGTGGGAGGACAGTACAACTTAATGAGATTAGTGAATCTTCGGCGACCGTTGCTATGGCTAAAGAACCGGAAGTAATTCCGCAAATTATCCCTACAACCGAGCCGGAAGTTGTCGCATATAATGCAAAAACTTCAGACAATGTTGTAACTGAACCGCGTAGATCAGGTAGGGCTGTCCAGCCACCTGAGTGGTTTCATGATGAAATCTTCATTCTTGAAGACGATGAACCTGCGCACTACAAAGAAGCGATGGCGGGGCCCAGCTCAAGGGAATGGCACAGAGCCATGAAATCCGAGATGGAATCCATGTACGAAAACCAAGTTTGGAACTTGGAAGAACTTCCAGAAGGCGTAAAGCCCATTGGTTGTAAATGGATTTTCAAAAGAAAGACGGACGCGGATGGTAACATTACTATCCACAAAGCTAGACTTGTCGCGAAAGGGTTCACGCAAGTTCCAGGAGTGGACTACGACGAGGCGTTCTCGCCAGTAGCTATGCTTAGGTCTGTACGGATATTACTAGCAATTGCTGCTTATTTCGACTATGAAATATGGCAGATGGACGTCAAAACGGCTTTCCTAAATGGAAACCTCAAAGAGGATGTATACATGATACAACCAGAAGGTTTTGTCATTCATAAGGATGCTAAAAAGGTATGCAAGCTTCAGAAAGCCATTTATGGTCTGAAGCAAGCATCAAGGAGCTGGAACATTCATTTTGATGAAGTAGTCAAACGGTTTGGCTTCATCAGGAATGACGAAGAATCTTGTGTTTACAAGAAGTTTAGTGGGAGCGCAAAAGCATTTCTAATCTTGTATGTGGATGACATATTGTTGATTGGAAATGATGTGAATTTCCTTAGCGAAATAAAAGACTCATTGAAAAGGAGTTTTTCAATGAAAGACTTAGGCGAAGCGGCATATGTATTGGGCATTAGGATCTATAGAGATAGATCAAGACGCCTGATAGCGCTTAGCCAAAGCACGTACATTGACAAGGTGTTGAAAAGGTTCAACATGGAGAACTCCAAGAAAGGCCTACTCCCCATGTCACCTGGCACAGTGCTTTGCAAGAATCAGTGTCCTCGGACTCTCGATGAGCGAGTACAAATGAATGATGTTCCATATGCCTCGGCAGTTGGTTCTATTATGTATGCCATGCTATGTACAAGACCGGACGTTTCCTATGCGCTAAGTGTTAGCAGCCAGTACCAAAGTGATCCAGGATTGGAACACTGGGCCGCAGTCAAGGGTATTCTTAAGTACCTCAAACAGACCAAGGATTTACTCCTTGTGTACGGAGGTGATGAAGAGCTCATTGTAAGTGGTTACAATGATGCAGGCTTCATGACTGACCCAGATGACTTCAAATCTCAATTAGGCTATGTTTTCATATTGAACGGCGGCGCAGTTGATTGGAAAAGTTCCAAACAAAAGACTGTGGCGGATTCTACGACAGAGGCGAAATATGTTGCTGCTTCAGAAGCCTCCAAAGAGGCGGTATGGATCAAGCAATTTCTTGAAGACCTTGGTGTGGTTCCAAGTGCTCTGGACCCGGTGGAGATCTATTGTGATAATAGTGGCGCCGTGGCTCAGGCAAGGGAGCCAAGTTCGCACCATAAGACAAGACATATTGAACGCAAATATAAACTCATTCGACATCATGTCGAAGCGGGTTTAGTGAAAGTACGCAAAGTTCACACGGATCTGAACGTGTCAGACCCGATGACAAAGCCTCTACCACGAGCAAAGCATGAGCAGCACCGGATAGCCATTGGTGTTAGGGAAGCCATGTAACTGGATTATGAATCTAGTGCAAGTGGGAGTCTGTAGGAGATATGCCCTAGAGGCAGTAATAACAGTTATTTTGTATCTCCGAGTTTGTAATGAATGTTTATGTTCCATGCTATAACTGCAATGATTCTCGAGTCTGCAATATCCACGAGGCTCGGAGGGAAACTCATGTGCACGTGTGGTATAATAAACATTAAAATGTATTCCTAGTCATGCCTCTAAGACTGGCTCATGTATTGCATGATGATCCTGTTTTCCTGATCATGGGCATGTCTATGCCGGAAATTTTGAGGGCACAATGTTAGAAGAACATTTGTGTTGAATCGACCCGAATTGATGTTATGCTATGAGATACATTCGTCACAAGTTAATGGTTAATAACACAGAGAAAGTTGTGCGTTTGCATAATTCCTTAGACCATGAGAGTATCGGGTTCCTTCGTACTTGCTTCGTGAACTTTGGGGTTTTGTTAAACGTCATCTGTAAAAGGGTGGCTATTACGGCAGCTTGCGGGTTCACGGAAAAGTATGACAAGGAACTAGGTAGCTCGAGATTGGGATTTGCTCCTCCGTCGTTGGAGAGATATTCTTAGGGCCCTCTCGGTGTTACGGTATCCACCATCGTCTGGCCAGACACAGTGTGATTTGATCACAAGGATGCCGGAACGTGGGAACGAGAAAAGAGAACAATACCAGGAACGAGGTAACTGGCATAGTGGACAAGTTGTTGATTCACGGGGATGCCAATAAGTCTCACCTCGGGTATTTGTAATATATTGCGAAGCAACAGGAATAGCACACAGCAACTAAAGGTTCACTCGAATAATTCTTCGTATGGGTATAGGGATCAATATGGATGTCCTCGGTTCCGCTATTGATCATTGATCGGAAAGTGTTCCGATCATGTCTATACTTCATCGAACCTACAGGGTCACACGCTTAAGGGTCATCTATCTGTTGAATACTAGACAGGGAGTCTGAGATAAAGTCACCGGAAAGGTTTCGGAGACGGCGGAAAAGTTCCGAGAGAGAAAACCGAAAAGTTGTTTCGGGGTAAACCACTAAGCCGAAAAGGTTTCGGAGAGCACCTGGTAATTTTGGAGAGTGCCAGAATTGTTCTGGTAACTTCTGGAATTTTTCTGGAGAAAAGATTAAAATATTTTTTTCGGAAATATTTCGGAGCTGCCGGAAATGTTCCGGAGCTGCCGGAAATGCTTAGGTTGCTTTTCGCAGATGAAAATCACTAATCCGGAATTGTTTCGGAATGCGCCCAAAATCATTTTAGTGGGTGTTGGAATTATTCTAAGACCCATAGAAATATTTTCGGAATTTTCGGACGCGAAAAAGTGGTGTCATGAATAGTAAAAAGTACTACTTGAGATATTTTTGGAAAGCCTTCTAGAAGGACTTGGGAGCCAAGAAAGCCCCCTTGGGTTTCCTATAAATAGAGGTGTGAGGGCAGCCCCATATCCTTGATCCAAGCTCTCACTTGAGTTCTCAACACATGCCATGCAATTATCTGGCTTCTTCTCTCCCTCACACGAAAGAGTTTCGTAGAGCCGAAAGGCTGTCTGGGTTCCGGCAGGAACTAGTTCTGGACGGCGAAGCCCTACTGGATAGCTGACACCGTATGTGTGCAACTTGGTAGAGAGGTTGTTGTTTCGATCTTAGTTCGAGTGTGCCTCCCGAAGGGCTGTCCGAGTTACAGATCGAGTTTCGAGGGTCCTCCCGAAGGGCTGTCCGTGACATCGTCCGAGGGACTGTCCGACCGCCTCCCGGAGCGCTGTTCGTGGGACAGACGAGGGAATACATTCTCGCGGTTGGGAGGTTGTAAATCCTAGCTGCGGGGATCTGCACCGACGATCTTCATCGACTCTACTTCCCGCTGCGCTACGAGTCGGTAACGATCAGATCAAAACCTTGTATGCGTCTCCATAGTGGTCCTGGGCGTGCTCGCTATACCGAAATTTTTTGTTTTCTGTTGCGTTTCCCTACACTGACCCCCACGTCGCACGCCTCGCCTCTTGCGCCGGGATCCTTTGCACTGGTCTGCCGGTTGGCCTCCCTGTGCCCTAAGCCACACCGGGCCACACAGCCACAAGGTCATCCCAGTCTCCCCCCCCGCCGCCCATATAAGCCACCGGGGGGGCTTCGCCTCTTCCTTCTCCCAAACACTTCCTTCGACCCCTAGCCTTCTCTCCTCTGCGCCCTCGCCGCTCCACGCGATTCTCCCCGCCGCCGGTGCCTGCATCTCGCGCCTGCTCCGGCCACGGTCTCGTGCTCTCCGCTGCTTCCGCCGCCACCGCAGCCGCTCTTCTCCGCAGCTCTCGTGCTCCGCCTCCCTCTTTTATCTCCTCCGTTCCTCGCCGGCGAAAACCATGGCGCCTCGACGAGATGTGTCGCAGGCGAGCCGCGGATGCTGGAAAGGCTCTCAGGCCACCGCCGCCGCCGTCGAGTCTCTCGTCCGCGCCCGGAAGATGCCCGCGGGAGTCGAATGGCGGATTCCCAGTAAGACCGAGGTCGTCCCCAGCGTGCGCACGGGCGAGAGGGTCGTGTTCCTCGCTCACTTCGAGCGTGGATTCGGCCTTCCCGCTAGCCCCTTTTTTCGCGAATTCCTCGATTTCCACCGACTGCAGCCTCACCAGCTTGCTGCCAATTTCATCATGATCCTCTCCGGGTTCGTGACGCTCTGTGAAGGGTACCTCGGCTGCCGTCCGAGCGTCGCTCTTTGGAAACGCTTCTTCAACCTCCGAGCTCACAACGCTCGGACGGGTGCTGTGGTGGCCTCCACCATCGAAGGTGGCAAGCCAACGTACCCGACTGACATGACCGACTGCGGCAGTTGCCTTGTCGCAGCCGGCAAGTCAAAGTACACGAGCCCCGAGATCGTCCAATCCTGCAAGAATTGGCAGACCTCGTTTTTCTACGTCAAGTCCCCTGACCAAGGCCCCGACCTCCTCAATCTGCCCGAGTTCTCTCTCGCCCGGCCGATTGAGAAATATCAGTGGTCGCTGAAGCACGGCGTCGGAGTCTGCGATGTCGATGCCCAGGCTGCCAGGGTCACCCAGCTGGAGCAAGAAGGACTCCTTCCAACCGACTTGGTAGCTGCATGGCTTCACGCTCGGATTCTTCCCCTGCAGCGCCGAGTTCACCGCCTCTGCGACGTGTCGGGACCTCGAGATCCCACTCGGCTCTGCACGTGGCGGATGAAAACAGAAGACCTTTGCACCCGAGTGAAGGCCATCACCTCTAGCACCTTGCCTGACCCCTTCCGCTTCGGGCTTGATTATCTCGTTCGCCAGCGAAAGCCGCCTGTGGTATGCTCCGATTACATGCTCTTCCGATTGCTTTCTTTTCTGATTGCTCTGACTGCTTATACTTCCTCAGCACTTCATTCAGTCCGACCTCATGGAGGACGGCCAGGAGACTGGCGTGTACGCCCCTGATCGCACGGAAGAGGATCCCACCGACCTCGAGTACAACGGCGAGACTCCTTCCGCCGAGTCCAGTGGGGATGATGAAGACGATGAGTCTTCCGGAGAGTCCTCCGACCCCATGGATGCTGATGATGATGACGCCGAGCGCACCAACCCTCCGACGACCAACACTCGGCCGCCAGCTCAAGGGGGTACGCCTGACCCTTCCCTTGAGCAATTTTTGGCTGAGTGGAGTGATGATGATAGTGTCTCAAAGGGTAATGGTTCCTTAGCAGCTCCTCGAACCAGGCCTCCAAAAGTGCCGGCCAAGCGCACCTCGGCCGCCGGCTCCTCCTCTGGTGTGGCTTCTAGCCAAGTTGCCAAGGCCAAGCCGACTGCCAGCAAGGGAAAACAAGTCCGAGAGGCGACAACTCGGAGGCCGACCGTCCAGGCGCCATTGAATGTCGCTCCACTTCGCTGCCGAATGCCCACTGGCGCACCCAGGACAATCGGGTATGCTCTTGCCTTTATGCCTCCTGCTTCACTATCTTTGCTTTTACTGATTCCTCTCCCTTTCTTCTTTCAGGGAGCCGATTGGGCTTGATGACGTTGACACCGACATTCCCATCTGTGCCCAACCCGTCATCTCGCCTGCTGCCTCTGCTGCTGCCGTCCACAAGCGGCCGGTACCCGCTCATCGCTCCTCCAAAGATGCCGAGCGCGCTGCCAAGAAGGCCCGACTCGCGGCGATTTCGAAGACCTCTTCTTCCACTCTTGCCTCCCCAACTCTCCAGGGTGCAGCGGACCGGGTGGCTCCTGGTGGTGGAGGAATGCAACCGGCTGACCCGATTGCTCCGTCTCCACCGCGCCGCTCCAACCCGGCTTCGCCTGTCGCGACTTCCCCTGCTGCGATGACCGCCTCTGATACGCCGGTGGTGACAACCCCATCGCCGATTTTGGTGTCGGCACCACCAGTTGCCTCAATCGTTCCGCCTGCCGTACTACCTGATCCACCGATTGTGACGATCCCGCCGCCAATTGTTGCTACCACTTCTGCTCCGACTCGCCCGGTTGCGCCACCGCCGCAATCGGGTGAGTCCGGTCCTTCACCAACATCCGTGCCGCCAGTCCTCACCACTACAGCTTTCGCCATCGTTCCTACTTCAGCGCCACCGCCGATTTCCTCCCCCTCTGAGATTCTTATGCGCTCGGTGGATCACTTCCGAGCCGAGTATTCTCGCGCCCGTCATGTCGGCGCTGAGCCTGACGCTTCGCCTCGTCCTCGGGATCCCGTGACGAGCACTCTGAGCCGGGTGAATGAGTTCGCCGAAGCCCTTGCTCGGGACCTTCAACAGCTGACCTCTCATCATTCGGTAAACTCTTTAACCTTTCCTTCTGTACCTCTGTTTTACTTCGGCAATTTTTCTTCCGGTGGGTGCGCGCAAGCGCACCCAGTGGGTGTAGTCCCCGAGATTCGGGCCGATTGGTTACAATCGGTTCGGATCTTTAGCATTTTTTGCTTTATCGTTTGCCTTCCTCAATCGGTAGACTTTCTTCCGGTGGGTGCGCGCAAGCGCACCCACTGGGTGTAGTCCCCGAGATTCGGGTCGATTGGTTACAATCGGTTCGGATCTTTAGCATTTTTTGCTTTATCGTTTGCCTTCCTCAATCGATAGACTTTCTTCCGGTGGGTGCGCGCAAACGCACCCACTGGGTGTAGTCCCCGAGATTCGGGCCGATTGGTCACAATCGGTTCGGATCTTTTTCACTTGTTTCTTTATGTCTGACTCCGTCTTGCTGTTCATCATAGGCTGTCATGGAAGAGAAAAGAGTTGTCTTCAAAAAACTCCTGGAAGCTTATACTGCCAGCCTTCAAACCCTCGCCCAGGCCCAGCTGCAGGTTAATAACCAATCGGCTAAAATCACTAAGCTAAGAGGTATCCTCTATCTCACCGCTGTCTCTTCTTCACTTGACAACCGCTCTGGTACTGAAATCTTCGCGCTCTCTTGTAGCTTCTATTCCTATGGTAAATGATCTTCAAGGCCGAATTGCAGAATTGGCTACAGAACTTAGCCAACAAGGTCCAGCCCTTGATAAAGCCACCGGGGAGGTAACTCGGCTGCAGGGGGTAGAGAAGGATTTGAATCGGACTATTCAGAGCCTCCAATCTGAAATGGCTGCTTTTAAGAAGAAACATCTGGCCGACATCGCCGTAGTGACAGCTACTGGAGATGGGCTTCTTGCTGAACGGGATGCTGCCGTCGCCGCCCGAGTTGCTCTGCAATCTGAAAGGGATGAAGCAATTTCTGCCCGAGACTCCATTCGCCGAGATGATGACGAGCTTGTCGCCAAATTCGAAGAACTGGAGAAGCGCAGCTATGAGGAGACCACCCGAATGCGCCGCCGAGCCAAGGGCTTCTGCGATACATTAACCGAAATGGACCTCCTCCTTGGCCGTGAGTCTTCCTTGCTGCCGAGTGCACTTTACGGTTGCTTTCTTCTCTTATCTTATTACTCATGCCCTTCCTTCTTGATGCAGAAGCTTGGCCCGAATCTGAAGCGGCTGCTTATGCAGTTGTCGCCAAGTCCCGAGAGGATACCATCGCCGCTGGAGGGACCTGTGACCGTGCAGATAACGTCTGGACTCGGCACGAATATCTGATCGGCACCCAAGCCCGCATTCCTATTATCCAGGGAATTGCCCTATCCTTTAAGCTTGGAGTTCTAAGGATTGCTGAAGCACTGTGGTCGCTGACTGAACTTAAGGCCGGATTGCAGAAGATGAAGAATGCTGCCGACTCCTCTACCGAGACCCGTAAGGCAGACACTCAGGATGACGAGGATTCTGACCAAGGGGACACTCCGAATGCCACCACTGAGCAGACTCGGACTCTTCTTAAGGCTATCCCACGTCGGATCGACGTTCTGCTGAATTCGGCCGGAAGGACTGGTGCGGAGACCGCTCTTCAGACTGTGCTGTCTTGGTACCCTCAAGTGAAGCTCTCCCGATTGCACAGCCTTCGAGACAATGCCTCTGACCTTCTTGAGTAAACCTACGCCGAAGTCAATCGGCTAGCCAGCACGATGGTGAATTGGTTTTCTCCCTACGAGTATACTTCCGTATCTCGATCAGGGAGGGAACCCGCTCCCTGCCTTTACCATCTCTGGCCTGGCCGAGGAGCTCTCCGACAGCGGCTCATCCCAGAAGTCTCCGAAGTCTAAACAGACAGGTGCTGCGACTTCTGAAGCTCAATCGGACCCGTCTGCGCCACCATCTAGCTCAGTGCCTCCGACTGCTTAAGCTATGTTATCTTTAATTTGTATTCCGACTGTCCGCTTGTAAGACATATTTTTAATTCTGTCGACACCTACTGGGTGTGACTTGGATGTAATGACATTATTCAGCCTCGGGCCTATTACTTTTGATGCAATCCGATTGCTTGTTTGTCACTTTTGCATGTGCGATCGACTTTGCGTCTTTGTCGGTTTCCTTTATCGGCTACACTTGGGGATGTCTGCTGTGTCGACCTTGCTGCCGTTATGCGGTCCGCAATCGGATCAACAGTAGACATCCGGCCAAGGTTCGATAAGCTTTTTTTTACACGACAAGACTTTTACCGCAAAGGATTCTGCAAGAGCAAAACACCGATTGCTCGCTACCAGATCCAATGTCCTGATTTGCAGTGCAATCGGTGACTCCGTCCTGTCGACTGCCCTTGGTGGCCTCTTTCGGATTGTTTCCCGGGAATTTGTACTACCGACTGCCTCAATCGCCACCCTCCTCGATGCCACAAACCTTCTAGTGATTTGCACTCGAGCTAAGTGTTCGATTGAAGGCCAGCCTGCAGTCCCCGTGCCTCGATGGCTTATTTATTTGAATTCGCGGTCGGCCAGTCCCCGAGTGTGCTACGCACATCTCGGGTATGACTGATCGTTGCCGATTGAGGCTAGCTCTTCGAATGAAATTATACAAAAGTACTCGAATGCTCATTTTCAGAGACATGATAACTTTTTACTGATTGTTTGCCGAATGGCTTACATAAATTTCGGCCGCTCAACTATAGAACGGACACAACAACTCGGCGTTCCACGGCCGCTCCGTCTCTACTCCTGACGTGTCCTTGTGCCGAGTGCCCTTGGTGCAGTCGATCAGATAATAGGAATTTTTCTTGAGCGCTCTGCTGACAACAAATGGCCCTTCCCATGGTGAGGATAACTTGTGCTGCCCCTCTGACTTCTGGATTCGGCGTAGCACCATATCTCCCTCTCGGAAAGCGAGGGGACGAATCTTCTTGCTGTGGTAGTGCCTCAACTTCTGCTGGTAGACTGCTGACCTAGACAAGGCCAACAGACAAGCTTCTTCTTTGAGGTCGATGCCGTCTTCTCTTGCCAATCTTGCTTCTTCTTCTGTGTACAGGGCGTGCAGAGGTGAATCAAACTCAATGTCGGAAGGGATGACTGCTTCTGAGCCATACACCAGGAAGAAAGGAGTGAATCCAGTCGACCTGTTTGGAGTGGTCCTCAAGCTGAACAGTACTGCTGGAAGTTCGTCGATCCATGCTCCGGGTGCCCTCTCAAGTGGCTCTACCAATCTGGGCCTGATACCCGATAGGATTAGTCCATTTGCCCTTTCGACTTGACCATTGGACTGTGGGTGTGCCACAGATGCTAGATCGAGCCGAATGCCTTGCTGAGACGCATATCGGGCCAGCGCCCCCTTTGCGAAGTTTGTGCCGTTGTCGGTGATGATGCTGTTAGGTACACCGTATCTGCATACGATGTCGGCCACAAACCGAACCGCAGTTGGCCCATCCAACTTTTTGATTGGTCTTGCTTCAATCCACTTGGTAAACTTGTCGACTGCCACTAGGAGATGTTTCATGCCACTCCGAGCTCTCTTGAATGGCCCGACCATGTCCAAACCCCAAACTGCAAACGGCCAAGCTATTGGGATGGTCTTCAGTGCCGATGCTGGCTGATGACTCTTTGCCTTGAATCGCTGACAACCCTTGCAGTGCTTCACCAGATTTTCAGCCGCTGCGAGTGCAGTTGGCCAGTAGAAACCATGTCGGAAAGCCTTGTTGGCGATTGCCTTTGCTGACGCGTGATGACCACATTCACCCTGATGGATGTCTCTGAGCAGCTCCAAGCCTCTGTCCTCTTCAACACACCTCTGGAGGATACCAGTTGCACTCTTGCGCATCAGCTCATTGTTGATTATTGTATACGCCCAAGATCTGCGGCTGATCTGCCTGGACTCTGCTAAATCTGGTGTGAGGATCCCATCTGCTAAGAAATCTCTAATCGGTTGTGCCCATGACGGCGCACTGACGACCACCATTACGGCCGCATGCTGAGGTGGGACTTCCTCTTGGATCTCGGCCTCTTGACCACTGACCTCCTCGATCTCGGCCACTTGGACGTCTGCCATTTCGACCTCTACTTCTGAACTGCCGACTGCGGCATCTGGCACGCACTCGGCAGCCCCTGGTGCTGACTTCTCGTCTGGAGCTGGAGATTCATCATTGCACTCGGCAATTTCTGATGTCATTGGCTCTTCGGAGGTTGTGCCTTCTAGTGCGGCCTCCGCTTTCTTCCCTTTGCTCTTCTTCTTCTCCTTTGCAGCCCCTGGCTCGCAATCGGCAGCCCCTGGTGCTGTTGCCGAGACACCCTGGGCGCTGGACTGCTTCTTCATGGTTGCAGGTTTGGCCGGTTGAACTTCTTTTGCCTTTCTGAGTGCTTCGAGATCGGTCTCCGAGATAAAAATGGACTTGGACTCTGGGGATGGAATGATAGATGGCTTCTTGATATGCTCCAGAGATACGCCTGGTGGGATTGATTGCCTTGTGGAACCTAGCTTGGACAATGCATCTGCTGCTTCGTTGTTTGCTCTCGGCACATGATGGAACTCGCAACCTTCAAAATATCCGCTGATCTGCTGCACTAGGAATCGATAGCTTGCCATGTTAGCATCTTTTGCATCCCAGGTGCCCGAGCACTGCTGTACCACCAGGTCGGAATCACCAAAGCACTCGATGTTCCGAATACCGATTTCCTTGGCAAGCTTGATACCATGCACAAGGGCTTCGTACTCGGCGACATTGTTTGATGCTGCAAAGTGAATCTGAAGCACGTAATGCAACTGATCTCCTCTTGGGGAAGTGAGTACCACCCCAGCCCCTAGGCCATTCTTCATCTTGGAGCCATCAAAGTGCATTCGCCAGCAATCCGACATTGGGAGCTGCGGCATGTACTGAGTTTCAGCCCAGTCCACCAGGAAATCGGCCAATGCTTGCGACTTGATTGCCGTCCTAGGTTCATACTGGATGCCGTGACTGGCGACTTCAATTGCCCATTTTGCCACCCTTCCGGTTGCATCTCTGCTTCCCATGATGTCGGCTAATGGAGCCGAGCTGACAACTGTGATGAGGTGAGCTTGAAAGTATGGCTTCAATCTTTTGGCTGCCATGTGCACTCCATAGCACATCTTCTGATAGTGAGGGTAGTTCTGCTTGGATGCCGAGAGTACTTCGCTGATGTAGTACACTAGGCGCTGGATTTGCTGTGCCTTGTCCTTCTCGGGCCGCTCCACCACCATGATTGCGCTGATCACCCGATTGGTTGCCGCAATGTATAACATCATTGGCTCCTTCTCAATCGGGGCAGCCAGGATTGGTGCCGTGGAGAGCATGCTCTTGAGTTCTCGGAATGCTTCGTTTGCTTGAGGGGTCCATGTGAACTTCTCGGTCTTCTTCATCAGCTGGTATAATGGGATTGCCTTTTCACCCAGCCGACTGAGGAATCGGCTGAGAGATGCGAGGCAACCGGTGAATTTCTGCACCTTCTTCAGGGTCTTGGGCTGCTCCATGCGCTCTATTGCAGCTATCTTTTCGAGGTTGCATTCGATTCCTCTCTCGGAAACGAGAAACCCCAACAGCTTGCCGGCTTGGACTCCAAACACACACTTCTCCGGGTTGAGCTTGATCTGATAAGTTCTCAAATTCGCGAATGTTTCTCTGAGATCATCTAGCAATGTGATCCCCTTTGCCGACTTCACCACCAAATCGTCCACGTATACATGGAGATTCCTGCCGAGTTGGCAATGTGTGCACCTCTGAATCGTGCGCTGATAAGTGGCTCCTCCATTCTTCAGACCAAAAGGCATGGTGATATAACAATAGGCCCCAAAAGGGGTTATGAATGCAGTTTTGATCTGATCTTCCACAGCCAACTTGATCTGGTGATATCCAGCAGTAGCATCCAGAAAGGACAACAGCTCGCAGCCGGCCGTAGAATCAATCACTTGATTAATACGGGGCAGAGCAAACGGATCTTTCGGGCATGCTTTGTTCAGACAAGTATAATCTATACACATACGCCAAGTCTTGTTCTTCTTCATGACGAGGACTGGATTCGCCAGCCACTCGGGGTAAAACACCTCCATGATGAAACCTGCCGCTTGCAGCTTCGCAATCTCTTCACTGATTGCCCTTCTCTTGTCCTCAGAAAAACGTCTCAGGGGTTGCTTGACCGGCTTCGAGCCTGGCCGAATGTGCAGCTTGTGCTCGGCGAGTTCTCTCGGAACACCAGGCATGTCTTGTGGAGACCATGCAAAGATGTCCCGATTCTCACGGAGGAACTCGACGAGCTCGCTTTCCTATTTATCGCTAAGTCCAGCTCCGACTACAACGAACTTGGTTGAGTCGGAGGGATCTAGAGCGATCTTCTTGCTGTCCTTGGCTGACTGAAAAGCCGATTCCTCATCTACTCTCTTTGCTGGGCCAACCGGAAGTGGATTCTTGCTTTGTGCTTGCGCCATTGCAATGACTTTGCCGAGCTGGCACTTCTCCGTCTCCACCACTAGGGATTCAGCCAAACTGCTGCCAGCGGATGTGCACTCGAGGGACTTCCTGAAGTCTCCGGTGACTGTGATGACACCGTTTGGCCCCGTGATCTTCATCTTCAGGTATGTCTGCTGTGCATTGATCATGAAGTTGGCAAATGCTGGTAACCCCAATAGGGAATGGTAAGGACTGCTGAGGTCGGCCACCTCAAACCAAATCGGCTCTCTCCTGAAATTTTCTTCCGTGCCAAATATGACATCCAGCCGAATGCGACCCATGGGGGTGCAAGACAGTCCAGGAACAATCCCATGGAATGTCGTCCGACTGCGCTCCAGGTCCCGCTCTGTGAGCCCTAGCTTGAGCATTGTATCTCTGTACAGAATGTTGATTGTGCTTCCTCCATCAACTAGCACTCGAGAAAACTTGCATGAAAATCTTGGTCCTGCAACCAGAGCGTCCACCACCAGCGGATAATTGCCTGGATTCGGCAAAATGGTGGGATGATCTGCTCTGTCCCAGGATATCGGACATTCGGACCAGTGCACAAATTGGGGAATCGGCGGCATAGTGGCATTGACTTCTTGGGCTCGGGCTCTCCGACTACCCTTGTTTGTGGACTCGCTGGTAAAAATCATGTAAGCCGCATCCTGCTGCAGGTACTGGTTCTGTTGCTGAGGTGGTCCTCTGTTCTGGGGTGGTGGTGGTGGTGGTGGTAAAGCTTCTCCCTTTGCAATCCTTCTCACGAAGTCACACTGCCGAGTGGTGTGCGGAGACGGCCTCCCAGGCGTGCTGTGCAATTTGCATGGTGCGTCCAACATATCCTCGAATGTGTATTTGGGCTTCATCTGCCCTGGGGGTCTCACATTTGGTCTCATCTTCCGACTGCCTCCTGCAGCCGCTGGATCTTCCTCATTTTGAACAGCGGCCACCTGCCGACTGCCATACTGGGAATCAGGCTGCTCGTCCTTGCGCTTGCCGTTGTTCTGCTGGTTGTTGTTGTTGTTGTTGCGATTGTTCTCTCTTCTTTCCTTCCGACTGAGGCCTTGGTTCCCTGTGTCCGACTGCGGAGCCCCTGGTGGTTGGATCACACCTCCAACTCCGAGTTGGATAGGGCGCATCGCAGAATCGGACATAGCGAACACATTTGCCACCTTCATAAGCTCAGCGAGCGACGTGAAGTCTTTGCGGAGCAGCTTGTGCTTCAACATTGAATCCGCCAGGCACCCATCAGTAAAATACTGAATGGCCTGGATCTCATGGACTCCTTCGCATGAATTCTTCAGCTTGATCCACCGAGATAGGTAATCTCGGAGGGGCTCGTCCTTGCCTTGCACACACAGAGCTAACTGCCGTGGGAGGTTGGGCCTCTCATACGTGCTTGTGAAGTTGTGAATGAATGCGGTCGTGAAATCCTCCCAGTAATTCACACTGTCCTTGGGCAAACTGTTCAACCACGTCCGCTCTGAGCCTTGCAGCATGAGAGGTGCGTAGCGGACTGCTACACGCCGATTGCCTCCTGCAATGCGGACTGCCGTCAGGTAGTCGGACAGCCAATCTTCCGGTTTCACCGAGCCATTGTACTTGGGAGTGTCTCTCGGTAATGTGAAGCCTTTCGGGAATCTCTCCGTCCGAATGCGGTGACCAAAACATGATGGGCCAGCTTCTCCTTCTTCATCTTCCTGAGCTTCCTTCTCCAGGAGCTCAATGCGATGCCTTGTGTCGTTCTGGCCGATTTGGCGAGGGCCAAGTCGGGTGCTGATTGCTGGTCTTGGCGCCGATTGCTGCGGCATGTCATGGCGCCTGCTGTTAACAACTGGCTCTTCCATTCTTCTGCTTGCTGCTGGGGGTGGCCGATTGCTTCTGACCTTGCTGTCGTGCCAAGACGGTGCAGGTTGATGCCTGTTCTGGCGCGATGCATTCGGTCGCTGGCTAGCTCCCGCATTCGGCCTCACAGTTCCTCTTGATGCCTCTGGCTCAGCATTCTAATTGCCCATTGCCACAAGCCTCTGCTCTTTTGCGGCCGCTATCAGCTCACGCATTCGGCGCGACTGTTCGCGCCGCTCATCTCCTTCCAATTCTTCCAGCTCGAGCGCTATCTGCTCGGCGGCTCTCAAATTCTTGTCCGGTGTGCTATATGTTGGCCTCTGGATGAATGCCGACTGCGCTGGCTGCTCCGGTTGCACCGGCCTTCTCGGACGCTCCGGCTGCTCCGCTCCTGATAGCTGCTGGTTGACTGCTCTTCCTCGGCTTCTCAGGTCTTCCAGGACCGCGGGCTCAATCGGCCGGCGCGGTCCTGCATGAGCTGCGTTGTACTCCCTTGTGATGGCTCCTAGCCGACGCTCTTCTGCCAACACTTGCTCAGCCCTGCGAGCCAGAGCGAGCCGTGCTGTTTCCAGCTCGGTGTGCACCTGCTCCGGATCACCATTCCGGTTCACAGGTGTGTATAACACATCCCGCAACGCACTGGTGCCGATTCGCTCTGCCGCATCAGCTACTTCCTTGGCCTTCCTTGCTGCGCTTGCCGGATCACGGTTGGTCGGCGAAGATGCTCCCGCCATCATGACCGCGGCGTGCAGTCGGCCCTCCTCTCGGCCAGGTGCTGCGATGCAGCCCCTGGTCGAGAGCGGAACTGTAGCACACGAGAAGATGCGGATGTCTCTGGGATATGCCTCAGGGAAGCTGCCAATGAAGAGACGATGACTTCCCACTTGCAGCGACACTCCGGGCGGCAAGGATGCTCCAGCCCTGTACCGCGCCGAGTAGTCCACTACATAATCGATTGCCCCACGCCTCAGAATCAGGCCGGAGGCGTGGCTACCGCCGGATGCAGAGGAAAATCCTGTCCGGATCTTGACTCCAGTCGACGCCTCGGTCTGCCCCACGGTGGGCGCCAACTGTCGTCGATATGTGACGGCAGATGCCATGGGGATGGCTAAAGTGAGGGGAAGACACGAGGGAGAGAATGTCGATGGTGCCGGAATCGGGTTGGGCACAAGCACGGTGAAGACACCATGATGTACCCAGGTTCGGGGCTCTCCGGAGAGATAACACCCCTACTCCTTCTTGTCTCTTATATATCAATGAAGGAACTACAATAACTGCTCTTCTATCTTCTCAGGGGAAGGAGTAAACCGCCACCGTGGGCAAGGTCCTCTCCTGCTTCCCTGAGGAGTGACTACGGGCAGTAAATGAACTGAAGGGGGAATGACTTAATGAGGTCTCAGGTGTTGCGTCCCTCGCGCAGGAGGGGGTACCCTGGCTCTTATAGTGTGAGTCCAGGGTACTATGGTAACTTCATCGCCGAATGGACCCATCCGTCATCCTCTAATCGGCCTGGGCCCACCGACTGCTCCTCTCCGGGTGACCCGGAGCCTACGAGCGGCGGCCCATGCTTCTACCTCATAGAACCTAGGAGTGAACAGTGGAGCTAGGGGGTGCGGTCTTGTCGGCCTGTCCACGGAATCGGCGGGGAGGTGACACCGTATCTCCAGCAAATCCTCGACACGACCTGGCCTTCCTGCCACCCAGATATCTCGGGATATGGCCTTTATGACCTCGTAATCATACCCCCGACTGGGTGGTAGGTTGCTCCGATTGCGCCTGGACCGACTGGTGGTTCCTGGTGGGGTCGATTGCTCTGGGCAATCGGCCTTCTAGGAATCGGCCTTGGTCCAGCTGCGGACCAATCGGGTGATCATCTTCGGAGAAGGGTGGCCCGATTGCTCCTGGGCCGACTGCTGGCGCTTGGTATGGTCGATTGCCTTGGAGCAATCGGCCGTACCTCTGCCCAGCTCGGCCCAGCTGCAGCCCAATTGGTCCATCCTTGTCTTGAAAGCTTGCTTCCGCTTGGGTTAGCCTATCCGGGTACCAATCCCCCGACACCTGGACCTGCACACACAGCAAATAACTTTGCTTCCCAACGAGTACAAAGGAGTTGTCAATTCCTCCGGACTTGTTGTTTACAAAGGATAAAACGCACGGGATAATAATGATAGTGATAGTAACGGAAAAGTAAATAAAGCAGTAAATTGATAGCGGGTGTAAACAGTATTGGAAATATGGACCGGGGTCCTATGATGTTCACTAGTGATGTCTCTCTCCCAAAAGACGATAAAATAGCCATGCGAGGTAAACAAATTACAGTTGGGCAATTGACAAGATTATATGCGCAAACCAATGCTAATTATGTAGGGGAACGCGGCAGAAAACAAAAAATTTCCGCACTACGAACAGCCCAGGACCACTATGGAGACTGCATACAAGGTTTTGATCTGATCGTTACCAACTCGTAGCGCAGCGGAAGTAGAGTCGATGTAGATCGTTGGTGCAGACCCCCGCAGCTAGGATTTACAACCTCCCAACCGCGAGGATGTTCTCCCTCGTCTGCTCCTCGGACAGCGCTCCGAGAGGCGGTCGGACAGTCCCTCGGACGATGTCACGGACAGCCCTTCGGGAGGACCCTCGAAACTTGAACGGTAACTCGGATAGCCCTTCGGGAGGACCCTCGAACAGTCCCTCGGGCAAAAGATCGAAACTACGACCTCTCTACGGGGTTGCACACATACGGTGTCATCTATCCGGCAGGGCTTCGCCGTCCAGAACTAGTTCCTACCGGAACCCAGACAGCCTTTCGGCTCTACGAAACTATTTCGTGGGAGGGAGAGAAGAAAGCCAGATCATGCAATGGCACTTGTTGAGAGTTCAAGTGAGAACTTGGATCAGATTTGAGAGACCCCTCTCCACCCCTATTTATAGGGTGAGAGGCTATGGGGAAAAACCCAAAATGCCCTCCAAACTGCATCATTGCCTGCATCATCATGCAAGCTGCATCATCGCCTGCATCATCATGCAAGCTGCATCATCGCCTGCATCATCATGCAAGCTGCATCATCGCCTGCATCATCATGAATAGTGTATCCACTATTCATGAAGGCATTTATCTGCGAAATCCAAAACTTTTCTGTAGGTCTTAGAAAAATTCCAGTACCCACTAAAAGGATTTTGGACGCGTTCCGAAACAATTCGGGATTAGTGATTTTCATCCGCGAAAAGCAACCAAAGCGGTTCCGGCAGCTCCGGAACATTTCCGGTTTTTTCTCTCTGGAAAAATCCCAGAAGTTCCCAGAACAATTCTGGCACCCTCCAAGAATTTCCAAGCGTGTGCCGAAACCATTTTGACTTAATGATATATTCCGAAACAACTTTTCGGTTTTACCGAAACTATTCCGGTGTTCTCTTTCCGGAACTTTTCCGTTTTCTCCAAAACCTTTCCGGTGACTTTCTCTCAGACTCCCTGTCTAGTATTCAGCAGATAGATGACCCTTAAGCGTGTGACCCTATAGGTTCGGTGAAGTATAGACATGACCCGGAACACTTTCCGATCAATGATCAACATCGGAGCCGTGGACACCCATATTGACCCCTATACCCACACGAATAAATATTCGAATGAACCTCCAGTTGCCGTGTGCTATTCCTGTTGCTTCGCGATATGTTACAAATACCCGAGGTGAGACTTATCGGCATCCCCGTGGATCAACACTTGTCCACTATGCCAGTTACCTCGTTACTGGTATTGTTGTCTTTTCTCGTTCCCGCGTTCCGGCATCCCTGTGATCAAATCACACTGTGTCTGGCCAGACGATGGTGGATACCGTAACACCGAGAGGGCCCGAAGAATATCTCTCCATCGACGGAGGAGCAAATCCCAATCTTGAGCTACCTAGTTCCTTGTCATACTTTTCCGTGAACCCTTAAGCCGCCGTAATAGCCACCCTTTTACAGATGACGTTTAACAAACCCCAAAGTTCACGAAGCAAGTACGAAGGAACTCGATACTCTCATGGTCTAAGGAATTATGCAAACGCTCAACTTTCTCTGTGTTATAATCCATTAACTGGTGACGAATGTATCTCATAGCATAACATCAATCTGGGTCGATTCAACACAAATGTTCTTCTAACATTGTGCCCTCAAAATTGCCGGCATAGTCATGCCCATGATCAGGAAAACAGAACCATCATGCAACACTTGAGCTAGTCTTAGAGGCGAGACTAGGAATATATATATTTTATCCGTTTATTATTCCACACGTGCATATGAGTCTTCCTCCAAGCCTCGTGGTTATTGCAGACTCGAGAACCATAGCAGTTATAGCATGGAATATAAACATAATTAGGAACATGGGGATAAATAATAACATTTATTATTGCCTCTAGGGCATATCTCCTACAGACTCCCACTTGCACTAGAGTCAATAATCTAGTCAATGCTAATGCACTTTACACCTACGTCATACTGGTGTAAAATATGCTTCACATGTGGTATAGCCTGATGTCCAACGGATCTGACAACTTCAACTCCGTGTGTATCTTTGCATATCCTCGCATTTTCACGCTTTCACAAAATTCATATTTTGTGTGGACTTGGCTTTGTATATATGCGAATCACTGGTCGAACCTTGATTCCTCAGACTGAGCTATGGAGCAACTATCTTCAATAGTGTTCCATTGACCAAAGCCATATTGGAACCATACTAAGTTCATGAATGAACTATATGATTCAACATTTTCTTTGTTGCTTCTAAAGCAACAACATACATAGCCATTTGTTATAGAATTTCTCTACAGTAACCTGTTATGAACAATTCCAACTTATTGTGCCACCATATTGTGTATTACACACAAAAAAAAACCTTTAACTCAAATCGAAAATCGCATGGAGCATTGATGAAGACCGTATCGATGTAATTACTTACAACAAGCACTTCATAATCTCTTCTTGCGAGAAAACATGTCATCAGTGCTACTTTAGTACTCAATGACATTTTTCACTTTTGTCCCATGATCAGTATTTTGATCACTTTGGTATCTATACTCGCGACAACTTGGGAGTACTGGACATATCTGGTTGTTTTATATACCATGGAATACATGATTAATCCAAACACAAAGGTGTATGGAATATCCAACATGTATTTTGCTCATCAGTGTTTTAGGACACCGAGTCTTGCAAAAACTCTTTCCATGTGACTTCGGCAAGAATCACTCCTTGGCGTTTTTAACGCTAAACTGTTTTAGCATCTTGTCAATATGTATTTTGGCTTAGCCCTATTAGGCAATTATATCTCGTAGATAATTATACCTAATATCAAGACTACTTAGCCCAAGCACTTCGTCGAAAAACTATTTTCAATGAAGTCTTAATTTGTGTCAAGAAATTTATATTATTTCCAATTAACAATGTGTTAGGCACACAAGGTTTTTAGAAATATTATTATGCTCCCACTTACTTTCTTGTAGCCACAAGCATCTTCGTTATCCATTGATGAAATCAAACTCTTTTGACTATTTCATCAAAATCGAAGATTCCAACTCCATTATGCTCTCTTTTGTCCATCGCAGGAACTCTGAAGTTTGCATACTCACTAGCATCCTCCGGACTGACAAAATACCTTGGACTGTATCATATGCAAGTCCGAGGTAGTATTTCCATCTTATGGAAATCCTTTTGGCATCCATGTTTCATATCTCATGAATGAAATATGTATTAATTGCTAGTTTAACCCGAACCGACTTTAAGCATCGCTACGGAGAGACAATCTCGCTGTAGTTAATTCCTTGAATTTGTTATAAGCAACAAGTCGAGCTTTATGGATAAAACATTTTTATCCGTATCATTTTATAGTTCCATTAATATTCGTTAGACTCAAAGTCTTCCGAATGGTCCATCAAGATACAATCTTGACTTATTTATAAGGAAACTATCTCGGATTATATTGGCATTTAGCCAATTCCGGAGTCAGGGCCCATCATCGCTTCCTTGATTATCGTAGGTATACTGTTGTCTAACAACAATATCTAGTTTGCGCACCTGAGAGGTTTGCATGGGTTTTGCCTACGTGGTTCAGCTGCAAGTTCGACCGAAGTCCATACGTCTCATGTAGGAGCTTCCGTATCAGTCGCAGTAGGAAACTCTGGAATCACTTCCAAGGTTCCTTTCCTTTGATCTGATGACGAAGATACTGTTATCTCGTCGAGTTGCACTGTCCTCCCACTCACCTTTTTGCAAGAACCATTCTCTTTAAAAGCATACCGTTCTTTGTGGCAAAACCTTTTGCCTCGGTATAGTGGTGGAGGAATTCCCAATAATTTGGGATAACCTACAAAGTAGCACTTGTCTGATTTGGAATAGGTTTGTAAACAGTTTACACAAGCCCCATATTCCAAATGTTAAGAAAAGATAAAACATGGTTGGGCGTACCATACCATGGCGTCATTTCAACAGACCTGATGGCGCTCTTTTCAGTGTAAAAGCCGCAGTCTCTAAAGCATTACATTAAAAGGGATAATGGCAAATTTATTTATGTCATCTTTGATCTTACCATGTCATGAATGGTTCGATTAATTCTTCACGGACTTTCCACTTGCAGTGGTGTTCCGGGAGGTGTAAGTTATGAAAACTCTTTTCATAACTCATCAGACATTCGCTAAACTTGTAACTCAAAATATTCCTTTCTGCAATCGAATTGTAGAAACATAATTTTCTTGTTACAATAACTTCCACTACTAGTAACAACATTTATCGGACTACATACATCAAAATGTATGATCACGAATAAGTTTGTTGCTCGTTCCTTATGGCATGTGAACGGTATTTCAGTCACTTGACCTTTTGGACGAAGGTTGCAAGTGTCAGATGATTCATAATCAAATGACTTTAAAATCCATCATTATGGAATTTCTCCATGCGGGTTTCTCCAATGTGACCAAATGCAGTGCTACACATATGTGGTATTCTTTTAGTCTTTCGACATTTAGCGTCATTGTTATGGATGTATCATATTACCATCAATATTCGTAACATACATCCCATCCCCGATGGAAGCATGGCCCTTTATGTTATTCACAATACTGAACAACAATTGTTCTTTTATGAACAACCTTCTTGCAACATACTTTATGCAATGGGCTAGAGTGTATAAAACTCTAAAACGAATTATGAAAATAAATACAGATGGTGATACACCGATGGAAGGTATAGTAACTTTTACTATGTTCCCAGCGCGTATCTAAACCTCATTACTGGCAAGTCTTTTAGGCCGTTGTAGTTCTTACATCGAGTTTCAACAGAATGCAATCGAGCGGGTATCTTTGTGATTTAACTCACAATACCCAAGAATTAGTGATTAACATGTTTAACCATAATTCCCAAGAACTATATTTTTGACCAGCCTTCTATACATCAAAAACTTGTATGACATTCATACATGAGCTGGATATTCCAGTCTTCTTTCCTTTTTTCCTTTATACTTCTAACAGTTTAACTTTCAATATTTCTCCTACTCTCAGAAGAAGCACCCAACTTTAAGAGCGGCGTTAGCCCCGGACTTCCTAGGCGTGTGAGTCACACTAACACCCTTTGGACATTTCCTTTCTCTTTAAGTTGTTTGTTTTATTCACCTTCATCATATGACAGGCGTTCTTCTGGATCCCTCTCCTATCAGTCAAATGCCCAGTAAACACTTTACTAATACTTTGCAAACAAATATTTCTTTGGATATCTCATATCTTTTAGCCTTTGTCTGTATCTGAAAACAATTTTCAGTTCCATGAATATTACATAACTATCCCAAACTTGTGAAGTTCGGGTCTTATGGAAGCAAACGTATTGCACTTGACCACAATGGAATTCTAGCTTTTGGATCGAAGGACGAGAGTCACATCATCCATAGCATTAGCGGGAGGACACCGAAAGCATGCGATAGGACAAAATCCTTCTCGGCACTCTTGAGGACAATCCTCGCATTACGTTACCAACCGTAAAGTTTTAACCAGATATTTAACAGCTTATTCAATTTTAATAGGGAAGGTGGAAACGCGAGCCATTATTCTACAACTATTAGAAAATTATACTTAGACAATGTTCATAATTAATTGCACTCAGAATTAAACAAGTTAATTCTAAAATGCGCTCCCACTCAAATCAATATCTCTCAAAATTGATTATGAGTGATTCAAGATCCAAATATCAATACAACGCCATAGAATCATCATCTCATGACGAGGATTTTGATTTGGTAGGCCAACTTGCCGATCACATCTCTATGTGACTCTTGTTCATCTTTCGATGCGTGTGTTCCGAGCTCAGGACGATCCTGCCATGAACGTCAAGACAACCAAGTGATCTTGCTGCGAGGTCTGACCTCACCCACCTTACATTTCTCCAATCGTTCGTACCCATGCATCCATGGCGCACCCCGAAAGGAAAGATGCTGTGACGGTGCTACATTTGGGAGAACACTAACTACTTGATATTTTAAGTGAGAGATCACCCTAATAAAAAGCGACTACCGCGCAATCAAGAAGGGTGCAACTTAAGGGATAAACATCTCAGGTAATTCATAATTGCATGATATGGTATAACCCCTTCTGACGGAGAAGTCAAGTATTTCTTCGTCTTTGGCATTTGCGTCGGAGTTCACCTTCGCGAAGTTTGCCACCACCTTGTCGATGCACCAAATAATATTGCTATCTCTATAGCTAATAAAATAAGTGCATTACATAAGGTTGACTCGCAGGTCATTAAAGTGACAATCATATGGCTCTAGCCATCATGCCGAATCATGACACGCAGGTCATGTTAATAAATTTACATTATATAGTCATCTCATACATAATCAAATTAATATGAGCTTTGCTATACCACATCACATGCACATCCTGCAAAACCAAGTTAGACGCCTCTAATCGGTTTATGCAAAATTTTATTTTACGTGGCTTCTAAGGTTTTGACTTAAACCGCAGCTACCAACGTTTATCATCAAGCATGATTATTCAAGTCGCTAGATTAACTTTGCGGGGTGTATGAAACACGAGATAATAAAATCTCGAGCCCCATACTGAACTTCGTCATACGCGTGATCCCCGTGCAGATCATATCTGCATTGCCCTTTAGTCCGCAGAATTTCTTCTTTCTCTAACTACGGTGGAATTCAACGAACTGTTAGCACTTCTTTGATCAATCAGGATCGCAGATTGCCAGAACTTTGAAACTCCACCATACTGTTATTGAGATCAGAAATACACAAATTCCAGGGAAGCAACAAGAACATCGGGTAACAGATTTCATCTGCCACCCGCATAAATAATTTTCAGCAATAGATCTGATCTACTCCAAAATTATATTATGCAATACCCATACACCTCTATGTATTCTAGATCGCAACATGCATCTACGCATAGCACGGCTCTGATACCACTGTAGGGGAACGCGGCAGAAAACAAAAAATTTCCGCACTACGAACAGCCCAGGACCACTATGGAGACTGCATACAAGGTTTTGATCTGATCGTTACCGACTCGTAGCACAGCGTAAGTAGAGTCGATGTAGATCGTTGGTGCAGACCCCCGCAGCTAGGATTTACAACCTCCCAACCGCGAGGATGTTCTCCCTCGTCTGCTCCTCGGACAGCGCTCCGAGAGGCGGTCGGACATTCCCTCGGACGATGTAACGGACAACCCTTCGGGAGGACCCTCGAAACTTGAACGGTAACTCGGACAGCCCTTCGGGAGGACCCTCGAACAGTCCCTCGGGCAAAAGATCGAAACTACGACCTCTCTACGGGGTTGCACACATACGGTGTCATCTATCCGGCAGGGCTTCGCCGTCCAGAACTAGTTCCTGCCGGAACCCAGACAGCCTTTCGGCTCTACGAAACTATTTCGTGGGAGGGAGAGAAGAAAGCCAGATCATGCAATGGCACTTGTTGAGAGTTCAAGTGAGAACTTGGATCAGACTTGAGAGACCCCTCTCCACCCCTATTTATAGGGTGAGAGGCTATGGGGAAAAACCCAAAATGCCCTCCAAACTGCATCATTGCCTGCATCATCATGCAAGCTGCATCATCGCCTGCATCATCATGCAAGCTACATCATCGCCTGCATCATCATGCAAGCTGCATCATCGCCTGCATCATCATGAGATACACTATTCATGAAGGCATTTATCTGCGACCGTAAAATCCAAAACTTTTCTGTAGGTCTTAGAAAAATTCCAGTACCCACTAAAAGGATTTTGGACGCGTTCCGAAACAATTCCGGATTAGTGATTTTCATCTGCGAAAAGCAACCAAAGCGGTTCCGGCAGCTCCGAAACATTTCCGGTTTTTTCTCTCTGGAAAAATCCCAGAAGTTCCCAGAAAAATTCTGGCACCCTCCAAGAATTTCCAAGCGTGTGCCGAAACCATTTTGACTTAATGATATATTCCGAAACAACTTTTCGGTTTTACCGAAACTATTCCGGTGTTCTCTTTCCGGAACTTTTCCGTTTTCTCCAAAACCTTTCCGGTGACTTTCTCTCAGACTCCCTGTCTAGTATTCAGCAGATAGATGACCCTTAAGCGTGTGACCCTATAGGTTCGGTGAAGTATAGACATGACCCGGAACACTTTCCGATCAATGATCAACATCGGAGCCGTGGACACCCATATTGACCCCTATACCCACACGAATAAATATTCGAGTGAACCTCCAGTTGTCGTGTGCTATTCCTGTTGCTTCGCGATATGTTACAAATACCCGAGGTGAGACTTATCGGCATCCCCGTGGATCAACACTTGTCCACTATGCCAGTTACCTCGTTACTGGTATTGTTGTCTTTTCTCGTTCCCGCGTTCCGGCATCCCTGTGATCAAATCACACTGTGTCTGGCCAGACGATGGTGGATACCGTAACACCGAGAGGGCCCGAAGAATATCTCTCCATCGACGGAGGAGCAAATCCCAATCTTGAGCTACCTAGTTCCTTGTCATACTTTTCCGTGAACCCTTAAGCCGCCATAATAGCCACCCTTTTACAGATGACGTTTAACAAACCCCAAAGTTCACGAAGCAAGTACAAAGGAACTCGATACTCTCATGGTCTAAGGAATTATGCAAACGCTCAACTTTCTCTGTGTTATAATCCATTAACTGGTGACGAATGTATCTCATAGCATAACATCAATCTGGGTCGATTCAACACAAATGTTCTTCTAACATTGTGCCCTCAAAATTGCCGGCATAGTCATGCCCATGATCAGGAAAACAGAACCATCATGCAACACTTGAGCTAGTCTTAGAGGCGAGACTAGGAATATATATATTTTATCCGTTTATTATTCCACACGTGCATTTGAGTCTTCCTCCGAGCCTCGTGGTTATTGCAGACTCGAGAACCATAGCAGTTATAGCATGGAATATAAACATAATTAGGAACATGGGGATAAATAATAACATTTATTATTGCCTCTAGGGCATATCTCCTACAAATTATGCTATAAAGAAAGGAAGAGGCTCAAAAGCACGGGCGGTACGCCAAGACAAGTAGACGAAATCCATCTGCATCTACCCACTAATCATCCACCTTGAGATATCTATCCAGAACATCTCGCTGTTATTAAGTTGCGAATCCCACCCAAAGTGTAAACTCAAAGCAACAGACAACTGCATTAAAGAACTTTGCGTAAAGTAAACAATCCTTGCACCCGCAAGTACAAGCACCGTTGTTTTCCCCCCTTGTGGCAACAACACATCCCCTAGACTCATGTTTCTGTCACTCAAGCTAGTCATTGGGGGGCATGAACCCACAATCATGCATAACGCTCCCTCTTGGAGTCACTACCTACTACTTGGCCAAAGAAATAAACAACAACGGAGAACATGCAAGAATTACTCAAGAACATAAATATAAAAGAGGATAATCAAATATATTACTCAAACACAATCTGAACATAATCTCATAATCCATCGGATCCCAGCAAACTCAGCATACCAACAGCAGAAAGATTACATATGTGCCTCGATCATGTAGGGCATCTCACGAGGTCTAATCCATGAAGAACAAAGAGGGGAGGAGAACATCACATAGCTACTGATCATAGACCCATGGTCCAAGGTGGACTACTCACGGTTCATCCAGGAAGCATCCATGGTGGTGGAGAAGCTCCCGGAGGTGATTCCTCCCTCCGGCAGGGTGCCGGCAAGAGGTCTTCTGGTGCTCCCGATCTTGGAAGCGCGACGGCGGCGGAAAAGAGGAGAGATCGTAAAAAAAGGGTTCCCGTCACGGGGTTTCTCGTCACGGGGAATAAATAGGCGAAGGGGGGCAGCCAGGGGGCCACCAGGGGTCCAGGCGGCCCACTGGCGCGCCCCCACCCTAGGGCGCCTCGGGAGGGCTCCTGGGGCCCTGGTGGGTCCCCTCTGCCCCCCCTCGGTGATTCCTGAAATTTTTTATTGGATTTTTCCCGAATTTTTGGAGCACTTTTTATATGGGGGAAACCTGAAATAGAAAAACAGCAGAAAACATGAACTGACACTGGGGTGCACTGAGTTAATAGGTTAGTCCAAATATGATCAAAAGTGTATGGAAGTTCATCAATATCATAGCAATATCACACAAAAGAGGCATGGAGCAAGCAGAAATTATAGATACGTTTGAGACGTATCAACATCCTCAAGCTTAATTCCTACTCGTCCTCGGGTAGGTAAATGATAACAAGCATAATTTTTGTGGTGACATGCTAGGAACCATATAAGAACTTTGAAAGTAAAGCAATCAAAGCATGCAATTCAATTCAAGTCTTAACAAGCAAGAGTCTATATTAGCATTGACACAAGCAACAAAAGAACAAAGGGTGCAAGAGCTCTTGCTCTCTGTGACTCGAATGTCTCCAAATGGTGTTTGCGTGCAATAAGGGGGATATGGGAGTACGAGAGAAAAGTATACTTGTTGAGAACTCAGTCTACTAAAGTTTTACACTTGGTGTTCTTTGGAATCTTATCTTGACTCGTCTCCAGACCACTAGCCAGGTACAAGTCAATTTGATCCACTCCTTTTCGATATTTGGAGCACTCATGCAATGGATGAGCGTAAGCACGAAAGTTGACACTTAGGATGGCAAAGAGAGAAATATGGTGGAGGAGGAAGACAAAAAGGATGAGAAAGGCTCACATCAATGAGGACAATCATAGGCGAGAGAGCCAAATGATAGATATGATGTGAGGAGTAGGGATTGCCATGCAACAGATGCACATGTGAGCTAAAAGCTCTCCAAGGGAACTAGTGGGGGTGCATCCAACTTGCTTGCTCAAGAAGACCTAGAGCTCGTTTGAGTAGGCTCATCATTGGAATATACAAACCAAGTTCTATAGTGTGAAGGGTCCCCACGTAGCTATATGCATGTATGATGATCTCTATGGAGTACAAGGGATAGAGGATGAAGTACTAGTGTGGATCTCTCAAAAGGAAGAGTAATGTGCCCCCTTCTCTCTTTTTATTTCTTTTTTTCTCTTTTTTCTCTTTTTTCTATTTTTTTGTATTTTTTTGGTGGCCTCAATGGCTCTTTCTATTTATCTCTCATTTTTCCTCTTTGGAATCTTTTAATTTTATCCACTTTGGGATCTTTTCCTCACTGTAGGGTCAACACTCTATATAAAAGTATCGAAGATCTTTCACACTTTACAAAGTACTCAAATCATAAAGAAGATGTAACTATCATGATGTATGCAAATGTATGCCTCTGCCAGTGTAGCAGGATATGCAATGATACTAGCGCGTCATGTAGCAATGATTAGGGCAAGGCCCAACTAGCATGCGGCTCATCGATCAAGCAAGTAGCATGTATGACATGAAGATCAAGTCATGAGAAGATGGATGTTGCATGGCAATATATCTCGGAAAGACTATGGAAATGTCTTGGTAGGTAGGTATGGTGGCTGTTTTGAGGAAGGATATAAGGAGGTTTATGATGACAGAGCGTATCATGTGGATGTACCGGCGAAGGTGGACGCCAACTCTCGGAGTGATAATAAAGCAATGCACGACACAGGAGAGGCTAGAAAAATATGGGAAGGTGGAAGTGTCAACTTTCGAATACTCACATTAGTCCATAGAACTCATGCACTTATTATCGGTAACTCTCAATCTAATAAGGAGCTTCACAAAGGAACAAGTACCCCGAGGAGGAGTGTATGGGGGTTTGGTTATCCTTGCGCATCCTCGACTCATGGTACGTGAGTGTACTCTAATATTCGACCCCTCAGAAGAGTAGTGATCCATCTAGTAGCTAAAGTTCTCAACTAATTTTGTAAGTTTCGAAAATAAACACGGATTGCCCAAAATACGACATCTATTACTAATAGGCTAAAGCTCTTGACACCAAAAGTCCAAACATTACTCAAGACAACACCTCAAAACTATTGCAAGTTACTACTACAAAAGAATAGCAACCTCAATTACCTACTTCAAGTCAAGACACAAAACTCAGTGCAACAGGCAAACTCTCTAAACAAGATAAACATGAAAACTCAAGAGAGTTCCAGCAATAAACTAAGCAAAAGCTCTTTGAAAGGATAAGCATGAAAACTAAGAGCTAAACATGGCAGTAGCTATGAAAAAGATAAAGAACACACACAACAAAGATAAGCATGAAAAATCCTATGTTGTGTTCTAGATTTTGGAAGTGGAGCGTGTTTCTCTCCCACACAAAGAAAGATGGGTTCTAACTTATTATGAACAGCAAGCAAAGCTAAAGAAAACTAAAAATAAGACCTAAGAGCGAGACGCTCCAAGCATAGCACATAACGCATGAAGTGATAAAAATATAGTGAAACGAGAGACGAACTGATAATTGTTGATGGAGAAGGGGGTGCACGGGGGCATCCCCAAGCTTAGACGCTTGAGTCTTCTTGAATATTTCTTGGGGATGCATGGGTACATCCCCAAGCTTGAGCGCTTGACACTCCTGAATCTTCTTTCATCATCTTCCCTCGCACACTTGAAAACTCCCTTCATACATAACTCATCATAATCTGATTAGCGAGGTTAGTACCCACAATCAAATAATTTCTCTCTACTGTAAATAAAGATATTCTTGAAGAGCTACTATTTCTCAAGATTGCCAAAAAGTTTTTGAAAAGAAAAAGCAAGCTTAAGGTTTGCAAAACGAAGAAAAGGAAAAACAGGACAGAATCTGTGAAAAACAGACCAGCAGGTAGTAAAGAATTTTTTAGGTATACTTCTGCAACTCAAATCAAAAAACTCAGAACATACGAAAGTTCCGTAATTGTATAGATCACTCTGTGTTAAAATTTCAGCACAAAAATATGAACTGGGATTTTTCTGTCATTTTTCTAGTCACGAGGACAGAATCTGTTTTCTGGACAGCATGTCACAACTTTCACTTTCCTTGTCATATGAGGCTATAAATGGCACAAAGCTTGAAAAGTAAAGATACAATGATGTTTCCAAAGTAGTAAAACTCATCAATACCACTAAAAACAGAAGAAAAACCAAAAGGAAATCATAAATTCGTTGCGGGCTGCCTCCCGAAAACGCTTCCTTAAAGCCATTAGCTAGGCTTAATGCAAAATAGATCAAGTTGTTTCAAGAAAATAACTAGCCCGTGTGACAGACTCAAAAGGCAACTTAATATTTTTCCTAGGTAAATGTTCAATCCCTTTCTTGAGAGGGAATTGGAATTTTATAATCCCTTCTTTCATATCAATAATAGCACCCACGGTGCGAAGAAAAGGACGTCAAAAAATAATTGGACAAGAAGGTTCACATTCAATGTCCATGATAGTAAAATCAACGGGAACATAATTTTCATTGACAATGATAAGAACATCATATATCTTCCCCAAAGGTTTCTTTACGGAAGAATTGACGAGATGAACACCAAAAGAACAAGGATCAAAAGGTTTCAATTCAAATATATCATACATTCTTTTGGGCATAACAGAGGTACTAGCTCCAACATCACATAAATCATAGCAAGAAAAGCTATTCAACTTAATTTTAATCATAGGATCCCAACCATCTTCTAGCTTTCTAGGTATGGAGGCTTCTACCCTAAGCTTCTCCTCCCTAGCTTTGATGAGAGCATTAGTGATATGCTCCGTGAAGGAAAGATTAAGTGTGCTAGTGTGGGGGTCTCTAGACATCTTGTGAAGGAAATGAATAACTTCAGAAAGGGTGCAATTATCAAAATCAAGGTAACTACTATCAAGTAAAGTGGTAGTGGTGTCCTTTAGGCTCACTTGTTTGGTAGATTCTATAGTCATAGGAATTTCTTCTTGTACGGTTGAGGTCATAGCATCACCATTAATAGGTCCTATGGGACTAGGGGTGCATTGGTTGCTAAGAGTTTGGATATCCTCAACCACTTGGATAGTAGAAAAAATATGGTGTGTTGGAAGGCTCTTAATTCTATCTTCTTCCTTAGGGATAACTTCTGGTTTGGCTGCCATTTGATTTATCAAAGTAGCCTGTGTGTGAGACATATTGGAAACTTTGGTTTCCGTGGTGGTGAGCCTAGTCTGAAGGTTAGAAATCTCAATGTTCAGACTCTCAAGTTGTCTACCAATGTCTTGCAAGATGGAAGTATGCTCATCTAATTGTCTAGAGAAGGTTCTATTTTGTTCATATTGGGTGTGCATGTAGTTCTTAGTTGCCTTCTCTATTTCCAAAAGTTTCTCATAACTAGGCATGTCTCTATCTCTAGGGGCAGAGTTTCTGGTGCTAGGATAAGTGTTGTTGTTCCCGAAGTTGGAGGGGAACGGTCTAGGATTGCTACCAAAGTTACTCCTATAAGAATTTTTATTGAAGTTGTTTCTAGAGATAAAGTTCACATCTACTTGATCTTGAGCAATCAAAGAATTTAAAGGAACATCTTGAGGATCAATAGGAGATTGCTTGGTAAGTAGAGACATAATCAAGTCAACTTTTGTATTTAGGGAGGAGATCTCCTCGACAGAGTTTACCTTCCTACCTGTTGGAGCTCTTTCGGTGTGCCATTGGGAATAGTTGGTCATCATCTCATCGAGAAGTTTTGTGGCAGCACCAAGTGTAGTTGACATAAAGGTTCCTCCCGCGGCCGAATCTAGCAAGTTTCGCGAGGTAAAGTTCAAGCCTGCATAAATTTTTTGGATAACCATCCAAGTAGTCAAACCATGTGCAGGGAAATTCTTAACAAGAGATTTCATGCGTTCCCAAGCTTGGGCAACGTGTTCATTATCCAATTGTTTAAAATTCATAATATAGCTCCTCAATTGGATAATCTTAGTAGGGGATAGTACTTCCCAATAAAAGCATCCTTGCACTTATCCCAAGAATCTATGCTATTCCTAGGCAAGGATTGAAACCAGATTTTAGCTTCATCTCTCAAGGAGAAAGGAAAAATCTTAAGCTTAACAATATCACCATCTACTTCTTTGTACTTTTTCATATCACAAAGCTCAATAAAATTATTTAAGTGCAAAGCAGCAGCATATCTAGCACCGGAGAATTGATCTTTCATAACAAGGTTTATCAAAGAAGGTTTAATCTCATAAGAAGGTGCTGAAGTAGCAGGTGTAGCAATAGGAGTGCAGATAAAGTCACTGTTGTTGTGACTAGTAAAGTCACGCAACTTGGTGTTCTCGGAGGAACCCATAGCAGCAGCAAGCAAGATAACTATTTTTTTTATTTTTGATAAAGGACGCTAAAGCAAAAACTGAAAGATAAACTAACAAGACTAAAAAGCAAAGGTAAAAGATAGTGTGCAACTCCCCTATCTTGAAGAGCGGAGTCCCCGGCAACGGCGCCAGAAATTGCTTTTGATGGTACGAATTAACGCCCCCTCGTTGGTTACCCAAAGTGGAAGGTTGAGATGTAGACATCGGAAATTTCCCTCGGTGAAGATACCAAGGTTTGTCTCCAGTAGGACTCCGACAACGACATGAAGGTGACAACGGCGCCAGAGATTGGCGGTTGGCTTGGACCTGCACACACAACAGATAACTTTGCTCCCAACGAGTACAGAGGGGTTGTCAATCCCTCCGGCCTTGTTGTTTACAAAGGATAAAACGCTGTTACGTCCCAAACGTATCTATAATTTCAGCTTGCTCCATGCATGATTTGTGTGACTTTGCCATGTTTTTCTTGAACTTTCATACATTTTTTTATCATATTTGGACTAACCTATTAACTCAGTGCACCCAGTTGCCAGTTCCTGTTTTCTGCTGTTTTTGTATTTCAGGTTTTCCCAACAATTAAAGTGCCCAATAAATCCCGGAAAATTTATATAAAAAATCAGCGTCCCGGAAGCTTCCGGAATAACCAAGACATGGCAGGAGGGCCACCACTAGGGGCCCAGGAGGGTGCCCGGCGCGGGTCCACCCTAGGCTGTGCAACCTGCCCTCCTGGCTGCCCTGTGCCCCCCCTCCTTTGGCCTATATTTAGCTCCCGCGGAGGAAATCCCTAATATCGAAGTACTTTTTCCAGAAGCGATTCCGATCTCCGCCGCCATCGCCGACAAGCTTCGGGGGACCAGAATTCCTATGTCGGCACCCTGCCGGGACGGGGAAGTGCCCCCGGATTCATCTCCATCGATGTTGCTTCCTCCCTCCATGAAGCGGGAGTAGTTCCTCCTCGGGGCTGAGGTTTCTACCGGTAGCTATGTGTTCTTCTCTCTCTCCCATGATGTGATCTTGATTGTGATCATAGGCTATGTTAATCTAGGATGATCCCATGATGTTTCACCTTCTTCTATGTATTGGATTGATGTACTCACTTGATCTTATCTAGTATAATCCCCGAGACCATGGTGACAGCGGTCTATTGGACATGGGTTAGAAGAATATTTTCATGAGTGATTTCCTCTTTTGTGTGTGGATTCAAGATTGAGAGTCTCTTGGTGCTTGTATTTGACTACCCTTTAGATATGTTGTGGTGATTGTGGTACTCTCTTGGATGGCCGCGGTGACATTGGGAAATCCATAGATTGAGAACTACGAACTCTGAGGTGTGCTTTTGTAGCCCTACATAATTCTCGTCCTCTCTTGACCACAAAGGATTGACCTCCGAGTGCGTCTTCATTGTATGTTTTATGGGAAATATCATGTGATTAGACTATGTTAATGTTGTTGGGATTTGCCACTGGTGAAAGTATGAAGCCTAGGCCTTGTTTCCATCATTGTTACACCATTTGCACTCACTTTTGTTACATGTTTGCTTGCTGCACTTTTTATTACAGATTTATATTACTTTGTTTTGCCACACCTATCACCCATATTTTACCATCTCTTCGCCGAACTAGTGCACCTATACAATTCCTAGTTGTATTAGGTGTGTTGGGGACACAAGAGACTTCTTGTATCTTAATTGCAGGGTTGCTTGAGAGAGAAAATATTCAACCTCTACTTCCCTGAGTTCGATAAACCTTAGGTCATCCACTTGAGGGAAATTTCTGCTGTCATACAAACCTCTGCGCTTGGAGGCCCAACATAGTTTACAAGAATAGAAGCGTGCGTAGACATCAAACGCACGGGATAATAATGATAGCGATAGCAACGGAAAAGCAAATAAAGCAGTAAATTTATAGCGGGTGTAAACAGTATTGGAAATATGGACCGGGGTCCTATGATGTTCACTAGTGATGTCTCTCTCCCAAAAGATGATAAAATAGCCATGCGAGGTAAACAAATTACAGCTGGGCAATTGACATGATTATGTGCGTAAACCAATGCTAATTATGCTATGAAGAAAGGAAGAGGCTCAAAAGCATGGGCGGTACACCAAGACAAGTAGACCGAAATGCATCTGCATCTACCTACTAATCATCCACCTTGAGATATCTATCCAGAACATCTCGCTGGTATTTAGTTGCAAATCCCACCCAAAGTGTAAACTCAAAGTAACGGACAACTACATTAAATAACTTTGCGTAAAGTAAACAATCCTTGCACCCGCAAGTACAAGCACCGTTTTCCCCCTTGTGGCAACAGCACATCCCCTAGACTCATGTTTCTGTCACCCAAGCTAGTCATCGGGGGGCATTGACGAGGGGGTGACCCCACGACTCCTGCATGTAAGGCTACCTGGTACGAATGAAGATAGAAGGCCCGTTGGAAGCTGCGACAAGCCCACGATTGGCCCAGACAGACACCGACGTAGGAGTCCGCGACTAACATGGAAGGTGCAACTTGGCGTACAAGTCAAGACTAGAACTAGGAAACTACCTCTGTAACCTAGCACGGACTCCCCGAGACCTAGCCTAGTATATAAAGGATAGGATGGGAGACGTCCGGATCAACTCAATACGCATCTACTCATCCTAGCCTTGCGAGTACTCGCCTTGGCCTCCACTGTAATCGCCCCCTCACGTGATAATATCGTGCAGGAAGTGCTTCTCCTGTTAGCCGACGAGTATCGTCCAACCTGTGCCTATATCTATGACTAACCCAGGGTCCCTGACCATGGGATTTGCCGGGGTTGATCCCCGTCAGGCATGAACCCACAATCATGCATAACGCTCCCTCTTGGAGTCACTACCTACTACTTGGCCAAAGCAATAAACAACAACGGAGAACATGCAAGAATTACTCAAGAACATAAATATAAAAGAGGAGAATCAAATATATTACTCAAACACAATCTGAACATAATCTCATAATCCATCGGATCCCAGCAAACTCAGCCTAGCAACAGCAGAAATATTACATAAGTGCCTCGATCATGTAGGTCAGCTCACGAGGTCTAATCCATGAAGAACAAAGAGTGGAGGAGAACATCACATAGCTACTGATCATAGACCCATGGTCCAAGGTGGACTACTCACGGTTCATCCAGGAAGCATCCATGGTGGTGGAGAAGCTCCCGGAGGTGGTTCCTCCCTCCGGCAGGGTGCCGGGAAGAGGTCTTCTGGTGCTCCCGATCTTGGAAGCGCGGCGGCGGTGGAACATAGGAGAGATCGCGAAAAAGGGTTCCCGTCTCGGGGTTTTCACGTCACGGGGAATAAATAGGCGAAGGGGGCAGTCAGGGGGGCCACCAGGGGTACAGGCGGCCCCCTGGCGTGGACCCACCCTAGGGCGTGCCGGGAGGGCGCCTGGGGCCCTGGTGGGTCCCCTCTGCCCCCCCCCCCCCTCGGTGAGTCCCGAAGCTTCCTGTACGCTGATTTTTATTGGAATTTTCCCGAATTTTTGGAGCACTTTTTATATGGGGGAAACCTGAAATAGAAAAACAACAGAAAACAGGAACTGGCACTAGGGTGCACTGAGTTAATAGGTTAGTCCAAATATGATCAAAAGTGTATGGAAGTTCATCAATATCATAGCAATATCACACAAAAGAGGTATGGAGCAAGCAGAAATTATAGATACGTTTTGGACGTATCACCAGGATAGCAAGATATGCAATGATACTAGCGCGTCATGTAGCAATGATTAGGCAAGGCCCAACTAGCATGCGGCTCATCGATCAAGCAAAAGCATGTATGACATGAAGATCAAGTCATGAGAAGGTGTATGTTGCATGGCAATGTATCTCGGAAAGGCTACGGAAATGCCTTGATAGGTAGGTATGGTGGCTGTTTTGAGGAAGGATATAATGAGGCTTATGATGACAGAGCGTATTGTGCCAAGGATTTGGATGCACCGGCGAAGTATGTGCCAACTCTCGAGGTGAGAAAGGGCAATGCACAGTACCGAAGAGGCTAGAAAAATATGGGTAGGTGGAAGTGTCAACTTTCGAATATTCACATTAGTCCGAAGAACTCATGCACTTATTATCGGTAACTATCAATCTAATTAGGAGGTTCATAAAGAGACAAGTTCCCCGAGGAGGAGTGTATGGGGGTTTTGTTATCCTTGCGCATCCTCGACTCATGGTACGTGAGTGAACTCTAATATTCGATCCCTCCAAAGATTAGTGATCCATCTAGTAGCTAAAGTTCTCAACTAATTTTTTAGGTTTTTCAAAAATAAACATGGATTTCCCAAAATACGACATCTATCACTAATAGGCTAAAGCTCTTGACACCAAAAGTCCAAACATTACTCATGGCAATACCTCAAAACTATTGCAAATTACTACTACAAAAAGAATAGCAACCTCAATTACCTACTCCAAGTCAAGACACAAAACTCAGTGCAACAGGCAACTCAACAAGATAAACATGAAGACTAAAGAGAGTTCCAGGAACAAACTAAACAAAATCCAAGGCTCTTGCTAAAGACAAACTAAGACTAAAACTAGACAAGGCAGTAGCTACGAAAAGATAAAGAACACACAACAGCAAAAAGATAGGCATGAAGAATCCTATGATGTGTTCTAGATTTTTAAAGTGGAGCGTGTTTCTCTCCCAAAAAAAGTAAGACATGATCTAACTTGTTATGAACAGTAAGCAAAACTAAAGAAAACTAAAAATAAAACCTAAGAGCGAGACGCTCCAAACATAGCACATAACACATGAAGTGATAAAAATATAGTGAGAAGAAGGACGAACTGATGATAATTGATGGAGAAGGGGATGCACGGAGGCATCCCCAAGCTTAGACGCTTCAGTCTCCTTGAATATTTATTGGGGATGCATGGGTGCATCCCCAAGCTTGAGCGCTTGACACTCCGGAATCTTCTTTCATCATCTTCCATCGCACACTTGAAAACTCCCTTCATACATAACTCATCATAAGCTGATTAGAGAGGTTAGTACCCTTAATAAATATATTTTCCCACTGGATATAAAGATATTATTGAAGAGATACTGTTTCTCAAGATTTCCAAAAGGTTTTTGCAAAGAAAAAGCAAGCTTAAGGTTTGCAAAAGTTAGGAGAGACAAAACGTGGAAGAATCTGTGAAAAACTGAACATCAGGTAGTAAAGAATATTTTAGGGGTACTTCTTCAACTCAAATCAAAAAACTCAGAACATACGAAAGTTCCGTGATTGTATAGAGCACGCTGTGTAAAACATTCAGCTCAAAATGGTGAACTGGTTATTTGATCTGATTTTTCCCGTCACGAGGACAGAATCTGTTTTCTGCACAACATGTCACAACTTTCACTTCCCTTGTCATATGAGGCTATAACTTGGCACAAAGCTTGAAAATAAAGATACAATGATGTTGATACAGTAGTAACAATCATCAAGACCACTAAAAACAGAAAGTAAAAAACTCAAAGTAAAGATAACAAGGGTTGTCTCTCTAGAGCTCTTTCTTTATAGCCATAAAGACAGGCTTAAGATTTTAGTGATGCTCACATAGGAATAAGAGTTAAAGCACAAAAGAGAGCATAAAGAAGCAAATACCAAACACATTTAAGTCTAACATGCTTCCTATGCAAAGGGATCTTGTAGAGAAATAACTCATTGAAGCATAAAGATATTAGCATAGAAAGGCAAAAAATGTGCAATTTCAAAACCTTCAACATAAAGAGAGGGAACTTGATATTATTGAAATATCTATAAGCATATGTTCCCCTCTAATAATAATTTCCAGTGGGATCATGAATAAACTCAACAATATAAGTATCACATAAAAAAAATCTTATCATGATCCACAAGCATAGAAAATTTGTTACTCTCCAGATAAGCAAAATCCTTCTCATTAGTAATAGTGGGAGCAAACTCAACAAAATAGCTATCACATGAATCATTCTTATCATGGTGCACTTGTAAAAATTTATTCTTTATTGCATAAGTGTCATCACAATAATCATCAGAGATAGGAGGCAAAGTATCATCAAAATAAATTTCCTCATCAAAACTTGGGGGCTAAAAAGATCATCTTCATAAAACGTAGCATCCCCAAGCTTATGGTTTTGCATATCATTAGTATCAAAAGTATTCAAAGAAGACATGCTAATAACATTACTACTATCATGAGTGTTGTTCAAATAATAAAGCTCCATAGGCTTTTTGATATCCTCCTCAAACACTTCATGTCCTAACTCAAGATAGAGCTCATAAAGCTCTCTCATACTTTTTTGTTGTTTTCCATAAAGCCTAACTAGTGAAAATAAAAACAAGAAACAAAAAGAATTAATTGCAAGATCTAAAGATATACCTTCAACGCTTACCTCCCCGGCAACGGCGCCAGAAATAGCTTGATGTCTACGCACGCTTCTATTCTTGTAGACTATGTTGGGCCTCCAAGCGCAGAGGTTTGTAAGACAACAACAATTTCCCTCAAGTGGATGACCTAAGGTTTATCGAACTCAGGGAAGTAGAGGTTGAAGATGGTCTCTCTCAAGCAACCCTGCAATTAAGATACAAGAAGTCTCTTGTGTCCCCAACACACCTAATACAACTAGGAGTTGTATAGGTGCACTAGTTCGGCGAAGAGATGGTAAAATATGGTGATAGGTGTAGCAAAGCAAGGTAATGTAAATCTGTAATAAAAAGTGCAGCAAGAAAATAAGTAGTAAACGTGAGCGCAAACAGTATTGAAATGGTGGAAACAAGGCCTAGGCTTCATACTTTCACTAGTGGCAACTCCCAACAAAATTAACATAGTCTAATCACATGATATTCCCCATAAAACATGCAATGGAGACGTACTCGGAGGTCATTCCTTTGTGGTCAAGAGAGGACGAGAATTGTGTAGGGGTACAAAAACACACCTCAGAGTTTGTAGTTCTCATCTATGGATTTCCCAATGTCACCGCGGCCATCCAAAGAGAGTACCACAATCACCACAACATATCTAAAGGATAGTCAAAGACAAGCACCAAGAGACTCTCAATCTTCAATCCACACACAAAAGAGGAAATCACTCATGAAAATATTCTTCTAACCCATGTCCAATAGACCGCTGTCACCATGGTCTCGGGGATTATACTAGATAAGATCAAGTGAGTACATCAATCCAATACATAGAAGAAGGTGAAACATCATGGGATCATCCTAGATTAACATAGCCTATGATCACTATCAAGATCACACCATGGGAGAGAGAGAAGACCACATGGTTACTGGTAGAAACCTCAGCCCCGAGGAGGAACTACTCACACATGGACATGGTGAGAGAGAGAGAGATTTGTTGATGGAGAGGTGCAGCCTGGAGGAGATGAAGGAGATGGAAGTGGCCATCCAAAGAGACGCCCACGGCCACGGCCCTTGGACCCCTCTTCTTCCTTGAAGATGGTGTTGCTGTGGAGATTGATCTTCCTCTCAAGACGGCTGCCAAGGGGGAGGAAATTTCATGGTGCCCTTTGACCTAGGTTTCCTCTCTTTATATAGACTCTCGGATTCCCGTCATCCAGATTATGTCTTCAGTATTTCGGGACTCCAGGGAGCATACTAACTCCGATTGGGCCGAATTTTATGTCTAGATCCACCGGAAAAAAATTCCTACAACTTTGTAGTTTTAAGTTTTTTCGTTTGAGGCCGTTTTCTAGCGTTTCCGAGGCGATCTTTAAAACCTGTCTGGTGGGGACATATTTCGAGAAAGTTAAGTCCAACTCTTACAAGGCTTTTTTTGTGATATTTTCTTTATCCAAGTAATTCCTACACGTAAAGTAGAAAAACAAGAACTTGTCCACTCTTGCAACCAATAATAGGTTAGTTCCAACATATGTTACAAAAAGATATGAAAGTTTATCAAAAGCATAGCAATATCACACAAAACATGCATGGAGCAAGCAGAAATTATAGATACATTTGGAACGTATCACAATGCAAGTTCAGTATGAGTTAGAGATCAAACATAAAGTAATTGTAGTGTCTAGAATCATTTTACGCATTTAAGTTCAAGGAGAATAAAGCGGAATCAATATGGCTGCATACTTACAAGTGGATTAAAGTCCAACATGTGAGGAATCAACTTGCTTGATATATACATGCAACAAGTAAAGAAGAAAACTAACTAAGACTGATAACTAAGCAGCATGCATGTTTTCTCACTCTGGTCTTCGAAGTTGCAGTCGTTTACCCTTATGCGTTTCCAGCAGTGCCGGTAGGCAGCGAATCTCTTCCCCTCCATCTGCATGGAAACTCCTCGGCCTTCTCCGACGACTCCTTCCCTGCAGCTTTCCTCCTACTCCTTCAACTCCTCCAATGCTGACAAGAAGAATTCCGATTTGAGCTGGACGATGGTCGATTTCACATTCGAGTTGAAGGCCGGGTCCATTTGTTGGAGCAATTTGCAGATACGGGATAGGTACGGCTCAGAAATAAACTTTAGAAGGATGCTCCTTATATCTTGGTTTACTGGTGAGAAGGATGTCAGTAATTTGATCATCTCGTGTCGCAGCTCATCGATCTGCTCGGAGAACAACTGGAGTCTGAAGCCGAACCTTAGCACTGCCGTTGCCTCTGTCGGCGGATAAGTACCCAGGTAGGCTCACCCAAGCGAAAACAACCTTTCAAGACACAAGGATGGACCGATTGGGCTGCAGCTGGGCCGACGTACGGCCGATTGCTCCAAGGCAATCAGCCATACCGAATGCCAGCAGTCGGCCCAGGCGCAACCGGTCCACCCTTTTCATCATCAAGAAAATTATCCGATTGGTCCGCAGCTGGGCCGAGGTGAGTATCAGCACAGCCGATTTCCCAGAGCAATCGACCTTGCCCGGAACCACCAGTCGGCCCAGGCGCAATCGGTACGACCTACTACCCCTGGGGAGGGTGACCCCGAGATCGGTCGCGGGTACAAGTACGAGGTCATAAATGCACAATCCCGAGAGATCGGGGTGGCAGAGAAGCCAAGTGTCGTCGATATGTGACGGCAAATGCCATGGGGATGGCTAAAGTGAGGGGAAAACACGAGGGAGGGAATGTCGATGGTGCCAGAATCGAGTTGGGCACAAGCACGGTGAAGACACCACGATGTACCCAGGTTCGGGGCTCTCCGGAGAGATAACACCCCTACTCCTGCTTGTCTCTTATATATCAATGAAGGAACTACAATAACTGCTCTTCTATCTTCTCAGGGGAAGGAGTAAACCGCCGCCGTGGGCAAGGTCTTCTCCTGCTTCCCTGAGGAGTGACTACGGGCAGTAAATGAACTGAAAGGAGAAAGAGTTAATGAGATCTCAGGTGTGGCGTCCCTCGCGCAGGAGGGGTACCCTGGCTCTTATAGTGTGAGTCCAGGGTACTTCGGTAACTTCAGTGCCGAATGGGCCCAGCTGTCAACCTCTAATCGGCCTGGGCCCACCGACTGCTCCTATCCGGGTGATCCGGAGCCTACGAGCGGCGGCCCATGCTGCTACCTTGTAGGGTCTAGTGATGAACAGTGGAGCTATGAGGTACGGTCTTGTCGGCCTGTCCGCGGAATCGGCGGAGAGGTCGACATCGTATCTCCCGGAAATCCTCGATGTGACTTGGCCTTCCTGCCACCTAGATATCTCGGGATATGGCATTTATGACCTCGTAATCATACCCCCGACTAGGTGTCAGGTAGCTCCGATTGCGCCTGGACCGACTGGTGGTTCCTGGGTAAGGTCGATTGCTCTGGGCAATCGGTCTTCTAGGAAACGACCTCGGTCCAGCAGCAGGCCAATCAGACGATCGTCTTCAATGAACAAAAGGGTGGACCGATTGCGCCTGGGCCGACTGCCGGCACTTGGTATGGTCGATTGCCTTAGAGCAATCGGCCGTACCTCTGCCTAGCTCGGCCCAGCTGCAGCCCAATCGGCCCATCCTTGTCTTGAAAGCTTGCTTCCGCTTAGGTTAGCCTACCCGGGTACCAATCCCCCGACAGTAGCCCCTAAAGCTGTAAAGGTCCCACAGTCACTTGACCGCGGGGCCTTTGCAGTTTTTCAATTTGTCTTGAGGTTTTCCGACTGCTATGGCCTCTTTGAGTGCATCATTCCGAGTTCGTCGGCCGACTCGGAGATCACACTCGGCTGACCTCGTTCCCATCCGATTAGATTTGGTTCCTTCTCGCTTCGTATCTTCATTTTCTGGAACAGTACCTTCTGCCGATTGCGCTCCAACGGTTACCTCCGACTCGCCCACGACGTTCTCAATGAGCTGGGACCTACAACCCACGCGCGACGTAACATAACTGCAGGAGCTGACCCCCACGTCGCACGTCTCGCCTTCTGTGCCAGGATCCTCTGTGTTGATCTGCCGGTTGGCTTCCTCGTGCCCTAGGTCACACCGGGCCACATGGCCACGGGGTGATCCCACTCCCCTCCCCCGCCGCCCATATAAGCCACCGGGGGGGAGCCTCGCCTCTTCCTTCTCCAACACATCTCCTTCAACCTCCAGCTTTCTCTCTCTCTCTGCGCCATTGCCGCTCCTCGCGCAGATTTCTCTCCCGCGGACCTCTGCTCTCCCGCTTGCTCCGGCAACTGATTCGCGCTTCTCGCCGCCTCCGCCGCCGCCGCAGCAGTTCGCCGGCGTCGTTCTCGCGCTCCACCTCGATCTGCTTCCTCTCCTTCCTCTTCTGCGGAATCGATGGCGCCACGACGGGACGTCTCGCAGGCGAGCCGCGGGTGCTGGAAGGGATCCGAAGCCACCGCCGTCGCCGTCGAAGCACTGATTCGCGCCCGAAAGATGCCCGCAGAGATCGAATGGCGGATCCCGGGCCAGGCCGACGTCGTGCCCAGCGCGCGCACGGGCGAGAGGGTCGTCTTCCTCGCTCACTTTGAGCGTGGATTCGGCCTTCCCGCAAGCGCCTTCTTCCGCGAGTTCCTTGAGTTCCACCGACTTCAGCCTCATCATCTCGCCGCCAACTTCATCATGAACCTTTCTAGGTTCGTGACACTCTGCGAGGGCTATCTCGGCTGCCGACCTAGCATCGCGCTCTTCAAGCGCTTCTTCAACCTCCGAGCCCACAATGCTCGAACAGGAGAGATCGTTGCCCCCACCATCGAAGGCGGCAAACCCTCCTATCCGACCGATATGACCGACTGCGGCAGTTGTCTTGCCGCAGCCGGCAAGATAAAATATCCCAGCCCCGACATCGTCCAGTCCTGCAAAAACTGGCAGATGTCGTTCTTCTACGTCAAGTCTCCCGATCAAGGCCCCGACCTCCTCAACCTGCCCGAGTTCTCACTCGCTAGGTCGGTTGAGAAGCATCAATGGGCTCTGAAGCACGGTGCTGGGGATTGCGACGTCGACGCTCAAGCCACCAGGGTCACCCAGCTGGAGCGAGAGGGACTCCTTCCCACCGACTTGATAGCGGCATGGCTTCACGCGCGAATTCTTCCCCTGCAGCGCCGAGCGCACCGTCTCTGCGACGTGTCGGGGCCTCGGGACCCCACTCGGCTCTGCACGTGGGAAATGAAGACCGAGATCCTCTGCGCCCGAGTGAAAGCCATCACCGCCAGTGCGCTGCCTGATCCTTTCCGGTTCGGGCTTGCCTACCTTACCCGACAGCGGAAACCGCCTGTGGTATGCTCCGATTACTTGTGCCTTCTTTTCAGCACTTCATTCAGTCCGACTGCCTGCTCTTCCGATTGCTTTTTCTTCCAACTACATGCTCTTCCGATTGCTCTGATCACTTGTGCCTTTTTTTTAGCACTTCATTCAGTCCGACCTCATGGAGGACGGCCAGGAAGCTGGTGTGTTTGCCCCTGATCGCACGGAAGAGGACCCCATTGACCTTGAGTACAATGGTGAGATCCCTTCCGCCGAGTTCAGTGAAGATGATGAGGATGAAGATGAGTCCTCTGTGGAATCCTCCGACCCCATGGACACCGAAGATGATGATGCTGCGCGTGCCATCCCTCCAAGGACCACCACTCGGCTGCCAGCTCAAGGGGGTACGCCCGACTCTTCCCTTGAGCGACTTTTGGCTGATTGGAGTGACGATGATAGTATCTCAACGGGTGCTGCTCCTGATGCAGCTCCTCGGGATAAGACTCCCAGGGTGCCAGCCAAACGCATCTCGGCAGCTGGCTCTTCCTCTGGTACCGCTCCCTCCAAGGTCATCCAAACCGCGCCGACTGCCCACAAAGGCAAGCAGGCCTAGAAGACGACAGCTCGAAGGCCGACCACTCAGGCGCCACTGAATGTCGCCCCACTCCGCTGCCGAATGCCTACCGGCGCACCTCGGACGATCGGGTATGCTTCTGACTTTCTGCGCGGTACTTTGCTACCTCTGCTTCTACTGACTCTTCTCCCTTTCTCCATTCAGCGAGCCGATTAGGCTTGATGACATCGACACCGAGATTCCGGCTCGTGTCGGCGCCATCATCTCGCCCGCTGCTTCTGCTGCGGCTGTTCGCAAGCGGACGACCGCCACCAATCACTCCTCCAAAGATGCCGAACGTGCTGCCAAGAGAGCTCAGCTCGCAGCAGCCCAGAAGACGTCTCCTTCCGACCTCATCCCAAAGATCATCAAGCGTGCGGCCGACCCGGTATCTCCTGGTGTCGGGGGAACACAATTGGTCGATCCGATTGCCCCGTCCCCGCCACGCCGCTCCATCCCGACCGCCGCTGCTACAACTTCTCCCGCTCAGTCGACCGCCGTGCCCGACGCACCAATGGTGACGATCTCGCCGCCGACTGTGATGTCGGCACCGCCAACCATTGCTACCACTCCACCCGCTGTTCTATCAGCGCCTCCGACGACCACAACTCTTCCCCCAGTCATCGTTACTACCGCTGCTCCGACTCGCCCGATTGTGCCACCGCCGCAATCGGGTGCTTCTGATTTTCAAGTGACGACGGTGCCACCAGCTCTTACAACTGCCACTTCCATCGCGATTCCATCCTCAGCGCCGACGCCGACCCCTGCTGCCTCAGAAGTTTTAATGCGCACGGTGGATCAATTCCGGGCCGAGTACTCTCGCGCCCGTCATGCTGGTGCCGAGGCTGACGCTGCGCTTCCTCCTCAAGAGCCAATGCCATTGCTCGGGATCTGCAACAGCTCGCCTCGCATCATACGGTAACCTCTTGCTTTCCTTCTTTTCCTTCTTTTACTTTAGACATTTTTCTTCCGGTGGGTGCGCGCAAGCGCACCCAGTGGGTGTAGTTCCCGAGATTCGGGCCGATTGATTACAATCGGTTCGGATCTTCTTAGTACTTTCGCTTTTCTCGTTTGCCTTCCTCAATCGGTGGACTTTCCTTCCGGTGGGTGCGCGCAAGCGCACCCACTGGGTGTAGTCCCCGAGATTCGGGCCGATTGGTTACAATCGGTTCGGATCTTTTAGCATTTTTGCTTTTCTCATTTGCCTTCCTCAATCGGTGGACTTTCCTTCCGGTGGGTGCGCGCAAGCGCACCCACTGGGTGTAGTCCCCGAGATTCGGGCCGATTGGTTACAATCGGTTCGGATCTTTTAGCATTTTTGCTTTTCTCATTTGCCTTCCTCAATCGGTGGACTTTCCTTCCGGTGGGTGCGCGCAAGCGCACCCACTGGGTGTAGTCCCCGAGATTCGGGCCGATTGGTTACAATCGGTTCGGATCTTTTAGCATTCTTTGCTCTATCACTGACTTTGTCGTACTGTTCTTCTCAGGCTGTTATGGAGGAGAAACGAAATGTCTTCGAGAAAATTCTTGAAGCTTATACTGCCAGCCTCCGGACCCTCGCCCAGGCCCAGCTGCAGGTCAACAACCTGTCAGCCGAGACCTCCAAACTGAAAGGTATCTTCTAGCCCATCTGCCTTTTCTCCACTAGCCGATTGCTCTAGCGCTCATATCTCTATGCTCTCTTCTAGCTACTATTCCTCTAGTAGGTGACCTCCAGGGCCGGATTTCTGAATTAACTGCAGAACTTAACCAGCAGAGCCCAGCTCTCGCCAAAGCTTCTGAAGAAGTGACTCGGCTGCAAGGGGTAGAGACTGACTTGAACCGGACTATTCACAATCTTCGCGCCGAGATGGCAGCTCTTGAAAAGAAACATCTTGCGGACGTTGCTGCTGTGACGGCTACCAGCGCTGGGCTTCTTGCCGAGCGGGATGCCGCAGTCTCCGCCCGAGATGCTTTACAAGCCGAGAGGGATGAAGCAGTCGCCACGCGGGATTCCATTCGCAAGGATCGCGACGAGCATATCGCCAAATATGAAGAAATGGAGAAGCAGCATCTTGAAGAGAATGCCCGAATGCGCCGCCGAGCCAAGGGTTTCTGCGACTCGCTAACTGACATGGATCTTCTCCTTAGCGGTGAGTCTTCCTTTATGCCGATTGCATTTTCCGATTGCTTTCTTCTTGTATCTGATTTCTCACATTTTTTCCTTCTTGACACAGAGGCCTGGCCCGAATCTGAGGCGGCTGCCTACGCCGCTGTCGCCAAGTCTCGGGAGGATCATATCGCTGCCGGAGGGACTTGTGACCGCGCGGACAGCGTCTGGACCCGACATGAATATCTGATCGGCACTCAAGCTCGCATTCCGGTCATCCAGGGAGTGGCCCTGTCCTTCAAACTCGGAATTCTGAAGATTGCCGAAGCCCTGTGGCCGGCTGCTGAGCTCAAGGCCGGACTAAAGAAAATGGAACATGCTGCCGACTCCTCCGCCGAGGTCCGCAAGGACGACCCACAAGAGGAGGAAGATTCTGATCAAGGGGAAACTCCGAATGCGACCACTGAGCAAACTCGGATTCTCCTCAAGGCTATCCCACGTTGGATCGACGTTCTGCTGAATTCCGCAGGTCGTACTGGTGCGGAGACCGCCCTTCAGACAATATTGACTTGGTACCCTCAGGTGAAACTCTCCAAGTTATACAGCCTTCGAGATGGTGCCGGGGATCTTCTTGAGAAAACCTACGCTGAAGTCAATCGGCTGGCCAGCACTATGGCGAACTGGTTCTCTCCGTATGACTACACTCCATATCTTGATGACGGAGGGAATCCACTCCCTGTTTCAACTATCTCTGCGCTAGCCGAGGAGCCTTCCGACAGCGATTCATCTCAGACCTCTCCGAAGACGAAACGAGCTGATGCGGCCGGTTCTGAAGCTCAATCGGATCCATCTGCTCCATCCTCCAGCTCGGTGCCTCCGACTGCTTGAGATGTGCCATCTTGATTTGTATTCGGACTGTCCACCTGCCGATATTAGATCGGTTTTACTTTTCCTTGTAAGACAATTTTAATTCTGCCGACACCCACTGGGGACCTGGATGTAATGAACTTATTCGGCCTTGGGCCTGTTACTTTTGATGCAAATCGATTGCTTGTTTTAACTGTTTTCATGTGCGATCAACTTTGCGTCTTTGCCGGTTTCTTTCATCGGCTGCGCTTGGGAATGTTTACTGTGTCGATCTTGCTTCCGACATGCGGTCCGCAATCGGATCAACAGTAAACATCCAACCAAGGTTTGATGAGTTTTTATTTTTACACGACAAGATTTCTAACGCAAAGGATTCTGCAACAGCAGGCGCCGATTGCTCGCTTCTGGATCTAGTGTCCGAGTTTGCGGCGCAATCGGCGACTTTATCTCGTCGGCGCTGCTTGTGGTGGCATGTTTCGAGTTGTTTCCCGGGATTTGTACTACCGACTGCTTCAATCGTCACCCTTTTCAATGCCACAAACCCCTTAGTGATTTGCGCTTGAGCTGGGTGTCCGATTGCGAGCCAGCCTGCAGTCCTAGTGCCACGATGGCTTATTTTCTTGACCTCGTGGTCGGCCAGTCCCCGGGTATTCTATGCACGTCTCGGGTCTGACGGAGCGTTGCCGATTAGGGCTAGCTCTTCGAATGGAATTATACGAAAAGTACTCGAATGCTCATTTTCAGAGACATGATAACTTTAACTGATTGTTTTGCCGAATGGCTCACATAAATTTATGCCGTTCAACTATAGAACGGGCATAACAACTCGGCGTTCCATGGCCGCTCTGTTTCTGTTCCCGACGTGTCCGTGTGCCGAGTTCCCTTGGTGCAATCGATCAGGTAGTAGGAGTTGTTCTTGAGCGCTCTGCTGACAATAAATGGCCCTTCCCAAGGTGAGGATAGCTTGTGCTACCCATCTGACTTCTGGATTCGGCGTAGCACCATGTCCCCTTCTCGGAAAGAGAGAGGTCGAATCTTCTTGCTGTGGTAGTGCCGCAACTTCTGCTGATAGATTGCTGACCTAGACAAGGCCAACAAACAAGCTTCTTCTTTGAGGTCGACGCCGTCTTCTCTTGCTAACTTAGCTTCTTCTTCAGTGTATAAAGCGTGCCGAGGTGAATCAAACTCGATGTCGGAGGGGATGACTGCTTCTGAACCATATACCAGGAAGAAAGGAGTGAATCCATTCGACCTATTCGGCGTGGTCCTCAAACTGAAAAGTACTGCGGGGAGCTCATCAATCCATGCCCCAGGTGCCCTCTCAAGTGGCTCTACCAATCTGGGCCTGATACCCGATAGGATTAGTCCATTTGCCCTTTCGACCTGACCATTGGACTGTGGGTGTGCCACAGATGCCAGATCAAGCCGAATGCCTTGCTGAGATGCATATCGAGCCAATGCCCCCTTTGCAAAGTTTGTGCCGTTGTCGGTGATGATGCTGTTAGGAACACCATATCTGCATACGATGTCGGCCACAAACTTGACTGCAGTCGGTCCATCCAACTTCTTGATTGGTCTTGCCTCGATCCACTTGGTAAACTTGTCGATTGCCACCAGGAGATGTGTCATGCCGCTTCTAGCTCTCTTGAATGGTCCGACCATGTCCAAACCCCAAACTGCAAACGGCCAAGCTATTGGGATGGTCTTCAGTGCCGATGCTGCCTGATGACTCTTTGCCTTGAATCGCTGACAACCCTTTTAGTGCTTCACCAGATTTTCAGCTGTTGCGAGTGCAGTTGGCCAGTAGAAACCATGTCGGAAAGCCTTGTTGGCGATTGCCTTTGCTGACGCGTGATGACCACATTCACCCTGATGGATGTCTCTGAGCAGCTCCAAGCCTCTGTCCTCTTCAACACACCTCTAAAGAACACCAGTCGGACTCTTGCGCATCAGCTCGTTGTTGATGATTGTATATGCCCAAGATCGGCGACTGATCTGCCTGGACAATGCCAAATCTGGTGTAAGGATCCCATCTGCCAAAAAGTCTCGAATTGGCTGTGCCCATGATGGCGCACTGACCACTACCATTACTGCTGCCTGCTGGGGTAAGACTTCTTCTTGGATCTCGGTCTCTTGAGCATTGGCCTGCTCGATCTCGGCCTCTTGAACCTCTGCTATCTCTTCTTCTGCTTGCGAACTGCCGACTGCGGCGCCTGGCACGCACTCGGCAGCCTCTGGTGCTAACTTCTCATCTGGGGTTGAAACTTCATTACTGCAATCGGCAATCTCTGATATCACTTGCTCTCCAGAGGTTGTGCCATCTGGCACAGCCTCTGCTTGATTCTCTGTGGTATCGCTCTTCTTCTTTTCTTCTGCAGCCCCTGGTTCGCAATCGGCAGCCCCTGGTGCTATTGCCGAGACACCCTGAGCACTGGATTGCTTCTTCATGGTTGCAGGCTTGGCCGGTTGAACTTCTTTTGCCTTTCTCAGAGCTTCAAGATCAGTCTCCGAGATGAATATTGACTCGGAGTCTGGTGACGGAGTGATGGATGGCTTCTTGATGTGCTCGAGAGATACGCCTGGTGGAATTGCTTGCCTTGTGGAACCAAGCTTGGACAATGCATCTGCTGCTTCATTATTTGCTCTTGGAACATGATGGAACTCACAACCTTCAAAGTATTCGCTGATTTGCTGCACCAGGAATTGGTAGCTTGCCATATTAGCATCTTTAGCATCCCACGTGCCCGAGCACTGCTGTACCACCAGATCGGAGTCACCATAGCACTCAATATTCCGAATACCGATTTCCTTGGCCAACTTGACACCATGCACAAGGGCTTCGTACTCGGCTACATTGTTTGATGCTGCAAAGTGAATCTGGAGCACATATTGCAATTGATCTCCTCTTCGGGACGTGAGCACCACCCCAGCCCCTAGGCCATTCTTCATCTTGGAGCCATCGAAGTGCATTCGCCAGACATCCGACATGGGGAGCTGTGGCATATACTGAGTTTCAGCCCAGTCCACCAGGAAATCGGCTAGTGCCTGCGACTTGATTGCAGTCCTTGGCTCATATTGGATGCCATGACTGGCCACTTCGATTGCCCATTTCGCCACCCTTCCGGTTGCATCTTTGCTTCCCATGATGTCGGCTAACGGGGCCGAACTGACAACAGTGATCAAGTGGGCTTGAAAATATGGCTTCAATCTCTTGGCCGCCATGTATACTCCATAGCACATCTTCTGGTAGTGAGGATAGTTCTGCTTGGATGCCGAAAGCACTTCGCTGATGTAGTATACTGGACGCTGGACTTGCTGTGCCTTGTCCTTCTCGGGCCGCTCCACCACCATAACTGCGCTGATCACCCGATTGGTTGCCGCAATGTATAACATCATGGACTCCTTTTCAATCGGGGCAGCCAGAATCGGTGTCGTGGATAGCATGCGCTTGAGCTCTCGGAATGCTTCATTTGCCTGGGGGGTCCAAGTAAACTTCTCTGTCTTCTTCATCAACTGGTACAAGGGAATTGCCTTCTCGCCCAGCCGACTGAGGAATCGGCTGAGGGATGCGAGGCAACCGGTGAATTTCTGCACTTGCTTCAAGGTCTTGGGCTGCTCCATGCGCTCTATTGCGGCTATCTTCTCGGGGTTGCATTCGATTCCTCTCTCGGAAACGAGAAACCCCAAGAGCTTGCCGGCTTGAACTCCAAACATGCACTTCTCCGGGTTGAGCTTGATCTGATAGGTTCTCAGATTCGCAAAGGTCTCTCTGAGGTCGTCCAACAATGTGACTCCCCTTGCCGACTTCACCACCAAGTCGTCCACGTAAACGTGGATATTTCTGCCGAGCTGAGAGTGTGTGCATCTTTGCATCATGCGCTGATAAGTGGCACCTCCATTTTTCAGACCAAAAGGCATGGTGATATAGCAGTAGGCCCCGAAAGGGGTTATGAATGCTGTCTTGATCTGATCTTCCACGGCTAACTTTATCTGGTGATATCCAGCAGTAGCATCCAAAAAGGATAACAACTCGCAGCCGGCCGTAGAATCAACCACTTGGTCAATTCGGGGCAAAGCAAACGGATCTTTGGGGCATGCCTTGTTCAAACAAGTGTAATCTATACACATACGCCAAGTCTTGTTCTTCTTCATGACGAGGACTGGATTGGCCAGCCACTCGGGGTAAAACACTTCCATGATGAAACCTGCAGCTTGTAACTTTGCAATCTCTTCGCCGATTGCTCTTCTCTTGTCCTCAGAAAAACGTCTCAGGGGTTGTTTGACCGGCTTCGAGCCTGGCCGAATGTGAAGCTTGTGCTCGGCGAGTTCTCTCGAAACACCAGGCATGTCCTGTGGAGACCATGCAAAGATGTCCCGATTCTCACGGAGAAACTCGACGAGCTCGCTTTCCTATTTGTCGCTAAGTCCATCTCCGACCACAACAAACTTGGTCGAGTCGGAGGGATCTAGAGCGATTTTCTTGCTGTCCTTGGCCGATTGAAAAGCCGATTCCTCATCTGCTCTCTTTGCTGGGCCAACCGACAGTGGATTCTTGCTCTGCGCTTGCGCCATTGCAATCACCTTGTCGAGCTGACGCTTCTCTTTCTCCACCACTAAGGACTCAGCCAAACTGCTGCCAGCGGATGTGCACTCGAGGGACTTCCTGAAGTCTCCGGTGACTGTGATGACGCCGCTTGGCCCCGGGATCTTCATCTTCAGGTATGTCTGTTGTGCATTGATCATGAACTTGGCAAATGCTGGTAATCCCAACAAAGCATGGTATGGACTGCTAAGGTCGGCCACCTCGAACCAAATCGGCTCTCTCCTGAAATTCACCTCTGTGCCAAAAATGACATCCAACCGAATGCGACCCAAGGGGGTGCAAGACAACCCAGGGACAATCCCGTGGAATGTCGTCCGACTGCGCTCCAAATCCCTCTCTGTAAGTCCTAGCTTGAGCATCGTATCTCGGTACAGGATGTTGATTGTGCTTCCTCCATCAACTAGCACTCTTGAAAACTTGCATGAAAACTTAGGCCCTGCGACCAGAGCATCCACCACCAGCGGATAGTTGCCCGGATTCGGCAAAATGGTGGGGTGATCTGCTCTGTCCCAGGATATCGGACATTCTGACCAGTGCATGAATTGGGGGATCGGTGGCATAGTTGCATTGACTTCCTGAGCTCGGGCTCTCCGACTGCCCTTGTCCGTGGACTCACTGGTGAAAATCATGTATGTTGCATCCTGCTGCGGGTACTGGTTTTGCTGCTGAGGTGGTCCTCTGTTCTGCGGTGGTGGTGGGGGTGGTGGTGGGGGTAAAGCTTCTCCTTTTGCTATCCTTCTCACAAAATCACATTGCCGAGTGGTGTGCGCAGACGGTCTCCCAGGCGTGCTGTGCAACTTACATGGTGCATCCAACATGTCCTCAAACGTGTACTTGGGCTTCATCTGCCCTGGGGGTCTCACATTGGGTCTCATCTTCCGGCTGCCTCCTGCAGCCGCTAGGTCTTCCTCATTCTGAACAGCGGCCACTTGCCGACTGCCATACTGAGTGTCCGGTTGCTCGTCCTTTCTCTTGCCATTGTTCTGCTGGTTGTTGTTGTTGTTGTTGTTGTGGTTGTTCTCTCTTCTCTCTTTCCGACTGAGGCCTTGGTTTCCTGTGTCCGACTGCGGAGCCCCTGGTGACTGGATCACACCTCCAACTCCGAGTTGGATAGGGCGCATCGCAGAATCGGACATAGCGAAAGCATTTGCCACCTTCATGAGCTCGGCGAGCGATGTGAAGTCTTTGCGGAGCAGCTTGTGCTTCAGCATTGAATCGGCCAGGCATCCATCAGTGAAGTACTGAATGGCCTGAATCTCATGGACTCCTTCGCACGAATTCTTCAACTTGATCCACCGAGATAGGTAATCTCGGAGGGGATCGTCCTTGCATTGCACGCACAAAGCTAACTGCCGAGGGAGGTTGGGCCTTTCATGTGTGCTTGTGAAGTTGTGGATGAACGCAGTCGTGAAGTCCTCCCAACAGTTCACACTGTCCTTGGGAAAACTATTCAGCCACGTCCGAGCTGAACCCTGCAGCATGAGCGGTGCATAGCGAACTGCCACACGCCGATTGCCTCCCGCAATGCGAACTGCTGTCAGGTAATCGGACAGCCAGTCCTCAGGCTTTACCGAGCCATTGTACTTGGGGGTATCTCTCGGCAGTGTAAAGCCTTTGGGGAACTTCTCCGTCCGAATGCGATGACCGAAACATGCTGGGCCAGCTTCTCCTTCTTCATCTTCCTGGGCCTCCTTCTCCAGGAGCTCAATGCGATGCCTTGCATCATTCTGACCGATTTGGCGAGGGCCAAGTCGGGTGCTGATTGCTGGTCTCGGTGCCGACTGTTGCGGCATGTCATGGCGCCTGCTGTTAACAGCCGGCTCTTCCATTCTTCTGCTTGCTGCTGGGCGATTACTTCTGACCTTGCTGTCATGCCGAGATGGCGCGGGCTGGTGCCGATTCTGGCGCGACGCATTCGGCCGCTGGCTGGCTCCCGCATTCGGCCTCACAGTTCCCCTTGATGCCTCTGGCTCAGCATTCTGATTGCCCATTTCCACAAGCCTCTGGTCTTTTGCGGCCGCTATCAGCTCACGCATTCGGCGCGACTGTTCGCGCCGCTCATCTCCTTCCAATTCTTCCAGCTCGAGCGCTATCTGCTCGGCGGCTCTCAAATTCTTGTCCGGTGTGCTATATGTTGGCCTCTGGATGAATGCCGACTGCGCTGGCTGCTCCGGTTGCCCCGGCCTTCTCGGACGCTCCGGCTGCTTCGCCCCAGACAACTGCTGGTTGACTGCCCGGCCTCGACTTCTCAGGTCTTCCAAGACTGCGGGCTCAATCGGCCGACGCGGTCCTGCATGCGCTGCGTTGTACTCCCGAGTGATGGCTCCTAGCCGTCGCTCCTCAGCTAGCACTTGCTCGGCCCTGCGAGCCAGGGCAAGCCGTGTTGTTTCCAGCTCGGTATGCACCCGCTCTGGATCACCATTCCTGTTCACGGGCGTGTACAACACATCCCGCAACGCACTGGTGCCGATTCGCTCTACTGCATCAGCCACTTCCTTTGCCTTCCTTGCTGCGCTTGCCGGGTCTCGATTGGTCGAGGACGACGCTCCCGCCATCATGACTGCAGTGTGCAGTCGGCCCTCCCCTTGGCCAGGTGCTGCAGCGCAGCCCTTGGTCAAGAGAGGGTCTGTAGCACATGAGAAAACTCGGATGTCTCTTGGATATGCCTCAGGGAAGGCACCGATGAAGAGACGGTGACTTCCCACCTGCAGCGACACCCCGGGCGGCAAGGGAGCTCCTTCCTTGTACCGCGCCGAGTAGTCCACCACATAGTCGATTGCCCCACGCCTTAGAATCAGGCCAGAGGTGTGGCTACCGCCCGATGCAGAGGTTGATCCCGTCCGGATCTTGACTCCAGTCGACGCCTCGGCCTGCCCCACGGTGGGCGCCAGCTGTCGTCGATATGTGACGGCAGATGCCATGGGGATGGCTAAAGTGAGGGGAAAACACGAGGGAGGGAATGTCGATGGTGCCGGAATCGGGTTGGGCACAAGCACGGTGAAGACACCACGATGTACCCAGGTTCGGGGCTCTCCGGAGAGATAACACCCCTACTCCTGCTTGTCTCTTATATATCAATGAAGGAACTACAATAACTGCTCTTCTATCTTCTCAGGGGAAGGAGTAAACCGCCGCCGTGGGCAAGGTCTTCTCCTGCTTCCCTGAGGAGTGACTACGGGCAGTAAATGAACTGAAAGGAGAAAGAGTTAATGAGATCTCAGGTGTGGCGTCCCTCGCGCAGGAGGGGTACCCTGGCTCTTATAGTGTGAGTCCAGGGTACTTCGGTAACTTCAGTGCCGAATGGGCCCAGCTGTCAACCTCTAATCGGCCTGGGCCCACCGACTGCTCCTATCCGGGTGATCCGGAGCCTACGAGCGGCGGCCCATGATGCTACCTTGTAGGGTCTAGTGATGAACAGTGGAGCTATGAGGTACGGTCTTGTCGGCCTGTCCGCGGAATCGGCGGAGAGGTCGACATCGTATCTCCCGGAAATCCTCGATGTGACTTGGCCTTCCTGCCACCCAGATATCTCGGGATATGGCATTTATGACCTCGTAATCATACCCCCGACTGGGTGTCAGGTAGCTCCGATTGCGCCTGGACCGACTGGTGGTTCCTGGGTAAGGTCGATTGCTCTGGGCAATCGGTCTTCTAGGAAACGACCTCGGTCCAGCAGCAGGCCAATCGGACGATCGTCTTCAATGAACAAAAGGGTGACCGATTGCGCCTGGGCCGACTGCCGGCACTTGGTATGGTCGATTGCCTTAGAGCAATCGGCCGTACCTCTGCCTAGCTCGGCCCAGCTGCAGCCCAATCGGCCCATCCTTGTCTTCAAAGCTTGCTTCCGCTTAGGTTAGCCTACCCGGGTACCAATCCCCCGACACCAAGTCACATCGAAGATCTGGCAGAGATGCGGTTTCGACCTCTCCGCCTTCCGCGGACAGGACGACAAGACCGCACCTCCTAGCTCCACTGTTCACCATCATGCCCTACGAGGCTACAACATGGACCGCCGCTCGTCGGGTCCGGATCACCCGGAGAGGAGCAGTCGGTGGGCCCCAGCCGATTAGAGGATGACAGCTGGGCCCAATCGGCAGTGAAGTTACCGATTTACCCCGGGCTCATGCTATAAGAGCCCGGGGTACCCCTCCTGCGTGGGGGATGATCCGCTCATTCGCCCCATTACTCACAAGTGACTCAGTTCATTCACTGCTTGTAGTTACTCCTCAGGGAAGCAGGAGAGAGCCTTGCCCACGGCGGCGCTCACCTTCCCCTAAGTAGATAGAGAAGCAGTTATTGTAGCTCGGTTCCATTGATATATAAGAGAGAAGCAGGAGTAGGGGTGTTATCTCTCCGGAGAGCCCCGAACCTGGGTACATCGTGGTGTCCGTCACCGTGTTTGTGCCCAACCCGATTCCGGCACCATCGACATCTTCTTCCTCGCGTCTTCCCCTCACTTTAGCCATCCCCATGGCATCTGTCGTCACATATCGACGACAGTTGGCGCCCACCGTGGGGCAGACCGAGGCGTCGACTGGAGTAAAGATCCGGACGGGATTTTCCTCTGCATCAGGCGGTAGCCACGCCTCTGGCCTGATTCTTAGGCGTGGGGCAATCGATTACGTGGTGGACTATTCGGCGCGTTACGGGGCCGGGGCACCCCTGCCGCCTGGTGTGTCGCTGTAGGTCGGCACTCATCGCCTCTTCATCAGCAGCTTCCCTGAGGCATACCCCAGGGAGATTCGCGTCTTCTCGTGCGTAACGGACCCGCTCTCGACCAGAGGCTGCAGTGCAGCACCCGGCAGAGAGGATGGCCGAGTGCACGCAGCTGTCATGATGGCGGGGGCGTCTTCATCGAGCAATCGCGGTGCAGCGAGTGCGGCTAGGAGAGCCAAGGAGGCAACGGAGGCTGCAGAGAGAGTCGACACCAGTGCGTTGCGGGATGTGTTATACACACCCGTGAACAGGAATGGTGATCCCGATCAAGTGCACACCGTGCTGGAGACGGCACGGCTTGCTCTTGCTCACAGAGCCGGGCAGGTGCTGGTAGAGGAGCGCAGGCTGGGAGCCATCACAAGGGAGTACAACGCAGCGCATGCAGGACCGCGTCGGCCGATTGAGCCCTCGGTCTTGGAAGATTTGAGAAGCCGAGGTAGAGCAGTCAACCAGCAGTTGTCGGGAGCTGAGCAACCGGAGCGGCCGAGGAGGCCGGTGCAGCCGAAGCAACCAATGCAATCGGCGTTCATCCAGAGGCCGACATACAGCACTTCGGACAAAAACCTGAGAGCAGCCGAGCAGATAGCAATCGAGCTAGAAGACCTGGAAGGAGATGAGTGGCGAGAGTAGTCGCGCCGAATGCGTGAGATGCTGGCAGCCGCAAAGGAGAAGAGGCTCGTGGCAATGGAGAATCAGAATGCAGGACCTGGGGCGTCAAGGGGAACTGTGAGGCCGATTCCGGAAGCTAGCCAGCGACCGAATGCATCGCGCCAGAACAGGCATCAACCGGCCCCATCTCGGCATGAAAGCAGGGTCAGAAGCAATCGGCCACCCCCAGCGACAAGCAGAAGAATTGAAGAGCCATCTGTTAACAGCAGGCGCAATGACATGCCTCAGCAGTCGGCACCAAGACCAGCAATCAGCGCCCGACTTGGCCCTCGCCAAATCGATCAGAATGATGCCAGGCATCGCATTGAGCTCCTGGAGAAGGAGGCTCAAGAGGATGAAGAAGGAGAGGCTTGCCCGTCGTGTTTCGGTCATCGCATCCGGACCGAGAAGTTTCCCAAAGGCTTCACGCTGCCGAGAGATACTCCCAAGTACAATGGTTCTGTGAAGCCAGAAGATTGGCTGTCCGATTACCTGACAGCAGTTCGCATTGCGGGGGGCAGTCGGCGCGTGGCAGTCCGCTATGCACCCCTGATGCTGCAGGGTTCAGCTCAGACCTGGTTGAACAGTTTGCCCAAAGACAACGTAAATTGTTGGGAGGATTTTACAAGCGCTTTCATTCACAACTTCACGAGCACATATGAGCGGCCCAACCTCCCGCGGAAGTTGGCTCTTTGTGTGCAGGGCAAGGACGAACCCCTCCGAGATTACCTATCTCGGTGGATCAAGTTGAAGAACTCATGTGAAGGAGTCCATGAGATCCAGGCCATTCAGTACTTCACGGATGGATGCCTGGCTGATTCAATGCTGAAGCACAAGTTGCTCCGCAAGGATTTCACATCGCTCGCCGAGCTCATGAAGGTGGCCAACTCCTTTGCTGTATCCGATTCTGCGATGCGCCCTATCCAGCTCGGAGTTGGAGGTGTAATTCAATCACCAGGGGCTCCGCAATCAGACACAGGGAACCAAGGCCTTAGTCGGAAGGAAAGAAGAGAGAACAACCGCAACAAAAACAACAACAACAACAACAACAACAACAATCAGCAGAACAATGGCAAGCGCAAGGATGAGCAGCCAGACACTCAGTACGGCAGTCGGCAGGTGGCCGCTGTTCAGAAGGAAGAAGATCCAGGGGCTGCAGGAGGCAGTCGGAAGATGAAGCCTAATGTAAGACCGCAGGGGCAGATGAAGCCCAAATACACGTTTGAGGATATGCTGGATGCGCCGTGCAAGTTGCAAAGCACTCCCGGCAGGCCGTCTGCGCATACTACTCGGCAGTGTGATTTTGTGAGAATAATTGCAAAGGGATAAGCTTTACCACCTCCACCCCCACCACCACCCCAGAATAGAGGACCACCTCAGCAGCAGAACTAGTTCCCGCGGCAAGACGCCGCCTACAGGATTTTCACCAGTGAATCCACCGAAAAGGGCAGTCGGAGAGCCCGAGCTCAAGAGGTCAATGCCACCATGCCGTCGATTCCTCAGTTCATGCATTGGTCTGAGTGTCCTATATCCTCGGACAGAGCAGATCACCCCACCATCTTGCCGAATCCAGGCAATTATCCGCTTGTGGTTGATGCTCTGTTCGCAGGACCAAGGTTCTCATGCAAGTTCTCCCGAGTGCTCGTCGATGGAGGAAGCACAATCAACATTCTGTACAGAGACACCTTGACCAAGCTAGGGCTCACCGAGAAGGATTTGGAGCGCAGTCGGACGACTTTCCATGGGATCGTCCCTGGGTTGTCTTGCACCCCCATGGGTCGCATTCGGCAGGACGTCATATTTGGCACAGAGGAGAACTTCAGGAGGGAGCCGATTTGGTTCGAGGTCGCCGACCTCAGCAGTCCTTATCATGCCCTGTTAGGACTGCCTGCATTTGCCAAGTTCATGTTCAATGCACAGCAGACTTACCTCAAGATGAAGATCCCAGGGCCAAATGGCGTCATCACCGTCACCGGGGACTTCAGGAAGTCCCTCGAGTGCACGTCGGCTGGCAGCAGTTTGGCTGATTCTCAGGTGGTCGAAACGGAGAAGCGTCAGCTCGGCAAGGTGATTGCAATGGCGCAAGCGCAGAACAAGAATCCACTCCCAGTCGGCCCAGCCAAGAGAGGAGATGAAGAATCGGCTTTTCAGTCGGCCAAGGACAGCAAGAAGATCGCTCTAGATCCCTCCGACTCAACCAGGTTTGTTGTAGTCGGAGCTGGACTTAGCGACAAATAGGAAAGTGAGCTCGTCGAGTTTGTCCGTGAGAATTGGGACATCTTCGCATGGTCTCCACAAGACATGCCTGGTGTGCCGAGAGAACTCGCCGAGCACAAGCTGCACATTCGGCCAGGCTCGAAGCCGGTCAAGCAACCCCTGAGACGTTTTTCTGAAGATAAGAGAAGGGCAATCGGCGAAGAGATTGCGAAGCTGCAAGCGGCAGGTTTCATCATGGAAGTATTTTACCCCGAGTGGCTGGCGAATCCAGTCCTCGTCATGAAGAAGAACAAGACTTTGCGCATGTGTATCGATTACACTTGCTTGAACAAGGCGTGCCCGAAGGATCCGTTTGCTCTGCCCCGTATCGATCAAGTGATTGATTCTACGGCCGGCTGCGAGCTTTTGTCTTTTCTGGATGCCACAGCTGGTTATCATCAGACCAAACTTGCTGTGGAAGATCAAATAAAAACTGCATTTATAACCCCTTTCGGGGCTTATTGTTATATCACCATGCCTTTTGGTTTGAAAAATGGGGGTGCCACTTATCAGCGCACAATTCAGAGGTGTACACACTCCCAACTCGGCAGAAATCTCCACGTCTATGTGGACGATCTGGTAGTGAAGTCGGCCAAGGGAGTCACACTCCTAGACGACCTCCGAGAGACATTTACAAATTTGAGAACTTATCAGATCAAGCTCAATCCGGAGAAATGCATTTTTGGAGTCCAAGCCGGCAAGCTCTTGGGATTTCTCGTTTCCGAGAGAGGAGTCGAATGCAATCCCGAGAAGATAGCCGCAATCGAGTGCATGGAGCAACCTAAGAACCTGAAGCAAGTACAGAAGTTCACCGGTTGCCTTGCATCACTCAGCCGATTTCTCAGTCGGCTGGGTGAAAAAGCAATCCCATTGTATCAACTAATGAAGAAGACGGCGAAGTTCACCTGGACACCTCAAGCAAGCGAAGCATTCCGAGAGCTCAAGCACATGCTTTCCACCGCGCCGATTCTAGCTGCCCCGATTGAGAAGGAGCCAATGATGTTATACATTGTGGCAACCAATCGGGTGATCAGTGCAGTTATGGTGGTGGAGCGGCCCGAGAAGGACAAGGCACAGCAGATTCAGCGACCTATGTATTATATCAGTGAAGTGTTGTCGGCGTCCAAGCAAAACTACCCTCACTACCAGAAGATGTGTTATGGAGTGTACATGGCGGCCAAGAGATTGAAGCCATATTTTCAAGCCCACTTGGTCACGGTCGTCAGCTCGGCTCCATTGGCCGACATCATAGGAAGTCGAGATGCAACCAGAAGAGTGGCGAAGTGGGCAATCGAGATCGCCAACCATGGCATCCAGTATGAGCCGAGTACAGCAATCAAGTCGCAAGCATTGGCCGATTTCCTGGTGGACTGGGCTGAAACCCAATATATGCCGCAGCTCCCAGGATCGGATTTCTGGCGAATGCATTTTGACGGATCCAAGATGAAGAGCGGCCTAGGGGATGGCGTAGTGCTCACTTCACCAAGAGGAGATCAACTGCAATATGTGCTCCAGATTCACTTTGCAGCATCAAACAATGTCGCCGAGTATGAAGCCCTTGTGCATGGTATCAAGCTGGCCAAGGAAATCGGCATTCGGAATATTGAGTGCTTTGGTGACTCCGATTTGGTGGTACAGCAATGCACGGGCACCTGGGATGCAAAGGATGCAAATATGGCAAGCTATCGCTTCCTAGTGCAGCAGATCAGAGGGTACTTTCAAGGATGTGAGTTCCACCATGTGTCGAGAGCAAACAACAAAGCAGCAGATGCATTGTCCAAGCTCGGCTCAACAAGGCAAGCTATCCCACCAGGCGTATCACTTGAGCACATCAGGAAGCCATCCATCATGTCATCCCCAGAGCCTGAGTCCATCTTCATTTCGGAGACCGACCTTGAAGCATTGAAGAAGGCAAAAGAAGCTCAGCCGGCAAAAATTCCAACTCTGAAGAAGCAATCAAGCGCCCAGGGTGCTTCAACAGCACCAGGGGCTGCCGATTGCAAACCAGGGGCTGTCGAATGCAGCAAGATGAGCAAGGCCAAAGGGAAGCAAGCAGAGGCAGCGTCAGATGGCACAGCCTCAGAAGAACCAACGAAGTCAGGCACTGCCGATTGCAGTGAAGAAGTTCCAGCTCCAGACGAGCAATCGCCACCAGGGGCTGCCGAATGCGTGCCAGACGCCGCAATCGGCAGTTCAGAAGCAGAAGTCGGGATGACAGAAGTTCAAGAGGCCGAGATCCAAGAGGCCAATGGCCAAGAAACCGAGATCCAAGAAGAAGAAGCACCCTAGCAGGCCGCAGTAATGGTAGTCGTCAGTGCGCCATCATGGGAACAACCGATTAGAGATTTCCTAGCAGACGGAGTCCTTCCAGAAGACGAAGCAGAATCAAGACAAATCAGCCGCCGATCTTGGGCATACACAATAATCAACAACGAGCTAGTGCGCAAAAGTGCAACTTGTGTCTTTCAGAGATGTGTAGAAGAAGACAGAGGCTTGGACTTGCTCAGAGACATCCATCAAGGTGAATGCGGTCATCACGCATCTGCAAAAGCCATTGCCAGCAAAGCTTTCCGACATGGTTTCTATTGGCCTACTGCGCTCGCAGCGGCTGAGAATTTAGTGAAATATTGCAAGGGCTGCCAGCGGTTCAAGGCAGAAAGTCATCAGCCAGCATCAGCATTGAAGACAATCCCAATAGCATGGCCGTTTGCGGTGTGGGGCTTGGATATGGTTGGTCCATTCAAGAGGGATCGAAGTGACATGACACATCTCCTGGTTGCAGTGGATAAATTTACCAAGTGGATTGAAGCCCGCCCGATCAAGAAGCTGGATGGGCCGACTGCGGTTCGCTTTGTGGCTGACATCGTGTGCAGATATGGTGTGCCCAATAGCATCATCACCGACAACGGCACCAATTTCTCAAAAGGGGCACTAGCTCGATATGCATCTCAGCAAGGCATTCGGCTGGATCTTGCATCTGTGGCACATCCCCAGTCGAATGGTCAAGTAGAAAGAGCAAATGGTCTCATTCTCTCGGGTATCAGACCCCGATTGGTGGAGCCACTCAAGAGGGCACCAGGAGCATGGATTGAAGAGCTCCCAGCAGTACTGTTCAGCCTGAGGACTACACCAAATAGGTCGACGGGATTCACTCCTTTCTTCCTGGTGTATGGATCAGAAGCAATCATTCCATCCGACATCGAGTTTCATTCACCTCGGCATGCCTTGTACACCGAGGAAGAAGCCAAGATAGCACGAGAAGACGGCGCCGATCTCAAGGAAGAAGCTTGCCTGCTGGCCTTGTCCAGGTCGGCAGTCTACCAGCAGAAGTTGCGGCACTACCACAACAAGAAGATTCGCCCTCTCGCCTTCTGAGAAGGCGACATGGTGCTACGCCGAATTCAGAAATTAGACGGGCAGCACAAGCTATCCTCACCCTGGGAAGGACCATTCGTCATCAGCCGCGCACTCAAGAACAACTCCTATTATTTGATTGACTATACCAAGGGCACTCGTCATAAGGACACATCGGGAGTAGAAACGGAGCGGCCATGGAACGCCGAGCTTTTATGTCCGTTCTATAGTTGAGCAGCAGAAATTTATGTATGCCATTCGAACAATCAGTAAAGCTATCATGCCTCTGAAAAAGAGCGTTCGAGTACCTTTGCATAATTTCATTCGAAAACCTAGCCCAAGTCGGCAACGCTTCGTCATACCCGAAACGTGAATAACGTACTCGGGGACTGACCGACCACGAGGTCAGAAAAATAAGCCAACGAGGCACGGGGGCTGCGGGCTGGCACTCAACTTAGCACCCGACTTGAGCACAAGTCACAAGAGTGGTTGTGGCATCGAGAAGGGCAACGGTTGGGGCAGTCGGCAGTACAAATTCCCGAGATACAAGTCGAAACGCTTTAAAAAGGGCATAGCCGGCTAAGTTAGCCACCGATTGCGCCACAGACCGGTGCACCGAGCAGCCGGCAGCGAGCAATCGGATCCTAACATTGCAGAATCCTTTGCGTTAAACCTTGTCGTGTAAATTCGAAACACTTATCGAACCTTGGCTGGAAATCAACCTTTGATCCGATTGCAGACCGCATGTCGGCAGCAACACGGACAAGGCATGACACCCCCAAGCGCAGACCGATAAAAGAAACCGACAAAGACGCAAAGTTGATTGCACAAATAAAACTTGCAACGAGAAATCGGATTGCATAGAAATAACAGGCCCAAGGCCGAATAAGTTCATTACATCGAACCACACCCAGTGGGTGGCGGCGGAATTAAAATAATGTCTTACAAACGGCTAGTCTGAAAACAAAAATAAGATAAGGCTGATCAGATGTCGGCGGCAGAGGTAGATGGCGTCGTCGGCGGCACGGCTCAAGAAGTCGGGGCAGTTGATGGCGCAGAGCTCGTAGTCGGAGCAGCAGTGGCATCTGGCTCCGACTGCGCGTCAGAAGACGTGGACCCAGCATGCTTAGACCTCAGAGAGGTATGGGAAGAACCGCTGTCAGAGAGCTCTTCGGCCAACCCAGAAATGGAAGTTGCAGCGAGCGGGTTCCCTCCCTCGTCAAGATATGGAGTGTAGTCATAGGGAGAAAACCAGTTCACCATGGTGCTGGCGAGCCGATTCACCTCGGTGTAAGTCTTATCAAGCAAGTCGGCAGCATTTTCTCTGAGGCTGTAGAGTTGGGGAAGTTTCACTTGAGGGTACCAGCTCAGCACAGTCTGAAGAGCATTTTCAGCACCAGTCCGACATGCGGAGTTGAACAGGACGTCGATCCGACGTGGGATGGCCTTCAGAAGAATCCGAGTCTGCTCGGTGGTAGCATTCGGAGCATCTCCCTTGTCAGAATCTTCTTCGTCCAGAGTGTCCGATCTGCGGACCTCGGCAGAGGAGCTGGCAGCATGTTTCATTCTCTGGAGTCCGACCTTGAGCTCAGTCGGCGACCACAGCAATTCGGCAATTTTCAGAATGCCAAGTTTGAAGGATAGCGCAACCCCCTTGATGATAGGAACGCGGTCCTTAGTGCCGATCAGATACTCATGCCGAGTCCAGACATCATCTTCGAGTTGACAGGTCCCTCCGGCCGCGACGGTCTCCTCTCGGGATTTGGCCACCGCTGCATAAGCAGCTGCTTCAGATTCAGGCCAGGCCTCTGCACCACGAAGAGAAGTATGAGTAATGACACAGAAATAGGAAGCAATCGGAAAAAGTACTCGGATGCAAGAAGCTCGTACCGCTAAGCACGACATCCATCTCGGTCATCGTGTCACAGAAACCCTTGGCTCGGCGGCGCAGTCGGGTGGTTTCTTCATAACTGTGTTTCTCCAGCTCCTCATGTTTGGCAATATTCTCGTCGCGATCTTTCCGGATGGAGTCTCGCGTGGCAACAAACTCATCCCTCTCGGCCTGCAGCGCTTCCCGGGCGGCTACAGCTGCATCTCGCTCAGCGCGGAGCCCATCGCCAGCAGCAGTCACGGCAGCTAAATCATTCAAGTGTTTCATTTCAAGAGCAGCCATCTCGGAGTGGAGCCTCTTGATGGTCTGGGTCAAGTCGGCTTCCACCCCCTTCAGGCGGTTTGTCTCTTGCCTGGCTGCAGCGAGCGCAGGTCCTTGTTGGTTAAGCTCAGCGGTCAGTTCGGCGATTCGGCCCTGAAGGTCATCCACCATGGGAACATAAACTAGAGGGAGGCATGCAGATGTTAATACAAGAGAAATTATCAGTCGGACAGAAGATAGAAATGATGCAGAAGTTACCTCTCAGCCTATTGATCTCAGCCGATTGATTATTGACCTCGAGCTGGGCCTGGGCGAGAGTTCGGAGGCTGGCGACATAGGCGTCGAGGAGTTTCTCAAAGATCTCACGTTTCTCTTCCATAACATCCTGAGAGGACAAGCAAGATGAACTTTAGAGATACACCAGCCAAAAGAAGATCCGAATCGATTGCTAACAATCGACCCGAATCTCGGGGACTACACCCAGTGGGTGCGCTTGCGCGCACCCACCGGAAGAAAAGTCTCCCGATTGGAGGAAGGCGGGAGAAAAAGCAAAGGGCATAAAAGATCCGAACCGATTGCTAATAATCGGCCCGAATCTCGGGGACTACACCCAGTGGGTGCGCTTGCGCGCACCCACCGGAAGATAAGTCTCCCGATTGGAGGAAGGCAGAAGAAAAAGCAAAGAGCATAAAAGATACGAACCGATTGCTAACAATCGGCTCGAATCTCGGGGACTACACCCAGTGGGTGCGCTTTCCCGCACCCACCGGAAGAGAAGTCTCCCGATTGGAGAAATCGGAGATGATTCAAAATAGATCGGATGAAATCTTGGCCAGCCGAGTGTGAGCTCCGAGTCGATCGATGAACTCGGAATGACGCACTTGATGAGGCCATAGCATTCGGAAGATATTGGAGAAAGATTGAAAACTGCAAAGGCCCCGCAGTCAAATGACCGTGGGACCTTTACAGCTTTAGGGGCTACTGTCGGGGGATAGGTACCCGGGTAGGCTCACCCAAGCGAAAGCAACCTTTCAAGACACAAGGATGGACCGATTGGGCTGCAGCTGGGCCGAGTTGGGCAGACGTACGGCCGATTGCTCCAAGGAAATCAGCCATACCGAATGCCAGCAGTCAGCCCAGGCGCAACCGGTCCACCCTTTTCATCATCAAGACAATTATCCGACTGGTCCGCAGCTGGGCCGAGGTGGGTATCAGCACAGCCGATTTCCCAGAGCAATCGACCTTGCCCGGAACCACCAGTCGGCCCAGGCGCAATCGGTACGACCTACTACCCCTGGGGAGGGTGACCCCGAGATCGGTCGCGGGTACAAGTACGAGGTTATAAATGCGCAATCCCGAGAGATCGGGGTGGCAGAGAAGCCAAGTCACATCAAAGATCTGGCAGAGATGCGGTGTCGACCTCTCCGCCGATTCCGCGGACAGGACGACAAGACCGCACCTCCTAGTTCCACTGTTCACCATCATGCCCTACGAGGCTACAGCATGGGCCGCCGCTCGTCGGGTCCGGATCACCCGGAGAGGAGCAGTCGGTGGGCCCCAGCCGATTAGAGGATGACAGCTGGGCCCAATCGGCAGTGAAGTTACCGATTTACCCCGGGCTCATGCTATAAGAGCCCGGGGTACCCCTCCTGCGTGGGGGACGATCCGCTCATTCGCCCCATTACTCACAAGTGACTCAGTTCATTCACTGCTTGTAGTTACTCCTCAGGGAAGCAGGAGAGAGCCTTGCTCACGGCGGCGCTCACCTTCCCCTGAGTAGATAGAGAAGCAGTTATTGTAGCTCGGTTCCATTGATATATAAGAGAGAAGCAGGAGTAGGGGTGTTATCTCTCCGGAGAGCCCCGAACCTGGGTACATCGTGGTGTCTGTCACCGTGTTTGTGCCCAACCCGATTCCGGCACCATCGACATCTTCTTCCTCGCGTCTTCCCCTCACTTTAGCCATCCCCATGGCATCTGCCGTCAGATATCGACGATAGCCTCCTTCCGGATCTTCTCTGCTTGAAGTACCGAAGCGATGTCGCCACCAACCGCTTCTGCGGATTTCAGAAGGATCTCCATTACCAAATAGGCTATGGTCTCCTCGCTTTCTGGGTTGCTGGCCATCGTCTTCTCCCTGCCGGCTGCCGTCGCCACCCGCCGCCGCTCTGGTTTTTTGTTTGGGGGAAAGGGAAGGCAAAGGTGTCACACCTGCTGGGCCATGTGGGAGTTTGAGAATAAATGTTTTGGGGTTTTCGTGGGGTTGCAACCCGCACGTCTCATTATATATACTAGAAGTGTAGAGCGCGCTTCGTGGCGCCGTGGAGCTTTTAGAATTTGGCAACTCGCTTTTTGCTACATATTTTGTCCATTGCTTTATCTATGTGGAATTTGTTCTCTTTAGGATTTTACTACTTATTTTTGCATTTTCCTTTTGGCAGGTGGTAAAACTGTGTATGAGCGTATTGTAGAGTGGTTCCATGCCGCGATTTTGCAGATCCTCAGAGTAGGCAAATAAATGTAGCTAAGCATGAGTCTCAAGTAACATTGGTTGTTACTGTTAGAATAAGCTCAATGTAACCAACATACAAAGATGATCATCTGCAAAACATAATACATAATTAAGTTATTTACTATGTGCTTTACCTAGCATAGGATAGCCTTTACCTACCACATAATAGACTTGAAAAACTTTACCATAATTTTTTATATCCAATTGTTGCTTGCAAAGCATGATGCTGAGGCTCAAGGATAGAGATGGACGAAAATGGCTCAAGGATCTAGAGGTATTCGATGAAAACCATAAAGCATGTTGCTCTTTCTTAGAATAGAATAAACCTGCCAAGATGGAAGAAATATGCATAAATAATAACAATATATTGTTCCTCCAACCAAATAATAAAGTTTAGGCATATGTATATATATAACTCTACGATGCATTAACCATAGCTACATGTTCTGTCAACCCAATAATCAGGTTTAGGCATATATAACTCTAGAAGGCAGTAGCCATATAGACATGTTCTGTCAAACTGTTTGATAAACGCTTAGGTCAGATCAGTTCAGAAAAAGTTTTTTTGAATCACCAAGACGGAGGGCATAACATCGGCCTACGAATCATGGAAACACACAAACTCTGATTTGCCTAGAATTTTTTTTGATGGCTCATTTTCTTTCCCTGTGACCAATTTCTTAATTTCTGTTTAAGAGATAGTGCAGAAACGTCAGACATTCATCAATTTATTGTACTCCACTAATGCATCTACAAATCCTTATCTAGATTTCTACCTCCCATGTTACACATACAAAAACACTTCTATTTCACAGGACAACAACATTTGTACTAATATTGTGCAATACCAAGGTAAAGTGGATGTGCTATTCATATTGGTTTCCCATATCATTGCTTTTGACTTACTTTGCAGACCTCACGTACAATTTACATTGCAAGGTAGATGCTTTTGCAGTACATCAGCGAGGTCATGTGTATACATCGTCTACAGCTGGGCCTAAACACTTCCAAGCGACCATCGATATGTCAGTTTCCCTGGCTCTTTAATGTCTAATGTGTATTGCAGTATAGGCTTCCATGGAGAGGTCCACCCTGAGATATTTGCTGCAATGGAGTTCCTCCAATAGTTCAATCAAGAATCTATGCACACACAACAATGTCGAGTAGACATCATGAACTATGATCTGAAGGTATAGACAGAGCGCACGCTGGCTTCCACGGAGACTTATTAGAGTCTTCACCAAGAATTTGCATAAATGGTTATGAAGAATATGAAAGCATGAAAAACGCATCCAATGAGCTCCTGCAATGCCGTAGCTGCCTCCAGCATAGATATGGCACCATGGCATATACAGAGTAGCTGGCCTCCGTGGCATCCAAGGGGGTCTTTTTAGAAAAAATACCATTTTGTAGAGGGACTATGATGGCATCATGCTTACCCACATCCCTATCACATGAAAAATAGCTTACAAAGATACTGCAAAGGCATATAGATTCAAATAATTATAGCCCCACTATCTGTATAACACGAAAGCATTAGAGATTAAAAAATTTGAACCTCGTTGAAGATTAATTAATACCTGAACCGAATTATCTTCACGGAGATATGTCAAGCCAAAAGTTGTTGGCAACCTCCCAATAAATTCTAGTGTTCTGCAGGCAATCAGACCTAAGTAGGAAGTTATCCAAAGTTACCATTAGTATCAGACACAACTATGTGCATGACATCGACCACAAGTTACAATTTTCCGTCGTCGGTGTTGTCACGTTCATCGCCCACGGTTCACTTTTCGGCTCACGGGTCGACATTCGTACAGTGTGCGCGTTTTTAATTCATCGCACACAGTTTCGCGCTATCGTGTGCTCTATGAGGGTATTAATAGCTGCGTGTAGTGCACTTGCAACTTGGATGAAAAAAAGTCGAGCTCAATTACAGGTTATGGTGAACTTGCAAACTGGGGCGAAAAAAAGTCGATGGTTTGAGTTACAACTGGTGTAGGAAAAAAATCGAGGCTAGATGCAAGTCGGTGGTGCACTTGCAACTTGGTCGAAAAAAAGTCAGTTCTAGTTGAAAGTCGATAGTGGACTTGCAACTAGTATAAGAAAAAAAAGGATCTAGTTGCAAATCGAACTTGCAACTAGGGCTACAAAAAAAATAAGTCGGATCTAGTTCCAAATTGATGATGGACTTCAACTGGAGCGGAAGAAAATCAGTGGGATGAAAAAATAAAGTCGGTAGTGAAATTTGCAACTGGGTGCATGAAAAAACATAAATTTAGCTATTTGATGTGCTATACCCCCCTCAAACTGTCTAGTAAAAACACATACACACAATGGTTTGTCTCGTTTAAATTAAATACGTGTAAAACAAAAATAAGTACATCATTTTTTGTTTTGTTTCCTGCCATCAAAAAATTCTAAAAAAAAATGACAAAAAAGGAAAACACATGTCTAATAAAAAATAACAAACACATGTTCAGTAAAATAAAGACACAAATGCAGCTATTCTTCTCTCCAAAAAATGTCTGCCTATATCAATCAGTCTTGACTTGTCGCGTGCTGATGGATGTGGCCAAGCCCGCGAAGACAGCAAAAGAAAAAAAACGAAAAAACAGTTCGATCTATGGAGATAATGTCAGATGGCTCGCATGAGAAAAAAAAAGAAGCACAAATATCCAACGGTTCTGGTTTTGCATGTGACATTGTTAAAACTCATGTACATGCTAATTAGCAAAAACGTAAAAATATAGACTACCATAACAGATCTAGAAAAAAATTAAAACATATAATGGCAACTTCAATTCAATATAGACAATATGATAACTTTAGTGAAAACACCACATCAACTTTTGACCTAGAAAATCATCGAAACATATGGTATAGAATCCAGTTTTGAAGACCTCATCATTACGGATTTAACGGTGAAAATCGGATTTTCTGTCTAAGAGATAAAACATCTTGAGTTTAGAAATACAATTATTCTGTTACATCACGTACTTACCATTTGGATAAAAAATGAAGTAACTATCAAGCATGTACCCTGCCAACTTGGTAAGGACTAAACATCAGCAATGAGAGCTGGCACAGACTAAACATTAGCAATGACAAAAGCACATAGCTATATCTGCATCCATGATAACATCATCAATGACGAAAGCACAGAGCTATATCTCCATCCATGATGTATCAACGGAAACAACAAATCAAGGCATACAATCTAGAAATAAGATGCTCCACCAATAAGCTATAAATGGTAAAGTAGGCTTACCTAGCTCAACAACATAAGAGTAAGATACAATAGAGGCCTCGTCTTATATTATAGTACTAGGAACAATTAGCATACACACTATATCATACTATCATAGTACCACGATCAATTAGCATACACACAAAAGTACAATGAAATAGTTCACATGATATCAGATACATGACTTCATCTTCACCATAACCGAGATGGCAGCTTCATGATAGGCATCTGTGGAATTGATGTGTTTGAGTAAGGATCTACAGATCCCATCACCGAGATATCATACTGGTTTTCAATAAGCAAGGACCAAGCAACAGTTATCATCAGCATACAATCACCAAGCTTACAAGCTTGCTGACTTATATTACTGAATTGGGTTGGAAAGAAGACACTTTCACTGATTTCTCCAGCCTGCATGAGAATTTCCAGCCTTCTTCCTGATTTTATAGACACAACTTGCCTTGACAGATCTAGATAACCCTCTTTACTCACAAGCATTTTTCCAACTTGTGAATCAAACAGCAAAACATGCCCAAATGGGCGCTTACAATTGCCTTCAGTTTTGTCCTCAGGTAGTGCAGAGCAAAATATTTTAATGCCGTTGCCACAAGGCAGTGAACCCTCTACAACACGGACCCCGAGGATAGTGGCTTGGTGTGATTGTTCAAGATGATCACAACATAACTCTATTTCACAAAGGCCACGGCTTGGACACATAGGAACACTGTCATAATCATATGAGAAGGCTTTACTGATCAATGTAGTATCTTCAGACACCATTGTGCCCTTCAATTTTAGGTGAAATTCAATTGTAACAGTCTCATTCGAAATAATTGCGCGAGACGGGCCAATCAAGTGCAAAAAAGGATCCTGCAAGCATCATTATTCACCATTAGCTTGTCAGCACATATGCGAGCAATAAGAAAAGAACATAAAAATACCCATGCATACCCCTCTAGTGAGGATTTGGCAATCGTCCCTGGTGCGATGGAAGAGAAGGTTGCGACGATAGTCCACATCATCCCGGGCAGCGACTACACCGTATACCTTTAGTGGCCACTCGAGGGTGAAGCCTTCTCTTTCTGCGACTTTAATAGAGTAGACCTGCATGGTCCTCCCGACTTCAGCACCGACTTGGGTGTGGCCAGGTATGCTCTGGGCAAAGTGCATGGGGCTCAATAACGCTGCACGCAACCAGGTGAAATATGTGTTAGAAATCTAACTAAAGAGTGCACAGATTGCTTTCGCTATACATTCAAGAAGAATAAAGAAGTATCGATGATTTAAGTAAATCATTATGCTAACAGAACAAATTAGCCTTGAGACACGCAGTAAATGGAAGAAAAAAAATAAACTAACAAGAACCATATCACAACACATTTACTCACTTGTGTCTTCGAAGCTGCCGAAGTGGCCGCGCCTACATTCCCAGTCTTTACAGTAGGCATTGAAATAATACTCCTCAGCCTTCTTCGTCGCCTCAAACGGATCCACAATCATCCCACCCTTAACCCTGTTCTGATCTGACTTCATCGATTCTATTAAATCTCCAAAATCTGGCACCCATTCACCAAGCCGGTAGAAAATTGCAGAAATAAACTTCAATGTGGAGCAATAGCGTGCGAAGGGCTCCCGAATAAGCATGCATATGGCTAGAAATTTTGGTTCTGTTGAGACTAGTTGGCGCATGTTGTCCCACAGCTCATCAAACTCCTCAGACAACAAACATTTGAAGCTGACACTCGGCACCACCTCCGTCATCACGGTCTCTGCCTCCTCAATCTTGTTTCTGACAAATTTGGCTGTGGACATCGAGTTACTGATCGACAGCTCCTTGAACTGCTTGGAGACAGATTTGCCGCGATAACCAATCTTGCTCTGTGTCTGCACCGTTCTACCTTCGTTGCCAATCCTCTCCACTTCAAACTCAACACTCCTTCCCTTCGACGACATCCCTCCGGTTTCCTCTATTTCGTTGCCAAGACCGCTATGGGTATTTGTCAATTCCCCTTTATTGGTGATCCAACAGGCATTCCGCATTGCGGAGATCATCTTCTGGGTCTTGTAGTCGACCTGAACGAAGAGCTTATTTGACACATCATGCATATTTAATTTCAACCCCAAAATATTATTGAAATTCTTGGAGCCATAGTGTTCATTCTTTACCATCTTGTTTTCCAGGTCCTGGATCCAGCAAATACTCTTCTGCATGAAGATGGCAGCCTGACAGAGCTCCTCGCTTAACATGGACTCACCGCTCATTTGCTTCAAATTTCCTGCAGTCGCCATCCCACTGTCCTCACGACTGTCACCTGACTGTAGCATCGGCGAGGGAACGAGGGACCAAGCAACAGTAATCTCAACCTTAGAACTCTTAGCAAGGGGACATTCACATTTACTTGTGTTGTATTTTTGAGGTGTAAGGAGGAACCGAGCAACAACCTCAGTCTGTGATGGTGTATCGTCCATTATGAGGACTTGTAGTTTTCCATTTAATTCCACGGAAACTACATCCCTTGCCAGATCAAGGTAGCCATTGCTAGTCATAGGCATTCTTCCATCTTTTGAATCAACCAGCAAAACTTGCCTAGATGATTCTTGCCAAGCCACGTCTTCATTATCATGCTGCGACAGCGAAGAGCAAACAACTCTACCACCATGTGGAAAAGGCAACGATTCATCGTTGGCTATAACAGCCAGACTCAGGATAGTGGCCTGGACTGACTGTTTGAGTTGCTCATAGCATAACTCCACTGTGCACAAGTCATTTTTGGCGAGATAGGTACCGGAACTATCACCTTTGTAAAAGTTGAATGTACTGATCAATGGTGTATCTTCAGATTCTGTTGCGCCCTTTACTTTTAGTTGGATTTCGATGTAAACAGTATCCATCGACACAATTGCACGAACCGGGCCTGTCAAGTGCAAAAAGGAATCCTGCAAGCATAATCATTTGACATTAATTGATCAACAAGGATGAAGGCAACATGCAAAAGATTAAGAGCACAAAAATAGCATACGTACATTTGTTTCAAGGATTTGGCAATCTATTCTTGAACAGAGAAATAGAGGGTTGCGATGACGGTCCACAGCATCACGGACTGCGACCACTCCATACACCTCCAGAGGCAAATTGAGTTCTTTTGCTATTGAGATTTTGATGGAGTACATCTGCAAGGTACTCCCGGCGACAGCTTCGCTTGGGATGCGGCTTGTTGTGCAATGTGTAAATTGCATGGGGCTCAATACCGCTGCATGCAAGTTAAGTAATTAAGTAAATAGTCCATTCAAGAAGAATGAAGCAGAATCAATCTGGCTACATACTGAAGTGGAGTAAATTCAAAATTTTACTCACTCTGCTTTTCGAAGCTGTGGCGACCATTGCGCCATATACGTTCACAGTAGAGACGGTAGGCAGCGAATCTCTTCTCCTCCATCTCCATGGAATCTTCTTGGCCTTTGTTGCGGCTCTCGTCCTCCATGGCTGACAAGAAGGATTCTGATTTCAGCTTGACGATTGTTGATTTTAGTATGGAGTCGAAGTCTGGGTCCATTCGCTGGAGCATAGTGATGCGGTCGGAGATCAACCCCAATTTGCAGATACGGGATGCGTACGGCTCAGAAATAAACTTCATCATGGTGCTCCTTATATCTTCGTTTTCTGGCGAGTACGACCTCAGCAGTTTGCACACCTCGTGCCTCAGCTCGTGGATCTGCTCGGCGAACAACGGCAGTCTGAAGCCGAACCTTAGCACTGCCATTGCCTCCTTCCGGATCTTTTCTTCTTCAAATACCTTAACAATGTCACCCACCTTTTCTTCAAATTTCAAAAGGATTTCGGTTGTCAATTCGGGCAGGAGTTGACTGTCTGTCTGTCCAACGATCCACTCCTGGGTCGCCTTTGCAAGGAGATCAAGCAGCTCCCCGCTTTCTGCGTCTCCGGCGAGGATTCCGGCACGGCGGAGAAGATTCTCAAGTTCTGCGGCACCCCTGCTTCTACCCTTGGACGACTTCCCTCCAGCTTCCATCTCGCCGCCGCCGCCAATCTTGCTCTGGGTCTCCATCGAGTCCCCCTCACTGCCGATCCAACCAGCATTCTGTATCGCGCGGATCCTCTGCGACAAGTGCAAGATCTTGTCCGACAAGACGACCATATCCGATCTGAGCTCCGGAAGACTATCATGGTCAGAGACGCAATGTCCAATCTCCTCCATCTTGACATCGATCCATCGGATGCTCTCCTGCATGCAGATTCCAGCCTCGTGGAGCTCCTCGCTAAACATGGACTCGACACTCCTTCCCTTCGAACTCCCTGCGGCGGTGGCCATCTCACCCTCCTCGCCACTGTTTGATGTCCTTTCTTCTCCCCAGCGCCGCCGCCAGCTCTCGTTTTCTTTTTGTTTGGGGGAAGGCAAACGAACTCAATTTTGAGTAGGTTAATACAAACGGTTCCTACTCAAAACTCCCAAAATTTAATTTCCTATTTTTCTAATATAATTTTATTTCAAACACAAATTCAAAGTAACCAATTACACAATTAATCTAAAATAACATATATACCACATATCATATTTGATGGTTTATCATTACATATCATACGTACTCTAAAGTACCGCCTGTTTTTTAAAAGACATGGTTGATTTTGGTTTTTGGTCGCTATGATTTTCATTTATAGATTTTCTACAAAATAAGTGTAAACATATACGAAATAAAAAAGATTTGTTTTACATAAATACGGCAATCAAAGTTGTGTTGCAAATTCAAACACGCCTTATATTTTCAGAAGGAGGGAGTAGTAAAACAACTTACAACTACATAGCAATATAAAAAAATTGGACGGACGACCCGGGCGCTCAACCCTAGCTGTCGGGCACCGCCACCCCCAATCCATTGTCCCCTGTCGCCGCCGTGCATAGCCCGCGCGCAATTGGCGGCGACGTGATCGTCTTCTCCCACTCCCGGAGCCAGGACCGCGGGGGGCTGCTGTCTTCGGTAGTGGCGCTCGGTGCCGACCGGTGGACGGCGACGGCTATGCGGCGGTGGCTGCCTGGCGCGGTGTTGGTCGCTGGCGGGCGAGGCGCGTCGGGGTGGCTGACTAGTAGCGACGCGCCGCCTCACAGAGGCGGATGAGCCCGATCTGGGCCTGTGCGGCGACGACTCGCGGAGCGGTGCGTGCCCCTGGCGGCGTTGCCTTTGCACGTGCTGCCACGGGTGCTACTGTTGTGGCTTCCCCGATGGAGAGTGGTGGTGCCTGCTGGAGTCAGGGATGACAGGTTGTGTCCAGTCAGGTTTGATCTTCGGGGCTTGAAGTCGGGGTAGGGAGTTGGCGGCGACCTGCGCATTCATGGCGGCTACCTCCTCCTTTGTTGCTCCGTCCGGTGGCGTGAGGGCCTGCTGGTGTGCTCGAATTAGGGGGCGGTCCTAGGATTCTAAATCGCGTTAGGAAGAAGATTTGCCTGACGCTTGTCCACTTTGATCTGGCCGGGGTGACAGGTTCCGGAAGGCTCCGTCGGTGATTTCCCTTGGCACATGCCTGGAGATTACTGGATCGTGTGGGATTCGGTCGCAACGCAAAAAGTGGCGTGAAGCTCTTCTCTGTTGCCATCATGGGCAAACCCACGGTGAAGTCAGAGGTGAGAATGTCATGAAGGCTGAGATTGGAGGACTTGCAATGGTTATTGGAGTCTTTGCGTCAATGAGGAACTGGCTCGGAGTTTCAGGAATCGTGGCAGCAATATGATAGCGGGGCGACAACACAGGTGAAGTTCAAAGTCCTACTGTTCTGGATGAAAATCCAAGGTCTGGCCTATTTGGTTATGCTTGGGAATGGTCTTGCTGAAGACATTGTTTTGAGAGCGGGGACTATCTTCAGGGTGAAAATCCAAGGTCTAGCGTGGCACTGATTTCTTCTTGAAGGCGGTGCCTTTGAAGAATTGGACATCAGGTGTTGGCTTGGTGGTGGTTGTGCTGCTGCTGCAAGGATTGTAACTCTGTAGCGACACTTTTATTTTTTATTTTTTCTCTTTTTATTCTGGTTGGCTGGGTGCATCCATACTATCTTTGGGCAGTGCGTAGTTGTAGAGGCCAGGTGTAATTGCTATCTTTTTTATATTAATATATTTTCCTTTTCAAAAAAATATATAGCAAAAGTAGTCAAAGGAGCTTGAGAAAATATGGATCACCCCCTCATCGGAAGGCCCACCTCATCGGTATTGTTGTCATATCATGCTTTTTCCTTGGATATGAGCTCCGGATTGCTTGCTCTAAACTAGATGGAGGACGATGCTCCCGAGGAACTAAAATTTGGTTTCCCATACTCCCATATCTTACTAGAAACACCTCTTCCAACGGGATCTCCACCAGCCTCCGCATCGTCAATCTTCAGCAGTCCCATACATAATGACAGTCCTTCCTTGTAAAGAATTAGCCTGTAGGACCTCGTGGATAGTTCATAGGGAGCTCCAGAACTTGCTTTCCTCCCTCCATCGTTCTAGACATATGAACAATGACCATCACCTCGTTAGTCGTTACTGTTATATTTGGTTCTAAAGTCACGAATCATAAGTGGGTGAAGAGCTTATCTAGATCGGTTGTTATGATGGCGCTGACTATTGCCATTTTAGTTCTTTGTTCTGTAGGTGATGGTCATTGTTACATTTTTCTCAACAACAGTTTTAGATGTCTGCTCCTCGACTTCTACCCGACCACGGAGGGATATAACGTTGGTATGTCTTGCCGCTGCTCCCTCACACCTATATACAAATAAAGTTCACCTCTCTTTGTCCTGGATTATATATATACTATAAGGTTTTCTGGGTTCATGTTTTACACATATTTTAAGTATTACGGTGTATGTTTTCTCTTCAAGCCATGATTTAGATACCTTCTCTCACAATTTAATAATTTATGCATAAATTTTAATGGATTTCGATATATTTGTGAAGCTAATTGGGATGCTATATGAGGCTGGCTGCTGGCATACTACTGTCTCTTTACCACCGATCTCAGTGATCAGGCCACTACACTGCAACGACATGTAAAGTGTGCAAAATTATGAGCAATGGTGACTGTTTTGATTAAACAGAGCTTCATTTTTTGTTTACTGCTAGGGGAGGCGAGTTTTATATAGTATTTTTTATGTAATTAACCAGATGACCTAACAATGTTTTCCATGATAAGGCAAAGAAAATTGTTTCAGCACATGCTCTCTGGCTAGGTACTAGCGTACAGTCGATATGAACACAAACATGCACAATCTTTAGCACATATGCCGCCTCGGCGACTACCTTAGATGTTGACTGCCATGTGTGACACCATAGTTTATTTTGTAGGACTAGAATGAAACTCCGGTTCATTTACTCTAATTCTTGGCACTGTAACAAATCGAACATGAAACTAATGTACAGTATGAAACAAATTTTCAGCACTGACAGAATCATCTAAATGAAATGTCACTCTCCTTGCTACTTAAAGAAAAAGAACATCATTCATCTTGCTGTTGTGCAGGATGGTGTAGATTATGGGCTGAATCATTCTCATGTGTTGTGGAAATATTTGAAGGCGGCGACAATATGCAGGCAGATACGCATGCTTTTGCTGCAAAGTTCTTTCCATGGAGCAATAGCAGAAATAGCAGCATCACGCACTCAAGTGCAGGTTGTCTGCCTGCTTTGCAAAGGACTGAAAATCAGCAATGACGAAAACACAAAGCTTAATCTATCTCCAGATCCACGGACAAATCAACAAATGCAAATTGGCATACAATCCAGAAATAAGATGCTAAAGTAGCTCAACAAAATATAGGCACCCACAACGGCAGTTTATATAGGCCTTGTCCACACTGAATGCCACTAGGTTATAGGACACGGTAGTTAAGAAATAACGAGCATAGGCTAGTGTTGTACTCATACTACAGGAACAAGTAGCAGACAAGTTCACAATAGACCTCACATGATGTCAGATGCATGACTACATTTTACCATTCCATCTCATACAAGCGTTTTCCATAAAGCTTCATGATAGGCATACGTGGAGTTAATACGTTTCCATAAGGCGCTATATATCCCTTCACCGAGATACAATGTTGGCCTTCAACAAGAAGGGACCAAGCAACAGTTATCTCCACTGTACAATCACCAAGCCGACGCCTTTGTCGACTTATGTTGCTTTCTTTAGGTTTGAATACGGCACTTGCATTGATTTCTCCAGCCTGTATGACAATTTCCAGCCTTCCTCTTGATTTCACAGATACAGCTTGCCTTGACAAATCTAGATAACCACCCACGGGTACTGTTCCAGCTTGCGAACCAAGCAGCAAAACACACTCAGATGGGCACTTAACACCGTCTTCAGGTAGTGCTGAGCAAACGACTTTGACGCCATTGCCACAATGCAATGGGCCTTGTACAACACGGATACCGATGATAGTGGCTTGGAGTGATTGTTCAAGATGCTCACAACATAACTGAATCGAACAAAGGCCCCGGAGGAGACGCTTACAAATACGATCACCCCTACCAAGATAATATTCATCATAAACAAAGGCTTTACTGATCAATGTTCTATCTTTAGACTCCACCGTGTCCTTTAGTCTTAGGTGGACTTCAATCGTAACGGTGTGTTCCCCCATGCCTCCAGACATAATTGCACGAGACGGGCCAGTCAAGTGCAAAAACGGATCCTGCAAGTATCAATATTCTCCATTAACTTGTCAACAAAGATGCAGGAAATAAGAAAAAAGAACAGGAAAGTATCCGTGCATACCTCTCTCGTGAGGATTTGACAATCAACCCTGTTGCGAAGGAAGAGAATGTTGCGACGATAGTCCACAACATCTCGTGCAGCGACTACACCGTATACCTTCAACGGCCACTCAAGGGCGTAGCCTTCTGTTTCTTCAACTTTAATAGAGTAGACCTGCATTGTCCTCCCGACTTCAGGACCCATTTGGGTGTGGACTGGTATGTAGTGGGTACAGAGCATGGGGCTCAATATTGCTGCAGGCAACCAAGTGAAGTATGTGTTAGAAATCTAAAGTGGACTAACTAAAGAGTGCACATATTGCTTTTACTATACATTCAAGAAGAATCAATCTGAGTGGAGTAAATTCATATGCTTAGAGAACGAATTGGCTTGATAGAGACATGCAGCAAGTGGAAGAAGAAAAGCAAACTAACTAAGACCATATCACTAGCACATTTACTCACTTGGGTCTTCGAAGCTGCCGATGTGGCCGCGACTATGTTCCCAGTTTTCACGGTGCGCACTGAAATAAAACACCTCAGCCTTCTTCTCCTCCTCATACTTATTCACAACCTTTTCATCCTTATCCCCGCCCTCTATCTCCTTATGTTCCTTTATCGATCCCATTGCCCTGGTCAAATCTGGCACCCATTGACGAAGCCGGTCGAAAACTGCAGAGATAAACTTCAACGCCGAGCAATAGCGTGCGAAGGGCTCACGAATAAGCATGCATATCGCTAGAAATTTTGGTTCTGCTGAGACTAGCTGGCCCATGTCGTCCCACAGCTCATCAACCTGCCTGGATAGCAAACCAAATTTGAATCCGGCCATCGGCACCACCCCCGCCGTCCCGGTCTCTGCCTCTGCCTCCTCTTCAATCACGTTTCTGACAGATTTGGCTACGTACATTGAGATACTGGACAGCGGTTCCTTGAACTGCTTGGAGACCAATTTTCCACCATCACCAATCTTGCTCAGGGTCTGCACCATTCTGCCTTCATTGCCAATCATCAATGATCCAACCTCGCCAATCCTTCCCTTCGAATACCCTGCGGTCACCATCCCACTGTCATTACTTTCACTTGACTGCAACATCGTCGAGGGAACGAGGGACCAAGCAACAGTAATCTCAACCTTAGAGCCATCAGGGAGGAAACATTCACGTTTACTTATGTTGTTTTTTTCGGGTGTGAAGAGGAATTGAGCAGCAATCTCAGCATTTTGTGATGATGAACCAACCATTATGAGGACTTGCAGCTTTTCTTTTAATTCCACAGAAACTACACGTCTTGCCAGACCGAGGTAGCCATTACTAGTCAGAGGCATGCTTCCACCTTTCGAATCAAGCAGCAAGACTTCCCTAGATGGGAGCCCAGCGACATCTTCATTAGCATCCTGAGGCAGTGAAGAGCAAATAACTCGGACGCCATATGGAAAAGGCAATGATTCCTGTGCAGGTGTAACAGGCACACCCACGATGGTGGCCTGGACCGACTGCTTAAGCTGCTCATAGCATAACTCCACTGTGCACAAGCTGTTTTTGGCAAGATAGGTACCAGAACTGTCACCATTGTAAAAGCCGAATGTACTGATCAGTGGTGTATCTTCAGATTGTGTTGCGCCCTTTACTTTTAGTTGGATTTCGATGTAAACCATGTCCGTCGACACAATTGCACGAACCGGGCCAGTCAACCGCAAAAAGGATTCCTGCAAGCATCATCGGTTTCCATTAACTAATGAACAAGGATGCAGGCACAAGAAACAAAAGATTAGGAACACAAAAATATCATACATACATTATTTTCGAGGATTTGACAACGCAGTCTTGAACGAACGAATAGAGGGTTGCGATTATGGTCCACAGCATCTCGGACTGCGACCACTCCATACACCTCCAGTGGCAAATTGAGTTCTTTTGCTATTGAGATTTTGATGGAGTAGATCTGCAAGGTACTCCCGACGACAGCTTCACTCGGGATGCGGCCTGTTGTGCAATGTGTAAAGAGCATGGGGCTCAATAATGCTGCAATGCAAGTTCAGTATGAGTTAGAGATCGAACATGAACATGAACATGGGGCTCAGTAAATGCTGCAATGCTGCCAGAATCCTTATACGCATGCAAGAAGTATAAAGCAGAATCAAAATCAATATGGCTACATACTTACAAGTGGAGTAAATTCCAACATTTAAGGAATCAGCAAGCTTGCGACATGCAGAAAGTGAAGAAGAACACTAACTAAGACTAGATAACTAAGCAGCATGCATGTTTACTCACTCTGGTTCTCGAAGTTGCGGTCGTTGCCCCATATGCACTCCCAGCAGCGACGGTAGGAAGCGAATCTCTTCTCCTCCATCTCCATGGAAACTTCTCGGCCTTCTCCGGCGACTCCTTCCCTACCGCTCTTCTCCTCCTCCTCCTTCAACTCCGCCATGGCTGACAAGAAGTATTCCGACTTCAGCTGGATCATCGTTGATTTCACTTTGGAGTCGAACTGTGGATCCATTCGCTGGAGCATACTGATACGTTTGGAGATCCACCGCAACTTGCAGATACGGGATAGGTACGGCTCAGAAATAAACCTAAGCAAGATGCTCCTTATATCTTGGTTTTGTGGCGAGAATGATCTCAGTAATTTGATCATCTCGTGCCGCAGCTCATTGATCCGCTCAGAGAACAACTGGAGTCTGAAGCCGAACCGTAGCACCGCCGTTGCCTCCTTCCGGATCTTCTCTGCTTGAAGTACCGAAGCAATGTCGCCGCCGACCGCTTCTGCGGATTTCAGCAGGATCTCCATTACCAATTCGGCTATGGTCTCCTCGCTCACCGGGTTTCCGGCCATCGTCATCGGAGCGAGGATTCCGACACGGCGGAGCAGCTTCGAGTTGTATGGACGCGGCACTCCTCCAGTCCAGATCCCCCTTTATTTACCGATCCAAAGGGCGCTCCTCTTCCGGTTCTCTTCATCGGCCAAACGGAGAAGACGACCAATCCGATCTGAACTCCAGAGGAGTATCGTAGTCGGAGTCGGGATGCCCAATCTCAACCATCCTGCGCTCGTCGGCCTCGTCGATAGTACACATCGGATACACTCCCGCGTGCAGATTGCAGAGCTCCTCGATAAACATTGGCTCGCCACTCCTACCCTTGGAAGAACTCTCTGCGGTGGCCATCCCAACCTCTTCCCCACTGTCCGTTGCCCTATCTTCTCCCCACCGCCGCCGCTCTGTTTTTAGCTTCTTTTGTTTCTGTTCTGAACTTCGCTCTCGTTTTTGTTTGGGGGAAGGCAGAGGTCACACCTGGGATAGTTTTATTTTAGGCTCAGTGGACTAAATGTTTTTTACTCGTACACTCAGTGGACTTTTGTTTTTTTAGAAACACAGTGGGATAGTTTTATTTTAGGCTCAACGCAGTGGGCTGGTAGATGCTGACGCACAAGAACTGTTGGCACATGTTGTGAGGTGTGAGTTAGATGACCTGTAAATAACACTCCCTCTGTCTATATCTCTTATAAGACAAAACCCCACTAAGATACATTTAATGTGTCTATCTCAACATGCAAGCTATCCACATCACCCACTATTGTATCCAATCATTTGTCCATGTCATCCACTAACAAAACTCAACTAACATGCATTTGGGGATATCTATCTCAACATGCAAGCTATCCACGTCACCCACTATTGTATCCAATCATTTCACCATGGCATCCACTAAAAAATTCAACAAACATGCATTTGTGGTATCTATCTCAACATGCAAGCTATTCACAACACTCATTATTGTATTCAATAATTTATCCATGTCATCCACTTTTATTTACATGAATTTTATACCCTTTCAATTTACATTGTAGAGTTCTTATAAAAATTTCCGCTGCAACGCGCGGGGTATTCTTCTAGTTTTATAATATAGTGCACCCACGTTTATGAATATTTAAGTTTGATTATAAAGTAGACCGACGTGATCAACAGTGGTGGAACAAAAATTATATCATTGAGAATCTATCATATACTAAAAGTAAAATACGGTGTTCTATTCGAGACGACACGTCGATCCACATCATCAAAATTACTCTAACCAATGGATCTAATTATACATGGTCAGGATTTAGTCGTAAATATATCGCATAGATTGAATCACGTAATTGTACAGAAAGCATGGATGGTACAGTACATGTCACGTACTACCCCACACATCAGATATTTAATAAAAAAAACTAGACGTGCGACTTACAGATAACTATATGTGGGACCTCCCAGATAAGGAGACGTGGGCTGTCAATACGTGCCATTTATGGCCATTATATAAACGTGCGCTTTTCTAAACGAGAAATACATGCTAGAATATAATCTTCTTATAGATATACACATGAATGAGTATACAAATTCTTATTTGGACTAAAAAATAAAACATGTAAAATTGTCAAAAATGTCTCTTGAAACGTTCATCATGTTCCAATGTATATCTTTTCTAAAGTTCCAACTTTACTTTTTCATGAAATGAATACAATATTAACTACATATCACAAGATGATTCACGGTTCTTCGTCTCCAATGGAGACTGAAAGATAGCCAATTTTGTTTTAATTTAGAAGAACATACATGTTAGAAAGTACACAAGAGATGTAGGAATACTTCTGAGTGTCAATCCAACAAAAGACCATAACCATTATCCTTTTTCTATTACAAGGGGAAATGTTATTTCAATTCTACCTTATGATGGGAGGGAAAGGATTGCTCTCTGTAACCATGCATAGCAAAATGCGGGTGAAAAATCGAGCCACCACATTAGTCCACATCATCTTAACTATATTAACCGTTAGTTTAAAAATTGATTGCTTAGATTAAGATATTTATGTACATAAAACACATGTCCATTTTATGTTGTCCCACATGTTGGTACATTTTTCTGTAATAAAGCAATTATTGCCTAATTTACCAGTTTTTATTGACCGTTTCCCACTTTTTTGTGGACGGGATTGATCGTTTCCGACTTGAGATGCACACGGCAGCATACCACTCTAGGATAATTAATTAATCAAGCTTAGCCCACGACTACAACGGACGTACATGAATTAGAGATCCTAAAACCCTAATACGGGCATAGCAGGAAATTTAGTTGGCTCAAGTTCACATGGCATACAAAAGAAGCAATGCTATGACATGGCACAAAAAAAGAACATCATAAGTAATGTATACAATACACCAGTAGTTCACCTTGTGACTTCTCTTTTAAATATTGGAAACTGGAGCATTAAAGTAATCAAATGCTCATGCGCACACAAAAAACTAATCAAATGGTACATATTCCCAAGAAAAAACATGTTAGCAATGATATATTGTTAAGTAAAAAAAATTATGTTTTCAACAAGAAATCGTTAGCAATCACCATAAATATTGTAAATAACGCATCCATAGTTCACCTTGCGAGTCTATTTTTAATACTTACAAACAAATGAAGGATTAACCTAATTAAAAGCTACATATTTCATCAAAAAAGCATGTTACCAAATTATTTATTATTTAGTGGAATATAAAGTTTTCAATAGCAAATAATCATTTTACTCTAATTTGCAAAAAAAAACTGTCCATCGATCTAACAACATGCTGCCACAACAATGCAATCAAAAATTATACATATTTTGCCTTTTTAATATCACATAAATTAACAGCTTTCTGCCACAACAATGTGCAACCAAAAAAAGTATTCTATCCATCAATGAATATATATGAAAACTCAGGACATTGCTTATGTATTTACCTCCGTATCTAATACTTACGTCATCACAATAGTCTCTATTAACCCTTCATGCTCTAGCGTTCCATGTACAACAACTTTCGCAACCAAAGGTCGCTATAATATGCGAACAACTTTGTTATTTGGTCCATTGTTTATATAATATTTTGTTAATCACTTTATTACATTATTATGTTTTTTTCCATACCGATAAAAATCACTCCTAATGAAAACAATAGTTTGCAACAAAATATCTTTTTAACAGTGTGAATGTAATATATTTGAGTGAAACATAAGTTTCTATTTATTTAATATCACATAATTGTTTTCCAAAAATATTATTATAGCTTGCAACAAAAAAATAATTTGGCCCATTTATTATATTACTTTTTGTGAATTAATTTAATAGATTAGTATGTACATTTTGATACATTATCCCACTTATCAAAAATGTAAATGAGGCAGTACAGATCTGCCGTATTGTGTTTGACTAAAATGGATATTGTTTTCATACCACATAAAAGGACAACATGCTACCACGACCGCTTGCAACTTAAACTTTGCTCTTAGTATTAATGTGATATATATATATATATATATATATATATATATAATAATTTCACATAAATGTATATCATATAAAACAACATCACTTCACTTTCGACCAAAAAAAGATAACACCTTCAACTTCGCATGTTAGCGCCACACTGATAAGTTGACTATTCAGAAAAAAATGAATTATTAAAATTAGTTTTTTTGTAAAAAGCATAGATTGTTTTATTAGAAACAGAATAATATGTTTAAATGCAAACCTAAAGTCAAGGACACTCCTCTAGATTACATCCACGTCTAAAATATTATATATTATGCAATAAAGTACTTACTTAAACTTTGAGTAATAAAGCCCTTTATCCAAAAATTATGCAATAAAGTGGATAAATGTAAGTACAAATTGTTATTTTTTTATAAAAATGAATTATCAATTACAACACAATAAGCATGATGCCCTCGCATTTGCGAGGGCCATCCTACTAGTTACCTTGAATACAAATTCAATGGTATAATTTTTGCTCCCATCACAGTTAGTCACATTGGTCTAATTTATGATCAAATTTAAATCTCGATAAACATGGACACACTATATTATAAAATGAACGTAGTACAAGCATGTATAGCTTATAGGTGTATTTTATCAATCGTAATACAGATTCCAGCCGAAAAGAATACAACCGCCTGTAAACATGCATTTTTTTTAACAAATGTATTCAAAGAAAAACATAGAGCTAAACAGGGCCTTAAGGAAATGAGTGGGCCTGCCCTAGCCAGGAGCTGGTGGTTGGTTACTCGGTGGCCGGCCTCTCTCCTCCTTTGTCGAGGAATATGGAGCCGATCCAGTGATGATGATTGATCTTATATGTCATTAGATAATATGAGCTGATTCATTTTAAAACATAATTTAATTTGCATTCAATAAAAATAGTAATACATTTTTTTAAATAGCATAATTTAATAATAAGAATTTTTAGTATACTATGATCTCTAGAGTTTATATATGAAAAAAATAAGACATATTTACAGTGTTATTTTTATTTCTAATATGAATAAAAATATTTTTAGGTTAGTAGTTTAGAAAATTGTAAACAAAAGATTAACAATTCTCACAAATGCATATGCTATCATAAATGTTACTTTAACCTTGATCAATCAAATTTTGGATACCATCGATGTCAAATTTTGATGTAACTTTGAACTAACGTTTTTGTTCAGTACATGAAAACGCTAGATCGAACGTTTTTATTCGATACGTTAGATCGGCTTCCCGAACACCCTCCCCCATCGATATACAGACCCTTTTACTGAAAAGGGGAAAAAATAAAGCCCAGTTTTGTCTTTGACTAAGAAAAAATATATTTTGCTTTAACTATTAAAAACAAAAAATGTATATTAAAACCACAAAGTGCAATTTCATTTTTATTTATCTATGTGACAAATACAAAAAAAACATGTTGCCATTGATTGAAAAACACAAGAGAAAAAGTTAAAAAAATTATCATGACGGTGTAATTAAAATTCCCTTGTTGTATGAAAAAATAGTTCAAAGTTCATAATTTGCATGGTAACTTTAAACAACTATTCATAATTAGGGGGCAACAATTTATACGGAAGAATATTTTTGCCATGGTAAATTTCAAAAATAGCATCCATGTGTATTCAGAACCAAAAAATGCCATGGCAAAATTTAAAAACACCACGCATGTGTGTACATGAAAATTGCACACAAGGAGGTTGGTCAAGTTAGAACAAACCTATGCAAATCATGGTAAGATCACACCGAAGTTGTCAAGCTAGGAGGAAGATGGCACGCCAACGACCGCTGACTGGGAACCCCAAACAGTACCCACCACCGCCTATCTCTCAAGGTGACGCCTTGAAGAAGGTCACGCGTCGAGGACGCCCCCACCGCCCATCGGAATAGGTTTTCACCGGAGTGGTAGGGGTGTGGGGAGGGAGGGGTCAAACCTTTATCGATGTCTCCAAGAAGAAGGGTGGCGCCCACGGGCGTCATCGTCGGCGCAGCCAGGGACGACCTAGGGTTTCCCCGATCTGGATCCCCGCCTAGAGCATCCACCGCAACCCCTAACCCGACTACCCACACCGAAGCAGCCAGGATCCGGCTATAGGGGTGCTCGCCCGCAGGGAAGGACGGTCAACGGCCAGATCAGGCATCGTCGGTCGCCGAGGCCAACACGCCATGACCAATATCCATTTGAGGTCTGTCGGTGCCCGAACAGACCACTGAAACCACGCCCACCCCGCTGCTCGCCGTAGAGCAGAGGGATCTCGCCAAAAGCCGTCACCTCAGATCCAGGGGTCTCTGCGAGGCAGCAGCACCACAAGCCCTATCGCCGCAGTCATCGGTTGCGTTGCGGGCTTGCCCGACGCCAGCCTCGTGCGACGACAAGAGGCAAAGGGGGAGGGGGGGCTAAGCCGGCGGACGAGGGAGTTGCCCCCAGAGTTGCCCTGGAGGGGCGAGCGGGGGGAGGGGGCACAAATTAAACGCAAAAAATTGAAGGAGTTGTTTGAATCGCGCCCTTGAAATTGCCCTTACCCCCACCCACCCACTCATTCATCAATTTGCTTCGCTATAAAAGAGAAAGGTCCATGGCCACAGCCCAAGCTTGGCAAACGCCCGAAGTTTTTCTTCAACAGACGAACAGAAGCCTCCACTCAAAAAAGTTAAAATTTGCAGAAGGGAGGCAGCTCTAATGGCGCCATGCCGCCATCGTTGATTGGGAAAGAAGTATTCTAGCTCCACGGGCAATTGGTTATTGGTGATAGATACAGTATTTCGGTGAATGAATACATGAGCCAGCCTCCAGCCCGACGAAGCCAACCGATGGATCAGCCCCTGCATGCACGCACACCAGACGCAGGCTCCCCCGTCACCTCTGACCTCTCCGGTCACGGTCGCACGCACAGTGCGAAGCCTCTCCGGGCGGCCGTCCGTGTCCAACGACAGCTCCTCGTCGCCTTCGCCTTCGCCGCCGGCGCCAAACATTCCTCGGGCGATTAACTTAACCGGTCAATCCCGGCCGGACGCGTTCCGCGCCAAGAAAGAACAGCAAACGCCGGTCGCTGTCGCCCAGGCGCGCATCGATCGCCTCCTGTCCCTCCCCGATGAGATGATCTCGACTTGTATATTCGCGCCTCCGCCTCTCGTCGTCTCGCTAGCAGCTAATAGCCGCTAGCTAGCGCGGCCGGCAGTGCCAGGCTGCGCCCCGCGTGGGCGGATCGGACGGGACACGACCCGCCCCTCGGGGTCACCGATGGACCGCGCCTTCACCTCCGCATCGGAAGCCCCCCTCCCTCTCCCCCGCTCTCACTCGTCGTTTTCGAACGCTCACGGTTTTGCTCGGAGCAGCGAGGCCGTCCATGCTGCAACGGCGATCGTCCATCGTCGCCCTTCGTCAAGGATCTGAGCTCCGAGGTACGCACGCCGTGTGCTCTGCTCACTGCTCCTCTCCAAGATTTTTCTGAATGTTATTTACAAAACCCAATCTTTGCTTTATGGTACTTCTGTTTCTGACATTGTTGTATTCAGAGACCGGCGGACGGCAGCAATGGACACCAGTAAAGTCTTCCTGACCTTGATCATCGCGCTCGTCATCGTCATCGTGGTCCTGCTTGGCATCTGCTGGAGGTTCCTCGGTCCGGGCATCATGAGGAGACTGCTGAGGCCCAGGAGATGTCCTTCAGGTGAGCGTGCTGCCATGTATTCTCATCAGATTTAACAGACCTTCCACAGGAACCACAACTCTCATAAGAATTGTGTTTGTGTCCATGATCAACAGAGGTGCCCGAGTACTTCAGCGGCAACATGAGCGGCAACCTGCGCACCATCACCTACTTCGGCTACGCCACGCTCAGGAAGGCCACCAAGGATTTCCACCAGAAAAACCAGCTCGGCAGAGGAGGATTCGGCCCCGTCTATCTCGTACTGCAATTTTAATCCCATCAATCCTAGCAAGATAGCAGTGTTCAGTTCGTCGTTCAATCGAACAGAGGTGTTCTGAATTTTGATGGATCTGCAGGGGAAGCTGGACGACGGGCGGAAGGTGGCGGTGAAGCAGCTGAGCGTGGGCAAGTCGGGGCAGGGCGAGGCGGAGTTCTTCATGGAGGTGAACATGATCACCAGCATCCAGCACAAGAACCTGGTGCGCCTCGTGGGCTGCTGCTCCGAGGGCACGGAGCGGCTGCTGGTCTACGAGTACATGAAGAACAAGAGCCTGGACAAGATCCTGTTCGCGGGCGGCGGCAACGCGCCGGCGCCGGCGCCGTCGCCGTTCCTGGACTGGCGCACCCGGCACCAGATCATCGTCGGCATCGGCCGCGGCCTGCAGTACCTCCACGAGGAGTCCAACCTCCGCATCGTCCACCGCGACATCAAGGCCAGCAACATCCTCCTCGACGACAAGTTCCAGCCCAAGATCAGCGACTTCGGCCTCGCCCGCTTCTTCCCCGAGGACCAGACCTACCTCAGCACCGCCTTCGCCGGCACCCTGTAAGCTTAGCAAATACCCACTCATCAACGTCACCGTCGACGTCCAGTTACCTTACGTACCTCTGATCTGATCGCCTGACGACGAAACCAGAGGGTACACGGCGCCGGAGTACGCCATCAGAGGGGAGCTCACGGTGAAGGCCGACACGTACAGCTTCGGCGTGCTGGTGCTGGAGATCATCAGCAGCCGGAAGAACACCGACCTCAACCTCCCCAACGAGATGCAGTACCTGCCGGAACACGTACGCATGCAAACCAGCCACTCTCTGAAGAACCGGCCTGCATGAAGAATCGTGCTCTGAACTTTTTATGTTTCTTCCATTGATTCAGGCGTGGAGGCTGTACGAGCAGTCCAAGATCCTGGAGCTGGTGGACGGGAAGGTGCAGGGCGGCGAGGGGTTCGAGGAGAAGGAGGTGATGCAGGTGTGCCAGATCGCGCTGCTGTGCGTGCAGCCGTACCCGAACTCGAGGCCGGCCATGTCGGAGGTGGTGCGGATGCTCACCATGAAGACCGACCAGTCCATCCCGGCGCCCGTCAAGCCGGCGTTCCTCGACAGGAAGAACATCAACGGCGACAGGGACGCCGCGTCCACGGACACGGCCACCATGGAGATGATGCGGTCGCCGGCGGCCTACTGGATGATGACGCCCTCGCCCATGGTCGAGTTCGACAGGCCCTACGACATGAGCTTCGGCAAATGATCCATGGCCATGGCGCGGCGCACGCAGTACTAGATTTGCATACAGAAGGAGTATATGTTTTACTTGGCTCGCATGTAGATACGACGACGAACATTTTGTAGACGAAACAACAGTACGTATACGGTAATACCGGCGCATTATTCAGTATAGTGTGCTGCTTTAGTAGTTCTGAAATAAACGTGTGATCATTTTGCAAGTTCGATTCAGAGGACAATAAAGATGGTATATTTTCTCTTCTTACAAACGTGGCATTATTTTTGCGGGGTGAAATAATAGATTCCTCAGAAATAGTGTTACAATGCAGCAAGAAAATGATGAAGAGCTTGATGCGTAGTGGAGCCCAAGATTTCAAGGTTAGGCGCCAGAGGAGGGGTCCGGGGTGGCCGTGAAGGAGCGGAAAAAATTCAAAAATATCTTGAATTTGTGGGAAAAACCTAAATCTAATTCTAAACTCTCAATCCCGGAAATCAGCACATCAACGGGTCTATTATGAACCTCAAAAGGGTTTCCTGTAGAGGGTTCCTTTTTTCTCAGCGTTAACAAGGATTGTAGAGTTTATTTTAAAAAAAAATCTTAACACTCATTACGGGTAGCCACTAGACCACAAGTATATGAGTGACAAAAATCGGAGGCTTGAACTATTTAAACAAAAACAGAAATGCTGAACTTTGAAAACATTTTTAGGGTACAATAATTATTAAAAACGTAATTTTGTGAAATCTCTGACATTTTATAAAGTACAAACAGTTTTTAAAAATTCCTGAATAATTATAGAAATAACATATTCTTGAAAGAAAAAAATATTATTTGAAACCTAAACAAAATTTTAAAGTTCAAACCTTTTTTGAAACATTTTTTTTATACCTAAACAAATGCGTAATAAAAATGTTTGTATGTACATGAGTGCGGATTTTGTACCAACACAAGCAATAAATTTCATATACACATCATTCATCCATGCATTGAGATATGCGTTGCACCAAAGCAGTTTTATTTTGTGTATATTGTTAATTTAGAAAATCATCACATCAACACAGACCGCTTCCGGATATTCTACTAGTGTGCACAAAAATACTAGTATGACTTTATGCAATCCATATTTCATGGCTGCGCAGATCTCGAAGCAACATGTTTTTTAGTGAATGGTGTGGATATGACATGTATCGTGTGGTGTAGGTACATATGCATTTCCCGTATATACACGGAATTTCCAAAAAATGTTATAAAATGTAAAATAATATTCAAGTGCTACACAAAAATGTTTCATAAATTGATAAATATAACATTTCAAGAATATTCACGGGTTTCAATAAATTTGTTTGTGAAATTTTCAAAAACAAAAATTTTACAACGTAGAAACTATGTTTGTGTGTTGTAAAAAAATGTGTCATAACCTTAGAAGAATATATGTTATATGTATTTGAAAAAAGTGTATACAATATTTAAAAATATGTCACAATGTAAAAGAATGTTCGTGTAGCTTAATAAAATATTTATTGGGTACTGAGAACACGTATTTAAACATATTTGGAAACATTTATTTTTTGGGTACTGAGAACGCGTATTTAAAAATATTTGGAAACATGTATTTTTTTAAATTCCCATATTATATTTGAAAATGCGTAAAGTGTATCAAAAATTATTTCATGTGTGCGCGAAAAATTGGTTACTAAGAAAAAGTAGACATGTGTACATAAATAAAACTGCTTAGCGATAAAGTAGCAAGAATGAAAGAAAAAATATGAAGAAATCAAGAATAAATAAAACCAAATCAAACAAGTTTTAAAACTAAGTATAACGGAGGGGGAAAAACCCGGAAGAAAATTGATGAAAAATCAAAGAAAAAAGAAAAGAATGTTCATAACCTAGAAACTATGTTTGTGTGTTGTAAAAAAATGTGTCATAACCTTAGAAGAATATATGATATATGTATTTGAAAAAAGTGTATACAAATTTTAAAAATATGTCACAATGTAAAAGACTGTTCGTGTAATTAATAAAATATTTATTGGGTACTGAGAACACGTATTTAAAAATATTTGGAAACATGTATTTTTTGGGTACTGAGAACGCGTATTTAAAAATATTTGGAAACATGTTTTTTTAATTCCCACATTATATTTGAAAATGCGTAAAGTGTATCAAAAATTATTTCATGTGTGCGCGAAAAATTGGTTACTAAGAAAAAGTAGACATGTGTACATAAATAAAACTACTTAGCGATAAAGTAGCAAGAATGAAAGAAAAAATATGAAGAAATCAAGAATAAATAAAACCAAATCAAACAAGTTTTAAAGCTAAGTATAACGGAGGGGAAAAAAACCGGAAGAAAATTGATGAAAAAACAAAGAAAAAAGAAAAGAATGTTCATAACCTAGAAACTATGTTTGTGTGTTGTAAAAAAATGTGTCATAACCATAGAAGAATATATGTTATATATATTTGAAAAAAGTGTATAAATTTTTTAAAAATATGTCACAATGTAAAAGAATGTTCGTGTAGCTTAATAAAATATTTATTGGGTACTGAGAACACGTATTTAAAAATATTTGGAAACATGTATTTTTTGGTACTGAGAACGCGTATTTAAAAATATTTGGAAACATGTATTTTTTTAAATTCCCATATTATATTTGAAAATGCGTAAAGTGTATCAAAAATTATTTCATGTGTGCGCGAAAAATTGGTTACTAAGAAAAATTAGACATGTGTACATAAATAAAACTGCTTAGCGATAAAGTAGCAAGAATGAAAGAAAAAATATGAAGAAATCAAGAATAAATAAAACCAAATCAAACAAGTTTTAAAACTAAGTATAACGGAGGGGAAAAAACCCGGAAGAAAATTGATGAAAAAACAAAGAAAAAAGAAAAGAATGTTCATAACCTAGAAACTATGTTTGTGTGTTGTAAAAAAATGTGTCATAACCTTAGAAGAATATATATTAAATGTTTTTGAAAAAAGTGTATACAAATTTTAAAAATATGTCACAATGTAAAAGAATGTTCGTGTAGCTTAATAAAATATTTATTGGGTACTGAGAACACGTATTTAAAAATATTTGGAAACATGTATTTTTTGGGTACTGAGAATGCGTATTTAAAAATATTTGGAAAAATGTATTATTTTTTAATTCCCATATTATATTTGAAAATGCATAAAGTGTATCAAAAATTATTTCATGTGTGCGCGAAAAATTGGTTACTAAGAAAAAGTAGACATGTGTGCATAAATAAAACTGCTTAGCGATAAAGTAGCAAGAATGAAAGAAAAAATATGAAGAAATCAAGAATAAATAAAACCAAATCAAACAAGTTTTAAAGCTAAGTATAACGAAGGGGAAAATACCCGGAAGAAAATTGATGAAAAAATAAAGAAAAAAGAAAAGAAAAGAAAACAAAAAGGAAAAGGAAAAAATTGATCGCATGTGAGCGACTGCACTAATGGGCTGGCTCAATTCTGAAATACCCGGTTGAAAGGGTTCAATAATAGGATCAGAAAATTTGGTGTGCTGATTTTAGAGATTATGAATTTGGGGTTTGATTTAGCTTTCGCCCAACAATTCAAGGTTCGTTTTGTACTTTTTGTGATGGAGCGAATGAGCATATCACTTTTACCACGTTTAAAAATAAATCCTCAAAAGTACCTTTTTAGTATTAGTTTTTCAAATATTTATCTTTGTTAACATGTACACCCTTTGGCCCTAAAATGTAAGAATTTTTTACATTTAATTTAAACTATCATTTTTTTTTGTATTTAGAAACAAAGATAGTAATCTTAAAACCTTGTTCTATCATGGGTCTTGTCGTTAGGTTGACATGGCACCATTCTTCCATTTATCACATTTCTTAACATCTGACCTTATTTTATCGGGTAAAGCATGTTGCTAGGCTGATATAGCGATGCCAGGATAGATAAGCTTTTCTCATGGGAATGTTTAAGAGTATGTACACTAGTTTTATTATAGCTACGCTACGTAATTTAGATATAGCAAAAGAATGAAATACAATGCGTTATATCTTAATTTTATTTTTATTACTATTTTTTTTTTAAACTTATAGAGTGAGTGTTGTTGATAAGAGATCATCTGTTAAATAAGAAAAGTCAAGTTATTTCTTAAGATTTCTCTCTCTTCCATGTCAGCATCCATCCTTCGTGTCATTGCTAATATAGCAACATTGTACATGCTCATAGTTAGCGAATCGCAGAGCACCGCTCTTTCACATTTCAAATTTAGCCGCACGGGAATCCTAAAACCACCCTCCACCAATACATATAGCGATGAAAGCGGTGGTCTGCGGATCAACCATATTTTTTTCTACAGAACGAGGAAATTATACCGCTTCTGAATTGATCGCAAAATTACAAAAATGCTAAAACCTCGCATATTTACAGACCATCGGCGGGATAGCGGTTTTGCTAGAGATGCTCTTAAAAACTGTTCGATCACCACAGGACCGAATCATATAAAGGGGTCAAATTTGCGTTGTAGATGCCCTAAGTATATTCAGAACACGTAATTATGATATGCTAGCTGGATTTCCCTGCTCCTGCCCGTGATATGATACGGCTTTTAGCTAGCTTATTAAACGGTCAACAATGTCGATCGATCGAGCAGAGCAAGCTCCAAAATGACGGCTGGATTTTCCGAGGGATTTTTTGCAGCAGTACGCCACAAGTAAGTTTCATGACACGAGCTGACGGGTATTTGTTGTAGTAGTAGCCGACAGGAGTGGCACACCGTTCATTGCAGGCATATCGATGTGCTCAACGACATTAAAAAACAAGTGCGATCACCCGGCCAGGCCACGGATTGCCGCTGCTTCGGCCAGCCTTTGACCTGCGAGGTTCACCTGCTCCCTGACCACATTAAACTCACCCTAGCACCTGTAGCCGGGCAGAATTGCACGAACCGAGGCGAAACATGAACTTGCCCGTTTTTTTTTGGCAAAATCTTTGGTCAGCCGAGGAATGTCTGAAAATAATCACCAGATTTGCTCGAAAAGTATGTTGGGTGTGGCAGCCTTCCACTGGGCCAATCAAGATGAACAAGGGCCATTGACAGAACGGTGTCTACTTGTAATAGAGATTAGCTTTTCAGTGTGACCACTAGAGTCGAGGAGTGTCCACTGGGAGAGACGGCCATGCTCCACCCCATGTGCCCGCTTTGCTCTCTCTGCTTTCGCAAATGGCGATGCTCCATCCCCTCCCTGGTCCACGCTTAACCCGAACCAGCCAGCCAAGATAGCACGACAAAAAGAGAAGAGCAAAGCATTCACTGCTCGTTTTACTTCGTGTTAATTACTATCGATGGACTGTGGTCTGCGTCCGAATACTCGAAAATCCTTTCCGGCAGCAAGCGAGCGATAGTAGTGGCGAGTAGTAACTCTCGTTTAGCCGGCGCCTGCCTGCCTGCGCCCAGCTTAATAACTCGCACTCCGTACACAGACTGGGGTTAATACTACTTAACAGGGATCAGTGGCGGTAATGGAAGCTTTATGCTGCAGGCATACAGGACTTAACTATGTCGTACGTGCTACTACCACCGTCCCATAATACAGAAGTAACATTTTTTGAGCTAGACTAGCTCAAAAAACGTTACTATATTATGAAACGGAGGGAGTACGTAGTTAAAACCTGGCATGCATGCATGCGTCTGGAAGATTTGATTTCGGTGTCCCCGTTGCGCGGTAGGGGGGCCTGCGTGCAGTGATTCTTCAAGGAGACGCATGGCACCTTGGCTAATTAGCGGTGGACGGCAATTAAAATCCGGAGCGGCAATCAGATTTACTAACACATACTCCATTCGTCCTTAAAAAGTATACTTCCACCGTTATTGAAGAATCAAACTATTTGAAACTTTGACGGAGTTTACACAAAGATATAACAATACTTATAAAACAAAATAATTATAAAATACTTCATAACAAAACTAATGATACTAATTTGGTGGTATAGATGTTAATGCATTTTTATATAATCACAATCAAAGTTTAAATTTTTTGACTTTTCAACATAGTTGAAAGTACAGCCTTTGAAGGACGGAGGTAGTACGACATAGCGTACGGTATATTAATAAATTTAAAACTGAAATTGTTGGTGCTACAATTTTTCCGCCGGAACATCGCGGAGTTTACAAAAGATAGGAAAATAAACACCTATACTATATCAACGGAGGGTGCTTGAGTAGTAGATTGGCTGCCCACGCTGGGTGCTAGATAGGCTGAAAGCGGGCACACGTCACGTTGTATTTCGTCATGGTGAAGTCATACACCATCTGGGCCTTTGCGAGCCATCCGGTATGCCCACATTGCGTATGACACCGTTGATGGTGGCTTGCAGTACATCATCGGCAACACGAAGCGCGATGGTGTACGTCATGAGGAAACGTCGTAACTGGAGGTATCGCTCCCACGGTTCGTCCAAGGCGTCATTGCCGGTGCGGAAGAACACCATCGCTGGTGTGCGAGAGCTAGAGGGCCGCCAACTGCCTTCGCGGGCGGTTACGCCACGTCTGGGACCTCCTCTTCTACGGGACGCCATAAAATTCCTCGTTGGAGTTGCGTTGGACGCGGTGAAGAAAATAAAATGCATCGGCGGCGAGGGGTGGGGGGAGGATGGAAAAGAGACGGGAATCCTAAACCCTAAATTCCCTTCCCCCTGTACCCCGTACATATAGCGGCACGAAGAGAATTTTGTGGGGCACCCGCATAAGTTTTACAGGCAGGCCAGGATTTGGCGGACCTGTTCGGGCATCAAAACACGTCTGCCTGCCGGGCTCGCTGCCCCACCGGCGTCGTCCATCCTAGACGCCAGAAAAATGCAATTTGCGGCACAACCAAACCATTTTCCGACGGGGCAGTGGACCAGGAACAACCCAAACACCTTTCTGATTATAGATGCTTTTAGACGACATTGTCTTTGTCTAAGAAATCCAATGTATAGTTTTACTCTTCCCAAAAAACTACTCCCAAGTGACTAAGATTTGTCCACCTCTCACCGACATCGCCGACGATCTGTACACCAGCGATGCCTTTGACCCCCTGCCCCCACTAGCGGTGGGAGGGGGGCATTGTTCTTGTTTGGTTAATATCTTGGTTGAGGATGCGTGATCGTGATGTCCCCTAGTAGGAATACTATTTTTTTACAACCAATCTTCGTTTCGATGGTCTAGCGTTGTTGAAGAGTGTGTGGTGGGTGTGTCTCAGCCAATTTTACAGAACTCAGTCGATGCTGGTCTTCGATGGATCTGCTGGGATCCCACATTCGATCGTGTGTCTATAAGTTTGATTTTTTTATTTATTCTTCTCTTCATCGAACACCGTTGATATTCTGATGTGTTGGTCCGGTGATGCCTTACAGCCTTAGCACGTCGATTATTTAGCTGTATACTACACTATTTTTGTTAGCTCTAGGGGGGAAGGGGCAATGAGGGTACCATGACTTTAACTCACTTCAGTACTTGTAGTGTCCCTTTTAGATGCACGGATATGATTAGAATTTTTTTTTATTTTTAGTATTCTTTGTATTACTATGACTAGTTATGAATTAGAAATTTCTTTTCAAAATAGATTTTTTTAGAAAACTTTTGATCTATTCATCATCTGCCATGGAAGTAAAAAGAACATAAGGAATAATTATAAATACGTCCATATTCGTGGACCATTAAGCGATGATTACAAGCATTGGAACGAATCAAACACACATCGTCGTCATCTCCCTTCCCTCGATGTAGTTGGGCCAAACTTGTTGTTTTACACAGTTGAAAAATTGTCGTGACATGGCCCCTCGAGAGCAATGCATTGTAGTACATCAACTGCCATCGATGAAGAGAAGTATATATTGATAGGATTCAACATGTCGACGCACACACGACGACGAACAAGACAGAATCCAAGCATATCCATCTAGGATTAGCATTGAATCCCACAAAATTCATCGAAGACATATATTCACGCACCTTTCGATGATACTAGACATATAGCTGGAATGAAGGTTAAACATAGTATCCCTTATTTCTTCTTCAAGAAGACACTATTGACTTGTCTTTTTCACTAGAACACAATCCTAAACGAACTCACAAAAAAAAATACTACCACGTCTCCATGTCCCTAGGACCATCGGAGGTGCGATGTAGCAGCGGCGCCAACGAGAGACAGGAAACCCTAACTATTTAATAATAATATTTGGTTGGCTTTTACGTTAGACTAAAAGAACCTTAATGCACCCTAAAAAAAGTACCCTAACGCAACAAAGCATTCCGAAATGTTTATCCTAAAAAACGAAATTCGTTGAAAAATATATTCCCGCCACCATAACCCAACATCAAAAGCATTTCCCGCTGGCACGCGTTGCCGTTGCGTCGCAGGATCCCACTCCACCGCCATTAATAGCACAAGGCGTGGACGGCCGATGGCGACCGGCAACGGGCGATGGATGCCATGCCATGGCATTGACTCCAGCTCATGTGCCGCTGCTTCCGCCCCTCCCGACCGCGCGCCCTCCGCCGTCCGGCGTCAGCTCGCCGGCCTCACGCCCTCACCGACCAAGAGCCCTGGCATCCGCCGCCCACGTCGTGCGCCGGAGTAAAATCCGACGGCAGAGCCAGAGGAGAACCGCACCGGCGCAAAGTTTCCACCCACGCATCATGGTGTCCTCCATGAACCGCCCCGCCCAGCACTGCACTGCACTGCACCAGAGCGCACGTACGTACGTTGTACCGTCGAGCCAACGGCACTGTTTATACTGCCAAGGAGGACTGACTTAGCTATGACTGTAGAAGGACTGTGCTACTCCTACGTGCGTTGAAAGGATTCCTGGGCTGCCCGGCTACTTGCGGGAAAATGTGGCGGCCTTCCTTCCGTTCTCCAGCTCCAAAGTGACTGAATGTTTCGTTTATTTTTTGTTTGATGAAAAAGGGAAAACCAGAGCTACGGGTATGGGATGCCACCAAAATTTGAAGACCGAGAAGTTTATCGTCTTCATGTGGGGTGGCGATCCAAAAGAAGATCGTCATAGAAGAGCAAAAAGACGAGACCAAATTGCTCACATTGAGGATAACTGATTTGAATCCTAAAGCGGCCATGATCATGCAGAACCTGCTATGTACAAATGTTAAGGCGCATGCCAACCATTCCGACGGTAGAATAGGAGGAGGAGGAGGCCAGACTGGCGGCGACAGCTGCGTGTACGGACCACTGATCTCAACCGAGACCATTTTGTTGAGATTGGAGCATAGAGGATATTTAAGGGATATGGTTTAATATATCTGCGAATCGATCCACGAATGGATTCGTTTTTAGATGATAGCATTGGAGATGGCCCTTGCTTGCAGTATTCATGTGGTTGGCGTCTACGTCAAGTTGGAGAAAATGTGTTACATGGTGTGAACCGTGGAATAAGATCGATACACTTAGCTAGGAACAAACTAAATTTAAAACTGACCAGCTCTTGGCACTGCAACCCTAATGGGGTAAATAGTACTCCAGTAGAATCTACTTCGCTTATTGTACACTTCACCGGCGATCGTATTCAGCTTTCCTTGCACGTTCAATCGCATTGACACGCCAAGCCCATCATCTTTCCTGATGCAGCTGCGGTTCCGTAATTGTCAACGAGTTTTACTCCATCTCGACGACAACGACGCCCAACCGACTGGGGAAATCAATGGGACAGCGTCGCTGCCAACAACAGCAGCGGCGAGCCGGCCGGCCGGGCCACCGGGCACTGTTGCGGATGGCAAACAGCCACCGGCACGGCCGTCGTCGGCGAACAGTCGCGAGGACAGCAGGCCAACACGACGCGCGCCGCTCCATCGCATCAAGCCAAGCTAATAAGCACCGCAACGGCGATGGATCGTCCCTGTCGACCGACGGTGACAAGAGATGATGGGTCGGGATTAGATTTGTGTGGGTGATCGGGGACGCACTCGCAGGCACGGAATCCCCGTGGCAACCATCAAATCGCGTTAAGACACTGATGGAATGCTTAGCAAGACATCAAAATTTTGTGTGCATTTCCGTTTATCTGTTTTGCAGAGCCATATTTATCTATACCAGGTGATGAATTTGATTGTTTGGGTTCGTTTGTACTTCCTCCGTTTTTATTTACTCCGCGTATTAGCTTTGGTCAAAGTCATGCATTGTAAATTTTGACAAAATTAATTGAAAAAATATTAACATATACTCCTCCGTTTCTTTTTCTCTGCGTTTTAAAAATGTTTGAAGTCAAATGCTTCAAAATTTGACAAAATTTATAAGATATTTTTTAAACATTTACAACACAAATCCAATATCATCAGATTCACCATAAAACATATTTTTATATGATATGTATTTCATTATTATAGGTGTTGATATTTTTAAAAATAAATTTAGTCAACGTTTGTAAAGTTTAACTTTTGAAAAAAGTAATATGCGAAGTAAAAAGAAACGGAAGGATTACAATAATAAATTAATATCATTAGAATCATTCTTAAATGTATTTTCACATTATATAAATTTGTTATGGTAAATACTTATATTATTTTCTATGAACTTAGTTAAATTTTACGAAGTTTGACTTCGATCAAACCTAATATGCAGAGTAAATAAAAACAAAAAAATACAAAATTTTCGAACCTATGTATAATATGCTATATTCTATGTGGCTATGTTGATCTACGCTAATCATGTTGTGTGGCTAATATTTTCTCTAAAAAAAATGTTATGTGGCCCATATGGATTTGAAGTTCCTGATATAAAAAAGAGGATGCAACTAGTGTAGCAAGGAAGGTTGACTAGTGGCCGTCCATGGATGCTGCTAAATGCATCCATAAATGTATAGGGTTACACACTTGTGAATTCCCGCGATAGATCTCACAAAAGAAATTATCATAAGCCAAATTGCTTTGGAATGTACTTTGTTTTTGTGGAATGTTCTTATTGGCAATGACTAATACTCTAGCTAGGATGGCTCTGCTCGTGACATAATGTTGTCACTAGCCGTTGAAATGGTCATATATCGACCGAAGGAAGCTGGAAAATGATGGTTGAAATTACCTATGAATTGGCGGTTGTACGCCACAAATAAGCTCCGGCACGACACGACATGACAAGCCTTTGTAGTAGGAGTGGCACATTCTCCATTGCAATAAGCAACGATGTGCTCAACGACCATCGAAACCGAGTGCGATCATCCGGTCACGGACGGATTGCTTATGGGCGTGTTGCTTGTAATTCTAGTCGATTGATGACTTTGTTAATTCAAAATCGAATTAGGTTTGAGTCTTATCTCAAACTCGATTGACGCCTTTTTCTCTTAAAAAAACGGATTGCCGTTGCTTTGTCCCAGCTTTTGACATGCGTTCTTCACCTGCTCCCTGACCACGTTAACTCACCTCCATAGACCTAGCCCGGTCAGAATCGGTCGAACCCGTTTTGCAAAACCAGCCGAGGAATTCCGTGTTAACACACACGAGAAGTTTGATGAGTGTAGTGCAACAATGCAATGTTTGACGTGAAAAATCAAAGCAACATGTGGCTTTTGACAAAATAAGTACTGTACTAGCTGTGACGCAGCTTGAAATTGCCTTTCGGGCGTGCTTTGCGAGCACTAATCCGAGCGTGTGTGACCACTCGCCGGAGGGGGTGGCCACTGGAGAAACGGCCATGCTATGCTCCACCCCACGTGCCCGCTTTGCTCTATTTTTGCAAAGTGCAATCTACACTACGTTTAGCCCGAGACTGCTAACAACATAGCACGACAAAAAGAGAAGATCATTCACTGCGAGCACCTTGTTGAATCCCCATATCTTTAAGAGCAGCTCTTTAAGAGTATGTAAGTGTTGTTGGTAAAATGTCCATGGCATCAACCAACAAGCTATCATACAAGTACTCTAATGGGTTGAATGTAATACATCCGAGAAAATGTGAGAAAATAAATATAGTTGCTCTCTAGTCTACCTGGGAGTTTGTGCAAAGGTGTTGGTTAATCTACATACAACTTTGATTTCTCACCTCATTTATTGCATGTCATGATAAATTTATCAACACACATATCTTACAATCATTGAAGATGCCCTAACCGCGGAATTTAGTACTCATGCTCATGCAATAATTAACGGCGCACCCATATCCGATGGTCTGTTCCCGAATCCTGAAAAAAGCTTCTTTCCCGAGCAGGTTTTAGCAGTGAAACGTTTAGGGCCTGTTTGGTTTCAATAAGTCACCTGACTTATAAGTCAGGTGACTTAAAACCAGTGATTTATAAATCATGTCTGTTTGGTTGTTATCTGACTTATAAGTCATCTGTTCACACCTTTCCATTCAAAAAAGTGGTGGGACACATATAAAAGTAGAGGACTTATAAGTTTTAAGTTGGGGTGAAGCAACTTATGACTTATAAGTTGGGGTGACTTATAAGTTGGGTCTGTTTGGCAAAATAGGTCACTTTTTTCACTTTTCGACTTATAAGTTGGTGACTTATTTGAAACCAAACAGGCCCTTAACTCCACTCTCATTTAGCCGGTGCCTGCCTGCGCCCAGCTTAACTCCCACTCCGTACACAGACTTTAACACTTAACAGGAATCAGTGGCGGTAATGACAGCTTTATGCAAGCAGGATATATACAGGACTTAACTACGTAGCACTGGCGTCCGGCCTGGGGTTTAGATCCGGTGTCTCGACTCGTTGGGCAGTAGGGGCCGGGCAGTGAGTGACCCTTCAAAGAGATGACACCTTCGTTAATTACTAGTACTGCTGGCCGAAAATTAAGATCAGCAGCGCTGCGGTCTCCATCATTAACCTGCCTTCAGTGCATCACCCGTCATTAACTTGCCTTCAGTGCTGTGGGCGTCATTAACTTGCATTCAGGACGCGCACTGATCTGTACGGGAACAAGGATCCATTTCGGAAGTTTCAGTAACACAGTCTCTTTTACTACCCCTGAGTGCAAAAAAATGACTCACGGCTACATCATCGAGTACTACGAAGTGCACATAAGGCATTTTCAATAGGATAACGCTAGGCATCAGACTACTGCTAAAGTGCAATCCATCAGACTAGTCATACACCATTGGATCGGAAGCACTATGGACGCCGATTGGCTGCTTCGGCCCCATGTCGATTGGGTGCTTCAGCTTCGTGAGATGTTATTTCGTTCGCTAATTACGCGCCCTCCTCGTTAGTACCTGCTCCCGGGACGCATGCATGTCACCATCAAGGGTGCTTCCTGCTTGGGGGTTTCTGTGTAGATCACGCCATTGGGGCACCTCATTCAACAAATTGAGTAGCATGGCTCCCTAATCCGGGTCGTCCTTCTGCTTCGTTGCCATGGATGTATATGAGTACTTGTTAACTAGGAAGAAGTGATTCGTGTGTGAAGCATTGAAGGTGCATCGATGGTGGCCCGGTTGTAGATGGTTAGATTTTTTATTCATGAATGAAGCATTAGTGTGTATTGTAGGACGCATTGTGAATAAGACAATGAAGCATACACAAGTGGTAATTTAGGGAAGCATTTAGTATGTTGCCTGGAAGAAAATTGTGATATGAATGAAACATAAGATACGTAGTTGAAATCTCGGGTGACTAAGTTATCGCATCATTTTTATGGGAAAAAATAGTTGATGTGGAAGCATGATATTCATTAGTATGTAACATTATAATTATTTTACTTATGTATGGAGCTTTGTTGGATGGCTTTTGATGGTTGCCGATGCTCAGATGCAAATCTATGGTATCATGTGCTGGACTTGATGGAAGCATGATGTGATATGAATGAAGCATCACATTTTAGAGGGGGGAAAACTCATCTCGTGGATAGAAGATAGCTGATGCTATCTTCATAGTATCACATAGTACTTCCATGGAAGAAGCGGATAGAAGAAGCACATGCAGTGCATCTTGGAAACAGATGGGAGCATCACATATCAGATGGCCAGAGCAGCAACAAAGGCAAAAGATCATGGTGACTGTACAGCTATCGATGGGTGTTAGGCTGTACGGTGATGAGAGCAGTGTTTGGTGGAGCATACAGGAGCGGGACGCAGCAGCGACGTCGGAGAACTTGTAGCCGGCGGAGCTGATGGTGCAGACCAAGAAGGGGGCGGAGGTAGCTGCCGTGTTGCGAGCTCGACGGTTTCGGGAATGGCCTCACCCGCACGTTGGGAGACGGGGTGGGCTAGGTAGGTCGAGGAGGCGAGATTCCTGTGAGATTAGGAAACAATAAAAGCTTGCGATTAATTGACGGATTGGATAGAAATATACACCATAGGATTAAATAAGAACCAACGACTGAGAGCCGGTCTGATGAAAATTTCCTATCAGACTACTGAAACAAAGCGTGTGCCTTTTCAATATTGATCCCTATGATGGATATCGCATCAGTTTTGAGATACTGATGCGGGAGCCAATCATATAACCTGACCGCTTTCATTCGTTAGCAGTTTAATAAAAATATGATAAATTCATACACAATTGATTTGAATTTATTAAAATTCATCATAATTAAACAATTAAATTAGATTAAATATAAATTTAACTCAAAATTACGTTTAGTTGTCTTCCTTAAAAGACTACAAATACTCAGTCAGGTCTTCCTTAAGCTGCTCATGAGGTGGAAAAGTTCAATAGGATTATCCATGTCCTCAAGTCTAGATTTTGGGCAGCACTTTAATCCTCATCATTCACGATTATGTTGTGCATGATCACAGAATATATCATCATCTCCCACAAGATCTTCGTATCTCACTATTTTGCAGGCCATCAGACAACTGTAAATCTAGCTTGCAGCATTTCTAATGCCCTCTCCACATCCTTTCTCGCTTATTGTCTCTGGGTAAAGTGAGTTTTTTTTCCTGACCCACTGATTGGGGGATGATCTTGAAAAATGTCGCCCACGCAGGATAGATGTCGTCAACCAGATAGTAGTTCATGTTGTACTCATGCCCGTTGATAGCATAGTTGCACGAAGGAGATTGTCCTTCAACCAATCGAGCAAACAATGGACACCGTTGTAGCATATTGATATCATTGTGAGACCCGGGTATGCCAAAGAAAAGCATACAAAATCCAAAGGTCATGTGAAGCAGCTGCTTCAATAATGATGGTGGACTTCTTCATATGGCTCTGATATTGTTTTTATAGAGCATATGAGCAATTCTTTCACGTTCAATGCATACAATTGAGAGATCCAAGCATACCTGACCATCCTCTTACTTACGACATTGTCATGAGCTTTTGAGTGTTCACAACAGTTAGTTCTCTCAAGTATTAAGGACTAAACAGATGGACCACCGCATGAACAAATCGCACCATGCCATTCACATGTGCTCTTGGACATCCAGAGGTACTCGTTTCACGAATCCGCCATCGTACCATATGCAAGCATCTGCAATTCAACCATGCACTTCTGATAGCTGAAGAATCAAATTGTCCTATGGCATCCTTCTTCAACATGACGTGTCATCGTAGGACCGAATGTCATTCTTCAAGATGGCGTGTCATCGTAGGACCGAATGTCATTATAAAGGCGATCGAACACATTATTCTGCATCCGAAAGCACCGGTGAAAATTGTTCGCAAATAGGGCATTCGAAGTAAAGTAAATGTCCACCAGCGTCAATTGCCCTCATGCCCTATTGCAATTCAGCACTCTATGACCTTTGATCGATTCTTTGAAATTGAGAACGTATTTTTCCGCTTGCTCCGCATCGCAAGGGCCACCTGCATCATCACCATTTCATCTGCATATTTATCCTCGTCGAAAGAATCGTCGGATGAATCAATGTTCTTGTATATGTACTCCGAGTCCGAATCCTTTTTTGGAAACTAGAGAGAAAATGGTCAGTAAGAATGCGCATTTTGACGAACACTAGCCGGGCGAGTTCATCACCATGGATGGCATCCGCATGGGAGGTTGATACCTACGCGGAAACCGGGCAAGAGGAAATGAGCAGGACTCCGACAAGACCTTGGCAAGGCTAGGGGTGGTGTTGCGGCAGGGGTATTTGTCAGGGAGCAAGCGGATACAGAGGAAGTGGCAAAATCGCAGGCTTGTGAGGTATTGCGGTGGGCCAGGGGTGTTGGAAGCGGGCCTTTGTGTTGTTCGAACTCTCTCAAATCCCCCTCGATTTAGTTTAGGTTTGCGGAAAAATGGATAGGCGGACCTGTCCGCGAACGGATACAGCGGCGCGTTCGATGTCAAACTGGTTTGCACATCCTAGTCCGAACGGATGAGGGAGTTTCGAGGGTCTCCCTTGGAGATTCTTTTATTTAAAATTAGACTGTTTGATACTATATTTGATACATGACATGACGCTTTCTTACTTTTTCCACGTATTTTAAAATAAATTCATGCACGTATTAAAACCACGAGTCAAAAGACTTCACACATATTACAACTCGTGTTACATTGAAGGCAAACGCAAATACAACAATCACAAGCAAGCCTCCGATAAACACGTGGGTAATCACTGATATGTCTTCGATGTATCTATAATTATTTATTGTCTCATGCTATTATCTCATTATTTTCATACACTTTGAATAGTATTTTGTACAATTTTTATATGATTTTATTTGGTCTAACGTATGAACCCAGTGCCCACGCCAGGTTCTGTTTTATATTGATTTTCAATTTATCCAGACACCAAAATTATCGGGATTTTTTCTAGATTTTTTATGGAACAAAGAATACCCATAGCTGGAAGGAGGGCTCCTAGAACCTTCTAGGGGCTTCACACGACCACCTGGCAAGCCATGGGGGGCCGCCGTTTGCCCTGATTTTTTTTGCATATATTCACTAAAATTACCGAAACCATTGAAACTCCAAAAAGCGGTTTCCACCGTCGCACGTGCTAAACCTAGATGAAATCAATTTGGGAGTTGTTCCTGGAGTGCTACAGCTACAGGAGGAGGGTTGATCACCGAAGGCTTCTTTATCAACCTTTTTTTTTTCCTCTATGGTGATGTGTCAATAGTTCCTCTAAGACATATATTTCGATACGAAGGGGGTATAAAACAACTTGATGAAACAACCCAAAATGTTAACTCACCCTCCGCAACAAGAACGGTTCTCAAATCAACCAACCTTCTAACATGAATGTAAACCATACTCCGTTCAAAAGATAATAATGTAAACCATATTAGATTCACACCACCTTTGACAAAGTTCAAAAGCATTTCCCGCTGTGGCACGCGTTGCGTCGCAGGATCCCACTCCACCGCCATTAATAGCACGCCTCTACGGCTGGCTTCCGTCGTGGACGACCGATGGCGACCGGCAACGGGCGATCGATGCCATGGCATTCACTCCACCTGCCCTTTCTCTTCTCCCCGGCACCCAGGTAGTTTGCCCGTACTCAGCTCACGTGCCACTGCTTCCGCCCCTGCCGGCTCCCTCCGTCGAGCCCCTCGCACCCGCCGGAGTAAAAACCGACGGCAGACAGAGCCAGAGGAGAAGCGCGGCACCGGCACAAAGTTTCCAACCCGGCATCATGCAGTCCTCCCCTCCATGAATCGCCCTGCACTGCAGGTCTACAGCGCACGTACGTTGGACGTACAGTACCGTCGAGGCAACGGCACTTGAAAAGCCGAAGCGCGTAGTGGTAGTAGGACCGAACGGACGGACGGTACACATTGCGAGTACACTACATTTTACCAGCTGCTGCGCACTGTGGCGTATTCAAGGGTGATCCATGGCCATGGGGCGGCGGGCACTGTTTCTACTGCCACGGAGGAACGGAGTAGGACTGTGCTACGTGCATGCGTTGAAAAGATTCCTAAACTGCCCGGCTACTTGCGGGAAAATGGTGGCAGTCATCCGCTCTCCACCTCCCACGTGCCTCAATGTTTTTATACCTGCTCATGACAAAGGGAAAACAAGAAGAGGTTTGGGGTATGGGCTACCAACAAAATTCTAGTCGTCAAAGCCTCTTTCGATCCTCTATATATATACTTTCGTGAATGCGTTCGCGCACAATTACTAACTCACTTTTTTATTTTCTTCCTGCCATTCGACTAATTTATACTGTAGTTGATATCTCAAATTTATACGAAGCATGCAAAATAAAATCTATCTACTACAAGTAGATAATCTAAGCTAGCTTACAGTATCGTCGTAGAAGATGTTAAAGACCTTTGTGCCGAACGACCCTGCCTTCGGCTCCTCATCCTCTTTCATCTCGATGAAAATATAGCCGATCTTCGCCCTACGTTGGTGGAGGTAGCGATGATTGCCCTCCGCCTTCGACTTCGACTTGAAGGAGTCGAGGATGGCATGTTGCTCCACCACCACTTGGTTGTGCATGAGAAGGTTGCAGTTCGAGGCGGTGGATCCGTCTAGTATGCGACGTTCGCATCCTCCTTCGGCCCCATGTTCGCAATGGTCGTATTTTGCTCTTGCCCCTCTTCCACATCCTCTTCCTCCGCCATGAGCATGGCTTACGTCGTGATCAGGTGCTGGCGCATGACTAGCTTTGGATGGCTAGTGGATTGGGAGCGGAAGGAAACGAGGCCGATGGTTTACCCGGCTTAATGTTGGCTCGACACCAGACATCCAAAGCTTGGACCTCTGTCGCGAGTCAACCAAGGCGCCCAACAACAAATGTCTTCATCGTGAACAAGCAAAGCTAGCCACATTGCAACAATGGACGGCCGGTGATGATGTGAAACTCAAGTAGGCTTACCGGCCTTCGTCTCGGTATAAATGCCTAATAAGCGAACAACTGATCAGCGGTCATCCAACATGGATGCGAATAGATTGGTGAAGGGTTGTAGAATGACTGTCAGAGAGGGTACATGGGTGTTTTAGTCTGATGTAACGAATGTTTAGGCTCTTTCAGATCTCCCGCTTCTGAGGTCTATTTTCAGGATTCCAAATTTCAAGACAAACAGATTCAACGAGTCGCGTTGAATGGCTAGAAGGCGAAACTTATAATCCATCAAATTCTTGGTCTTCTACGTCCAGGTGCCGAAAAATGTGTCAGATGTTGTAAGCCGTCAAGCTAGGAAAAAACCAAATTCAAAACGGGCCAGCTCTTTGCACTGCGACAACTAAGAGTAAAAACTAAAAGTACTGTACATCGAATTTACTTTGCTTATTTTGCCAACACTCGAGAGGAGAGGTGAAGCACCGGCGATCGTGTTTAGCTTTCCTTGTACGTTCAGTACGTGCTACACGTTGCGTGCCACGCCAAGTTCTTCCGTGGCCAAGCCCATTCTTTCCTGACGCAGCTCCTCCGGCTCAGATTAGAGCACGCGACAGCACCAACCAGTACGATATTTGTCAACGAGTCTTACTCCATCTGGACACACGTACCAGTACCACCGTGCGCAATGCCCACGCCACGCTGCTGGACGACGGCGACGCCGAACCGACGTACACGCCGCAGCCGCTTTAAAACAACTCCAACGCGCCGACGCAAACGGACGCTGGATTTGTTCGGTTTCATCCGATTTGCACGGGCGCGTACATTTTTGTGCGCCGTTTTACGCGTTCGCCCAATGCGCGGACGTAAACGCAAAATTTAAAATAAAATTTAACTAATTAAACACTGAAATTAACTAATTCAACCGTTCATTACAACTAATAAAATATTAATTTAAAAAACGTGTCATTGCCGCCGTCGTCGCCGTTTTCCTTGTCGCTCGACAGCTCGACGATCGCAGGCGGCACCAGCGCCCAGGGGAATTCGCGCCGCCAGCGCTCCTCCATGGTCGCGCGCTCGGCCTGCCGCCGCGCCTTCTCCTTCCTCCGCGCCTCCCTGTCGATGCGGGTCGACGACGGCGGCACACCGCGCGAGGCGGCGTACTCCGCGTTCATGATGCGGTCGGCCTCGGCGCGCTCGGCCGCAAGATGGCGCGTGTAGCCATCCTCCAGGATGCGCGCCTCCTCCTCGTCGGTGGCGTCCATCGGCACCGCGCCGGCCGGCATTGTGGCGTACACGTAGAACGTGTTGACGCCCTCCCATTGATAGCCCTCGCGCCACGGCTCCTCCTCCGACAGGTGGTGACGCGGCGGCGAGTCCACCCCGGGACCGTAGGGTGGTGGCGGCGGCGGTGGGTAGGGCGGCCGAAATTCCGGCGCCCACCAATCCCATGGCGCAGGTGGGAGCGGCTTCTGGTCCGCCGGAGGTGGTGGCGGCGGCATGAGAGAGGATGGCGATGGCGGAGGCGGCATCATAGATGATGCCGACGCTGATGGTGGCGGCGGCGCCTGCGCTGGTGATTGAGCGTTGTGCGCGAGTTTAACCAGTTTGACGCGAATTCGGACGCGCGCGAACAAAATGCGTCGGCGTGTTGGAGTTGCCCTTACTAGTGAGTACGTGCCAAGAACTCAATGGCACCGCGTCGCCGTCGTCCCCAACAGCGGCAGCAGCAAGACGGCCGGCCGGGCCACCGAGCAATCACTGTAGGGGATGATGGATCGGATGGCGGCAGCCAGTCGGCCAGCGGCGCGGCCGTCGTCGTCGGTAAACAGTCGCGAGGACAGCGGCGATTACAGCGGGCCAACACGGTGACCGCCGCCCAATCACATTAAGCCAAGCCAATGTATGCCCCGCAACGGCGACGGCCGGCGATGGATCGTCGCCGGCGACGAGAGCTGGGGTGGGTGGGGGATTTGTGCGGGTGATCGGGGAGGCAATCGCAGGCACGAAATCCCCGTGGCAGCCGTCAAATCGCGTTAAGACACTGATGGGAAACTTAGCAGAGTTGTTAATTTAACTCCGGCCAAGCCTCCGTCGATCTGTTGCAGTGCTCTGGGTTCCTAGGGGTTAATTATCCTGTGTAACCTGTTGCCGGAAACATGCCAAACCCCGAATGACCTGGGGTGGTCGGTAGTAGTAGCAGTAACTTTGCAAAATAAATTGATATGTAAAAGAATCTTTATTTACTTATTATTGGCACATATCGTTTCACTCTCGCATTTCCATTCAGCCAGGTAATATGCACAATTTTTTTGAATTGCCGGGGTTTGCCCTCTAAAGTTCTTTAAACTCTGTTTATGAAAGATAATACTGTAGTGAAGGAAATGTACTGAAAAAAATGATGGTTAAGAAATGGTAATCATTCAAAGAAGAAACGAGAAAATAATAGTGCTCCAAAATTTACGGCTGGAAGTGCGCCCGCAACGGAGGCGATCGATCGATTGATGCGTTCGTTCATCATTCTATTTTTGAACAAGAAAATATGTGTTCATCACATCCCAGCCTTTTGTGGACTACTTTCTCTGAATATCTTGCTGAAGAAGACTCCCTGCAATCCATTCCCTTCCTTTTCTGAAACGATGCCGTATTCTTCAATCCACAGCGATTTTTCCTAATCAATCATGCACTCCATTTTCTTCGGTAGCATTTTGACGGAATAAATAAAATGAATGCTGGTGAAATTTGACAGCCCTTTGGCAGCATAAATACAGAAAAATCGATGTAAGGTGAAGTCTTGCCCTGTGGTGTGATCTTGATCATTCTGGAAAAATAAAGAAAAAAGAGAATGGAACAAGGAAGCAAAGAAACAAAAGAAGTATAGTGATATATGTATGTTTATCAACCAAGAGAATGGCCGGCCTTGCTGTCCACTTCACAAACCAATCAAGGGCACAAGAAAATAAGGGGAAAAGACAAGCACCAAAAAGGTAGCTAGCTAAGCTAATACGCCAGTCCAGTTCAGTCCAGGATAGAAGAAGAAGAAGGTGAAAAAAATGAGGGGAGAAAGAAGAAAGGGAAGCAGAAGGGAACAGCAATACTACAAGCTCGCCGCCTATCCTCTCTTCTCCTTCCCATTCTTCTCCTCCCCCTCCGCTCGCCGCCGGCCGCCTGCCGCCGCGCGCCCTCCGTGGACACGGCCGGCAATGGCGCCGATGTCTTGTTGGATGGACGCCACCAGGTCCGTCAAAAGCTAACGGGTCATTAGCTAGCTAGAGTAGCTACGTACTCGTAAGTAGAGGCTCATCTGTTGTGCAGCGGGTTGGGCCCCGTGGGCACGCGCCGCTTGTCGCCGACGGCGCCGGCGCGCCACCGCCGGCCCAGCCCGATGCTGACGAGGCCCTCCACCAGCACGTCGAACGCGCTCCTCCGCTGGCCGCCGTCGCCGTCGCCATCGTCGGTGCCGCTCATGCTCGCGCCGGCAGCTGGTAGCCCTTCTTCGCTCGCCGCCGCCAGCATCCTGCCCGGGCGCGCCGACTCGGCGCAGGCGGCGAAGAGGAGCACCACTAGGCACGCGACGGCGCTCGCGCGCGACCACCGCCGCTGCCTCCCCATACGGCCCGACCACCGATCGATCCACGGCCGGCTCTGCGTTGCGAAGCTTAACTAACAAGTGAGTTTCTTGGCGTGTGGGAGCGGAGGAGCTGGGTGGCTGGGTGGTGGAGTGGAGTCAAAGAGGGGTAAAAGCCGGAGGGGAAGCGAGCATAGGGGTTTTTATGTAGGTGGGGGGTGGCGACGCCACCAAACCGCATTCAAGGATCTTCAATTCTCTGCTTCCTCTCTGCCACTGTCTCAGCTCACCTGTCTAGTGGTGATAGAGTGAGAGAGAGAGGGTGGAGACGCCCGCACAAAGGCCGGCCGCGCTTTTCTCATCAGATAGATGGAAAAGGTGCGGATGAAATGGAAAGTTTGGTGAGTAGGGGCACTGCACAGTGCACACTTGTTCAGTCTCTCTCTCCAAGGATTAGGATGAGGCTTCAGCTTGACACCACGGTGAAAGCACAGCATCACCTATGGCCAGCCAGTGCACGCCCGGAAAATGCATGCAGTGCCGATGAAAATGAGCTTAAAACTTTTGTATGAAGTAGTACTCCAAGTCGTCAACTTTAATGGTGTGTGCTGCGGTACGTATCGCGAGCTGGACGGCATGTGTAGTGTACGCGCGCGGAGGCGGTATACGTAACTGTTCTCTTTTCATTTGGTCAGTACGTACGTACTTGTGTACAGTATATATAGCGTAGTCGGATGGGGTGGAGCAAGAGAGGGCACGGTCAAAACGAGCTTTGGATTGTTGCCCCATGCCGGCCGCTTCTCTCTCGGCCTTTTGGACGCCAATAAATTTACACCCATCATGCTTCATAAATGGAGAGAGAGATAGAGATGGAGAGACAAAGTTTTATGGCAGCCCCGGACGGTCATTTCTTGCTTGTGGTAGAAGCATGTTTGTAACGAAACCCAACCACGACGAGAAAGAGATAGAGATAGAGTGGACGTAGCGTAGACCAGCAAGAGAAACGTCAATCGAGAGGGGAATTATTATCATTTTATCAGTACGTTGCCGTAGTAACTGCTACCTACATAGCCAAGCCAGCTTCGCTCCATGATGGAGTAAGCAACAATGGGGTAGGGGACAAGAGGCCGGGGCCAGGGAGAGAGCCGGAGCCGGGTTGCATTGCATGCGTTTAGAGGGACAGGATAGAGGAAGAAACGGAGGGAAATTCATAGCACTAGGCTGCCCGAAACCGAACGCATCATCAGAGACGACGAGACGACGAGACCTTCTTCTTCTTCTTCTTCCTCCCCCCTCCCCTCCCCTCCCCGCTCCACCTCCTCCGGGCTGCTTCTTCTGCTACGAGCCACGCGCGCGCGAGAGAGAGTAGGCTCGATGGATGGACCGCTGAGGAGAAGAGCGACGGCCGGCGTATCTCCGGCCGAACCCGAGCCCCAACCACCACCGCCCAGGTCGGGCCTTGATGGCGGCCTGCAGCGTATCTCGGTATCTGGTCCTGGCCGGCCGGTCCAACGGCGACCTCTGCGTACGGCAGGCTAACGACATGCGCGTACGTACGTACGTACGCTACGATTGATACTGTGCGGTCGTGTTATTGTGAAGTGTACTCGTCGTATGGTCCTACGGGAGGGGAGGGGCCTCTACCTCTTCTACTCGTATGCAGATGGAGACAGACTCAGACCCCTGCACTTGTCGATCCACGCTTCTTTCGTTTCGTGATTAGCTACAGCTAGCTAGGCTGCTTGCTCCATGTTATGTACGTAGACTGGTAGTAGCTGCCCATGACACATGACATTGGACACTAGTGGAGTTGGGCTACAGTGCATATTTAGGTCAGCCTTGTAGCCTGATTTATGCAGCATCGTGTTGGAGCTATTAGCTTCAGATTCCATGGCTTCAGCTCGTTGACTCCCACCCAAATCACTCGTCATGTCATGCGCTCCACTGTTAAGCTTTGGAAGAGTAATTACAAAAAACCATCATATTCATGGCTTAGGGTAAGCACATTTGAAACAACTAGTAGCGCACAATCATATTTTTAGCCTAATGAGTAACACATAGAAAGGATCATCGATTGAGCTAGGGTGCAGAAACCGACAAGTTGGGCCCACTTGTCAGGCCGACGTGGTGCCTACGTACAAACGGTGTTAGATGGACGTGACGCTGCGTCATTTTAGGTCAGGGTTGGTCGTTTCTCTCTCATTTTTGTCCCGCCTCCTCAAACCACCGCCCCTCTTCCGTCCCGTCGTCGAGCTCATGCCGCCGCCATCGATTTCCCGCTGAAGTATGTCAATGAGGAGGAAGATAATGTTGGTGATGAGGAGTATGATTTTGATAAGGACAATTGTTGGCGACACGAAGGAGGGGGTTTCCTCGAGTCAGGTCATAGTGATGGTTCGAAGTCCTCTTTCCAATTGGTCGGGGTCCCGAACAAGTAAGGGGGTGGGAGCCCAACCAGTTCTCGCAAGGTATAGAAGGTCTTCGCGGGCCTGTACGATCTCACCCGTCGAGCATACAAATATTGTAATGATGATGGTTGCGATATGATCGCTCCTCCCAACCCATCCCACTGTACTCGATCAGTGGACTCCAGCAGAGTCCTTCCTGCGTCCTCCATGCAGCTCAAGCGCGCCAAGGAACGCAATGCCCTATCATCATTGGCTTCGTGATGGCGAGCATAACCCCAAAGATGCATGCCTAAGAACCCATTCGGGAAGGATCAAAGGTACGAGCTTTCTCGAAAGCCATGGGGAAGTGGATAAGGATGGGCCACACGACGATCAAGACGGTGTGTCATATCCGCATCAACTAAGGCCATGTACTTCCCGGAGGTAAATTTAGAATAACAAGCAGAAGTGGATTATTACACCATCGCCGATGGTTTGAACATAGATAAATTGATCGCTTTTTCGCTAAGTAATTAGTGTATTTTAACCCGTGGTCGAACAATCTAGAAGTTGCTTTTGTAGCTTGAATCTCAGACAATTATCCGTCGACGACGACCCAGAAAAAGGTAATGAAGATTTAAAGGGAGGGTGTGCAGAAGAGTACAGTGCACCAGCTATGAAAAAGCAAAAGAAAAAGACAAAACATAGCTTAAGGAAATAATACTACTCCAGCACGATATATAGCCCACCCTTGTAGCCTAATCCAGCACGATAGTGGAGCAATTCACTTCGATCATATTCTATGGCTTTAGCTAACTCGTTGACTCCAACCAAATCACTCATGTCATGCGCTGCACTGTTAAGGTTTGGCAATGTGGATTGGATCAGATAACCCGCATGATATGACACGGATCAGCATATGGAGTAGTTCTGAACTATCCTTACGGTTACTCCAAGGTAGTGTAGTGCTGTGTTGACTGTTAATGAGACATCAATATGAGAGGCCACACCGTGTTATCCCTTTTGACAACCTTGAGGCCCCATGCACACAAGCTAGGGTTATTAGCCGTATGATCACCATATACACTGGGCATGATAGTTCTGCCGTTGGCTGTCACACGCATTATTATGCTTGCTAGTGGCACTCATTTTTGGTTTGCATTGGCCCCCAAGAAAGATGTTTTAGATATGTATAAGTTGAATGCATTAGGGCACGGACACGCCTATAATTTCGTTTCTGCAAGTAGATCTTTAATATGACCTGCTTTTGTGCCGTGTTTATGGCCTGGCCGGGTGTCCATTTCTGTTTGTAAATCGTTAATTAAGGGATGCAGGAGTACTAGAATGGCTGACCTGGGTGATTCAGGTCGGCCGGTCAACTTTTTATAGCATCGCCGCAGACATTTATAAATGGGATCATAAAACTTGCTCCTTTAAACAAAATATACAGGAGTAGTAACTGCGAATCTGCGATCACCAGACTTCCTTTTTTAGGGGCAAACTGCGGTCGTCAGAAGGAAAATCTGAAAGCGGCTGCTGCACCGGGATATCGCTCGTTTAATGGGCCTGCCTAAATTTAACCCACGTTGGCCTCTAATTGATGATCGCCCAGTGTCTTTTTTTCTTCTTTTGACTTGCATGAGTGTCCACCCACGCACATCCGCTCCTCTGATATTCTCTCTATTGTTTCTGAGAGCAACTAATTAGCGGGTATTCTTTCGCACGCTTCGCAGATGTCATTTTTTGCGCGCTTCGGTGTCGTCACGTGGCACGTTTTAGACGCACATCGCGCAGCCACAACGCAAGTCAAATCCAATCACAGTTTTTCGCGCAGCCACAGTCCTGCCACAACTCAGTTTTTCAGTCACAGATCCACAGTTACAGTTTTTTCAGCCACAACCTCTGCTAAAATCCACAGTTTTTTCAGCCACAACTCAGTTTTCAGCCAAAGGCAAAGTTTTTTCAGCCACAGTGCAAGCCATTGGTCTGTGCGCTGCCACAGTAGAATCCGCGCGCAGCCACAACTATTGTTCGCGCGGGACACAGTAAAAACGCGACACGTGTCGGATTCAGAGAGCGCCAAAACTGACCTCTGCGAAGGCGCGCGGAAGGGTACCCGCTAATTAGTGATTGACATTGTTTTTGCGATTGCTCCTTCGATATTCTTCTGAAAAAAGATAAATAAAAAAAAATTCAAAAAAAAATACTTAGTACAACTTTGTACTAAATGTGTGCCTATTAATATAGGCAAGAGGGAGTAAATAAAAGCCCTTAGATATAGGGATCCAGCGAACGGAACCGCCATAGTCGAACGGTGAGAGTGAAATGACTTGACGAGGTCTCGGCCTAGCCACGTACGGACGCACGTTGCATGGGTGAAAGCGCGCGCGGTTGACCTGGGCTGGATCCACCCAAAAAGGCGCAAGCAAAATACTACTGTCCACAAAATTCTTTCTGGGTGGCTGAGTTAGTTGGGTGGCCAGTGGAGTCGTCCGTCAGTTAGCTCGGCCGGCCGGCGTGGTGTCGTGGGAACGGAATTAGGGGAACGCGCGCATGCAATGTGTGCAGGACGCGTTGCCGGCACTATCTCCGATCCATCGGTTGGTGAGGGGGAAAAGAGAAGAGACACCGGTCAGGTCAGGCTCAGGTGCAGGCTCAGCGAGGTCGATGGAGACAAGTGCAGAAGCCAGCCACGCACCCGCACAAGCACCGTGGATCGTCGTCGTCCCAAAGAAAGCAAGAGAGCACTCACCGGCCGCCACCGACGGTGCCAGCCCCAGGCCGCCCCACGGACGCATGCCTGCCGTGGTAGGGTGACTGCTGCAATGGGCCGCCGGGGACATACGTGCTGCGCCCGGCATTCGCGCAACAACGGCATGTCGTGGGGTGTTGCCGTGTTGGCCTCCCTCTCCTCCTCCTTTGGCTTGCTCAACTTTCCCATAAGCTTTTGGCCCTCCGTGCATGGCGTCGGCTGGGTCCGACACCAATCTTTCCACGATCCCAGTTGGATCACTGTCGGTGCTGCCGTGCTGTTGGAGTGTTCGTGCCAGCCTACCGCGCTCCACTGCTACTGCTACCTCACGCATGGCACTGTTTGTGTTTGACCAGCCTAACTAGCTAGCTAGCTAGCCAAATCTTGTCTCGGCTCGTGTCGTCGTGTCCATCATCAGTTAACAAACGGATCGGCGCTAGTTCCCGATAGAGCGAGCACCGCGTGCGACCTGTCGTCGTTCATAGTTTCCGTCTGCGCACCCGTCCTTCTTTCCGCCAAGTTTCTGTCGACGACGATGTCCTAAACTAACCAGCAGGCTAAAGTCGGCAGTGCCCTATGCCTGCAACCTAGTAGTACGTACGTGTGTGGTTCAGCCGATGAAAGCGCTGACCCGGCGAAGAATGAGGACTCATTCACAATCATGCTGTCTCGTTCACGAGTCAATGACGCACTGATAAGTCTGATTGTAGAGAAATGCTACACCTACGAAAAAATTTGGGTTCAGGGGGGGCTGTTTTATTGAGGGAAGGAAGGTTACGTAGTAGTATTACCTAGGATGTTTACGTAGGTGTAGCATTTTTGCTGATTGTATCATACTCGATCTCAGCTCTAGCCTACCCCAACTTGTTTGCGACTGACAGGCTTTGTTATTGTTGTTGTTGTTGTTGTTGTTGTATCATACTCGATCTCCTCCTGTGAGGTCGGCCAAGCTCGGTATTTATCACCAGTATAGATTTTGTTTTTTGAGCAGAAATATCACCAGTATAAGTTTTTTTTAGAACCTTACCGACAGTATTCATATTATATCTGACCTAAATCGAAAGTATAGATACATAGCTTGATAGCTCTAGCTCGCCCATGGTGGTGCAAGCCCTGGTCGCTGCTTATGGGCCAGCCCAATAAACACAAATTCGGGATTGTTTTTATTTTCGGTTTCCATTGTTTCTTATGTTGTTTTCACACCTAATTAATTTTCATGCATAATACAAAAAATCGTATAAGTCGGGGACATTTTTCATACTTTTTTATTTATTTTTAAATACATGACTAATATATGTTTTAATGTCTAATTTCTCTCATACATGTACATTTATCACATACTCTCTCTGGTCCTTTTTACTCTGCCTAAAATAATTGTTAACTTCGTAAAAGGTGACCAAATTTATATGAAAAAAATATTAATAGTCCCAATAAAAAATCCATAACAATAGATGCATCATGAGTTCAATTTCCGTATTGTAGACGTTTAGTATTATAGATGTTGATTTTCGTACATAAATATGGTTATATTTTATGAAGTTTGAGTTCAGACGAATCTTATGTGCAGAGTAAAAAGAATAGACGGGAGTACATATGAATTATATTTTTATAGACACCTATCATTTAAAAAATATACATGTTTAGATTTTTTTTATAAAATCTCATAAATTCATTTTAAAAATGTGTTTTTATTTGAAACATTTATTGATGCTATCATTTTTTTCATAAACTTTGGTAACAATTTTGCGAACTACATTCGAAATTATGATTCTTTTAAAGAAAAAGGCATTATTTTGAATTGCCTGAATATTTTCTAAATGCCATAAATATTTTTATTAAGTTCTATCAACATTTAGAAAAACTACATTGATTTTATATTGCATGAAAAAACGGAAAATGTGTTAATGCAGACTTTTAAAATTTAAGAATGCAAATATTAGTTAGAAATAATGATACATAGAAGGAAAAATAAAATTAAGAAACAAAAATTCTAAAACTAGCGCTTGCTCACTGAAAGAAAAAAAGTTGATAGTGTGCAACAATTGTGTGAACTTGATAGCAGGTTGGTCCAACAAGGTGCCATTGTAGGCGAGCAGGCATATCAGCTTGCTGAAGGCGAGATATAGTCGCACCTGTGCAAGCCTGATACGGACACACGGTCCGTTAGGATAAACTGGTGAAACAGGCAAAATCACTAATTAAAAAATACTTATTGCAACGAACACCTTCAATTTTTCCGCGGTAGACAAATAACATATTGTACGGGCACCACTTGTTATGATCTGGAGGCTATTTTTTTTTCTAGAGTCATGGGGTGTGCTTATCGCGGAAACAAATATGTGCCTCAACGAGAGGCACAATCTGGAAACAAATAAAAACATATTATGCATTTCCTTTTTTCGAGGTACGAGGCGTGCATCTAGTCTAGCGGAAGCAAAAGTGCCTCCACGAGAGGTACGATCGTGCCTTTCTAAAAAAAGAACATGCCTACATTTTTTTAGAGGCACGGTGTGTGCCACTCGTGAAGCAAACATTTGCCTCCACGAGAGGTTGTCTTTGTAGAAGAAAAAAAGTAAACAGCCGGAGGGCGAGCCTGCGGCAAACGTGGCGGCCAAGGCAATGGCCACCGGGCACACCAAAGAGGAAGACCGCTTGCTCCGGAAGCTAACCGGCTAACCCTGCACCTCCTCCTCTTCTTATGGCTCCTTCTCCTCCGACGGTGACGTCCCTCCGGCCACCTGCGCCTACGCGAAGGGAACCGCACCGACGACTGCAAGTGCAAGGTCTAACGAAGAATTATTTTTTCCTCCTCCGTTCTCCATTTAATTTTAGTTTCCGGTAGATTCGGTACTTTTCGGCGATGGACTTATCTTTTTGTGTCCGATGTCAGATGAATTTGAACTATCAAATGTCGGATGTTTAAATATGTTTGTTGTTATTTATGTTTTAAATTTGATTATTACATAGCATTGTGTGTGTTGCATGGATTTGAGATTCAGATTTAAGGTACATGATTGTAGAACCAGCCAAAAAAAAGAGATAACCGATCATTATCCGCGGACATACGTGTCTATGGATGTTTTGTGGAACCAAAATTAGTGTAGCCGGCAATAGATGATCTTTAAGAGCATCTCCAGCCGGCGCCCCAAGAGCTCCCTAAGCCGGCGCTATTTGCGCCGGACGAACGAAATCCGTCTAGTCACGCTTCCAAGGGCCCAAATAGCGCCGGATTGGACCGATTTTGAGTTCGGCGATCCTAAACCGACCCGGCGTGCTGGGGGCGCCGGACGAAACAAAACGGCGTGAAAGAGAGAAAACGCGCGCGCAGTTTCGCGAGCCGCGCGCCGGCCCTACATGTGGGCGTGTAGACACACGTCGTCCTCATCCTCCCGCCTCGGCTTCCCCGCGCCTGCTGCCGCCGTAGAGTATCAATGCGGCGCGGATGACCAGTCCAATCGCCGGAAGCAGGGAATCAATGCGGCGCGTTGAGTAGCCCAACGGTTCGACGACTGCGCCGCCGCGTGTCCCGCCCCGGTGAGGCCGCCCCCCGCTACATAAGGGTACTCGCTGTGGAGGACGCCGCACACACTCGCCTCCCTGCTCTCGTCGCCACGCACACCTCCCATGCTCTCGCCGCCCTCCTCACTCCTCGTCGTCGTCATGGACAACCTCGAGAGGAACGACTTCCGTCTCCTGCTGCTGATGGAGGCCATTCTCCTCACCCAGGCCGGCTACCCGTGCCCGCCGGACACGAGGCCGCCGCACGACTGGGTGCCACTACTAGGGAATGCCCTTTTAGTGGCGTCCTTTTTTTCTGTTTAGTGGCGCATCTCAGAATGCGCCACCTATAAGCTCTTAGGGGTTGCGCATTCTAAAAATGCGCCACTATTAAATTTTTTAAATTTTGAATTTTGAATCTGGATTTGGAAAACAATTTTTTAATTTTGAATTTTTTCTTAATCTCAGGTTAGTATGCTTAATGCCCGATCACTATGCTTAATCTCAGGTCAAACTAACCTCCGTGGTCAAACTTCCCCGAGGGTCACCCATCCTAGCACTACTCCAGTCTTCAACTCTCACTCCAGCTCACCTATCAGGCACTTGTTGATATATTTAACATATAAATCCTATTAAACCATGTTGATGTCTAGAACCTTGTTAATGTTCATGGGTGTGCTAAAATTTTCAACGTTTTTTTGAAACTTTCTCGATGGGACCATTAGCATATTTTGAACTTTAAAAAAAATGATTTTTTTAAGTTTAAAATTTTATTTTTTAAAAATTTTTAATGTTACTATCTGAAATTTTCAACTTTTTTTAACTTCCCGGTTTGTCCTTTAGCCTATTTTGAATTTTTTTAAAAAATAAAAAATATATTTAAAAAAAAATCTTTTACTAGTGGCGCATTTCATACAAAATGCGCCAGTACTAAGTTCAATTTTTTTTCAATTTTCTCTTTTTTTGGGCCTCCAGATCTTCAAACGCCCGTAACTTTTTTTCTGTTAGGTTTTTGAGGATTCTAAAAATGTTCAACGGGTTACACCCGGTTGAATTTGGATATAACTTTTCGAGTAGATGATTTTTCATATAAAAAACTTTTTCATCGGAGGTCGTATGCAAAAGTTAAATCCATTTTACAAAATTCTCGAGAGATTTTGCAAAAAAAGTCGAAATTCATAATTGTAAATTTTCCTAACAACTAGACCACATATCATTAGGGAAACTTATTTTCTTTTATTTTTTTGACATTTCTATCATTTTATTTTATTTTTTCCAAATTGAAAAGGCGGTCTAGGGGGGTGTATTTGGGAATTTCCCCGCACAGTTTTTTCTTAGTAGTGGCATATTCTGGAAATGCGCCACTGGGTGGCGCATTTAGAATGTGACGCATTTAGAATGTGCCATCCATAAGCTCTTAGTGATGGCGCGTTTCCAAAATGCGCCACCTATAAGGTTCTTAGGGGTGGCGCATTTCTCCAAATGCGTCAAGTATAAGGGGATCCAGGGCTGGCCCACTTTTAGGGGTGACGCATTTTGGAAAATGCGTCACCTATAAGAGCTTATGGGTGGCGCATTTTTTACCGGTGACGCATATTTTACCAGTGCGTCACCCCTTACAACATAGTGGCGCATTACATATAAAATGCGTCACTAATAAGCTTTCCATGTATAGCTATTTCCCTAGTAGTGTGCTCTTCAACGGCGGCGTGCCGGTGCCGCTGGTGCCAAAGGTGGGTGTCGCTTTCGACCTGGAGGTCGAGCGTCTGGGCCACCATGACGGAGGCGGAGCGCGCCGACCCGGCGAACTCGCCGGGCAACATCGCCCGCTAGACGGCCTACTTCCAGCAACGCCGCGCCGCCGCCATCGCCTCCACCAACGACATCCATCCGGTGGCGGGTCGAATCAATCGCGACGGCTGGCGGAGGTGGTGGAGCGCGGATGGGCGCAACCTCGAGTAGGTGCTCACCTACATCGAGAACGGAAACACGCCGCGGCTCTAGTACCCTCCAATGGGGTACGATGCGGCGGCCCGCCGCTCCTACAGCCGCAGCATGCCGCTGTGGGTGACGCTCCTGCGCGACGGTGATGGGGAGACATCGTCATCGCGCTCCACCGGCTCCCGTTCCTCGGGGACGGCCTACTCCTCGCCGCAGCTCGCCCCGGTGAAGACCGAGGTGAAAACTGAGGTCAAGACCGAGCTGGGGATGCGCTTGGGCGCCGTACGCGCGCTGGCGGCGTCATCATCGGCAACCCATCTTCAGTCGCGGCTCCGCGTCGAGGCTTCCTGTCTTGCTTCAGCGGCAAATCGAAGAAGGAGAAGGAGGCCGTCCCGCCTCCGCCGCCCCGCCGGCCGCCAACGAGGATGAGGAGGAGGATTACGACGCCGGCCTCGCATGGGCACGGAAGGACTACCTCCTCGGCCATATGGAGGCGCAACACAGGGCCTGGGACCTCGTCGAGGCCAACAAGCTCGCCGAGAAGGCGAGGATCCGGCCGGCGGCACGGGGGGAGGGCGGCAACAGCAGCCGCAGCAAGTGGGCACCGCCGGCGCCGCCTACTCTGGAGTTCGTCGTGCTGGACGGCACCGACGACGAGGACGAGCAGTCGCAGCCGGTGCGGAGGAGGAAGGGGCCGCTCGGCGGCGACAGTGCAGTGCACAGGCCGCCGTGAAGCGCGAGCCCAAGGACGACGACGACGGCGCCGCTGGCGAGGCCCGCTGGAGGAGGCGCCGAGGAGCTCGACCTCGAGCAACTGTACTCTTTTTTTGTTTTTCAGTACTTTTTTTTAGTTTTTTAGTTGCTACTATGTAAAATTAGACCAAATATTATGAATTAAACCGAATTTTGTTGAATTTGTCGCGTTTTAGACAAATTCACGCCAAACTTGAGGAGCCCCCCTCCCCCCTCAAGCGCTTTCGCCGTCCGGACGCCCCCTAAGTAACGTTAAAATAGCGCCGAGAATCAGCTTGGGGACCGAACGGCCGAAGATGCTCTAAGTACTGACGAGCCTACGTTCTTTTTTACAAGAAAAACCAGTCTACGTAGTTGCCTATTCCCATGGCGCCACACACATGTCACTCCTGAGCATATTCTCCTTTCACTACACGACTACCGTTCGAGTAGATCAGAAAGCGCCGGCAACTGGGAATCTTCGAATTTATCTTGATAACGTGATCTTATCTATCAATTGTACGTGATTAACATGACCATTGACCATTGATGGTTAGTACTCAGTCGCCTAGCGCAATGCACACATTGTTATTTCAAATTTCAAGCATACAAGAAACGGACTGGTTGCAACGAGAGCCGTGCATTGTTCATGATGCTAATTTAGTTAGTTGACACGTCCTTATTATGCAGCAGAAAACCGGATGGCTCCGTGACTAGCAATAGCAAGAGACAAGATCGACAGCTCTGATAAAAGAAGCCTTCGTCGTGAGCCTGACTTCAGCGTCTCGAGCCCCGCATACCCTCTGTCTGACGGCATACTCTAATCAGAGACAGAGAGCAAAATTAACAGTAAGTTGCACCAACCTTACAATAAACATACTACAAGCTAGTACTAACATGCTAACACGTACTGCCAAGCGTACCTCCAATCTACAAATGGCGTAGTACAGTAGATAGAAAGACACAGATTTGGAGTTGTCTCCTCGCTCTTGGGCATGCACCGAATCCAACTAACTATCAGCCATCAACCATGTCCCTCTCTTAGCTGGATCGACACCTCAACCTCCACCTCCAGCTTCAGCCTAGTCTGGTGTAACCGTAGATCATGTCAATCTAATTTCATTGATTGATGAACGGTGGCAGAGGATATTCAGTCACTGTATGCTCAGCTACAACTAGTGCTCCTACGTTGAATGTGTGCTCGTCATAGGAAGTGTATTTTTTGTTAAAAAGAACCACTATCACCATCGTAATGTTAAAAAAATATCATTTGTGAGAAATATTGTTAAAAAATCCACCGTACACTAGCGACACGCTCGGTAGACAACACGTGTCACGTGCTACCACGATATCTGACGTCAGGTTGCCACGTTACCAGGTATCGCCATTGATGGTGGTGACAGGTTACCATGTATCGCTTCGGACATACCGCTATTGTACATTGTTTTTTAAATAATATTTTCCATGGATAATCTTTTTAGACATTACGATAGCAATAATGGTCTTTTTTTTTACAAAATTTTAGGAAGTGTGTGTGAAAGCCTTTTCTAGAGAACATAGAGAGGTGTCAAGAATGTCAGCTGTACCCAACAGCTCAACATTTTTGAGCAAAAGAAGGAGGGTTCCCAACAGCTCAACATGGCCACACAATGTACCGAAAGAGTAGACATGTCACATGAGAGCTGCCAGGCACCAGCAAATAGCCAACCAGCTTGAACCACACTCTTGCACAGACAGCATGCATGCAAGCACAGCATTGCACGCAGAGGATAAGCCCATTCCCTCGGACACGATACGTCCCACAACATCCTCATCGTGGGGGCGTGGGGCGTGGATCGGTGATGGTCGTGCAGACAGCATCGGTAAGATTTGGATTTTTGGGAGCGGCTACTGGTGCTGGGTCCTGGTTTGGTTTTGTTGTCAGATTTTTGAGTGAGGGATCCCCATGGAAGAAACAAGGCCTACAGCAGCAAGTAGCCAAATGTGGTGGTTCCCAGTGCCGGCCCCTACTACCAAATAATTGTACACTCCACTATTAGGCATTTCCTCTCGCTCATGACTCTGCAGGTTGCGGTCACATGTGATGTTATGGCTCACAAGCTAAATTAGTTAAGATCACATTATGCTGAATGGGAGGATGTGTAAACTAGCCCCTGCGACGACCGCGGCAAACACGGTGTTTGACCTAGCCCCTGCGACGACCGCGGCGAACACGGCGAACACGCCACCTTCGGCGAGATCACACCCTCCCCTATGCATCCACACCACACCGCCCCGGGCGCAGCCTCCACCTCGCCCTCCTCCGCCTTCGGCGCCCAATCCTCGTTGGCGGGTGTTGTATGCAACATATCACCGTGCGGCTCGGTGGGTGGATTTCAGGGACGGCGAGCTTCTCCTTTGCCGTGATGCGCTCCGCGTGGTCCTGCTCAATGCACATGGAGATACGGTGGGTGCTCACTACCTCTTTGATGGCGAGCGGAATGTGGAGGGGGCATGATGCAGTTCCCGCGCCATTTCGCTAGGATCGACGGCAAAATCAAGCGACACTAGTAGAAAAAAGCTTATCTCCAATTTTAATCGCTGACACCCTAAATTTAGTCCACGAAATCGCTATTTTTTGAAATAGTGTTGGCGTGTCACTTGTTCGTACGATAATTATAACAGGTTATTGCTGGCGTGAACGTTCAATCGTGTCCCTCGGACAAAGATCCAATGGACCACATCTTTCAGCATCACGGTATCATATTAGTGCCGGTATCACTAGATATGCACTCCGAGAGAGAGCCTTGTACAAGAGCTTCCTCCTCTGCTCTCCTTGCTCTCTCTACTCCATTATTGTCAGCTGCCACGGCCACCACCATGGAAAAGCTGCTCACCGTACTGGTGCTCGTTTCGAGCCTTCTTCTAGCCACTTTTGCGGATGGTGCCTCCTCCACATCTTCTCCTCAGCACCACCCCTCCCCGGACAGTCTACGAGGCCGTGTTCTAGGTCGCAAGGGCGGAGAGGAAGAACTGGCGTACCACCATTACCGGCGTGAAGGCGAGCACAAGGAGCCGCATGAGGTCAGTTCACATACTGATATCTCTCTCCCAAAAACCTCAGAAGTGCACCAAAAAACAGAGTTATTCTTCCTTGTGTGCTTTGTGCAGGTACTCTGCAGCATCTCAGCTGCCGAAGCTATGCCTGGCCTGCACTGACGATTTCTTGTTCGGCAGAAAATGTATAGCGCCATTGGAGTTTCTCTTGACTGACGGTGATGCGCACATGTTGCAGGTTGTACCTGTGGAACTTGAAGTGGAGAGAGCCGAAGAGAGGAAGAAGAAGAAGGCGGGCTGGAGGGACGAGGACGAGGACGCCGTCGCGACGGAAGGGCTGGTCTCCAGCGCGGACTACATGGGCGTGGCGATGCACGGCCACCGCTCCCCGCCGGCGCACAAGAACAAGAAGCATCCCAAACCATAGGCCGCTCGTCCATCTCCGGCTGCCGAGTTCGTGTATGATCTTGGGAGTCCAGTTTAGCGTCTTGTTACTTGTGCCTTCAGTAAGTAGTCCAGTTTTACGGAATTGGTGCATCTTTGCCGTCTCTGTAAAAGCAATATGGCGAGTCCACGATAAAAAGATCTTACATTATGGAACCGAGTGAGTAGTCCACGATAAAAAGATCTTACATTATGCCGTCGCTGTATGGTGTCTGTTTGCTATCTATAGCGGGCAAATGTGACCATCTTCGGCTGCTGAAGCAAGAGGACAGGAAAACTCTTCAGGATGGTGTGCATGCATGAGCTGAGCTGATGAACCAGACTTCACATCTTATCTGTCCCAAGACTATGAGAGACCTACCTCACGTGCAATTGTTGTCCAGAGACATATGGTTTTGCAGTTTTGCTGCTGTTGTGTTCCTGTTAGATGATGCGTTTAATGTTTTCCTCAACTTGCCGGGTCCTTTTTGCTGGATGTTATTAGTCTTTCTTAGCTGGTTCGGTGGTAAGTAACAGGTTTCTTTCTTGTAGCTTGATGTTTCGAGTATCTTTTCTGTTTGATTTCTAGTTTCGTGGCGCCAATCTTTTTATTTTATTTTTGCCTCCGTTTCAAAAACTTTCACAAAAGAACTACTACCTGAATACCTCTGCTCATCACAATGTAAATGCTGACGAATGCAATAAAACTTTTCAGGCAGGCGCAAGCCAGCCGTAGAAGCGTCAGATATCTTCTTTGGCTGATGCGGTAAATCCTACATTCTTCAGCGTTGATGCCACTTGAATGCAATCACATTGGATCTTGAGTTTCTGGTACCCCACCTGACCAGCTAGATGAATTCCATTAACACATGCCTGGGCCTCTGCCATCGCTGCATCCACAGCACAAATTGGGTTGGCCACTCGCAGCAATGAAATGGCCCCTATCATTCCTGATACATGCACCAGTAGCTCCTCTTCCATTCTTCACATCAAAGGCTGCATCTACATTCACTGCCGCTGATCTATAATTCTCAGTTCATCCTTAGCGATAAAGTGAAAAATAAAATGAAAGGGAGTTTGTATTTGAAATGATATGATACAGTACACCGGTGTGGATCTTAGCTATGCAGACGTCGGATGTACTTACTTAAACCTTTTGAGTAATAAAGTTTTTTATCCAAAAAAGTACACTGGTGTGGAGAGGCAGTGAAATATTGCATTTCCGTTTGGGCAACTGAATGGAAAGGGGGTTGCCTGGTTGGAAAAATGTGACCTTCGGCCGGCACAGCTTCACACGAGACTATACACTACTTGAGATCCACGGACGGACCAAGTTCATAGAAACATAAACACAAGGACCAAAATCCTTTTGTGCGTTTCATTATCCTTTTATAATAACTTAGTTCCCCGAATGAATGGACTGAGGTACAGTGATTGTACAGACCCAACAGGTCAAATGGCGATGTTCAAGCAAAGAAAAAAAAACAGGCGGCGCGGTTCTACAAACCATGATGATTTTGTACAGGCAGTGCACCGACGGAACCACAAGATCAAGAAGAATGGTCTCTCTGTTGAATCGATTTATTTTTCCCCGGAAGAATTTGTCCTCTTTTGGTCCTTCATACCTTGAGCGCCAGCTTCTTGGCAGCAAGGGCCTCTGCCTCGAGGGTCGGCTCCCAGAGGATCGTGGTCTCGGCCAGCAGCGCCGTCACGGTGTATGGGTCCATGTTCGACGCTGGGCGACGGTCCTCCAGGTATCCTGTTGGGCAACAAATGTATCGTCTTCAGTTCAAAATGCAGATCAACAAGTCACAATGCATAATGTGTGTGATTTGGTGCTATTTTCTCTAAGGTTGTGATGAGGTCAGGCCATCATACCTTTCCCCTTTGCCTCGGTGTCTCGCCCCACACGAATGGAGCAGCCACGGTTTGCGACACCCTGATAAACAATGTGTTATGATAAGCATCACTTGTAAATGAACAGGAAGTAAAGTGTAACTAGACAAGAAAGAAAGGCTGCTAGAAATATACCCATGAGAAGTCTGATATGCTAGCTGTCTCATGTAGCCCTGTCAACCTCCGTTCGTTTCCTTCACCATATGCGGCGATATGCAAGTCATGGCGAAGCGAAAGGTTCAGGATTGCCTTCTTGATCACGTCGAAACCTCCGTCTTCACGCATGCTCAATGTGCTAGAATTTGCAACAACAAGAAAAGATAGTTTATCACTTGCAATTTGTGTGGATAAATATATATTAACAGAAAAGAGTGGAACCTGTAGTTTGTGTGGCAGCCAGCTCCATTCCAGTCACCCTACATCACATTCAGATCAATATTCAGATCACTGAGTTCTAAATAAATTGCTTCGAGCATCTTATAGGAATATATACCTGGATTGGTTTTGGGTCAAGAGTAAGCACCACACCAGCTTGCTCCGTGATTCTCTGATTACGGTGGACAAGATGATAATTAGATGTGCTTACTGGTGTGATAATTAGTATCAACAAAGTATGGTCAATTGGCCAGTTATGGGATCTGATCTGTTAGCAATAACTGGTTTTATGGTATTTAAGAAGGGAATTCTTCAAAATTTTAGAATAAATGATAACTTTATAGCACATGCAGCTATCAGGTTTATGATAATGTGGCAAACCAGTTGAGTTATTGACCATATCCTGATAATTAAAATAAAATAACCAAAATTCTGTGATATCAGGGCATCAGGGAACCATATGGATAATTGTTGGAAGTACCTCGAGAAGATATCTTGAAGCCCATATGTGGTCTCCTGCATCAATACCAACACTGGGCCCAACCTGGTACTCCCACTGCATGAATAAGGGTTGTGAATTTTCAGTTCTTAAACAGTTCAATGTTCCTTTGAAAGATAGAAGAAGTAAAAAACATCATACTGATTCACACATAACAAGAACACTCATTAATACAGAGACATACCTGACCAGGCATGACCTCCCCATTTGTTCCACTGATCTCAATTCCAGCGTAAAGGCAGGCCTTGTAGTGAGCATCTGATATGTCACGGCCAAATGACTTGTCTGATCCTACAGCGCAGTAGTATGGACCCTGCAATGTTTCAGCATAATATTACTACTCTATTGTGGTTAATGAAGTGTACATTTCAGTAAGTCTAAGATTTATAGTCATCTGGTAAATCAAGCTTCTCATTGCAGTACCTGGGGGCCAGGGTACCCTCCAATAGGCCAGCCAAGAGGCCAGTTCACGTCTCTCTGCATCAGAGTGTACTCCTGTTCGATTCCAAACCTATAAAAGCAAACAAAAGTGAGATAAACGTAGGTAAAAGTGTGCTCCTGTTCTATTCCATACCTAGAAAAGAGAAGAAAATGCTTCAAATTTGTATACAGGCAAAAGTGAGATAAGAAAATAGCAGGCTTTTGTAGCGCGCAAGGGTACTGGATGCATAATTACCATGGCACTTGTGAAGAGACCTTGGGGTCACTGAATATTTTTGCAGCCATGTGGCGTTTGTTAGTAGGGATGGGTTCCCCTTGTGGCGTGTAGGTGTCACAGATAACCTGAAGAAAAACAAAATCCGTATTAACTAAAACGTCATTTTACACACGTAACCGGTGAAGTGGCCACTGGTATTAATCATTTTTTCACGATTAGCGCAATGCACATCCAGAAGAAAGGTACCAGTATGTTGTTGCCTCCTCGGAATGGGTCCTTGAATATGGCCTGTGGGCTGAAAACAGGACACATAAACATAAACAGAGTTAACAAAAGTCAAAATCTAGAATTCTCTGTACGCGCAAAGGCCGAAAACATATGAACAGTTATTTCCCCCTTACTATAGAATGACTTCACTGTCTTCCCCTGGAGCCTGCCCCGTGCTGGATCCGTCGTAGTTCCATTTGGGTAGCTCTGATGGGTCCTCCACTGGCTTCGAAATCGTCTGAAACAGTAGCATTACATTTTCTTGTCAGTAGCAAAAATAGGAAGTACAGAAACAATACCCTGCAGTCAACTGCTCATCCCCTAAACTTTTGGAGAAAAAGAAGCGCTCTTCACTCCTATAAGTAAGAGCACTACAAATTATGTATTCAAGGAAACAGCCATAATTGTGATGACCATACCCTTGATTTGCTTCTGAGGTCAATTCCAGATCCTCCAACCCTACACAATGTGAAGGAACAAAGAAAGAAAGTCAGATTTGTTGATACAGAGTACATGCCATGACAGGATGATGTATTTGTGGTATATATCCTGTTTTGCTCCTCTAAAGTTGGATGCCGACACTGCTAATCTTATTCAAGTGCTGGAACTGAAAAGGCGAAGCACTGAGCCTGAGTCGTCACCCACCGGCGCTCTTGAAAGCTTTGGATAATATTATTAGCAGTGATTATCGACTTTAAGGGCGCAAATCCGCAGTGCACCTGCTCGCTCCCGTGCTAATATAATCCCAAAAAGTGCAGGTTTGGAATATCCACCCCAAGCTGCTAATACTGATGTGCTCTCGTGGAAGTCAATGTCGAGAAGCAGTGATGGATGGTGGAAAATAAACAGCAGCGACATTATATACATACCAGATGTACTCGGCGATGATCTTGTCGGTGATGGGCGTGGTGTCCATGTCGAGCAGCTGCTGCATCCTCTGTATCACCCCGGTGGTCTCCGGCCCCAGGGCGAGCACCTTGAACCCGGAGGTGGAGCGGGCGCTCCTCCTGGGGACGCCCCACACCCTGCCGCCGGCGGCCGGCCTGGCCCGGACGGCCGACCTGCCCCGCACGCCCATCTGGCACTGCATCGCCGGCACCACCGCCTGAGCCATCGTGGCTTACTTACTTACTTACTTAGAGCAACTCAGGCGCGCTTCTTCCCCTCAGAACCTGCAGCAAGAGAGAGAGAGAGAGAGAGAGAGATAGACGATCAAACAAGCGCCATTGCAGTCGACCAAAGATGGGCGGCGAATGCAACGGAGAATCCAAGGAGCATTTGCATCGAGAACTCCGTGGTAGGACTCACCGGGCGGACAAGGACGGCAGAGGAGGGAAGGAGGAGGGGCGGCGACCTGCGAGATCGCGGCGGAAATATATATTTATCTACCTGTGGGTTTGAAGGAGGGAAACGTATAAGTATTTTAGATTGCGGGGGAGAATCCAGTGGCCGCGTGGCATCTGGCTCTTGATTAGGCGATAGGGCTACGGGTGGACGAGATTTGAGGCGGCCCTTGCAGCTGCACCGGAGGCAATCAAACCAGCCAGACACCACCAAGCGCCGCCCGCCCAGAGACGCATCTTGGATAGAGTTTGTTTACTATACTATGCAAAATGTGTTCCTTGTTGCTTCCCTCCGGATATGAAATGAAAGATGCGGCTGCACCTCCTTGTCACGTCCAGGCCAGGCGACCTCTCCAACCAAACCATGCAACCCAAGCAAGGGCGTGTCTCATTGACCCCGGGGCCAATAATTGATTGGGAGCGAGATTGTTATTGCCGTGTAGTAGGATGATGGATGGATGGACCGTCATCGCTTCATCCTCTTTGTCAGGTGCTGCATGTTTTTGGGTCGGTGGCCTGTCATGGGGCAGCCATGGCCGCCCTAGGTCCACTTCTCCACTTCCAGTCGAGCTGCCCAGTACCAGCACACATGGGCTGTAGTTTTGCTCTGCGTTCTTGTGCATTCAGCCAGTCACAGTTGGTGATCTTATCTAGTCTCAAAAATAGGAAAAAACTGGTGATTTTGTCTTGTGCAGTCACAGCACTACGGCCCGAGTACATCTTAGCACGGCAAAAGTGGAACCAACCGAACCGATGCTGCAAGGTGCAAAGGAAATACTACGGCTTGGAGCTTCCTGTGCTGTGTGGCACATCAACTGTTCGACAAATACGCTTTCCTCAGCAGCTTAGACTCGGCATTTCCCGTGCACCGCCAGCATGCCCTTGGCGTACCGCGTCCGAGCCGTCCGATACATGCCGAGCAACGCCTCCAACTCCCTGCGGGCATCGTCGTACACGGCACACCTGCAGAATCTCGACCTGAACTTGGTGAAATCGGCCGAGGCTCGCTCGCCGTCGGAGCCAAACATATCAACAATCTCTTCCAATGGCCCAATGACGTCGCAGAAGTCGATCCTCCTAGGACCGTGCTGCTGCGGGAGATGACGGAGCCAGGACATCCACTGGAAGGCCTCATCGTTCCTCGCCTTGACTGCGAGCTCGATCAACCTCAGCGCCTCCTCAAAGCCGCAGCTGCTGTCGATCTTGTCGAGTATCTCGGCGAAGGTTGATCTCTGGCCGCTTTCAAGACAGTTCAGATGAGTCGTTCTGGATGGCGGGAGCTTTGCCGCGACCATGCACGCTTTCCTCAGAGTGGGATCATCGTCGGAGAGCAGCCTGATGGCCACGTGCAGCAAGAGAGTAAACAATGGAGCTTGTTCCTCTACCTTGGACTTGACAGCTCCAGAGCTCCACCCTAGTTTCTGCTTCTCCAACCAGCAGTGCAGAGCAATGTGTGCGAATCCTTCCCACCTGTAACAAAGGTAGATAAATGGTGAGAACCAGAACCACTAGAAATGCAAGCCAGGAATGCCTTTAATTATTGCAACAGGAAGAACACTCACTCAAAGGGTGGCTCAACTTCGATAGCAAGGGTCAAATGGAGCGAGTAATTGGGGGATGCATTGGCTTCAGATTCACCGTCGTCAACGTCAGTGCAAGCCTCGTGCACATGGCCTCTGGGAACATACATTATGTCTCCTTCGTGTAGAACTTCCACCCTTCCACCATTATCATCCACCAAGCCATCTAAAGAGTGAAACGGCTCATACAGTCTAGGCAAAATCGACCTTGTATTGGGCCAGATCTTCCACTTCTTGTGTCCAAGCAGTTGCCAAACAAGCACACAGTGGTCGTCATAGTGCCGGGCCAGGCCTTGAGATCTTGGGGGTGAGAAGTATATGTTGGCCCCTACAGAAGGCTGGCCAAACAGATCAGCTAGAGCACAAGCTATAGCAGCAATCTTTTCAGACCGGAACTCCATGCCGCGCAAGGCGATTGAGAAACCATTCTTGATTGCGTCCTTGCATTTTTCAACAAATGCAGTTGCGTCCGGGAAGACCATTCCATCATCGAAGAAATGCTCCTCCATCCCAGATCCTGTTGAGGCCTGCTTTTGTGTTCTCACGACTCTTACATCTTGCCTATACTTCACGGGAGCACCCAAGGAATCATGGACCTCATGGAGAAATGAATTTATGTCGAGTTCATCCGAAGCAATAGCAGGGCAAGAAACAAGACCCGGTATGAATGACTCGATGATAGCATCAGGTGTTCTAAGATCAAAAGTGTTACGCAATGCAGTGAAGACAGCATCCTCCTCTAGACCGCTTTGTTTCCTCCTGTGCAAATGAGGTGAGCTTTCCCAGTACGTCACGGCAAAATTTTCGAAGTCAGAATCCATTTGTCCAAACAAGCTTTTTCTGACTTCATCAGGTTCCAGGTGGACTGGATAAGCAAGATCCATCGAAAGCCTAAAAATAGCTTCAGATATCTCATATGGTCTGCTTTGAAGTTGATCCTTCCCATTGCTGCAGTCAGCTGATGATCGTAAGAGTCTAACTTGGCTCCATACTTCATATAACAAATGCAAAACATTTCTAACTAGCTCTTGTTGTAGATTGCGCAACTTGACAACTTTACAGGAGTTCACCATGAGCACCACTGCGTCAATGATCAAGTGCAAACATTTACTTGGCTCTGAAACCCTTGCTTGGCACTTGATGCTTCTGCTACCAACAATCCCAGAAACAGATTCCACCTGAGAAAACAGATACCTAAAAGAAGTCAATTCCACTGACTGAAGATATTCAGGAAGTACAAACAAAGAGTATCTCTTTCACCAATTAAAACAGACTGCGATGCTAACCTAGTTCTAGATATAGTCGGTAAAATGCAAAGTTATATAATCCTATGGCAAAAATCGTTTGATGGTTTGATGCCAAAAACTGCGGCGGCTTAATATACACATAGCTTAACTTGCTCTTGTAAAGATAAAAGGTGGCTTTCATCCTTCTGCAGTTGATTCGCACTTCCACATATTCAGAATCTTCAGTAGGAAACCAAGCTAATGCATGAACACAACAAAAATTTAAGGATATACAAGTTCAATCGAATTTTTCACTGAGTCTCTGGAAGACGATTCATAGCAATCAGACGAAGAAACTATAATAAGCTGATTTAACCTAGAACAGCAGATTGGATGCTCACAATAGCCTGGGCAGAACAGGGGAGCCCGAGAGACGCTCCCTGCCGACCGGTGACGCCGACAGATCCATCACGGCGTTGCAGGCAGCCTCGGCCACTCGCTGGCTTCCGCTCCCCAGCGCCCGCGCCAATCCACCGGTGACCCCGCCATCGGACGCCAGCGCCTCGCCGGCCTCCATGGACTGCAGCGCCACCGCTCCCGTCATCTCGCAGCTCAGCGCAGCCACGGAATGCGAGCTGCATCATCACAAATCGCGAAACAAATTATTAACTGAGCGGGCTAAGACGGCGAGGGCATTGCTGCGCGAGGAGGAGGGGTTTCCCCTTTGGGTGGGTTACCTGGAGGAGAGGAGGAGCGGCAGGAGCGCGACGAGGGATGACGGGAGCGGGGAAAGCGGCGGCGCCGGGGGCGATCGGGAGAGAAGGCGGCGCAGGAGGCGGGCGGCGGCGGCGGAGGAGGAGGAGGGGGCGCGTTGGTTTGGCCCGGCGGTTGGCGCGGCGGCTGCCAGGAGGATGGGGAATACGTCGCGGTCGAAGGATGCGGCGGTAGCCTCGTCGCCGCTCCTCTTCCTCCTCCTCTTCTTCCTCGCCCCGTCGGGGTTCTCCATTCCCGGCGTCTCCCGGCGGCTCGTGGCGGCGGAGCTAGAGCGAGCCTGTGCGGCGACGGGATTGCGGAAACGTGAAGCGTTAGAGCATCTCCAGCAGTTCGCCCCCAAGACGATTTGCGGCGCTATTTTTAGCGCGCTTGGGGCACTTGCGCGGCGATAGGTCCTGGGGGCCGGCTACCCAGCCGCGGCCTCAAGATGACCCCCAAGTATCGGTCAATTTCAAACAAAAACGACCAAACGCATTTAATTTAGAGGAAGTTCGACTGAATTCATAACATTCGGGCGTTTTTACATAAAAGATAAAAAAATTACGCTAGCCTACTGATCGAAGAAGAAAGAGTAGAGCGCCTCCATTGACGACTCCGGGCCGCCTCCTCCTCCAGCGGCGCCGCCGGCTGCACCGCCATCGTCGCCGTCGCCGCCATCCTTTGGCTCCGGCTTGACGCCGGCCTGCGCGCCACAGGTCCCGCCGCCGATGGAGCCCCTCCTCCTCCGAACCCGCAGTGGCTCCTCCTCCTCGTCGTCAGTGTCGTCGAGGACGATGAACGGCGGCGACGGAGGTCGTGGAGGCGCCCACTTGCTGCGGCTGCTGCTGCCCTCGCCGCGCTTCGCCTGCTCGGCGCGCTGGGCTTCCTCGGCCCGTTTCATGGCCTCGATCCGATCCATCTCCAGCTGTTGTAGGCGCACCTGCTCGGCGAAGTAGTCTCGCCTCGCCCAGTCCATCTGGAAGGCGAGGCCCTCTTCGTCGTCGCTGCCGGCGGCCGGCGGAGGAGGAGGCGGCGGGGCAATGTCATTGTCCTTCTTCTTCTTCCCAAGGACCTTGCCGAGGAAACCACGGCGCTTCGCCGGGGAGTGCTCCTTCTTCACCTCCAGTTTCACCTCGGTTTTCACCGGGGCGAACTGCGGCGTCGAGAAGGCCGGCCCCGACGATTGGGAGCGCGAAGGAGCGCCGGAGGAGGACGACGAGTCGCCGTCGTCGCGGGGCATCGACGCCCACAGAGGAGTGGCGCGGGTGTAGGATCGACGGCCCAAGCCGGCGCCGTAGCCCGTGTTGGGGTAGTCGAGGCGCGGCGAGTTGCCGTTGTCAATGTGGCGCATGACGAACTCGAGCGTCCGCCCCGGCGCGCTCCACCAGCGTGCCCGCCCGTCGCGGTTGTACCGGCCTGCCACGATGGCCGGGCCATTGGTAGAGGCACGTGCCTGGGCACGCCGGAGCTCGAAGTACTGCTCCCAGGCAGGCGTATTGTTCGCCGCGTTGCCTGGGTTGGCGCGCTCCGCCGCAGTCATCATGGCCCGCACCGCGTCCACCTCCCGACGGAAGGCGGCCGTGCCGATCAACGGCACCGGAGGTACCGGCACACCGCCGGCGGACAGCACCCACGAGTGGGGCGGCCTGGTGTCCGGCGGGCACGGGTAGCCGCCCTGCGCGAGGAGGAGAGCCTCCATTTGCGACAGGCTCCGGGTGAGGAAACCGTTGCGGGCGAGCTCGTCGTCGGCCATGGCGAGAGAGGAGAGGAGAGCAGAGTGCGCGGCGAGATGGCGAGAGAGGAGAGGGCGGCGAGGAGCAGAGAGGGCGAGAGAGGAGAGTGCGCGGCGAGGCGCCCCAGGGAGCCCCTTTTATAGCGAGGGAAGAACGCGAACAGGCGGCGGCGCGGTCGTCGGACCGTTGGGTTTCTCGGCGACCCGCATTGATGCCCTCTGCGCCGATTGGACTCGTCACCGGCGCCGCATTGATTGTCTGCGACGGCGACAAGTGCGGGGAAGCCGAGGCGAGGCGATGACGACGACGCGTGTTCACACGCCGACAGGTGGGGCGCGGCGCGTGGACGCGCGAAATCGCGCGAACTTTCCTTCCCATTCGCGCGCTTTTCTTTCATCCGGCGACCCCCAGCGACCCCCAGCGCGCTGGGTTTGGGTTGGGATCGCCGGACTCAATTTTAGCCCAATCCGGCGCTATTTGGGCCCTTGGGGGCGCGGCTGGGGGAATTTCCTCCCCACGGCACTAGTTTCGCCGTCCTGGGGGCCTCTTGGGGGCGCGGCTGGAGATGCTCTTATGCCCGCGTTGCCTCTTCCTTGGTGAATGCTACTCTGCCTTGTGATATTACGCTTTCTGCGGCAGCTGGCGGGTTTCAAGGATAGCGTAATCGCACATATTCGCTTTGTTCGGACTAAATGGAGGAGATATCTTACATCTTACATCTTACATCTTACATCTTACATTCCTAAGAAGTTGGTCCCAATTCTCTCAACATGCAAGGTGTCCACATCATCATCTTCACTAAGCCATGCATTTAAGTTTTATTTCCCACTAAGTCATGCAATGTATGCCACATCAGCAAACTTATAATTTATAATTATTTTTACATTACTCTGTGCATGTAACCTTGCCACATCATACATGTATGTTAGTCATTCTTCTCATTTTTATAAGCCATGCATTTAAGTTTTATCTCCCACTAAGTCATACAAAATATGCCACATAAGTGAACTTACAATTTACAATTATTTTTACATTACTCTATGCATGTAACGTTGCTTATGTTGCCACATCATACATGCGTGTTAATCATTCTTTTCATTTTTATTCGAAAATAATATTTTTAACAATAATTTGCAAGTTTTTTATTTTATTTTTCGAGATGTTTTTATTGACTTCCAAGCTTTTATTGTTAGCAAATATTTTTAGCAACTGTTTTTATTGAGATAGACAACTATTTATTTTTAGTAACTATTTTTTCATTAAATTTATTTATTTTTAGCAACTATTTATGCATTTTTTAATAAGTTTACCGCAGCAACGCGCGGGTAATCATCTAGTTTCAGATAGTATTCCCTCCCTCCGTCACAAAATAAATATCACAAATTTATTTAAGTATAAATGTATGTAAATATAAAATTAAACCTAGATACATTCGTATTTAAATAAATCTACGATATTTATTGTAGGATGAAGAGAGTATATGGTTACGATGGTTGTCACCTTCCACTCTCAATCGATGCCTGTTGAAATGGGCTTTTGAAGGCGCATTGATTACTTTATCTACATCGTGTGAAATGCCTAAAAAAATGTATATTATGTGAACCCATTTCGTCTCTGTTGATTTGAGATTTATGTCACCAGTTCATGGTCTCTTCTACTATTTCTCGCCTAATAATTTTCTTTGTTGTAGATATGGTCCTCTCAGATCAGAGTATCTGAGTGTCAAAGCGGGTTGACTTGGAAGAGATATATGGTTTTTTTCTCATGACATCTCTTCCTTCTCTCTCGGGTGATGGTTTGCTTCTCGATTTTATGCACTTGGAAGAGCTCAATCTTAGTTGGCGTGCTCGTCATTTTCTCTTCGAGAGCCTCTTCAACCTTCATCTTCGAAGGCCCTTCAAGAGTTATTGCCTCCATTGTGAGGATGTCGAGCTCGCCATCGATGCTCTTCCTTCCTTTTGGCGTTTTCTGCCCACTCAAGGGGCTTTTGGATGGCGGGCGGACAAGGCTCTTCCACAATAATCGTTTTGGCGCCCTCTTCTCTCTCCTTATCAGCAGGAGGTCTTTGGTGTTACGATTTTTTCTTTGAGTATTCATCGACAGCAACCAAATGATGCGGTTCACCGATGTCGATGCATCCAACTCTATTCGACGGGTGCTCTGTTTAGGCATCCCGTGGTAGTGTTGTGGATGATGAGTCATCCCATATATGTGATTATTTGTACACATGGCTCTCATCTGAGGGGGCCTATTTATTCACGAGTCAGTTCATAGGCATGGTTGTATTTTCTATTTCTTGCTAGTATGAAGAAGTTGTATATGTGGGATTTGTTTATTCCACTTTGCTTACCGAATGAATGAGGGAAGTTTGCCGAAAAACACTTAAATTATTTACCAACGCCACTGGTTATAAACACATTTAGGTCTAATATGAGTCCATGATATCTACTGCATATATAATTATACCCACTGTTAAAAAAATCGTCCGAGTAGCCGATTAATCGCTACTCGCTCATTAACCGTGCAGATTATCATTAATCTTTAGTGTTAATAGGTGAGGGGATTAATCGACGATTAATCAATCATCGGGCCGATTAATAGGTCTCAAACCGATTAATCCCCTATATGAAGAGGGGGTAGATTGCAAAGTTTTATACCTTCTCTACTAAAATCAGTCCTTATCCATCCACATTAGGTTTTCCCGAGGCCCCAAGCTCGTTCTCACCCCCGCATCACCGTCTCTCCTTGTAATCTGTTTTAGCTTTTATATTTGGCATAACAAATACATAGTGCATTGTGCTTGGTTTCATATTTCATTGAAGGATACACATATTTGCGTGCAAATTTTTTGGTATCAACACTGAGAGTCTGAGTTTTATACAAAAACTGACCGATTAATGGTCAACCGATTAATTCTGATTAATTGGCCGATTTACGATTAATCCCTACTCTCCAGCTGACCGAGCAGTTACCGATTACCGATTTCCTGAACATTGATTATACCCTCACCGCAAGTTTATGTATGAATAGTGTAATTATGCGTGTCAATCCTTGCGCAGGAACCATGCTAATCTTCTCTGTATCATTCTAATTTTATCGGATGTCCCTGAAAGGACTAATAGCATCTGCGTCTGTAGTGTTTTTTCTCAAAAAATAATAACGTGTAATAATACCAATAGTTAATATCATACTATCTAAAATTAACGTGAATTGCACACACACTATTATTAGTCTTCCTTAAACCGAACCAGGCTGGTGAAGTTGGGCACGATTTGTCAAAAAACAATCGATACTACATTTCAACTTCGAATCGTACGGCCAAATTAGAAAAAATTAGCACCATATACTTGTGCAGCGCATGGAGCAGTTAACGAGCTCAACTTTCGCAATCATGCTGTTTAATTAAGGTTATCCGGCATGTTTTCTATAGTTTCTCCTCCAAAGCAGCACAAGGAAAAAAAGGCACGTCACATCATTCAGCGCGACACCTACCGCGACCCCGCCTTGGGCGCCAAGAAGCGCTTAGCATTGGCTCTTGCCGCCGGCAGCCTCCTATAAAAACGGACACTTGAGCCTCTCCCTGTGCACTCTCAACTTGCTCATAAAAAACATGTAGTAGTCCATGAAGCCTCGTCAGTTTATCTGATGGCATGTAGCTTCTTGCAAGCTGCCCTTCTTCATCCTCTTGTTTTGTGTTTTTGGTCTGATGGCATGAGTATCGATCGATTTCAAATCGCTTTTAAATATGCGTCGTCTGGTTTGAGTTACCGATTTGCTGGTGATAAGTTCAGTTACTTGTTGGTGTTAATTTTTCGTGTGGCTTTTGGTTTGGTTTGGTTTGGTTTGGTTCGGAGGATGATGATGGAAACAAACGAAGGCTCGCTCGCCGAACCTAACATGGCTCCTATGCCTTGATGATCAAAGACCGTGACGTGGACCGAGTTCTCCATGCAATTATTCCTTTTCTTCTTTCTGCTAATAACATTTCAGAAACTGTTTTTCTCGACTTATCCTACTCTTCAGTTTGCCAATTAGAAGTTTGCAGGGGTCGCTAAGTTCAGTTGTTTGTTGGTTTTAGTTTCGTGTGGGTTTTGGTTTGGTTTGGTTTTGTTCGGAGGACGATGATGGAAACAAACGAAGGCTCGCTCGCCGAACCTAACATGGCTTCTATGCCTTGATGATCAGAAATCGTGACGTGGACTGAGTTCTCCATGCAATTATTCCTTTTCTTCCTTCTGCTAAAAACATTTCAGAAACTCTGGTTTTTTTTTACTTATCCTACTCTTCAGTTTGTCAGTCAGAAGTTTGCAGGGATCGCTAAGTTCAATTGTTTGTTCGTGTTATTTTTGTGTGGCTTTTGGTTTGGTTCGAAGACGATGATGGAAACAAACGAAGGCTCGCTCGCCGAACCTAACATGGCTCCTATGCCTTGATGATCCGAAATCATGACGTGGACTGAATTCTCGATGCAATTATTCCTATCCTTCTTTCTGCTAACAACTTTTCAAAAACTCTGTTTTTCTCGACTTATCCTACTATTAGTTTGCCAGCGAGAAGTTTGCAGGGATCGCTAAGCTCATTTGTTTGTTGGTGTTATTTTCGTGTGGCTTTTGGTTTGGTTTGGTTTGATTCAGAGGACGATGATGGAAACAAACGAAGGCTCGCTCGCCGAACCTAACATGGCTTCTATACCTTGATGATCAGAAATCGTAATGTGGACTGAGTTCATGCAATTATTCCTTTTCTTTTTTCTGCTAACAACATTTTAGAAACTTTGTTTTTCTTGATTTCAGTTTGCCAGTCAGAAGTTTGCAGGGATTGTTAAGTTCAGGTGTTTGTTGGTGTTATTTTCATGTGGTTTTTGGTTTGGTTTGGTTCGGAGGACGACAGTGGAAACAAACGAAGTCTCGTTCGCCAAACCTAACATGGCTCCTATGCCTTGATGATAAAAAAAATCGTGATGTGGACTGAGTTCTCCATGCAATTGTTCCTTCTTTCTGCTAACAACATTTCAGAAACTCTGTTTTTCTGGATCTACTTTTGGCTTTTATTCCGCCTACTTTTCTCTGATAAAGGAAAAATCCTCTTCAATGGATCCATGCGATTCATGTGGATGTGGTCAATTTAAAAAAACTAATTAAGGTGATTAATTTGTTTCCATGCAGGTTTTTTGGAGAAAAAAACATGGCGCCCAAGGGAGCAGCGCAGAAACTATGTAGTGTGACACATGTGCCTGCAATCCTGGGAGCACTGCACTAAATTCAGAAATGCAGAAACTATGTAGTGTGTGTGACACATGTGCCTGCAATCCTGTGGCGTTGTCTGTGGATGCCATCTTCTTGTCTGAAGCATGGGAATGCCATTCTGCGTGTGGTTCAGCATGTTGCTCGCTGTACAAGGCTACTCTTCCCTTATGTACACAAGATAATCCAGTAGAATCGATTCTCCAAAGTTCAGACACATGGCAATTAAGTTTTATCCAACAGCTCAATTATATATATCATTGCTAAATTTCAGTACAACAATAGTCACTTACCCGGGGATAGTTATGGATATTACATCACACACTCACACTCACACATGGTTTGGCAATCCGCAACAAGATACAACACACACGGCCGTCAGAGCCAACACCATCTGCGACGAAACTACAGTGAACGGCGAACGAAAACCAGCAAATTTATTGTTAAATCTAAGGCCTAAGGCACGCTTCATTCCTACAGTTTTGTTCTCGCATCAGAGTACAGGTATCCTACTTCCGGTTTCTCTCCGTTTAAACCTTGGAGAATCAATTAGGGCATGTACGTATGTCATCACAGTACAACAGCCACATGAGAGCAACTCTTCGCACCTGTGCTTTAAGCAGGCCCGCTGCTCCCTTGCCCGTGAAAGAAGCGCACGACAACACAGGTTATGTTGTCGCTGCTCTCCCTCTTGTAGGCCTCCTGCAAGAGCCTCTTCGCAGCTTCCTCTGGGTCTTGTATCGACCGGGTCATGTCGACAGCCTCCTGCATTAGAAACATCGCGTTGAGTGGCAGATCAAACAGACAGAATATGGTAAAGATAATACAGGTCTTGGAATCCTTCTGTTTTCTTGAATTACCTCATTAGAGACCACATCCCACAGTCCATCGCTTGCAAGGATGAGAAACTCTAGAGACTCATCAACGATTTCCTCCTATGACCCAGCAAAACATTACTTAACACAATCATCATTTGTTAAAGGTGAATGTAAAGAACAAATATTCTTAAGCCCCTCAAGACGGCATATGCAAAAAGAAAATTAAGTAGTTCTTTCGTCTGTGCAGTGACTCATACGAACCATGAAGATGAATGCCTACTTACATGCATTTGCAAGTTAAGAGAGAGAAATAAAATGGCAAATATTACAGTATCCAAAAGTTAATACCCGGATCTCTGGATCCACGACTACATACTGCTTTAAGAGCTTGTCACCAAAAGCACGAGAAACAGCAAGTACACCACCAACACGCCATGTTCCTATTGAACAGAGTAGCATCATTAGCAAGGCAATCATATTCCATCCAGCTAATATGGAGAGAATGGAGTGCATAGTACCTGCCCACATAACAAAACCTCCAGCTTCTTCAATACGTTGCCGCTCATCTGTCTGGTCAGGCTTATGATCTTTCGAAACAGGTACAGCTGCAAAAACCAGCAGACGGTGTTAAGTGAAGAACTGTTAAAAGTAGTGGCACTAATGTAATTCTCATCGCATTAGTTTACCATCAAAATAGCTTGAGCTATTAGCCTATTGCCTAGTTTAGTGTGAAAGAAGAACTGGCGTCAACAGGTAAAAGCAGTATCTTAGCAAAAACGAGGCAAACATTTAAGGCTTTAGGAAAGGACTCCATTAATAACAAAATAATCATATAGCATGTTCTTAACTTTCACAAGCATGCATAAAAACATACTGTTCAGTAGATGTCTTGTAATGACATGCTCTCAATCTCATAACACACATTTGCAGCACACTGTTTCCAAAACAAACCCTTCAGGATGTTCCCATAAAACAGCAAGAACCTTAACGCCCAATTACTAATGAAAAATATTGATCAATATTGTAATCATATAACATGAATGGAAGTTATACCAAGTTGTCCATTCTGCAATATTCATTAAACAAGTTTTAACCGAAATTGCATTCTCTTAGAAAGTATGAAGTAAAAGCGATAAAAGAATCCATAGGTGGGTATGGTAGTAATAAAGTGTTGACTGTTCGTTACCATTTCCTGCCCTGCATATGATAGCCCTGGAGTCCCCAACATTCGCGACAAAGAGACGATCACCCACGAGTACAGCAGTTGATGCAGTTGACCCACACTGGTTTTGAGTACTATCAGATTCCAAGAACTCACTGTCGGTACTTTTATAAGAATCATCTGCAGATAGCAATACCATGTAATGATTCTGTTAGTTTTATTCACACAACTTGGTGGTCAATGGATTAGTAACCAAAAGAACAAGGAGATACCAATAGCCACTTTTGTGTCACTCATGAACTTTGGATGCCTAAGAAGATGGCTGAAGAGGTTGTGTTTGACATACTCAGCTACTTTAGCACCACCATGACCTATAAAAATGAGCAATGCATTTAACAACCCAATTTGGAAAAAATTGGAAAATTCGTTTGGCTTGTTCAACTTTAACTTCTAGTCATTGTGGCCCCATGTGAGTATTTTATATGTTCTTTTATCTATTAACCCCTTACATTAATGGTTGCTTTAGCCACAAAAAACGATAATACATTTCAAAGAGCAAAGAATCTTATGGTGCTAGCTACACTATATTATACAGATTCAAATCCAACATAAGAAATATCAGTGTGAACTTTAGGCATATCGTGCCTAATTTGTAAAACACCCTCTTAGCTAAGCTTAAATAAGAATTGACCATGAACAAAAACTATGCTCAAGAGAGATGATACATACCATCAAAAACACCGAATAAACCAATAAGCTGCCCATCGACACTTTCAATTCTTGTCTCATAAAAGTCTTCCATGGAAGCCCTTTTACCAAGGGAGCTTGCATAACCATAGCTAAACCTACCATTCTGGCTGGCAGAAAAATAAATGAGAAATACTGAGAAAATAGGTCTCATAAGTAAAGTCCTAATTAACAGCGTAATACAATTATGGAGTTGCTATCAACTAACAGTACCGTATGTGCCATTAATTAACTTGCTTGCCCTGATTCTGAACCAATAGAAAGTACAAGCATTGTAAAGGTTGTCTCAAATCTTATACTACATGACCCAATTTCACGGATACCATCCTAAATTCTCCTCTTCTAATATCTTGTCTGTGCAAGCCGATTCCAAATGCAAGTTGTTCTTCTGGATGGTGCTCCATGGGCGAATCCTCACGACCAATATGTTTGCCGTGCGTAAATGGAACCACAACCCCAGATGCCAGCTCTGTCTGCAGGCCCAGGAAACCGCCACACATGTCTGCAAGGACTGTCCCTTTTCCATCGCCGTTTGGACCCATGTGACAGGGCCACTCTGGCGGCCCTTTCCATCCCTGACCCCGGCTGGGTCAATGATTGGTGGGATAATATGGTGTCTAAGGAGTCTAAGCGTCATCGAAGCGACTGGCTGATCTATACCCTGTGGAACTTGTGGAAAGAGAGGAACCGTCGGATTTGCAACGGAACGCGTCTCACTCATTTCAAGGTGGCTTCGCTTGCTTTTGAAGATATCAAGCAGCTGGCCTTAGCGTTTAAGCGGTTTGCGTCCAACAGTTGGCATAGGTTGAGCAAGTTACAGCCCTAGTTTTGAGGGGATCTGGGGTTTCCGACACGTTCAAAAAGTGTCGATCGCTTGTAAATATGCTGAAACTCTCTCTCTCTTAATGAATAGGGAGTGTTCTTGCCGTTTTGTCAACAACAAAAAAGGGAAAAAAAGTTATAGTAGTAGCATTCCCAATAGGACACCCTGCAGCTATGCACCCAGAATGCCAGTGATTCATCTAGTTTACATTCCGAATGACCCTCACAAATTATTCAAGCCAACGATAGGTCTACTTAGCTGAGGCTTACGTTCTGGGTGCACATCTTGGTCATCTGAGAATAACTATTCGGTCCCCTTGTGAATTATGTGTTCTGACGAAAGGAAATTAGGTACACTACCGAATGCCCTGTTTAGACCGATTACCCACAGCTGACAACACAGAGAACACCTCGCTCGTAGCAACGAAATCGCCACCACTCTATGCTAGTACTAGTAGATTCGTGTGATGTTCCAAGCAGCAACCTATACGCCAAAATCGCGTGCCTGCATTTACCACCACCCGCACCGCACGCCGGAGGCTGAGCTAGGCGCACGGAGAACCGAATCGAGGACGATTCGGGGCGGCACAGGACCAAATTCGGGCGGATCAAGCGCGGACAAGGAAGGGACCAAAGACAGACAGGGGGCGAAAAGAGAGAGGTTCCAAGGGCGAGTGGGTGCCAACCTGAGGCCGCCGCCGCTGACCGGCGATCCGTCCGTGGGGTGGCCGATCACGGTGCTCAGGTACCCCATCCCTCGCTGGAACCCACCCGAGCAGAAGAAGAAATCGGTGGAGAAAGGAGTCCAGAAGTTTGGGGGATTTGGGGGGAGCGGAGACGGAGGGGGAAGGGGAGGGAGGAGGGATTATTATTGGTCCATTTCTTTCTATAGTGTTCTTCTCCTCCGGCACTTCTCGCCTCTGCCTGCCTCGTCTCGTCTCGGCTCGGCTGTTTCGCGGCTAGGCCCTCGGAGTACCGCGTAATTGCGTTGCTTGCTCGCTCTCGGGTCCGTACGTCACTCGTATCGCATCCACGCGGTGCCGTGCGAGGTGCGACGACGAGAGATGAGAGGGGCAAGGCTCCTTTCACGTGACCCAACGTGGATTCGTTGCAGGATCCTTCGAGAAGATCGAGGGCGGATCACCGTCCAAACCGTACTGCAGCACGGACACCTGCACGTGAGGCACACGTGCACTTTTTCATTTTGATAAAACATTGGCATTTGCAGCTTCTTTTTTGGGGGTTATATATATACATGGTCCGTTTTATTGTTTTTAAGAAAAGAAGGATTTTCTTTCTTTCAATTTCATTAACGTAGCAAACAAAACAAAACTTCTCCAAGGGTCTACCACCCGACCTAACAGAAGAGTCTCACAAAGATCGGACCAATAATGAAGTTGATGCGTGTAATGCCCGATATATGGTACTGTTCCAGATCTAAATGTTTCCATCCAGATCCGGGGACGAAGCACATATCGGTCCCACCGCGACATATGACGAAGTCATATGCCCCGGATTTCCAACATGATATCACAACATTACAAATACAGGATACAACATCTCATACAATCGGCATACAACTGCCTCAAATACAATACAACAGCGGAAGATATATGTCTGAGTACAGACTACAAGCAAATGCCTAGTGGCAAGGAGAAAAACATCGATCCCATAACCACACGGGTCCAGGCCCTCCGCCGGGATCCGCCTAACTAGTCGTCGTCGAGTCTTCACGTGAAACGTCGATCACCGTACCTGTTGTCGATCAACAACTCTGAAAAGAGTTTGGGGGTAGTATCATGAGTACAGAGGTACTCAGCATCCAATTGTAGTGGTCATCTGACCCAGCAAGGACTTCATCACTCGTCATTCTAGGACAACTAGTAGTTTACGGTAAGGATGGGGTAAGTGGTGAGGTTGCTGCCGCACTAGCATTTATGAAGTGGCTAACGATCTAGAGAGTAAGGTAAGAAGCCAAGCATTCGATGAGGAATCGCCTCCAACAAGTCTTGCTATCAGCTACTACGCAAACATAACACCTATCCTATCCTTGTCCTCCTCTTCGCATCCTGACGAAGAAGAAGCAATCAAGGCACACACACACGTTGATCAAGTTATATTAAAATTATCTCAGCCGTTGTTGTCTATGAACAAGGAGTAGGTCTCAAGTCGTCCATAACCGTGGACCCGGCTTCTCGAAAAGATTTAACCCTGCAGGGGTGTACCAACTGCCCATTACAAGGCTCCGCACGCACGCCCATCTCTCTCAGTTGCTACCCATCACAGACAACCATTTTATGATTTAGTTCCAAGAGATCCAAAACGACAGGTCCCTCTAACTAACAACGAACAAATCAGGGTGGCCCCGGTGAGTCGACATCCATCTCAGGAGCCGGCCGCTCTCTCGATCTGGTCTCTACCGCCTGTCGCAGGTTTGGATAGCCGGTTAATCACACATGGGAAACCGGGTCCTCAGCCGGACAAAGTGGGCCAGCAAGGGAACTATGTCCTCACTGGTCCGGGTTGGTTGAAAAACTACTGGCGTACGACCAACACACACACGGTTTCAAATGGTAAATCAGCTTGGGCCACCACTAGAAATGCTTGAAGCTAGGTAGGTAAGAAAAGGGGACCCCATAAAATCCCACACGCGGTTAGGCACGCTCAGTCTTAAAACCAATACCCGGAACTCGGATCCTAGGTGACTCAAATGGAACAAGGCGTCGGGGCGGGATAGCCTAAACCTTCCATCCTTCGTCGAATATAGTCAACATTATAATGATCATATCATCAACAACAATATAATAATGTGATATCCCAAACCAAAGAGTAATAGGGTAACACCGTAGCATCCTAAGCATGCATACTAAGCAGGGGCTGAGCAACGAGCAATAGTAACATAGCAGTACATGGTTTGATGGGAAGGGACATGGTTGTATCGGTTTGAAAGAGGTTGTAAACATGTGGTAGGATCAAACATCGAAGCTAACCTAGACTAGCATGCAAACCGTTGGTTGAAATAGAATGGATCATAAGTAATGTATAGTCCTTTCCTGTTGATAAGTCGGGTTCCGAAGGTGTAGTTGATCGCAAGCTCGCATCGTCTTCGAGAGGTACCCGCGGGAGCACACAAGACGATAAACACTGGAAAGCAATCAACGATGCACCACTATTACTACGGAGCAATACAAGATCAAAGAGGCAACACAAGGCACGGCAACGCGATACGGATCTATCGTCGAGAACGGTTACTAACAATTTAAGTGGGGTATCGGTCACACACGACGAATACCGCACGTTTACGGTGGTTCAAGTTGCTTAGCTACAGGTGATCAACCAACGGTTATTAACATGGCAACTCAAGCAAGCATGTCATAGCACATAAACATAACAAGAGGTGAAGCACAAAGTAAACTATCTATGCTAGTCAATTTAAGTGAGGCGCAACCTAAACATGGCATAACACTAAGTGCCGCACGATGATTAAAAGATTTGGTACTGTTCTGTCCTAAACCATATTTTAGGTTGGTTAACAACAACAAACAATAGCATAAAAACAAAGTACACGAAAAACTAACCAAGTTACATATAAAGAACACCCCAAATGGAGTTACGGTTAAAAAGATATACGCAAAACAAGTTACGGGCACAATCTGCCAACATCACGAAGCACACTTTAGAGCAATGCATAAACAGGACAATCAATGCAAACATGCTCACAAATGATATGGAACTAAAGTAGACATGACAGGGAAGGCATGGCAAAAAGAATCATGCAAATAGGCATCATAGATCAAAAGATATTAAGCAAACAACATGGCATCGCAAAGTAACAGACTTAGTGAAAATCGGAGGTGGCTGTCAAAAACAGCAGCATAGCAACTTTGGAGCTCAATAACTATATGACCAGGATTGCTAACATGAAGATGCAATACATGTAATGAAAGTAGACATGATGCTTAACAATATGCAATTGGAATCACTCAATTCCGATAAACGGCCGCGACACACTCGTCGACCGAAGTTGCAACAAAATAACAGTTTCAGCAACAGCAGCACAATAACATCAGGGTCACCACTTTGGAGCAAGATTTAATATAGCTAAAGCACCCAAACTTGGCAAGTTAAAGCATGGAAATGAAGTACACATGATGCTTAACACATAGGAAAAAGAATCAATGCAATAGGCATCATGGATTAGTCACAATCATCATGCAAAGTTGCAACAAAATATAAACAACAGCACTTAACAGGAATTAGTAGCAGTTTAACGGCCCGATGCCCACTTTAGCACACAATTACACAATTAAGATGAGCTCAAATGCAAATGCTCGCAAAAGATGAATTAAAGTACACGCAATTCTGAGCAACTTTTGTTTTGGGGGCACATTCATCGGAGCTAGGGTTTGATCGCTATCATTGTCGCAAAAACAGATTAGCAGCAATATTATTAAGGACTTAGAAAAAAAATCACAGGCAACAGGAAAAAAAAGATAAATAGCAAAAGAAAAAAAAGAGGGGTTGGGCGGCCTGGGCTCACCTAGTGGGCCGAGGCCCAATAAGCCGAAGTGGCGCACGGGCTGGCGGTTGCGCGTGGGCCTCGGAGCTGGGCTCGGTGGCAGAGTGGGCCGGCCCAGGCCACGGTGGAGGCGACGCTCGGGCTCTCCCGAGCCATCCATCGGGCGGCGGCGGCGCCCGTCGCTGGCGAGCGTCCCGACGGACTTGGCGAGGAGGCGGAGGGAGCAGATCCGGGCGGCGGCCGTCGGGTTCGTGCGGCTGCGACCTCGGGCGGCGTCTGTGTGGCGGCGGTCGAGCGGCTGGCTCGGGAGGCGGCTCCGGGCTCCGGCGGCGTGAGCTCCAGCGGCCGAGCCATGGCGTCGCGGCGGCCTGCAGTGGTGAGACGCGAGGCGGAGGGTGAGAGGAGGAGGGAGGTGAGGAGGAACGGGAGAGGAGGTGACCCGGGACGGTGGCGGCCGGCGGCGCGCTCGCTGGAGTGCGTGGCGCACGTCGGCGTGAGGAGCTCGGACAGAGGCGGCTCCGCGGCCCAGATCCGGCCCGGCGGCGGCTGCGCGGGCCCGGCGCGGCCCGGACGGTGGGAGGCTGCTGCTGGCTCCAGTGGGGGTGACGTGGACGATTCCTAGCCCCTGATTTGGAGATCCAAGGGCTAAAAACGATCTGGATCTAGGGTTTCGGGAGAGGGGAAGGATTTTGGACGAAATTGGGCAAAAATTGAGGGAGGTGGCTGCAAAAGTCTTAGGGAAACCCTAATTGGCTGGTATGGGAGGATGGGGGTCATTATATAGGCAGGTTGGCGGGTCTGTTTACGCAAATGCCCTCGGTACCCCTCTCGCGTGTCCGGTGATCGCGTTCGTGACCGCCGGAGGTGCATACGGACTCCGATTCGGACGAAACTTTGACCTACGCGCTCAGCGCGTCGAGCCCGTCGATCGTACCTCACTGCGGTGACATTCCGACAACATTTTCTGCGCCCCATAAAAATAATCCGTTTATTAAATAAACGGGGTTTTCGATCCGGTGGCGATGGCTGGACTTGTGCGGTTTCGTGACGGTGATCGGGCGTAACCCGGTGTCGCAAAGGTCGAGTGTCAGGGTGGCAAGGGTCGGTCTCCGTCCGATACGAGATAAGAGGGGGAAAATAATCGCCGATCGATAAATCGGGCATGCAGACACCGCAAACAAATCAGACAATCAAACAATTCACACCGAAAACAAAATTTTTAATTTTTGTGAAAACTGGGCTGTTATAATGCGGCTCAATATTAACTTGAGGCTTTCGATCAACCCAAGGTGCTTTGGTGAGGCACTTAAGAGGCTAGATTAGCCTATGAATGGTTATTGTAGTTCTCGCGGCCTTGAATTGTGATTTGAGGGAAGCCTACACCCCCAATTGAATGGTTGAGCATGGTGTTTTCTTCTATGTCGAGATATACAAGGCTAGGGAGGCCGAAGAGTAAATCCTTGTATACGAAGGTGAAGATGTTATTGTTGAGAATCATTTGGCGGTGACTTGTCAGGCCGCCACACACACATGTTTACAGGGGCGGAGCCAGGATTTGAACATGAGGGGGGCGAGAAACCAATACTCATAAAATAAATGAAACATCATGATATATTAAGTGCTTATCGGGGTTCCTTTCATATTCTGTGCTTCCAATTGTATCTTCTTCCAAATTGTCTTGCATTGTTGCAACCGTTTGGCCATCAGTATGCATATCAATAGAAATGGTTGGCATTATTATCTGCAACAGGTTGTTCCTCGGATGGATTCACATTTTTGTCACTAGTAATATTCAAGGCTGAAGTTAATGCAACTAGTTTCTTTGTCATTGTTAGTGTCTTTCTCTTCATCTTTGACTACTGCATAGACAAAAAACATGATTAATAGACTAATTCACTAACTCTCTTCACCCGAAATTATTTGTTGCAGAAAATGATAATATGAATGTATTTAGAACAACACTAATCTAACAATAAGATTACAATTCATATTGATTTTTTTAGATGATAATTCATAATGATTGATAGCTACTAGTACGTGTTGTTATCTTTCTATAGAACTCCCCTTTTAGTGAATTTTACGGCAAAACATTGATCTAATGAATAACAATAATGATATGTACCTGTATGAATTCTTACTGAAAAACTCTTATCTAATAAGTGACGATAATTATTTGTATCTGTACGAATCCTTATGGTAAAACTCTGATCTAATGAGTGACGATAATTATTTGTATCTGTACGAATCCTTATGGTAAAACTCCGATCTAATGAGTAACGATAATGAATTTTATCTATATGAATCTTCGTGGCAACGGATGACGGTTAGGGTCATGGTGAGAAAATGAATGGAAGCGGCAGCCGGCGACCAGCAACCAACGACGCTAAGGAAAATCATCGTAGCACACAGCCACGCACCGAGGACACGCCGGAGAGGGCAGACACAGCGGCAGCAGCAGCCGGCAGCGACAAACGACGTCGTTGTGTAAACATCCTTTGACCTAGGCACGTTTTGACGTATGTACGTCTATCAGCGGGTCCATCGATCAGGATGGGGCCAACGCAAACCAAAAGCACAATCCACGATCGTACATTCACATGGGCTATTGGGCTTAAGTACTTAATATATTATATGGGCTAATACCGTAATTAGCTCCGGCCAATTAAGATGTATACAGTAATTATACCTTGTGCTACCTGCTAAAAATGGTAGAGGGGGGCAAGCGATTGGCAGGGGGCAGGGGTCTAGCCCCTGCTAGCCCCCCTTGTCTCCGCCCCTGCATGTTTAGTTCCTCTAGTGCATCAAGTTTAGAGACACTTGTCGGCAGGCTACTAACAATCCCTCAGCCTACAAGCTTGATTATTGTGACACGGTCATTTCTAGTACGTGAAATACCAATACACTCACATGGATATGTGTCATTGTGGTAGTAGCAGGAGTAATTGTGATCCTTGAATAGGTTCCCATGCAGATCCTCAAGAACCTTTCGATCATCCGACTGGATACCTAAGCTGGATAAAATGAAAATGAGAATATCCACAACAAAGAAAATAAAACAATTAGAATTAGGGGGGAACAAACCCCTTCCCCGATCAACCCCCTCGAACGTATATTAGGCCAGGGGGCTCTGCCCCCCTCCCCGGTCATACATTAGGCAAGGGGGCTCTGGACCCCCTTACACTCACGAACTGTATTTTATCGAATACTTATTTCTATTGGAGCATATGTATATGATAATCTTTATTTGTATCTAAATGACATTTGGGTAAAGCAACACGACTTTCTACTCAAAATGAGAAACTGGATCATATTTGCTTCCGTTAAAGATGGCCGGGATCAGACCAAAAATGGTGAGTATTGCTCATCAATAGTAACTTGAGACTTTTTATCAAGGAAGGTGTTCTGGTATGGCGCCTAAGAGGCCAGATTGACCTATGGGTAGGTATTTTATTTCACATGGCCGAAACATAGCTGGCCCATTAAAGATTGTTTCTCCATCAAAGCTGTTTTGTTATGTTGCTTGAACTTGTGCTAAAAAAATTGTTATCTTACTTGGATTATGTGGCTTCTTTTTTCCTCTTCCTTACCTAATAATAAAAAGAGGTGACTTTCCTAGTCCGTTTTAAAAAAATAGCAAAAAACCCTCGCTTTTATACTAATCAATCCGCAGTTCACTGGTTTAAAAAAACGATTCACAACTTTCAATCTAGCCAGGGCTTCACATCTGGTTGGGCTTTCGTGCCCCGGCCCATTAATCACGTTTCAACGTCCCGCTCAAAAAGAAATGTGGTTCTTAACGTTGGCTAAAAATACATGATAAAATTCTAACATTGGGTAAAAAAGAATGCGCGCACATACATGTAACCAGATCACCTTTTTTGTGCCTTTTGAAAAATCTAATTTTAAAAACAAATAATCCACTTTAATATGTTTGCATAGTTTTTAAAAAAGTGTTGATGTATTAAACTAATGTTCATCTAATTCAAAAACTGCTCACCCTCTCAAAACAAATTCCATTGAATTTAAAATGTATTTATGTATTTTAGGAAATATGTTGATGCATTTATAAGAAAAATATCTCTACTACTTAAAAAAAATGCAATGTTGCTTTGTTTATTGTCTGTTTCGTTCATCCATCTTCGTGTGTCTTTCTCATGCAGTATTAAATAATATTAATTATCATCAAAATCACCGTATCTCCTTCCTAAAATCTCTGACGAAACACCTTAATGTTTGAAGGTAAAACACAAGCAGGATTTTATAAGAACATATTACAATGCACGTGTGTTGTTATATTTAATTAAAAATAAAGGGAATATACCTGAAAAAGGATATATTGTGAACCTACATATAGGACACGCACTTTCCTCCGTAAGTAAAACATAAAAAAAATAAACTCATCATTTTTCTCTTAGGAAAATAATAAATTTAAAGAAGGAATTACATTTCGATGTGCCAGAAAGGAAAAATACTAATTATCAAGAAAAAAAGGATGCGGGCGGGTACATGTAACCAGGTCACTTTTAGTTTTATTGTGCCTTTTGAAAGATCTAATTTTAAAAATTATTCATTCACTTTAAAATGTTTGTATAGTTATAAAAAATGTTTACGTATTAAACTAATGTTCATCTAATTGAAAAAATGATTATCCTCTCAAAACAAATTTGATGTCATTCAAAAATAGTGTTCACATGCATAAAAATATTCATGTGCTTTACAAAAAGTCCATATAATTTAAAAAGTATTTATGTATTTTATAAAGAATATTGATGCATTTACAAGAAAAATATACAATTTAAAAATGAGTGGGTGTAGGGTGTGATTTAGATCGTAGCTCGAGAATCACAAACGACGTCCAACTCGACGAGATTAATGAATAAACATTCACCTGCAATGATGTGATTCAATGATAGGTGTTTGTGCACGGTAATCGACACTATTACATTGAAATTTATTACGTTATACGTATTGCTGTCAGATACACACCGCAACCATGGCCAATGAAAGTGGGAAGAAAAATAAGCAACAATATGATTTAGGCACTATGTTCAAATATATAATGTGGAAATGTGAAGGGATTTTGAATCGAGCTCATTATGTGAAAAAATGCGATTCTTTTCTCCCGTTGCAACGCGTTTCCTAGTAAAAAATCATATAGAGCAATGTTAAAATAAATATATTACCAGCCTTTCTTCAACAGATTGGTCTTTTGGATGAATTGGTTGGAGTCTATTGTTCAATAAGCGAACATAAGGAATCGTCTGCTTATGGATCATTTGATCATGAGCATGAATAGTGGAATAGAAAATCATCATGGAAATATTTTTATTTGTTCGCGCTGATAAAGGAAGCGCGAACGTCTGCTCAATTGACTCCACATGATTACTGATTAGCGTGGTGGTACTTTCCACTAGCTTCCTCCATCCAGAAGACTTAGGTTCATGTCATAGGCTCTCCATTTTTCTTATTATTTTTGTGAGAGAGGACAGAATACAAGAAACAATCTAAAACATATTGTTTCAGTTAGATGACAATTTTAAAAAATACTTTTTATCTTTTTACTGTAAATCTGTACAAATATTGTTTAGATACATGATAAGTTTTTTATTCACAAAAAACATGACAATTTTATTTTGTCTATCATGGCAAAGATATATCCTATCATGTCAAATTTATTATTGGTTGATGGAGAACTTAGTCCTTGTAACATGAAAATATATATTTTTTGAACCATGGGAAATTTAGTGTCTGCAGCATGGCAAAACTTTTATTTGGATATGCCAATTAGTTTATGTTGCATGGTAATTTATTTGTTAAAACATGGCAATTTTAGACTATGACAAATTTATATTTTCAGCATGGCAAATTAAAATTGAAACATGATTTTTTAAATAATATTTTTTATTTAAAATTGAAACATGAAAAATTTACCGTTGTATTTTTTCTTGGTCATAGAGCAATTGTAATGTTTGAACAATGTTTTTCATATAGTGCCATGGCTATTTTTCTAATAGTAATCATAACTATTTGCATGTAGTTGTAAGTTTCTTGTCATGGTGTTTCTTTTTAACATGAAAAAAATAGTTTTTATGATATTTTTCACGATTTTTATTTCTTACTTTCTAATTAATCATAATGAACGTGATCCTTTTCTTGGAGCGAAATATAAAAGTGTGGTTGTTGCACTGAAGTATGGATCTCATTGAATCTAAGGCTAAGTTTTTTTGGGCGGCTTTTCAAATAAGCCGCCTCTCCCAGCTTTTCAAATAAGCCATCTTTCTTATTCATTGGGTTTATAAACTAGTTATCACATACCTAATTTAGATGTTTCAACAAATTTAAAAGATGATTTATTTTTTTAAGCTGGGAAGAGGCGGCTTACTTTTTAAGCCGCACAAAAGAACTGGGCCTAAAGGTTCGCTCATACCCTATGTAAACAAATTGTTCTCTTAGGTCTTAGCCTCACCCCTTAGCGATCTGCCGCTTAAGATTAGGATCCGTTTTCTCATGCCCTTGTAGTTTTTATCCTATTTTGGATGTGCAAGTCCATATGTACGTACATATTTCTCTGTATATTTAAAATGTTTTTGCATAGGGTACCTTCTTTTAGAAAATTTGATCCATTCAAAATTAATCATGGCGATACAAAGATCTTCAAGGTTAACAAAAATTACAACCAGATACATGTATCACCTAGCAACGATAACAAGCATTAAAGTGAATTGCGCCATCATCATCGTCCCTATCTCATCAGAGCCGGACAAACCTTGTTGCAGTAGATCGTCGAAAAAATACTCGTTCCAAGGCTCATACGACCAGCCCACAAAAGCAGCAACAATCAATCATGAATAGAGTTATAGATATGAATGATCAAACATATAACCACACAAACGAAGACTGGATCCAAATAGATCCATTAAATATTAGCAACGATTGAGTCCAGCATGATCTGACGGAGACACACCTTCACGCATCCTCCGGGGATGCTAAACACACCATCAAAATAGAGATCAAACATGGGAAGCATTATTCGTACCGAGGAGCATCGTCATCGCCACACATCCACAATCAATATGTTAAACCTAAAAAAAAAGAGTGAGTCCCTCCCACCAGCGGCGCAAGGAGGGGGTGTGAGGTCCTTCGCACTTGCATGGCCCAAATGCCATCGAAGGCATGATAGCAGCGTCGCAGACATTTCGTTGGATCATTGGTGCATCGTCGGGGCGGGTGAGGCACTCGGCGGTGTTCCTTTTATAAGTGTCTGGAACTTTCTACACGGTTTTCTTGTCGTCAAAATTATACGGGAAGGATTTTTTTCGTAAATTTAAAGCTGAATTTAAAGGATGTTCTAAAATTATTTCGTGTTTAAGAAATCTGTTGAAGACGAGTTGGTCGAGATGTGAAACGCTCGAGTCATCATTAGGGGCCGGGTATCGTGTCTATCTCTTCTTTTTTCTTGAGTTGTAACGTGTCTAGGATATACCGAAGAGTTAGTACGGCGTGATAGGGAGAGTTCAAACGTGATACTACGGAGAGTTCAATTTATAATTGCTCGATCGTATCGACTAACTAGTGCTATATATCCAAACCTGCCTAACCTAACCACCGTCCAACAACCAAATTACCAAACAAAACAACCTTGATCGATCGACGACGACATGGGCGCCGCCGCTTCTGCTCCTGTCGACGGCACGGCGGTGACGGGGTCGGTGAGCGAGGTGCCCAAGGTGACGGGCACCCACGAGTTCACGATCCGGGAGTACAGCCGCACCAAGGGCATGGGCATCGGCAAGTCGATCCTGTCGCAGCACTTCACCGTCGACGGCCGCCGGTGGTACATCCGCTTCTACCCCGACGGCTACAGCAATGCCGACGGCGCCTGGATCGCCTTCTACGCGCAGACGCTCTACAAGCCGCAGTTCCGCCCCGTGCGCGCCGAGTTCACCTTCCAGCTCCTCGGCCCCAACGGCGACGTCCGCCACACCCGCCGCTCCGATCGCGCCTGCAAGTACGACACCTTCTGCAACAGCTGGGGCATCCGCCGCTACGTCACCCGGGAGCAGCTCGAGAGCGCCGCGCTCGGCGCCGTCCACGCCGACTCCATCACCGTGCGATGCACCATCACGATCCACAAGGCGCGGCGGAGGAGCCTCGCGGTCAACCGCCCGGGCCTCGTCAAGATGCCGCCGCCGCCGCCGTCCAACCACGGGGAGAACGCCCTCGGGTTCCTCGCCCGCGGGAAGGCGCCCTTCGACGTGCGCTTCTACGTGGACGGCGAGGTCTTCGAGGCGCACCGGATGGTGGTGGCCGCGCAGTCGGCGTGGTTCGAGGGCCTGCTCTACGGCCACGGCCGCGAGGCCGGCAAGGACGTGCTCGAGGTCGGCGGCGGCATCGTCGCCGCGGAGGCGTTCAGGGGCGTGCTCCACTTCATCTACACCGACGAGCTCCCCGGCGAGGCCGCCAAGGGGAGGAGGGGGTCGTACGACGTGACGCTGCGGCTGTTCGAGGCCGCCGACTACTACCTCATCGACAGGCTCAAGCTCATGTGCGCGTGCAGGCTGGGGGACTTCATCAACGACTCCACCGTGGACACGCTGGCGGAGATCGCCGAGGCCTACTCGTGCAGCGACCTCCAGCAGGCCTGCCGGAACTTCGCCGCGCGCAGGGGGCTCAGCCTGCTGCCCAACCTAGAAAACATACAGAAGACGATCAAGAGGAGATTACTGTCCATCGGCGCCTCTGCTCCGGCGACGAGGAGGATCATGGACGCGGCGGCTCCGTCCACGAGCGGCTGATCGATCGGATGAATTTTTGGGTGTGCATGCATGCATGCATGCATACGGTACGTGTGCTTAATTATACTAGGGTATAATCTGTCAGACTACACATATTATGGTGGGCTGTTTAATGCTGATCGAAACTTTTGTAGTTAGGGACTTAGGTTAATCGCAGTGTGCTAAAGTAGTAATACTGTTTATATTGTTATTACAAGGTCTATCATCGTTAGTTGTCGTGAGAAATCATATATATGCGGAACTTGGTTCAGTTGGGTTTGCACCCATGATAGGAGTTTGGTTTTCATGTTCTTAATTTGCTTTTCGTTAATGTTTTTGTGGGTTTGTGAAACGTGTGAGCTTTTGTTTATATCGATCCTTACTCCCTCGCCTGCAACACATTACCCACACCCATTGCATCCTCACGCTCCCCAAATTCAGCATAAACTCACCATCATCGCAACAATCCGGGCCAGTGTTTGCAGCAGCACGCGTCATTGGTTGCAACATCATCATCGGCACTCAGCAGCTTAGCCGTAGAAGCATTGATCCCTCACCAGCAATGTGGTGCGATCCTCGTAGTGGCAGCACCAGGATCGCATAAATTCGTCATCTTGGCTCGCAGCACCACAACCATGCTCGTGACATCAGCCATCAGGCTTCGCCTTGAATGGGTGATCCTCTTGCCATAGGGGGGAGCACGTGGGTCCACTGGGCGTGTGTCGAGCCCGTGACCCGACCGATTAGTATGTGTTGTCGGCTCGCCGCCCCATAGAAAAATCATTAACCTTATGCGATGTCATAACACTATTTATCGCCAAAGTGATCAGTAGAACTTAAGAAATACTCCCTCCGTTTCTTTTTACTAGGATATTAGGATTGTCTGAAGTCAAACCTAATAAAGTTTGATTAATTTTATAAAAAAATCTATCAACATTCACAATATAAAACCAATATCATTAGAAACATCATGATATTAATTGTCATATGGTATAACTTTGATATTGTAGATTTTGATACTTTTTAATATAAATTTGGTCAAACTTTATCAAGTTTGACTTTTACCAAGTCTTATATGTGAAATAAAAAGAAACAGATGGAGTATTACGAAAGTGTGTGCACACACAATCACACACACACACACACACATAAAACAACGAGAAGGATGGTGTCTGTTTTCGGTTACGACTTCCTCATGTGGAAATCACTCATCCAACTGCTATTTTTCTAACAAAAAATAGTAGAATTTCTCCTACTATGAATATTCATAAGTTTCATAAATGTGGTTGTACAGTAAGAGCCCAAGAGCTAATTGGAAACAGAGGGAAAAACCGTGAGCGCTCAATTGAGCTAGTGGAATGCTGCAGGTCAGGCTCTATGTACAAGAATATTGAGATCTTCCTTAAATTCTTCTAAATCTATATATAGATTTGGCTGAATCCCTTGAAAATGATCACTTATATGGATCATCCCTGGTATAACACGCCATCAATGATCTTATTCTATCGTTCACAAAGAGTTGAATCCTTTGTGAAGCATAAAAGGTGGCATTTCGTGTCCACAAAATCCACACCATTGGTGCCAGCTTGAGTGATAATCATGCCATCGTGATATCAATGCACTGCATTATATGGCATGGCTACATAAAAGAGAAAATATCAATTACGGAGTACTAATATTAACTTGACGTAAGGGATAGAGGTTGGTCATACCATAATGCAAATGCACTATTTTACATGTAAAGCATCTAATGATGTTTTCTACATTTTTACTCTCTTCGTGCCAAAATAACTGTCTCAACTTTGTACGTTAAGATAGTTATTTTGAGACAGATGGAGTATGAAGCTAACATTCCCCAAACATGATATATAACGTAAGAGCGACGCTTATTATGGATCGGAGGGAGTACATAATTAATGTAAAACCTCAAAACATATACACTTTGATATTAGAAGTACATTGTAAAACCTAGCCCATACATTATACAGTAAGACAAACATTATGTACGTATGAATTTCACCCTATATGAGTGGTGTAGCGGCCTCTCCACCCTACGAGTGTTGAGGTTTTGGGTCGGGGTTGGGTTCATGGGGTATGCAGCGGCATGACATAAATTTGGTTGTTGTTATGAGGGAGATATACAGGGGGGTGACGATGTCTAATTTAATATGCGTCGACGACATGGTGGTCTGTGGGGTCGGGTCGGGGGAGGCTCGAATGGGCAGTTTCGAGGTAGCGAAGAAGTGCGTTTTAGGGGGGAGGGGGCAACATAGATATTTTTGAGGTGGATATGCAATGACTATGATGGGGTGGGGTTTTAGGTCTTCGCCTCCATCATAGGGTCATGATGTTGGGGGCTTCATGAGGGTGAGGGTCGGGGAAGGAGCCTCAAATGGGTGGTTGGGGGGAAGTGGTAGAGCCGTAGAGGATTACGGTATGATGGAGCATGATCGCCGACGAGATGAGTATGCAACGGTGGCTGAGTGAAGTATGAAGATGGATGGGTACGACTGCCAATTTGGGAAATAATAGGAGCGAAAGACAAGGGTTTGTGAATCTATAAAGGTCACACGTAACAGAAAAACAAGTGCGAACCAGAGAGCCTAATTACATTTCAGACCAGACACATGACATATACTTAGGCACATGATACCTATAGGAGAACAATTTACGATTAAGACAGTGCCTTCACGACGAACGAGTCAAATGATGTAGACGTCGTTGGTTCTGGCGCGTGCCATGTTGGCGGCACAACCAAATTAACTGGTCAGGTAAATAGGCAACTTCATGTGTGTTATTGCACCTTGATTGTTAGTCACGAAGAGCAGGGATAAATCCCTAAATACTTCTATATAATGTGCTTTTTTTTGTGAAAAGTCAAACATGTGCGCATTTGATCAAATTTGTAGATTTTTTTTGCATCATTTGATCCTCCATGAAAAGTATTTGTATATTTTATCTACTATTATGTATTGTAGATGTAGATATTTATTCTATAATTTTGATCAAACATACGTACATATGTTTGATTTTTATGAAAAACTGATGCTCCTTAAACCGAGGGAGTAAGCTTTTCGAGTTATGAAGATTTTTTTTGTTGAAAAGGGTTATTCCCAAAACAATAAGAGCATCTGCGGCAGCGAAAGGCAAAGGAGCGGGAGTGCTTGCTTCATCGGTTGGTTGAGCAAATCTCAAATTTACGTCGACCACCACATATCCAACTTCGACTTCGACGATCCTCCGCATGCCTACGCCTACACGAAGGACCGTGATATCACTAGAAACCGCAAAGGGAAGATGTCGGTGAGAGTAATTGGTGATTTTTTTGTTCGTTGCCGTTTAATTCAGTTTGTTTTATGTTTAATAACTGTTCCGTCGATGCAAATTGTTATTTTAATCGTTCGATGGCCAAATTGATGTGAATTATGGTTGATTTGAAATCCGTTTGTTGCTAGTTTGTTGATCTACGTGGGTTTATTTTACGCGTTGCATGAATTGCGTAGATATGAAAACGCTTGAGAAGCACGTCCGTGAGCGTTTAGAAAATCGGATTAGATGTATCCCGCTGCGGGGATGTTCTAGTACGTACGTACGGCGTGCTGGCTCCTGGCAAATTGCTGGACGACATGTGCCCCCGTTGCTTGCTACTCCACTAGATGATCGCAGAAATCTCTAGGATGTGACGCGCAGGTGTACTTCCTTGACATATCGGGCGCTGGTAGCACAGTATAGAGCCTGTGCAGCGGTCGTTGGGCTTCTCCAATCATCCATCTTTCTTCTTTGTAGAGAAAGAAGACGCGAATCAACCTGTGGAGTTGGTTATGTATTATCATCCAGCCCATCAGAGTTCAAATTCTAGATTTGACAATGGTGCTCGCATTTTTCTGGATTTATTTTAGAACTTTCGATGATACGCTTTCAGTGGAAAGAGACGTTACTGTCGAAGACGAGATGATGGATTCGTTAATCTCAAGATGATGTATCGACTCAGTATTGCGAAGATGCTCATAAAGATAGGTTGTGCGTGTATGCGTTATAGGAGTGATTGTATATTCGTATTTATGAGCGTCAGAGTTGTACTGCGTTTTTCAAAAAAAAAATTAGAGAAAGAAGACAAGACCCCCTGTCGTCGAGCTCGATGGTGGCGTTTTGGGCGTAAAACCAAGCCGGGGTTCCGGCTGTGAGACAGACAGACGAGACAAAGCTTCTCCCCGATCGAGCTCTGGGAATAGGTCCAAACCAAACCACACACCAATCAGTCACTCATCCAGCGGCCAAACCGATAGCACCAGCTGGAGCATCTTTCATTTTTCTTAACTTCCTCTGCACAGCCTTCAGTCAACTCTCAGCTCCCAACTTCGTCTCTGTGCGTGCTTGTGGAGTGTGGACTCACTCCGGAGTCTCCCCGGATCCACAATGGTGTCGTCGCGGGGTAGCAGCCAGCCGCTTGACCTCGCCGCCGCTCCCGAAATCTCATGGTAAGTTTTTGGGATTAATCGAGCTCGCTACCCGCCAGTATTATTGTTTCGCATTAATTTACATGATTTTATTTAAAAAATTTGTATATGCACAAATATAAGTGGTAGAAGAACAAGACTAAATTGGTTCCCCACCCCGCGTCGCCCCTCCCTGGCGACACGGGGAAACGCATCGGCGCAGCCACCCTCCGCCCCCTCCCCCACCCCTTTTTCATCTCACCTCGCCGCTGCCTGAGGAGCTCGCCGATGAAGTCCGATCGGGCTCCAGGGAGAGTGGAGGCGGGGAGAGTCTCCCTGCGTGGCGTTGGGCCAGATCTGGCGTCGCGGATCTAGGCGCAGCTCCGGCAACGACGGTGCGTAGACGGTGATGTGTGGTGGCTTGGCTGTCGCGGATGGCGCCAGGGCCTTTCCTCGACCACTAGGCGTGGCTCCTCTACGGTCAGCGGTGGCTGGCGCGCTGGTGACTCGAGCGAGGGCCACTCCATAGGCTGGACGCTCATAGCATTGCGGTCGGCTGGTGTTTGCCCGACGATGTAGGTGGTGGGCGTTGTGACTTGTGTGGCGACGATGATGGTGGAGCGTGGAGCTATGTCGCGGGTGGTCAAGATCTCTTGTGAAGCGCTTCAACAAAATCAAAGCTACCGGTCCTCGATGTCTCGGCCGATTGTTTGACCATGGCCGCCGAAGTCCTCGCGTGTCGCTCGCTTAGAGAGGTCTTGACGGGTCGGCGGCGGCGAAGTTGAAGCCGCCTGCTCAGGGAGAGGTGATGACGATGACACTGCAGGCAACCTCGAAGATATCCTTTCCTCGACGGAGTTTGTGGTCTTGTGGGTGCCAAGTCGGCCGGTATGCCCTTACTTTGGGCATGTTGTATCGGTTTTCGCTCAATTTTTTCGTTAATTAATTGAGTAACTATTTTCTTCTTAATCAATGAAAATGGAAAATATTTTACCTTGTTTTTAAAAAATAAGACTAAAATTTTCTGTTTGCTGTAACAAAAGCAAATAAAATAAAATCTGAACACCAAAAACTTTCTTCCATCTGTCCTGTAAAACTGGCAAATTTGGTAAGATTCGCCTACCTGCATAGTGCACAACCATACAAGATAACAAGACTGGATAAATGTACTCCTACTCCCTTGACTCATCGGTCACCGGCATAGGCGGCTGTTGAGCGGTTGTTGGCGTCGTCGTCGCATCTCGCGGAAGAAACGGAGCAAGAAAACGACTCGAACGAAGATCCGGGTGAGAAAAGATCGGCTATCGTCTCGCATCGCATCTCGTCAGGTTGGTTGGTCAAACTCTCTCGACTCCATCGTCAGCGATGGCGCCGTCGCACCGGGGCGGCACCCAGCCCCTCGAACTCGCCGCGGCTGCGCCCGCGCCCGCGCTCGACGACGACGGCCGCGCCGCGCGCACGGGGAACCTGTGGACGTGCGTGGCGCACATCATCACCGGCGTCATCGGGGCCGGCGTGCTGGCGCTCTCCTGGAGCGTCGCGCAGCTCGGCTGGGTGGCCGGCCCCGTCGCCATGGTCTGCTTCGCCGCCGTCACCTACGTCTCCGCCGTCCTCCTCTCCCACTGCTACCGCTCCCCCGCCGCCCCCGCCGGCGACGCGGAAGAGCAGCCGTCGTCGGACAAGACGCGCCGGAACTACACCTACATGGGCGCCGTCCGGGCGCTGCTCGGCCGGAAGCACACCTACGTCTGCGGCTCCCTCCAGTACCTCTACCTCTACGGGATCGGCGTCGCCTACACCATCACCACCGCCACCTGCCTCGGGTAAAATCTCTCTTCAGAAACCACCATTATTGCTCTTTCCTCGCTGTTGCTGATGGGATCGTTCGTGGTGGCCGGCCGGCAGCGCCATCAAGAAGTCCAACTGCTTCCACGACCACGGCCGCGGCGCCGCCCGCTGCACCTCGGACGACCACGAGCAGCACCTCTTCATGCTGCTTTTCGGCGCCGCGCAGCTGGTGCTCTCCTTCATCCCCAACTTCCACAGCATGGCCTGGCTCTCCGTCGTCGCCGCCGTCATGTCCTTCACCTACTCCACCATCGGCCTCGGCCTCGGCCTCTCCAAGACCATAGGTATGTAGAGAGAACGATTCAATCAATCACCTGATGATTTTGCTCTGAAACTCACTCTGGCCTGCTCTGCTCAGGCGACGGCGTGGTGCGAGGCACCGTCGCCGGCGTGCCGATGGACACCGGGATGCAGAAGATGTGGAGGGTGTCGCAGGCCATCGGCGACATCGCGTTCGCGTACCCATACTCCATCGTCCTCCTCGAGATACAGGACACGCTGCGGTCGACGCCGCCGGAGGGGGAGACGCTGAGGAAGGGGAACGTGATCGCCATGCTGGCCACCACCTTCTTCTACCTCTGCGTGGGCTGCTTCGGCTACGCCGCCTTCGGAAACGCTGCGCCGGGGAACCTGCTCACCGGCTTCGGCTTCTACGAGCCCTACTGGCTCGTCGACTTCGCCAACGCCTGCATCGTGCTCCACATCCTCGGCGGCTACCAGTTCTTCAGCCAGCAGATATTCACCGTCTGGGACCGGTGGCTGGCGGCGAGGTTCCCGGAGAGCGCGTTCGTCTGCCGGACCTACGCCGTCAGGCTGATGCCGGGCCTGCCGAGGTACGGGCTGAACCTTCAGCGGCTGTGCTTCCGGACGGCGTACGTGGCGAGCACCACGGGGATCGCCGTGCTGTTCCCCTACTTCAACGAGGTGCTGGGACTGTTGGGCGCGCTCATTTTCTGGCCGCTCATCATCTACCTCCCCGTCGAGATGTACTGCGTGCAGCGGCAGGTCCGGTCATGGACGCCGACGTGGGTGGCACTGCAGGCCTTCAGCGTCGCCTGCTTCGCCGTCGGCACCTTCGCCTTCGTCGGGTGCGTCGAGGGCGTCGTCCAGAAGAGGCTCGGCTCCTAGCTAGGCCACACCCACACACCATTCTTCCTGTACATGTATTTCAACTTCTATTAGCATTTTATAGAAACAGAGTTTTAGTTGTAATTTTTTCCATGCAATTTAGTGTTGTGTGATCTTGCTCTCCTCCACCTGCAGATGAGAAGTTTACTTGATAGCAAGTTCAAAGATATATGATGTGTCTAAACTCTAAACAACAGCTGACTGATTTTCTTTTCATTTTTAGTCTCGGTCGAATTTTGTCCTATGGGTGATTGACACATGTCTTGATTTGCTATTGAGTTGCGATCAATTAACAGAGAAAATTCGACTGATTTCCTTTTGATTTCTCAGTTGAATTCTGCTTCATGGACCATCACACCCTTGTCACACCTTTTCGGGCTTTGTATTCCACCCTCCCCTCTAAGATCCATATTAACGGGCCGGATTCCTATAACCCGCTAAGATTTGCATCCCACTGCTCTCATCCCTCCAAGCCATCACGGCTGGCTATTCCCCACTTCATCAATCTGGTTTCTGGGCTAGGTTACCCATACAAAAGAAGTGAGAAAAAAGAAAGTGAAGCTTTTGCGATGGTGATGTTCTTCTCTAAGGAGTGCTTCAGGGAAAACTCGCCGCACCACGCCAGATCGCTCCTGCAAGAAAAATGAGAGAGATAAAGAAGTAAGAGAAAGGAGAAGACCACAAAAAGATGGACGATCCAGATCAAGCAGCTGGAGGAGGTGGTGCTTACATGCCTAAGCACCAACACCCGCCAGAGGTACCTCCGCACGTATACCCCGTGCACCTATCAAAAAGGGAGAAAAACATGTGATTTTCAGAAATATGATCATGAGTGAACTAAACTGAAGACTGAAAGATTGAAAGACCACAGAAGAGTGATTTTAATACAAAAATCTAAAACTTAAGAAAACTTAAAATGATGATAGTCTGAAGAATTAGCATCAAGTTGTCGGAGGTGGTGGTGCTTGCGAGTATGACTAAATATAGAATGAGGGACTGAGAGAAATACTAAGAAAAATGAGCAAACTGATGAGAAAATGATACTTACGACAGAGATGACTAAACAATACAGAGCGACAAAGCATGATGGTTCTAATACAAAAGTCTGAAACTTAAGAAAACCGAAAACTGAAAAATGATGGTCTGAAGAATTAGCATCAAGTTGCCGGAGGGGTTGGTGCTTGTGAGCCTGACCAAAGATAAAATGAGGGACTGGGAGAAATACTAAACAAAAGCGAGTAAACCGAAGAGAAAATGATACACAAAAACCTAAAGCTGAAGAAAACTGAAAATTTTAAAAAGAGGAAACAAAGAATTAGAATCAGGGACTACCCAAAATAAAAACTGAAACCTCACAATAGACTCAGCGATTAAGAACTAAGTGAAATTAATTTGAACTAAAAACAAACTATAATGTTATGCATGTACAATTGAAAAACCAAGAGAAAATCTGTAGCAAAGAGAACCTGATCAGTGAGTCACTAAAGGATTAGCTGAATCATCTAGTACCAAATTATCTCTCATCAGTGAACTACATGGGTGCAGAACAAGGCTAAAAACATGCTGGTGAAAAACACATAGATCGTGCACTACCAAGCTGCCTTAGGGATCCAGTAGTGGTCCCTCCATTCTAACAAGACACAAGCCAAAATGCCATAGAAATCAAAACTCTGAATGCTAGTATGTACAGATAGACTGAATCACCGACTGAACCGGTTTATTACCCTACGCTCCTGAATCCACATCCACTAAAATGAAATCAAAATTAGACAGTGCTGAGCGAGAGGGGAAACAAGGTGATAAGGTTTCCGTACCTGTCTCCTGACCGTCGACGACCTAGTGTTCGCGGGGGGGGGGGGGGGGCTGCGCTTTCGCCTTCGTCGCCGACCCGCCACCTCACCTCCCTTTCGCCGCGTGCGGCACTTGCCCGTTCCCCTTCCATGTGTCGCAGTGAAGAAATGACAATATTTTGACTGAACCGGTTTATTACCCTGCGCTAAACAAAAACAAATAAAAACCCGATCCTATAAACCAGTCGGCCAAAATTGGAGGAGACGAATGATCTGACAGTTGAAAATTTGACCGAAAGTGAAATCAAATTTCAGTCAGCTGAAAATTAGGAGAAATGAAGATATATGCAAGGTACTATAGGACAAACTGAAGAAACAAGGATTGCTTCTAAAAATTATTCATATATACCAGTAGATACCAAATTGTGGAGAAAAAAAACAAGGATCTCTATGAAGATCATCATCTTTTCTTATTTTGAATTACATAGACAGAAATAAGAGTTACATGACTTATTTTACAAAGAAAATGGTCAATTGTTAGTCCCAAATGCCTGATTCAGATCCACCGCCACCCACCAAAACGTCTCTCACCCGTGCTGCTATCTGATACAGACTACAGTTTCACTCCAGAGTGAATGACAACTAAACCACCCAGCAAATTTTCATATTCGACTGCCTTAAATCCGGCTTCCTGGATCATCTGAACAAACTTTTCATGGAAAGTAAAAGTAGTTTGATCAGCACAAATGTGAAACATATATAGACATATGAAATACATCTTTTAGCTTTATATCTTTTACTGTGGCAGGAACAGGCAGTGCCAATACTGCTTTACAAAGGTACTAGTTACTATTTTCCGAGATATTCTAGAGGTTTGAAATATGGTAGAAATCACTAAAAAGCAAGAAGTTTATAAGAATTAAGGCAGCTCAGTAATAGGAAATGCTTTAGAAACGATCTTCACCTGTTTTGAAAACCTACGAATGCTCTCGACCAAGTAGTACTGGTAAGACTGCCTATCACTAGCAGCTAGCTCTCCCACGCCCGGAAAACGAGAAAATCGGCTATTTGCCATTCTCAATACGTGGCTTCGCATAATTGCCACTTTCAAGATTGATTTTGTAAAAATGCCATTCAGTTCATTTTCACTTTATTTTTCATGCCATTCTTGGCTTTCATTGCTTTTTCTTTTTTTTCTTTTTTTCTCTCACCTAAAAGGACCAAAGTAGCCTTGAATATTTGTACCTTATCTACTCTGTGTGTGGGGATTGGTTGCTCGAATGTGGCCGTTGATTCCTTGTCGCCGTCGTTTGCTGACGGCCGCGTGAGCGATGCTAGCTTGCCGCCCTAATTTACCACGCGTATACAAGAAACCGCAGCTCTCCGCCGCTGCTTTCCCCTGCCTGCACATGCCACTAGTACAAAACATGTCTTTGGATATGAGCAAAGGTCATGGTTCGAACACGAACCGGTTCTACTGGCCCAATAGAACCGATTCGTGGCTCCGGGCTTTAGAACCGGTTCGTGTGGTGGGCCCCCAGACCAGCGGTGCCCTGCCAGCGCCCCTTTAGAACCGGTTTGTACTACCAACCGGTTCTAAAGATGTGGTGGCAGGTTGTCGTTCGGCATGCAGGCCACCTAGCAGCATTAGAACCGGTTGGTACTACAAACCGGTTCTAAAGGTGCACTAAGTTTAGTACCACCTCGCTAACCGAAGACGAGTTTGACCGGTTTATAAGCACGGGTCAGTGTGGACTTATCGTAGCATAGCAAGTTCAATAAAGGTTGTCCACGAGTGATTCATCTATATGATGTATACTGTAAAGGCAATTTCGGTTGAACCTTGATTGGTGGGCAGATTGCTAGATTTGCCAACCAATCAGGGCTTAACTGAAATTTTCCTTTATGGTGTACAGGGTATGGAGTAATCTTCCGTTGACATCCTATAATGAAATTGCTATACTTTTTTTTCCAATCAAATAAAACACAAGGTTTTCCCTGCATACAGCCCGACGGTGGCTCATGAGTGCAAGCATATCAAATGCACCGTCGGACGTATGCAGGGAATCTGAATGATTTGTATTTGGTCGATATGAAGTGGAAGATTTCTACCTAGATATATGTAAGATCAACAAAACATACGATTTCGCCTGCATACAGCCCGACGGTGGCGCATGAGTGCAAGCATATCAAATGCACCGTCGAACGTATGCAGGCGAATCCGAATGGTTTGTATTTGGTTGATGAAGTGAAAGATTTCTAACTAGATATATATAAGATCAACAAAACACACGGTTTCTCCTGGTTACAGCCCGACGGTGTGGCTCTCATGAGTGCCCGCATATCAAAAGCACCGTCAGACCGCAACCAGGCGAATCCGAATGATTTATATTCGGCCGATGAAATGAGTGTCGAACATGTCCGAGAGGTGGGCTATATATAGGCAACGACAAGCCTGATCCAACGACTCACAAAGCGCTTGAAAGAAAAACGCGATCCGTGTGCTTCTTCCTGATTGGTCGAGGTGAGCTGAAAGAAACAAAGCGCTTGAAGTACCGGTTTGTGGTTGAAACCGGTGCTAAAAACCTTTCTGACTTCATTTGCTATTTTTTGAACTCAGAAAATGTTGAAACTTGGCATGGTATCATCATTTTACCATAACATGTGTGCAAAAATTGAGAGGGTTACGACAAAAACTGGATGCACTTCGTGTACAAACTGGACCATCTCTTTTAAAGTACGAGGGTTTCAGACGAAAACACATGTGTTTCAAAGGCATTTCATTTTTCTAAACTTATTTCAACTCAAGACTTTTTTTGCATCCAACATGCAATATTCAAAGCTACATACTAAAATCCGTGTGCTTCTTCCTGATTGGTTGGATCCAACGGCTCAGAAGCCTGATCCAACGACTCACAAGCGCTTGAAAGGAACACGCGATCCGTGTGCTTCTTCCTGATTGGTTGGATCCAACGGCTCAGAAGCCTGATCCAACGACTCACAAGCGCTTGAAAAAAACACGCGATCCGTGTGCTTCTTCCTGATTGGTTGGATTCAAAATCGTGTACGGTTAAAAGCGCGTGGAAGAGGACTCCACGCAACGCCAGTCGCCACTAGTTCTTTTCTCGTGCACTCTTTCCCCTTCCGCGCCACCGCCACCATGCCGCCTCGCCGCCACCGACCAAGCTACCACGGCGTCCGCGAGCGCTCGGACGGCACATTCATGGCAGTGATCACTTGCGCCAACAACAAGCGTGTGTGTCTCGATAGGCTCTGGCATGCATATTTAGCCGCCCGCGCGTACGACGTTGCGGCGTGGAGGCTCGGCCGCCCACGCGCGGAGATAATAACCGCTACCTCCGCAGCTTGGAAGAGGCGGAGGACATAGCAGATCCCCTGCTCCTCCTCACTGAAGAGGACCACCGCCTCCATCGTCGATGAGCGGTGCTCGGCCTCACCTCGAAGCAGGACTAGCGCGCCATGCAGGATTGGTACGCGAGCCATCCCCGTGAAGCCTCAGAGCAGGCGGAACACTGGACGAGGCTGACGGCCGAGAGCGGGGAGCGGCGACAGGAGCGTCATGAATGGCGGGAGGAGCGGCGGGCGGCCAAGGCGATGGCGGAGGAGGAACTGGCAAGAGGCGCCGCCAACTGGCCCGTCGGTGACCCCCGTTGGATAGCGCTGGAGGATGACATCAGCTCATCCGGCACCGAAGACGATTTCTCAGACGAAGAGGAGGAGTAGTTTTTTTATGTTTTACAATAAAATGTTCTAGGCTTGAGATGTTAAGTTGTTGAGTGTTTTAAGTTTGCCGCGTCGCCGCCACCATGTTCCAGGTTTTCCGCGCAGAAGCATAAGAAATAAAACCACATTCTCAAATTTCAAACCCTTTCTGACTTCATTTGCTTAATGACCTTGAATTTGGAAAGCACTACAACTGAACTCAGAAAAGGTTGAAACTTGGCAAGGTATCATCATTTGACCCACATAACATGTGTGCAAAAGTTGAGAGGGTTACGACAAAAACTGGATGCACTTCGTGTACAAACTGGAGCATCTCTTTCGAAGTGTCAGGGTTTTAGACGAAAACTCATCTGTTACAAAGGCATTTCATTTTTCTAAACTTTTTTGAACTCAAGACTTTTTGTGCATTCAATATGCACCATTCAAAGCCACATACTAAAATTTGAACCCTTTCTGACTTCATTTGCTATTTTTCATGCATTTAATTATTTATTTTGTGTCAAATGACCCTGAAAATGGAAAGCATCTACAAATGAACTCAGAAAAAGGTTGAAACTTGGCATTGTATCATCATTTGACCCATATAACATGTGTGCAAAAGTTGAGAGGGTTACGACAAAAACTGGATGCACTTCGTGTACAAACTGGAGCATCTCTTTAGAAGTGTGAGGTTTTTGACGAAAACTCATCTGTTACAAAGACATTTCATTTTTCTAAACTTTTTTGAACTCAAGACTTTTTTGCATTCAATATGCACCATTCAAAGCCACATACTAAAATTTGAACCTTTCTGACTTCATTTGCTTTTTTTCATGCATTTATTGATTTATTTTGTGCCAAATGACCCTGAAAATGGAAAGCATCTACAAATGAACTCACAAAAAGGTTGAAACTTGGCAAGGTATCATCATTTGACCCACATAACATGTGTGCAAAAGTTGAGAGGGTTACGACAAAAACTGGATGCACTTCGTGTACAAACTGGAGCATCTCTTTCGAAGTGTGAGGGTTTTAGACGAAAACTCATCTGTTACAAAGGCATTTCATTTTTCTAAACTTTTTTGAACTCAAGACTTTTTGTGCATTCAATATGCACCATTCAAAGCCACATACTAAAATTTGAACCCTTTCTGACTTCATTTGCTATTTTTCATGCATTTAATGATTTATTTTGTGCCAAATAACTTCAAAAGAATCATTAAAAACTCTAAATATGAAAAATTAATGTATCTTTAGTACCGGTTTTTGATATGAACCGGTGCTAAAGGTCTCCACTCTTCCCTCTGAAATTTTTCCCGAAAAATTGAGTAAATTGGAGACCTTTAGCACCGGTTTGTGTTACCAACCGGTGCTAAAGGGTCGTTAGTTCCGGTTTGTGTTACAAACCAATTCTAAAGGTATCTGCTATATAACCCCGCCTCCTCACGGGGCAAACCACAGCCGCCCAGATCGAAACTTGACGCCCCCAGGTTGCTGCGCTCCGCCGTAGTCATCGCCCTCTCCGCTAGGCTGCTGCGCTCCGCCAACGTCGTCGCCCTCTCCACCGACGCCCTCTGGTGAGCTATCCATCTTCCCCTGATGATGACCTCCCCGCCGAGTCCCTGGAGCGCCGCCGTGGGCCGACATGGCCTTAGCCCTCGCCGCCGACGCACGCCCGCGGCTTCTCTGTCGCCGCTGCACCACCGGAGGGCGTCGGTGGAGATCAGGGATTTCCTAGGATAATGAACATTTTTGCTAGGATAATAAACATTTTTGCTAGATGAATATGTTGCTATAGATGTATATGCCACTATGCAATTTTCTGCTAGATGAACATTTTGCTAGCTAGATGAACATTTTTGCTAGAGAGAATTTGATGGTGCAAGCTATAGTGTACGTAAATTAGGGTTCCACAAGTTTGTATGTTTTCAGAGAACACAAGTAAAAAGAAAGTGGAGGATGTTTTTTTGTTAAACCAAAAATTGATAGAACAGACATTCTTGATCTATTTTGTTACCAATGAGGCACAATTTGTATTACTTCTCATGTTATATTTTTTAAATTTTCATTATATTTTTATTACTTTGAATTAATTTTATAATTATGAACACATAGTATGTCTCATTCCAAGTGCGAGATTTGTCAAGACGACTCGGGTCGATGCAACGATCCCGTGTTTGATGAAGCAGACACATACTTCTTTATCACGCTTAGGTCCTGGTTCCAAAATGTTATGGTATGTAACTTGCACGACATGTTCTTGTTATGTTGCATGCATGCATGACTTAAGTTTATGTTTATAACGTATCATTTTTTTTCTAATTCAACTAGTGCATCCCTTGCTTTGCAAGACGCCACGTTTGTGACAAGATCAATATTATAGATTTCGATGAAACTATTAGTAAAGAAGTTAACATTAAGACGAAACATTTCGTTCTTAAGGTTAAGATCTTTAATCAACCAAATGCCACATTCTTTGGCTGTTCAAAATGAGATGCATTATGCAAGACATATGCATTTCATGATAATATGAAAATAGCATTTGATCTTGGACGCCGCCGTCGAGGATCCAATGTTTTTCGTGATGATAAAATTTCGATGGAACTAGGCGACATGATTCCAGTTCGATGTTCATGTGAGTTTGTTAAACAATAATTTTGTTACTTCTACAACTTATTTTTCTTTGCTTCCAAATGTTTGACAACTCATTTATAATTGCCAGCTTATGTTCTTGCTGTTGGGATACGGGGCAGAAAACACAAATTTTTCATACCTACGGTACCCGAACCCAAGATCTATGCTATGGCGATGTAAAGTAACGGAGGGAATCGGTGTTCATACCTTTGAAGACCGAAAGAGGTAAACGTTCTTGCGAACGTGGCTGGCGTAGACTCGGAACTACGACCTCCCTGTCGTGTAGAAGACCACCACCGGCGAGGATGACTCCCGGTAAACCTCCATCGACGAAGTAGCACCACAGGTGTAGTGCCTCGAAGAGATTATACACGTACGGTACAATCGATGTTCCTCCCGGGCTCCGAACCAGGCGAGCAGCGGAAGAAAGACGGCTACGGATCCCGACTCCAGCAGAACGACGACCTGCCTTATGGTGGAGAACTCCAATCCAGGTGCAGACTCCAAACAAGGGGAGTCCACTTCCGGAAAGGAGAAGTAGGAAGAAGGAGATATTGGTGTGTTGGAAAAAGGGGGGTCTACCCCTCCTTATATAGGCCAAGGGGGGGGTGCCATCCTCCTCCCCTCCCCCATGTGGGACTAAACTCCCAAGGGGGGTGGTGGGCCCCACCCTTGGCGCCAAGCCCAAGAGGGGAGACCCCCTCCTCCCTTAATGGGCCCCATGGGCCCATTTAGCATTTTCCCCATTTTTTAATTTATTTAATATGTTTTAAATATTTAATTCAGACAATTAAATAATAAAACATTATTAAAACAATTAAACTTTATTTTGAACTATTCAAAATGTCCGAAAACCATTCCGTCCTCCTCCGGAACTATTCTGGTGATTCCTCCTATTTCACCGATTGATCCCGTAACTGTCCTATGCATCGATTGCCCTTAAGTGTAACACCCTAACGGTCCGGGAAACAGCAGACATGGTCGAGACTCTTCTCATTGACCAATGACTAGTCAGTTGGACCTGGTTACAATCCTTGACATCCCCTGCGCTTCCATCGAATGAACTTCGATCGCTTTTGGAAACCGTTAACGATACAACGTAATCCCTTTGTGCTGCGGTACTTTGTTTGTCCGAGGTTTGATCGTCGGTATCCTACATACCGTGTTCACATCTCGTTCACAACAAACAACTTCTCTCGTCCATGATCATTGCATCTCTTGTGACCTAGTCACGTCCTTGCAAGGTGTTGATGCAATATCATCGAGTGGGCCCAAAGTACCTGTCCTGTCACAAGGACTGACAAATCCCGCTCTGATCTATTAACATACTCATCAACCATCTATTTCGGAATACCCAAAGTGCACCGTTATAGCCAGCATATTTCAGTCAGGCGGTGGGATACAAATCAAAGTCTCCTCATAGATGACAATTACGTATGATCGTTACGGTCTAAGGACTAAGCCATACGTTACAAAGTCATAGCAACGCTGAACTATGTGACTCGATCACATTGCAATACTTTAGGTGGGTGTACGTCCATCACATCATTCCCCTTAACGATATGACCTCATTGTCAATGGAGTTAAGTGTCACCATGATCAGGAAAGATTGATCAATCAATTGCCCAATGAGATAGTTTACCCGAGTTAAACTACGGACCATGTTTTATATTACACCTGTATTAGTATTTTCAAGTAATACAGTTATAGCACAGTATAAAATGTATTATGAACAAAACGGATATGTGACAAATATCTTTATTAATTTGTCTCTAGGGCACATATCCAACACTTGCCACGGAAGAAGTACAAGATATTTTTTATTGTACCTTCTATAACAATGGCTTCGACCTAAGTATGAATGAACAACATGCATTTATCGAAGTTATTAAATTGGTACCTTCGTATGCGAACTATTTAAGGGCTGGCCGTCCTTTTGGAGCATATGTGCCATTTGTTCTTAAGTTGGAGGACTATATGCTTAAATGGCCTAGCCTGGTATGATTTTTATCATTATCTCTCAGTAGCCTATATCTTCTTCAAAAAGACATTTTATTAATTATACTCATTGCTAACTATGCTACTAATATGTTTGTTCTTCAACAGAAGATACCGCAAAGTTGTACGCCTAAATGGATGCTGGGATTTAAAGGCGAAGTTACAATTGTTTGTGCACAGCCTTGGACATAACCTTTCCAACATGATTTCTACACTGAAAGTGGATCAGATGGTTGTGTCAAAATCAAAGCATGGTTAAAGATAGTGGTCCAGCAGAAGCCAAAACCTGGAGACAGGTTGTTCTCCATCCTCTATCGTGGAGAATATGGACTTCCTTTTTGGGTTTATTTCTTGTTACCTTCGCGTGTTTGATTAGATCCTATATATTAGGAGTGAATTCGAAGAATTATGTCCTATATATATATATTTAGTAGTAGTGTATCTGAACAAATTAGGTTATCGAAGTTAAACTAGGAAAAATCTTTGTGTTGGATATAATGGCTTTCGTACTTGTTCTTATTGAAATTAAATTATATATTGTCCTATATATATGAGATGTGATTGATATATTTAGACTATATTGTCTGTGTGTATGAGATGTTGTGAAGCATATGTACCGGGATACACATCTTGTAAGTGTATGACGCAGGAACCGCTTGATATATTCATATATTGATCATCTTAATTAAATAATAAGATTGCGGAGAACCTTTAATTAATAATCGAAAAACAAAACTATTAAACCCAAAAGAAAATAACAAACGGACCCTTAAACTACGAAACCTTTATAACCGGTTTGTGTTACCAACCGGTGCTAAAGGTGCCCAAGCCCTCGCGCTGCCGTGCAACCATGTGGCCTGGATGGAGCTGGTTTAGAACTGATCATGAGGAACCGGTTCTAAAGGCTTTACTCTTTAGCACCGAGCCTTTAGAACCGGTTTCAAAAACCGGTTCTAAAGACACCCAGAACCGGTTCTAATGACCTGTTTTGGTGCGGTGCTGTTCGGCAGCTTGCGCGGGCATGTGCGGCTCGTCGCCGGGCTCGCCCACGTCTGCACTGCCGGTGCAGCTCGCCCTCGGCACACGGATGCCTGCGCAAGCTACAACAGCTTGCTGCTTGCCCGCCCGCATGTGTGACGCAACTCGTGTGCTTGCGTCTGCAATTACAGCTCGCCGGCGATGCTCGCCCAAGTCCGCACACGCCGGGGCTGCTCACCTCGTCTCCGGGATGCCAGTGGGAGCCACGACATCTCACCCCTGCACTGAATGCAACAACAATGGCGTGATGGAAGCAAGATCAATGCGTGTACGGTTTGAGAAGATGCAGGTTCCGAACAATGCAAAACAATGTAAGTTAAATCCATGTCTAATCGGATGCCAAGTACGAACATGTACATACTATCAGGGGCAGTTTGGTATTTTCCTGTTCCTACAATTGGAAAAAGAAAAGGAAAAGCAATGGAAAAGGAAAAATGGCATGATAAATAAAGTGCAAATGAACTGAATGTCATTTTTACAAAACCAATCTTGAGAGTGGAATTATGCGAAATCACATATTGAGAGTGGCAAATAGCCCATTTTCTCCCCGGGAAACACAGAAAATAAATGGATGTCGTAACTGAAGGGAAAAAAATTGATAGTGGACTTCCAAAAGTTTAGAGAATAATAATCGAAACAGTAGAACACAATATTCACATTGCTTTCGACAAAGCACTAGAAGGTTTTCTTTAGAAGGATGAGTCGACAACACCATAATTGAAGCCATAAACAGAAAATGGTCATTTACCATTTTACCAAATAAACGACAACAAGAAATATGACTCTATTTAAGGTAACTTCCAACAACGTTTTAACACATAGTTGTTAGATATTCAGTTGTATCAGCAAATGTAATATTAACAGATGTAGCTTATCTCTTCCTCCCTCTCACGACCTATAACAAACTCCTGTATCCTAGCGACCGGGATTCCTTATACATCACGTCTAAGTCCCAAAGATCAATATATACACATGCCGCTCCTCGTGTAAGAGGAGTAGGACACTTCCATCTCACATGGTATATAGAACCGATCCTCTTCCCATCTAGCCACTTGCAAACCCATCCACCAATCAATCATGTCTTCCTCCTCAGCTCCGGTAGTCCTCCATCTTGGGCAGCCGCCGTATGAGAAACAATCGAGGGGCAATTATGTCCCCTAGAAGGCCTAGGTTATGCCCGCATTGTGAGGAGCATGGGTGACAAGGCTCCTGGATGGATCCGACGAAGAGCCTCAGAAGAAAACGGAGCAGCAGCAGCAGCAAGACAAGACCATGGCCATGGGGCCAAATCCCCTCTATGGACCATGGATCTCGAGGGATCAACAGATTTTGAGCAACACGCTGAACTCTCTCTTGAAGGAAATCCTCGCCCAAGTCGTGGGGAAAGATTCTACCGTCGATCTCTGGACTGCAATCACTACTCTCTTTGCGTCCCAATCTCAGTCTCGCATCACCAACCTCAAAATCACCATCGCCAACACCAAGAAAGGCAACATGAACAACACTTCCTCATCTCCAAGATGAAGAATATCGATGATGAATTAGATGCGGCAGACAGTCCTGTCTCTGATCCTGAGATGGTTGACTATGTGCTTGCCGGGCTTGACCGTGATTACGATCCAGTGGTGGCGGCCGTCGGTGCTGTCAAGGCTTCCATCACCGTCGACGAACTGTTCGCCCAGATATGCACTTTTGAGTAGTGCACGGAGATGTTGGGCGATGGAGAAGGCGGCTACAAATCGTCCGGAAACCTGGTTTACAGGGGGCGTGGCCATTACAAGAAATGGCGCACGCGGCACCAGAGGACGTGACCGAGGTCGCTCGTCTTCTTATCCCTCTGACAATAGTGGTAGAGGCTCTCGAGGTCGTCCACAACAACAGCACCAGCAGCGCCAACCACCTCAGGACTACCTTGAATGCCAGATCTTCTTCAAGCATCATCGAGGGGGTCCAACGTGGGTGTTGTGATCGTTATGAGGAAGATGAGTATGAGGATAAGGAGGCCAACACGGTAACCGGCTCCTACGACATAGATATAAACTGGTAAGCAGATACTGAGGCAACAAATCACATCACAGGGGATCTGGACAAGCTAACAATCAGAGATAAGTACCGCAGACAAGATCAAGTTCACACCGCAAGTGGTTCCGGTATGAAAATCACTCATGTTGGTCAAACAATTCTCAATACCCCCATGGAATATTTGCTTCTAAACAAAGTGTTATATGCACTTGAAACTTCGAAAAATCTTGTCTCTATTCATATGTTCGCCCTTGATAATCGTGTTCTCATCGAATTTCATCCTTATTTCAATGTTGTTAAGGACTTGGACACGAGGAGAACACTTCCTAGGGGCAAGTGCATGGGAGGCCTCTATCCACTCATATCTTCATCATCGTCATTCAATAAACAAGCATTTGTCGCCTTCAAGCCATCCTCAGCAAAATGGCACATCAGATTAGGTCATCCTTCATCAACCATTGTAAGGCTTATTCTTAGCAAAAATAAACTTCCCTATGAGTCTAGCAGTGAGTCAATTTGTGATCCATGTCAACAAGCTAAAAGTCATAAACTACCATATCTTGTGTCAACTAGCATCTCTACTGCACCGCTACAACTTGTATTTTTAGTTGTAGGGGGGGGGGGGGCAAATTCAGTTTCAGTTGGTCGACATGCATATTATGTAAGCTTTATCGATGTTTTAGTAAATTTACTTGGATCTATATTCTCAAGAAAAGATCTGAAGTGTTTCAAGTTTTCAAAAATTTCCAAAACAAAATACTAAGATCAATGCTATGCAAACTGACTGGGGAGGTGAATATGATAAGCTAAATTTATTCTTACAACAGCTTGGTATCATGTGTCATGTCCCCATACACATCAATAGAATGGATCTGCCGAAAGAAAGCATCGTCATGTTGTTGAGGTAGGGCTAGATTTATTAGCAAATGCAATCCATGCCATTCAAATTCTGGGATGAAGCTTTTTTGACTGCGACATATCTCATCAATTTGCTCCCTAGTAAACTCATCAAATTTGAGACTCTCATCAAACGTCTTTTTGACATTAACCCTGACTACAAATCTCTTTGTGTGTTTGGATGTGCATGCTGGACCAATCTTAGACCATATAACACATGTAAACTTGCTTTTCATTAAAAAAATGTATATTCCTAAAATATAGTCCAATTCATAAAGGGTTAAATGTCTAGACGTGTCAAGTGGCAGGGTCTACATCTCTCAAGATGCTGTGTTCGATGAATCCCTTTTCCCCTTTGCATCCCTTCACCCAAATGTCGACGCCCTTTAAAAAAAAGAAATCCTACTTCTTCCATCCACCCTTCGCAATTTTGATCATGGGGGCGATAATTGTACTGACCCATTGACGTCTCAAGAACCATGCCCTTGGTGCTTGTTTCAAGCCGTAAAATGCATTGTCAAGCATGCATACAAAGTGAGGTGTTTGCTTATCTGCATATCGAGGTGGTTGCCACCCTCGCCAGCGTTTTGTAATTAATCCGATTTGCTGGAAACCCATGGAAAAAACGCAAGCCTTGTAAGAGGGATGCTAACAGATTTTTGGAAAACCGGCAATTTTGGCCAGATGCGCCCACCCATAGCCAGCTTTCTGTAATTAATCTGATTTGCTGAAAACCCGTGTGAAAAACGTAAGCCTTGTAAGAGGGATGCTAATTTTTTTTTTGGAAAACTGACAATTTTGGCAAGATGCGCCCACCCACCGCCAGCTTTTTGTAATTAATCCCATTTGCTGGAAATCCGTGTGAAAAACGCAAGCCTTGTAAGAGGGATGCTAACATATTTTTGGAAAACTAGCAATTTTGGCAAGATGCGCCCACCTCTCGTCAGCTTTCTGTAATTAAGCCGTTTTACTCAAAATCCATGTGAAAAACGCAAGCCTTGTAAGAGGGATGCTAGGCAAATCAGGCAATTTTGGCAAGATACGCCCACCCTTGCCAACGTTTTGTAGTTAATCCGATGATTGTAGAAATCTCCATGCTGTGATGTGCGCAGTGCACAACTGTAGAAGACTGGATAAATGAACTCTTACTCCTTTTGGCTCATCATCGGCCACTGGCACAGGCTGTAGAGGGGTTGTCGCATCCATCTCGCAGAAGCAACGGACCAAGAAAAGGACTCAAAGATCGTCGTCACCGGAGAGAAGAGGTCTATATAAGATCGGCGGCCGTTGTGTCCATCGTCTCGCAGCATCTCGTCAGCTCGTTCAGACTCCATTGTGTGGACCGTGCCTCATCAGCAGCGATGGCGCCGTCGCACCTCAACCTCGCCGCGGCTCCGGCGCCCGCGCTCGACGACGACGGCCGCCCCGCGCGCACGGGGAACCTGTGGACGTGTGTGGCGCACATCATCACCGGCATCATCGGGGCCGGCGTGCTGGCGCTCTCCTGGAGCGTCGCGCAGCTCGGCTGGGTGGCCGGCCCCGTCGCCATGGTCTGCTTCGCCGCCATCAGCTACGTCTCCGCCGTCCTGCTCTCCCACTGCTACCGCTCCCCCGCCGCCCCTGGTGGCTCGGACCTGCCGGCGTCGGAGGACAAGACGCGGCGGAACTATACCTACATGGGCGCCGTCCAGGCGCTCCTCGGCCGGAAGCACACCTACGTCTGCGGCTCCCTCCAGTACCTCTACATCTACGGGGTCGGCGTCGCCTACACCATCACCACCGCCACCTGCCTCGGGTAAGAACATCAGAAACCACCATTAATGTTCGCTCCATCTGTTCCTTCCTTCCTCGTCGTTGCTGATGGGATGGGAACGTGGTGGCCGGCATGCAGCGCGATCAAGAAGTCCAACTGCTACCACGACCACGGCCGCGGCGCCGCCCGCTGCACCTCGGATGACCACGAGCAGCACCTCTTCATGCTGCTCTTCGGCGCCGTGCAGCTGGTGCTCTCCTTCATCCCCAACTTCCACAGCATGGCCTGGCTCTCCGTCGTCGCCGCCGTCATGTCCTTCGCCTACTCCGGCATCGGCCTCGGCCTCGGCCTCTCTAAGACCATAGGTAGGTGGAGAGAGCCATCGATTCAATAATTAATTACCTGTTTCATTTGCTCTGAAACTCACTCTGGCCTGCTCAGGAGATGGCGTGGTCCGAGGCACCGTCGCCGGCGTGCCGATGGACACCGGGATGCAGAAGATGTGGCGGGTGTCGCAGGCGATCGGGGACATCGCATTCTCGTACCCGTACTCCATCGTGCTGCTGGAGATACAAGACACGCTGCGGTCGTCGCCGCCGGAGGGGGAGACGCTGAGGAAGGGGAACGTGATCGCCATGCTCGCCACCACCTTCTTCTACCTCTGCGTGGGCTGCTTCGGCTACGCCGCCTTCGGCAACGCGGCGCCGGGGAACCTGCTCACCGGCTTCGGCTTCTACGAGCCCTACTGGCTCGTCGACTTCGGCAACGCTTGCATCGTGCTCCACATCATCGGCGGCTACCAGTTCTTCAGCCAGCAGATATTCACCGTCTGGGACCGGTGGCTGGCGGCGAGGTTCCCGGAGAGCGCCTTCGTCTGCCGGACCTACGCCGTGAGGCTGCTGCCGGGGCTGCCGCGGTACGGCCTGAACCTGCAGCGGCTGTGCTTCCGGACGGTGTACGTGGTGAGCACCACGGGGATCGCCGTGCTGTTCCCCTACTTCAACGAGGTGCTGGGACTGCTCGGCGCGCTCATCTTCTGGCCGCTCATCATCTACCTCCCCGTCAAGATGTACTGCATCCAGCGCCGGGTCCGGTCATGGACATCGACGTGGGTGGCGCTGCAAGCCTTCAGCGTCGCATGCATCGCCGTCGGCACCTTCGCCTTCATCGGGTGCATCGAGGGCATTATCCAGAAGAGGCTCGGGTCCTAGTTCCAGGCAGCTTGTTTGGAGGCAAAGGATCCTTTCGAGATTCTTTAATTATCTTAGGTAGGAAATCCCGGTCTCGAAACATAGGGAGAATTTTTTCCATCTTTTCACCTAACCCTAAGGAGGTTTGTTGCCATGAGAATGATTTCCCGTCGAATCAAATGTACCCAGTGGGGACTGAGCTTCGGTGATTTGTAGGCTACAAGTCACGGCGTGACTTATGCCAATCTAGATTCTCAAACTGTCCAGAAAAATTGGAAAAAATTCCAATAAATCTAATATGTGACCTTATGCATTCCGTCAAAGTTTCGTCGAATTTGGATACATGGGTTGTGAGTAAACATCATTTTAAGTTTCTCTCCCAAATTTTGAAGTCAAAATTCGAACTGCCCAAAAAAATTTGAAAAAATTCCAGTAAAGAAAATTTGTTGTGTTATGCATTTTGAGAATTTTTTGTTTAATTTGGACAAACGGTTTGTGAGTAAGCATCATCTTAAGTTCAGCTAAAAAATGCAAGTGTAGATGATTTGTAGCCGTTGGATCAATAATAGAGAGCCCAGGTTGGCACAAGTCACGCCGTGACTTGTAACCTACAAGTCACCGAAGCTCAGTACATCCTTCTTTGAAGTTTTTTTTTGTAGGCAGTTAGATTAATTTTTTTTTGTTTCATTTGCCCCCCCCCCCTCCAAACATGCAAATGTTGTCTTTTGCCTCTTAGCAAAGCTGGGCTAGCTACAGGGTTTTAGTTGTACTCTTCTCCATACATTTTGGTGTTGTGTGATCTGCTCTACTCCAGATGACAAATTTACTTGATAGCAAGTTCAAAAGACGGAAATTGGTAGCGAAGGATGAGCTCCACGGAGGCTTCTAAATGCAAAATTAAAAATACATGAAATTTCATATTTTTACATTTCAAAAAAATTCGAAAAAGTACAAAGATAGATGAAGGCATAATGCACAAGTGTGTAAATTTTAGGTCGAAATACTTAAAAATGAGAGAAAATGGCGGCTAACACCAGCCTTTGTGGCATTTGTTGCACAAAACACGAAAGCAAAACCTTTGTTGCAGCTAGCACAGTTTAGGCTTAATTTTTTGCACTTGGCCCAAACGAACAACTTTAACCTTGTTAACAGGTTTCTAACAGGCTGGGCCTGCTGTTTTGCGCGCAAGAAAACATTTGGAAACATAAATATATATTCATACGTGACCCCTTTTTGACAGCAAATATATAAGCAAAAAGTTGTTTTGGTACACAGACACCAATAATCCCATTTAAAAAGTTGTCAACGAATTAAGCTCCTCATTTGGGCCAGGTGCAAAATATTAGGCCAAACCCGTGATATCTGCAAAAAAGATCTTGTTTGTGGGTTTTGTGCAACAAATGCCACAAAGACCGGTGTTAGCTACAATTTTCTCTAAAAATGAGGGCTGTGCAAAAAAAAAATGCTAAGGTTTTTTAACACATGATACTAATCATTCCTTCACACCATGAGTTTGTCTTTTTTGTATAGATCCCATTTCAACGTATTTAATCCTGAAATTTTGCACACGTACACCTCACATCCTTTTTTACTATTAAAATTTTTCAGATTTTTTAAAAAACTTAAAAATATGTTTTTCGAATTTTTAAAAAACAGGATCCATGAAGCTCGAGCTCCAAAAATCCTTACTCGTTCAAAGATACATATATGCAAGGTACTATAGTACAAACTGAAGAAAAAGGGATTGCTTGTACAAATTTATATATAGTAGAGATCAAACTGTGAAAAAAAAGGAGCTCTGTGCTGATCCTCATCTTTCCTTATTTTGAATCACATAAACAGGAATAAGAGTTACAAGCCTTTTTGACAAAGAAAATGGTCAACTGTTAGCCCCAAATGCCTGATTCAGATCCACCGCCGCCCGTGGAAGCGTCTCGCCCATGCTGCTATTTGATACATACTACTACAGTTTCACTCCAGAGTGAATGGCAACTACACCGCCCACCAGATTTTCATACTCGACAGCCTCAAATCCGGCTTCCTGGATCATCTGAGCAAACTTTTCCTGGAAAACAAAAGTGTTTTGACCAGCACAAATGTGAAACATATATAGACACATAAAATGCTGAAAAGTAACACAATCTTGCATCTTTTAGCTTTATCTCTTTTAATGTGACAGGAACAGGCAATGTCAATACTGTTTTACAAGGTACTACCTCTGTTCACTAATTGAACTGCCAAAACGTCTTACATTAGTGAACAGAGGTGGTACTGGTTAGTATTTTCCTAGATATTCTAGAGGTTTTACATATGTTAGAAATCACAAAAAAGCAAGAGGTTTATAAGAAATAAGGCAGCTCATTAACAGGAAATGGTTTAGAAATGCCGATCTTTACCTGTTTTGGAAACCGACGAATGCTCTCGACCAAGTATTGGTACGACTGCCTATCACCAGCAACTAGCTCTCCCACAGCCGGAATCACAGAAAATGAATAGATGTCGTAACTGGAGGGAAAAAAATGGATAGTGACTTCCGAAAGTTCAGAGAGTAATAATCGAAACAGTAGAACGCGACATTCATATTACTTTCGACAAAGCACTAGGAGGTTTTTTCTTTGGAAGGATAGGATAACACTATCATTGAAGCAATAAACAGAAAAGGCTCATTTTCCATTTGTACCAAATAAACGACAGCAATGTTTAACACATAGCCACATAGGTTGCTACCAGATGATAACTTTGCTACAGTGCTTAGCGCAAATGCTGAAAACAAACAGTGCATTTTCTGAAAATTAATTGTGGCACTGGCATTTTCTTGTTTAATTTTAACAGAATGTACACAGCATTTCTCATACAAATTTATCCTGCAATGCCGGCATACTTGACTGAAGAAAACTTACATGTCTTTAAAAATTGGAACATCCACATGACTCAGCTCCAAGCATAGGAACCTTCCTCCTTTCTTTAGAACTCTGAAACACACAAATCCATGTGAAATTGATTAGATGCAAAGAACATAAACCAGTTAGATTTCAGAAGACACGCAACAGGTCCTAAAGCAAGAAATCTCCTCGAAAACAACATTCCATCCAGACTTGCCAATCAACTATAAGTTTAAAAAATCAAAATCAAATAGTACACATCTTTGAACAGATAGATGCATCTAATTTCCAGCATAGTAGAAACTTTAGGAGATTAAAAATGAGACTGAGGTAAGATATTGTTAGTTGGTTTAGGTTTTTTACGTGGCCCACCTGTAAGCTTCTGATAGAGCTTTCTCAATGTGTGTAACATTTCTGATCCCGAATGCAATAGTATAACCATCCATGGACTCATCCTCAAAACTCAGAGCTTCTGCATCTCCCTGTACCCAACTAAGGCACTGCTCTTCATTGTAGCCTGAAATACGAATAAACTGTCGGACAACAGAACAACATTTGAATCTAAGGTGGCATGATAAAACGAGTTTCATGAACCATGACCTTTTTCGGCAGCACGCTTCTTTCCAACATCTAGCATATTTGGATTAATGTCGCAAACATAAATGTGAGTGTCTTCTTCCATATCAGTAAGAGTACCCTGCATAGCTCTGTGGCTCACACTCTTAATTCTTTCCACTACACGGAATGCAACATCCCCTGGAATAGACATAGAAGAAATGACAGGTACATTACTTCAAATTTCATAACGAGTGTTCAAGAGAATTGACAATATATTGGTGCAGAAACTTCGTAGCAGCACATGTCAAAAGGATACAGTAGCAACAGGAAGACAAGGTATGTACAGACATTACAACAGTGAATGACTGATGAGTCTGTACAATCGATTAGTTAAATGCATCACTGATTCACTTCATAGATAATGCATGTGCTCCTCTATTTGTAAATTTGGAGAGGAAATATGGACACTGAATCTTGCATTTCCACATGGAGGCAGAAAAGAAATTTAAATATTATTGTTGTTAGCGATCAATATTAGTACATAAATTAAGACAGATAATGAATGAGGAGTCTGTCACAGACTAACACAGAGATATCATTAGCAGCAGGAGTGTATGTTAGGGAAAGGATGGACATGGGAACAATACTAAGGAATCTCAGTATGAAGGGTATGTAGGAACATGTCACCGGGAGAGCCACCGAAACAAGACATCTGATTCCACTAAAATTCGTTTCTGACTGTCTATGTTATCCTAATTACGTTAATCTGATTACTACCATCTTATATTCTGAATGAGGGTATAGAAGAAGAGACACCCCTGTTATTCTGAATGATCCTTTTACCTGTCCCACCGGCCACGTCGAGGTGCTTCATCCCAGGAAAAGGATTCAGTTTTGAGATCAGCCTGCAAAAGACGCCACGAGAATCCGGTAAGAACGTTAACGAATCCACATACGGAGCAACGGATCGAGCTCCATTAACAGACCTGTCCTTCCAGAGCCTGTGCAGCCCAACGCTCATGAGGTCGTTCATGACGTCGTAGCTGGAGGCGACGCTGCTGAAGACGTTGCCGACCAGCTTGCTCTTCTCGTCCTCGCGCACCTGCTTGAATCCTGAGGGGAACGAGACGGTGAGCGGCAAGCAGGGCCATGAGAGAGGGGGCGGCGAGGAAGGAAGGTGGGGAGGGGGCGTACCGAAGCTGGTGGCGTGGGAGTGGAGGAAGGCCGCGGGGCTGGCGGTGGCGGCCGCCGGCAGGAGGTGGCCGTGGCGGCGGCGGAGGCTGGAGGACGCCAGCCTCGCGGCGGCCGCTCGCAGAGCCATGCCGCTGACTTCCTTAGCGCGGCGAGATGACCGTTACGAGCCTCGATTAACAGATGGCGGGGGCGGGGGGCGGTGGGAGCACGGGCGGCGACGGCGGTGCGTGCGGCGGATCCGAGCGACACGACGGCGACCAAGCAGAGAGAGAGAGGGGTTTCTGTTGTTCTCTGCGGGAGAGTTGGGCTTTCAACAGTACTGGGCCATCATCCCTGGGCCTTCTTATATCTACTTCAACAAATAAAAGAGAGTTGGGCCTTATATTTTTCTCCCTGTCAAACAATTCTTTAATTTGTAATAATGCTACTGTAGGATATACTGTATTATTATCACCATCTATAGATAATTTCGATGGGTTGTACTGTGTTATAAATATTTTATACGTAATAACCACGATTAACTTGTTATCTTATTTTTCAGAAGGGTATATATTTAACCTTCTAACTAAATCAATATTTATTTAATTTTCTTTATTAAAGGAAACATAATATAATTTGGTTCGTCAAGTCTAGACACAACTCGGTCATGTAAACATACACGCACTTACGCCATCACCATGGCGCCTGACATGTATGGTGCGCCGCGCTTCGTGCCTCTCTCATGGTGTGCACCTCTTGTTGGAGCGCGAGGAATCTTTTATTATCTTATGTTGAAGAAGCAACTTGAGACCCGGTCTAACAAAGACACAAGAGTGAACACTATCATTGTACTAGTCTACTAAGTACACTCACTACTTGTCCTGGTATGGTCTCTTGGTATGGTGTCTCATAAATACTTTCTCCGTACGAAAATAGTTGACATTGTCTTAGTTCAAATTTGAAGTAAGACCACGTGAACTATTTCTGAATGGAGGAAGTACTTGATCTTGTTGAAGGATTACCTAAATTCTATGAAAAATAAATAATAATGATAATTGCGCATAAATTGAGTGAATATGCTCACTTCCTTCATTTTACTTCACTAGCTCACCATTACACAATAGAGACAGTTCAAGTTTTACTTCGTAACATTTATGAAATGTGGTTGATGCTAATTTTAGATAGAGACCTAATTTTTATCAGTCGTATGCGAAAAAAGGTAATATTTAAATCTTTGAATGTCCACCAAAGGTTCATCATAGCTTAGCATCCCTAATCCGATGGATGGACAAAGAAGGTTATTAATTCACCGCAAAATGACTTTAGATGCATGTCCATGAATGAACATAAAAATTGGAGATAATGGTGCTTTCCTAACTGAATTTGGTAAAACTCAACATTTCACACGAGAAGAACATGGGCTCATCTGATTCGGAGCGCATGAGGGAACCATGGAGAGGTATCAACATCGATGTTGAAGGCTCCCAAAAATTGTTGGGCAAAGACAAAGATTGATGAGCTTCTAGCTTTCTGAGCGGGCGAGAGTTCGTTGGAGCGACATTTCCATGTAAAAAGCTCAGTTTGGCGAGCGAGTTATTTTGCAGACGATCTGATTATACATTAATTAAATAAATTACATAGGATAGAACACAACAAAACAAATTGGGCAACAAATAGATGCGATAAACTAGAAAGTTACATCAACATTCTTTGAAATCGTCAGTTCTAACTTCATCTTTTGGACCTCAACTTTCTAGCACGAGTCAGGTTAAGAATCCACAAAAAAACCAAACCACAGAAGTTGAACTATCCTCGAAGGAATTCTGCAATATATGCCCTTAGATGGTGCACATAAAAAAAGCACAAAAAATAGAAAAAAAGTATCTAGGTTTTAAATCCTTCAATATTTCGTTCTTGGGCTGCATTTTTCCTTTGCAAAGTGTGTGTGAGATGATCAAGCTGTTCGCGGGCCGCATATTTGCAAGCGGAAGCGGCATCGTACAAAGGAATCTCGAAGATTCCCAAAGAGGTAAACCGAGGAAAGAAAAAGCAGGTTAATTCCCCTCGCCGCCGCCGTCGCGGATCCCTCTCCTCCACTCGCCGCCGTTCTCGATAACCGAAAATCTCGAGCGGAAAACCCTCACGCCTTACACTCAGGCGGCCGCCGCGATGAAGCTCGTCCACCGGAATTTCGCCCGCAACGGGCCCGGCTCCGCAAAGGTCCCCTCTTTCTTCACCCCCTCTCTTCCCTCCCTCTCGTCTCAATCTGTTTGAGCTGCCCGGGCTGATCTCCGGCGAGATTCTGTGGGCGTGGCTGCTGACTATAGCTCGTTCCTGTGGTTGCGCAGTTGCTTCCGGAGGAGGAGGACGACCTGTGGCACGCGTACAATCTCATCGCCGTCGGGGACAGTCTCCAGGCCGTCACTGTCCGGTGAGTTCTCCTTTTGCATGTTGGTACTTGCTTTACTTTGTGGTTCAGCTCATGTGCCCTGTGCTAGCAGTTAGTAACCGAGTCCTCTGGTGGATGCTGTAGCCGCCCATAATTTACTCTCCCCGGTTTAGCACTTTGTGATTGCTAGTCCTGAAGTACTCTTTTGGATCTCGGTTGACCATTGCAAATCAAAGCAGAATTAGAGTAGGCTCTCGCATGGAAGGCATGATTTCTTGGTAGGTGGAAATAAATAAGCCGAGCTGGCTATGATGGGCATTTCTCAGCTCTTGACTGTGGTTCTTGGGGATTGTAGGCCATTCCTATGATAATGATTTCCCCTCCATGGTAGTATAGTTGTTGATAAATTCAAGCCTCTGTCCAAGGGCCTTCTAGTTGTCCAGTAATACTGGACCAGTATACATTGGAAACTCCTAATCCCCTTGAAAGTGATCATCGTCTTTTGTTTGTTTCCAGGAAAGTTCTCAGGGATTCTGCTTCTGGAGGGCGTGACGCGGAGCGCGTGAAGCTGAAGTTGGAAATTGTAGTTGAGGTGATACCGTCTGTCTATCTGTGTTGAGTGGCTTCACGTCATTAGGCATCATCTTAATTAAAACCGCCTGCTATATGACGTCACTGATGGAAAATGGTAGGGGATTAACGTAAGGCTCAAATAATATGTGGTCTGAAGATTAGAGAATGGATCAAATTGTGTAGCTCTTATATGCGTGTTGCTGCCACCGCGTTAGAATAATATAAGGTAGTGTTTTCCTCGCAAAAAAAAACATAGCTGTATAATGGGCACCTTATGAAGTATCATCACTTGAGAACTAAAAAATACATTGAGCAGAGGTAGTAGGGCTCTGTGCCTAGGAATTAATACCTTACATCGCTTTTCTTTGCTTTCTTTATTGTCCTTTCCAATGCTATAAAAATAAAAAAAATATGATTTTCTAATTTGGTAATTGACACAATTCTTTATCTTGGGCATAGTCTGTAGATTATGACAAGGAGGGGAATGTTTTGCGAGTGCGTGGCAAAAATGTTACTGAGAATGATCACGTGAAGATTGGCCAGTTTCATACTTTAGAACTTGAGCTGAAGAGACCTTTTGTTCTACGAAAGGTATGACCAATTTTTTTTAAGTCAGTGCACCTGTTTACTCTGGGACCGCCATAATTAGTTACAATTGATGATAAGCACCCTTGGCTTAAACTTGTAATCAGTTTAAATTTTGTAAACGGCTCTAAATATCTAAACAGTACTCTTCCTACTTGTGTAGGAATATTGGGATTGGTTAGCAATTGATACCATCCAACAGGCATGTGGTATGTGATTTATCTTCGACAGATATTACAGCCCGTTATCATTATTTGCTTCACTGCTACTGCTTCACAAAAGAAGACAGTGTTTTAATTGTGTGCATTTGAACCTCTTTAGATCCTACTGCAAGTGCTGATCTAGCAGTTATTCTCATGCAAGAAGGGCTTGCCCACTTATTCCTTATAGGGAGAAGGTATGGAAACACGTTTTTCACTTGCTGAACAACACAATATTTGTTTTTTTTTTCTCTCTTTTTGATTTGCTTTAAATAGTTAGTTCCCTTGCAAGGACCAGGAACAAATACTTAAAGAAATAATGTAGTGAAGAAGAGGAATTGCTTGTGATGGTATCGACATTAAACTAGAATGTCAGATGGTTCTAACGCCAAACTGAGTATTTTCATTCAATATTCACGCACCCTGCTCAAGTTACAGAGGAACAACAGAATTGTCTAGTGTGGTATCCCCTAATTATGAACATCCCATGTTCATATAGATTATGACATGATCTTATGATTGTTTCTTTAGTCCTTGATTGGCTCGAGTTGTTTCTGCCTTTTCATTCAACTTACTAGCCATGTCTGTTTTAAACAGCATAACAGCAACCAGGTCACGTATTGAAACATCAATTCCTAGGAAACATGGACCTGCCATCGCTGGTTACGAATCGGTACGTTAACTATTTATAGATAATGTGCATTTTCTTTGTCTTATCTATTTGCAACTGAGTTGCCAGCTTTTTGTTCCTATGCAGGCTCTCAAGAAGTTTTTTGAGCATGTTTTGCAAGTAAGCACATAATAATCTATACAAAGTCACAAGCAAATGAGAACGTTTATAGATGATTTTTTTTGCCTCCACAGGCTTTGCTGAAGCACATTGATTTCGAAGTGGTCCAGTGTGTTGTAATCGCAAGCCCAGGTTTTACCAAGGTAATCACATACCTAAAGGAAGAAAAATATATTTTATAATAATACTTCCTTAACGAGGATTCCTCAAAGACATATCCTTAAGAAGGGTCATCAGTTTGTGAAAATATCTTAAGCAATGTTTTTTGAAGAACGATATCTGAAGCTGTGATGTTAAATCAGTTTCTAAGTCGATCTTGATAGGTAATTAGGAACCAGTTGTTAATGTTAATAACCTATCAAATAGGAAAATTAATCATGCTTCATTAAAAAGTTCTCAAGCTTATATTTTGCTCTGGTCGTATCATGTGTCAGCACTGGTATGTTCTGCAGCTATATTCCATGTCTCGAGGGAGTACCAAAGCCTGATGTTTCCATTCCCTGTATGATAATTTCACTACCAACTTTAGTGTGTAATACTGTACTAACATCCACCATCAACATATAGTTTATCAGCACCGGTTGTCCTTTTTTAATGGGCAACTGGGAAATTTATTGAGTACTACAGTTTGAATTTTTTGTTCCAGTTTCATATGATCAAATTATCATGGTTTTGGCTGCACCTGAACTTTTGCCATACAATCAATCGCATGTTACTTTTGCCATCTAGACTTGTTTCCAACTTGAAACATGTGCTATGTGTTGTGTCGGTCTGCTTCCATTTTGGTCCATCTATTTGCTACTTGCATAAGTTAAACTGTCCATATCTTCAATAATATCAATTCCTATTTTTTTATCTTAACAGGACCAGTTTCGTGATTACATGCATCTTGAAGCCGCACGGCGAGACTTGAGAGTAATAATTGAGAACAAATCACGCATTATTCTTGCACATGCGCCTTCGGGTTACAAGTGAGTTCTATCTTTTTTTATTCAATTTATTCTGTGTACTCCGCGACCTGCCTTGTCCGGTCTATCCCCCCCCCCCCCCCCCCCAATATGTAGAACACCAAATTTGTTTCATTAGATTCTTTTCTTTATAGAATCTACTTTCATAGTATGCATATTTGATACTATGTTTTTTCTACAAACTTGGTCAAACCTAAACAAGTTTTACTGATAACAAACCTAGAGCTTCAATGAATTTGTATTGAAGGGAGTATTCGGTAAATGAGTGATTGGTTTATGTATTTAGCGGTCCTCTATTTTCCTTTTGCTCTCTGTTTAATCGGAATATTGCTGTTTATTTTGTATTCATTTGTATTGGTTATGATTGTATAGGCATAGTTTGAAGGAAGTTTTGGACAGCCCAGGTGTGATGTCACTGATAAAAGATACAAAAGCAGCACAGGAGGTAAGTCTGATTTAGAACTTCCCGTTGTCAATATACACCCTAAAATTACACGTAAGATTCCTTCTGAAAAAGTTCCAACTTGATTAACTACACATGCCAGTCACTTTCAAAACAGATTCCAAGTGCAGCTGCTCAAATCTCGTCTTGTATTTCTGTTTTAATTTACAGGTCCAAGCTTTGAAGGAGTTCTTCGCTATGCTTACTAATGTAAGCCTCTTGAAACAAGCCAACCTGTAACTATTGGCTTTTGACATGTTCAGTACTATGTAACTCATCTAATATGTTGCCACTGCTTAGATGTTGATCTTGCATACACAGACAGATCATAAGAATAATTACACTAATGGTTTTATATGTTTATAACTTGCAGCTGTTGATTCTGCTTACAATTATATCTGATTAGACCTAAATGTTTGCTACTTAATTGCAGGACTCAGCCCGGGCTTGTTATGGACCTAAGCATGTTGAGGTCGCACATGAACGCCTTGCAATCCAAACTCTTCTGATGACAGATACTTTGTTTCGGTAAGTATTGTTTATGGAAATGAATATACTGTTATTTCTTGTGCATATGTTTCCCTATATTAAAAAAGTAATGCTGATACGGCCTCCTCCCTTATGGTTTTCAGTTCGAAAAAGGTGGTTGGTTTGGTATTAGAACATGTGGAGAACTCTAGCCATAAAAAACTTGGCAATAAAGTCTTAGTTCCAACAAAACTGGTGTTGCCATTCGTTAGGCTAGTTAAGCTTGCTTGCCTATCCTGCTATAGATGAATGGTATTGCTCACCAGGAAACATTAGATTAATGAATTACTTGGGCTTTGCGAATTCTGAAAATATTGGTTTGGTAATCAGTATGTATTAGTAATTTCTACTCCTTACGAGCACTTGGTACCAGGTTAATCATTGTAGCAAGTAGCTACTATGTGTTCTAACTAATAAGTACAAACTTTATTATAGAAAGTAGCGAGCACGAACTTAGGTCAAGTTATTGCTGGAAGTAGCCTGCTTTCTTTAATTGAATTATATTTGCAACATGAGCTGGTTGCAGATCGATGTAAAGATGTCATAGATTGTGGACCCATTTTAGGCTATTTATACAGACAAATGGAAAAACCGCATCTTGTGGTATTTATGCATTTTCAAATTGAAAGTTTTCCAAAAATAATAATAGGAAATAGCCGGTTTTCATATCAATAGTTTATTTTGTTAGTCTGGGCATTTCATTTTTGTTAGTCTGGGCATAGCAAGCGAGGAGGTCCCCCATATTTGATGAGTGGCTTCAAGCCGAATATCTGTATGTACATGTTCTTCCGATGCATCTAATATGATCTGAAAATTGAAACAGAAGTTCATGAGTTGCATGTTGCAACTAATTTGCCTGTACAGTCTTGTTATTTATTTACTCTCCTGCTTCCGCCTTGTAACATTCTACTAATTGTCGATCCATGAACTCACTGGAAAACATTATGTCTTATACCAAGCTGTTGGTACTGCATGTATACAGGAAGTTCAGTGGTAATAGTTTGACGTTTTGCTTGCCCTTGTAGGAACACTGACATTCGTAGCAGGAGAAAGTATGTGAACTTGGTTGAGTCGGTCAAGAAATATGGTGGTACAGTGCACATATTTTCCTCGATGCATGTCTCAGGCGACCGTGAGTATACACTGCCACTATTCTGTACCGCGTACACCATGTTCATAATTGATCATTTCACATTACAATGAATGAAACATATTGAAATGCAATAAACTGTCACACCGTTGTAAATGTTGCAAAGATAATTAATAATTAATTAATATAGTTAATAGTTAGATGCTATGTGAATTTTTGAATCAAGAAGAATTTCTTCCTTACATGCATCTTTTCTGCAATGTTCATACATTCTGAGGTTGCATTCTTTTTCCTGAAATGTTTGTTTGAACAGAATTGGCGCAGTTGACAGGAATAGCAGCTATACTTCGGTTCCCCCTGCCAGATTTGGAGGACATTGAGATGTGATTAGTCCAGCCATTTGGAGCCCGATTAACAATGTTTTTATCTGTATCAACCTGTGGTGACTCAAAGCTGATATCATGTGCAAGTGCAGCCGTATACGGTTGATTTTATATAGGTAGCACATGAAAGATATTCTGACCAACTTTGTAAGATATGTTGTATTTTTGTTTGAGGGATTGTATAAGCTATGTTGTAAATGGTTCGCTTTGCCACATCAGTTGGTTATATTTAATAATTTAACAATGACAGGGCCCTCTCCATGTTTTGTTGCATGGCTAGATCAACCCAACGCCCATTGGAGCATCTACACCAAGCTCTATAAAAACTAAGTTATAGTTAGAGTTTGGCCCAAAAAACTTATTCAGCAGGCCCCTTTTCATCTTTATTTTTTGGAATACTTTGGGAATCACCCACCGAACACCTTCCTTCAGTTTAGTCAGAGCATCTCCAGCCCCTCAAGCCGTTTTTCGGCTGGGGGCGCCCGGGCGACGAAAACGCTAAGGGTGGGGCGGCTCTTCAGTCGCGGTCCCAAAGGCGGCCCTAACAGAACGGCGATTTGCACATAAAGTTTGAATGATCGTCTTCCCGCTTCAAAAAATGCAAAGTTCAGCGATAAACACGCCATGGTTCGGCGTTCAAACATGCCACAGATGTCGTGATCTGCCGGGAACAAAAAACGAGTTCACGGCGAGTTCAGGACAGATGAGTTCACGGCGAGTTCAAGACGAGAGCGTGCCTTTTGGTCGTTGCTTGCGCCACTTTCGGGCCTGGCATGCACCTCCTCCTGGATGCCGTGCCACTTGTTGCACGCCGCCTGGATGGCCGACCAGTGGGACGCCATGGCTTTCGCGCCGCGGTCCATGAAGATACCGGTGAAGGCGGGGTCGACCTGCTTCTGCTCGTCGAACGCCGCCTTGACGCAGTTCCAGTACGTGTCGCTGTTCTGGTTGGCGCCGGTGATGGGGTCCAAACTCACCGTCTTCCATGCTTCGGCGAGGCATTGGTCTTCCTTGGCCGACCACTTGACGCGGTTCAGCGCAACCTCGCCGTTCTTCCTTTTCTTCTTCCCTTTGACGGCCTGCTCCTCCGGCGCTTCCTGTGTCTCCTCGGCGTCGACTTCGGGGCCTTGTGTCTCTTCGTCGGCGCCGACGTCATGGGTGAAGTCGTCGTCCTCGGCGGCGAAAGCCTCGGAGCCGGCGGTGATGATGTGCTCCATCTCCGCGGCGAAAGCCTTAGAACCGACGGTGAAGGGGATGGCTTTCCTGCGCAGCAGGGATGCGGTGGATGCGGACGCGTAGGCTGGCGAGCAGGAAGCCGACGCCGGTCGCAGGGGAGCTTGGGGGAAGGCGAGGTTAGGGTCGAAGCCGCTGGGGTCAGGCGACTGTGTGCCCCCATGCCGACGGCGTCGAAGGTGAGAAGTTACCGGCGGGGGAGGCGACGCTTTGCTAAGTTGGGGGGCGAACCTGGGACGCGCCAGAGCGGACGGCGGCCGCCGCCGCAAGGGCCTCCTGCAGGTCGCGCTTGGCCACAACCGCCGCCTCTTGGATGGCCTTCAGATCCTTCGCCGCCTTCTGCTTGGCGGCTTCCATGCTCTCCCGGAGGAGCTGGGCTTCGAGCCTGTTGCGCCGAGCGGTGGACGTCACATCGCGGCGCAACTCGTCGGCCTTCCACCGGGTGTCCGTCCAACCCTCTAGCCTTGGCAGCGGCGCCCCCGGCTTCCTCTGCTTGGTGGGCAGAGTTGGCTCATCGGTGCGGCGAGGGGCCACATATTGCTTCTTTTTCGGCGGCATGGGGCAGATCTGGGGGAAATGGCGGGAGAGGACAACGGCGGGAGATGCGTTCTATCTCGCCGACAGAGCGGCCCCACGCGACGTTTCGTTTCGTCCGGCGTTCCCAAGAGCCCTAGTGCGCTGGGGTCGGCTTGGGATCGCCGGATTCATTTTCGGTTTAATCCGGCGCTAATTGGACTCTTGGGGGCGCGGCTGAACGAATTTCGTCTGTCCGAAGCAAATAGCGCCGGCTTGGGGGCCTTTTGGGGGCACGGCTGGAGATGCTCTCAGTACGAGTTTGTAAAGGACACAGACAGGTTTTAGGAGCCTTGTACCACAAGAAGGAGCTACGGACGACGGACCAAGAGAAATTCCATTGTCTTCCGGCTGCAACCTGGATTGCCGACGATCCATCTTAACAACAGAAATCGAAATCCCAATCTGGTTGAAGGCGAGCTAGGGAGAAGAGACGGTGATCTCATCGGAAGGGCGGAAAATAAGGCGGAGATGATGATGGGTGGCCACGCCCAAGAGTAGGAGGAAGAGGAGGTTTTGGTGCCTGTGATGCCCCAGAAATCATCACTCGACGAGTCGGACATGGATCGTCTCCAAGACCAGTTGCAGAGGTTACTGCGATCTCCATCATCAACCGAAAGAAGCGATGCAGTGCAATCCTGGCTCAATTCTGAACGCTCCATGCTCACTCTCTCCCAGATACAATCCATCTCCGCCCGCATCGACGATCTCCGCAGGTCCAACCCAGGCCTCGATGATCACCAACTGAAGACGATGTCGAAATCTTCGGCACATGAAGCCGCGACGGCGGAGGAGGAGAAGCAGTTCGCTGGCCAGTGGCCACCGCCGCACGTGGGAGCTGGCCAACGGCAACACCTTTGAAGAACTGAGTGAGTGCAATCTCTTCGTTGATGTTACATTTGATGTTAATTGGGCGAACGAAATCACATGTTTTCACTCTTTTAATTTCGTCTGTGTTTCAGATTCCTAGCTAACACTCATTTATATTTGCAGCTACCCCTCAAATTTTTTTTTATATTTGCAGCGTCGCTGAGTTCCATGCTCTTTACAAGCTGCACGCTGGGGCGCATGCCGTGGTACGCCGCTCGCCGAGACGAGCTTGCAGGTCTGCTCCATCAAAGTTGCAGAAATCAGGGACCTCGAGTGGCCCCTAGCGGTGTATGGAATCATCGCCGCCCGCGACGAAATTGACCGGCGTCGGAACCCTCTGTTCCTCCGTGCAAGGGCTGAGTGGCAAATCATCACTCAACAGGTACACACGGTACATATGATCTCTGTTCTTCCTGTTGTTGCTTCGTTGATCGGTTACTGAAAAATGGTGATGGTTGCATTGCATTGCAGGACACCTTTCTGCGCTTGACCGGGCCAGCTCGTGCGATTCTGTGCGAAGACCGCGTTTCATTTGAAATCCAGCTGAAATTAAATCGCGGATCAGAGTCCGAAGATGGAGCATTCATCAGTGCCACGTTGTACTATGATGGGGGTTCTGGCGGCCATCAGTTCTCTACCCTGAATGTCAGCAACCAGTCCAGGCCACAATCTTGGGTGTTCGTGTCGTTCAACGGGGATCGTCGCCTTTCCCACACGGCGGCCAAGTTGTTTGCTCCTGGCTTCCTCGCGGGTGCGCGGACGGCGTCGTCAGGTCCCCGTCTAGGCAAGTTGTGTTGCTTGATTCAGTTGACGGAAAGATGGTAGATGAGCATGGTTACATCGGTCTCGAAAGGCATGTTGTTTCTGTCGAGTTATCCGGGAAGTTGAAGGTCTGTATCAAGGCGTACTCGCCATGCGGCGACATCTCCGGCCATGCTCAGTTTACGGCCAAGAAATGCAATTTCAGTACAGAGAGAATTGTCCTTGGAGACATGGAAGTCGAGGTTACGGTGGCTTGGTCTTTAATGGTTAAAGATGATTCGACTATCCTGTCGAGTAGTCACGTAGACCCATTTGGGATTTGTCCTCCTCTACATCCCTCTCAGTTGAAAGAAATGAATGGCCCATTTGGGATTTGTCCTCCTCTACATCCCTCTCAGTTGAAAGAAATGAATGGCCCATTTGGGATTTGTCCTCCTCTACATCCCTCTCTGTTGAAAGAAATGAATGGCCCATTTGGGATTTGTCCTCCTCTACATCCCTCTCTGTTGAATTGAATCAGTTTGAAAAATCAAACACCATCGGAGGCGGCTAAGTAAGGATCTATATTATGTTATGTTCAGAGAAATGAATCGATATGTCTAGTCTTTCTTTTGTGGGATCTATATTATGTTCTATCTGAACACAATGGTAGATGCAGTAGGTTGCGACCGGTTCTTCAGTTACTGAGCTGGTTTTCAGCGCTAGATTCAGTACGTGGGGAACTGTGGGAAGTGGCACGGCAAGTATGGATCGTGGCTCAGTGCCTCAGTTAGTCGCTTTGTAATCTCCTTATTACTTAGCCGCCTCCGCTCGCTATTTTGACGCGGCACCAAATCTCACTCCGCTCGCCGGCTTCCAGTCCCACCGCCACTGGAGCTCCTGCGTTCCCTTCCTCGTCGACGTACGGAGGTGCGCTTTCCGCTCGGGCGCCGCCGCCTCCTCTTCATCGCCGGCGCACTGGCTCCGCCGTGCTCCCTTGGGCTGGAGACGGCCAGCAATGCCAACTGCTCGCCTCTCCTCTACCTTTAGGTGTCCAACCACACCGGCGAGGTGCCAGCGGGCTGCTCCTCTGCACCCGCAGGATGTGTAGAGGACGCATTCGTGGGGGAGCGCAAGATCCTCGTCTACGTCTTGACGGTGTGCTGCTGGGCGCGTACGTACGCCGGTAGGAGTATTAGTACCACATCGCTAGCGGCAGATGCCTCGAAGCAGTTTTTAAGCCGGGTTCACGCCAATGCGTTCACCACGTGGCAAACGTGGCAACAGCAATCTCTAACAGACTATTTAGATAGTCCTTTAGAATATATATATGGAGCATGTGACTCTCCTAGGCCAGCCGTGGTTCTTCTATCCTAAGACCAGCAAGCGATGCTTGTCTCGCCCTGGCACCCGGCGCGGCATGTCACACCGCACTCCGATACGGATGTGCGAAAGCTCTTTTTGCACATAGCGCTTTTGTGTCCAAACACTGAGTCGACAGGACGCTCATCACCTGTTTAAAGAATTGCTGACCCAAGGTGCCACCGTCCTAGTACGGCGGGTTGAACAACTTTCTTGCCGCACTCGCCCGTGCAACGCCCTCAGCTTCATGCAGCGATGGCCCCGCCCTCACCATCACCCTATTCAACCGCATGTACCGAGGCACCGACGCATGGGTGGCGTCGCCCACGGTCTGTACCTATTCCATCCTCATGGGCTCTTGCTGTCACGCAGGTCGCCCGGACTTGGTGGTTGTCTTCTTCGCCCGCCTCCTCAGGTTGGGGCTACACTTGGATATCACCCCCTTCAACCTCCTCAAGGGCCTCTGCCAGGCCAAGCGTTCAAATGAGGCGGTTGCCGGGTGCTTGAACTGGACTGTGCGCCTGATGTCTTCTCGTACAACATATAATCAACGACAGTTTTTAACAAGGCGAAGTAGAAAAGGCGTGCAATCTCTTCCATGGGATGATCCAACTGGGAGTTCAACCTGATGTGGCGACCTACACCTCAGTTATCGACGCACTAAGCAAGGCCGGAGCAATGGACAAGGTACAAGTGGTTCTTCGGTAAATGGTTGATAAATACATTGGACCCAATACCATGACATATAACAGTTGATCCATGGATATTCCACTTTGGGTCGGTGGAAGGAGGCAGTTAGGGTATTCAAGGAAATGATAAGTCTTGGTCTTCTACCAAATACCGCCACGTGGAACTCATTTATGGATTCACTTTGCAAGCATATAAGGGCAAAGCAAGCTAGAGATATTTTTGACTCCATGGCTGGAAAGGGACAAAAACCTAATATTGTCTCTTAAACCATTATGCTTAATGGGTATGCTAAAGAAGGATGCTTCGATGATATGACTCGTCTCTTCAGTTCAATGGTACGGAATGGTATTGTGCCTGACCACCATATTTTCAACATACTGATCAATGCATATGCTAAGAGTGGGTTGGTGGTTGAGGCCACACACATGTTCGAAGTAATGATGCAGCAAGGAGTAAACCCTAATTTAGTTGACTATCTAGTAGTAATGGATTCACTTTGCAAAATGGGTAGGATGAATGCTGCTTTGGAAAATAATAATCACATGGTCAATCAAGGAGTTTCACCTGACATTGCTATTTACCAATGCCTGATTCTGGGTTTTTGTACTCATGCTAATTTTGTGAAAGCCAAGGAATTGATTTCTGAAGCAGTTAATAGAGGTCTGTATCCTGATAATGTGTTTTTCAGTTCCCGGGGAACTGCAGGAAGTGGCCGTGGGATGGCACAGCAAGTGCGGATCGTGACTCAGATAATCGCTTTGTAATATCTTTTGTAAGCTAAATAAATGGAACAGAGAAGTCGGTAGTTTCACGTGGCACCAAATCTCCCTCTCGCGCGAATCAACCTGTGGTTGAGTTGGTTAGGTGGATGGTTGTATCCCCAGCCCACCAGAGTTCAAATCCCAGATTTAACAATGGTGCTCGCATTTTCCTGGATTTATTCCAGGGCTTCCGGTGATGCGCTTTCAGTGGGAGGAGACGCTCCCGTCGAAGACGAGGTGAAGGCTTCGTTAATCTCAAGATGATGTATCGGCTCAGTATTGCGAAGATGCTCATAGGGGTAGGGTGTGCGTGTGTGCGTCATAGGGATGATTGTATACTCGTGTATGTGAGCGTCAGAGTTGTACTGTGCTCTTCAAAAAAAAAAAAATCTCCCTCTCGCTCTCTGTTTTTTTATATCTGTTTTTGCACTACAATTCTTCAGAGAAGTTCAGAGTTTGGCAACGACACTGAGCTCTCAGGCCTGTGCCCCCTTGGTGGGCTCGTGGATGACCCACAAGCAGCGGCATGGACGCGGATGTGCTGGTAGTCTCGCAGCACACGCTTTGGCTGCCTCGCCTCCTTCCCTGTCTGCCGCCGGTCACGCAGCAGCACACGCACGCGGGCGCTGGGCACGTACGCAGCTCATGCTCCCTCAGTCCTCGCCGGTCCGGCCCAAACGCCTGCTCGACCGTCTCCAACCTCTCACGATGATCGAACGGACCAGGAAAGCGCAAGGGCGTCTTAGGAAAGCTGAAGTTGTTGCTCTTGCCAAAGGGCTATCCTATCCGTATCCGGAGATCTCCAGGGGATGTTCGACTACGAATCAAAACCAATCAAGGGAAGACGTCCACAAGGTTGCGGCCCTCCGCTGGAAGTTGAGGTTGCTCCTCACAGTCACAGACGTGTAGAAAACCAGCATACAGAAGTAGATATTCAGTCGGTTGAAAACTTGAAACGGATCAAGACCTGCCGCATCCATCCATCAACAGTGGAGGCGTACCAATACAATACTGAAGAACAATCGAAGATCTGGACACTGACGTCGACACTCTCGCCGGAGAGAGATCGAGTTCGACGATCGATGGCTTCGGAATTTCCAATCCATGGAGAAGTAGAGAAAGCGAGCAGGAAGATACGCCCGCCTGCGCATTAGGTTCGTGCTCCGAGGAGATCAGTGATCTGTGGGAACACTTGCCAAGATATGAGCACAATCTCATCCTTCTCTCCAAACTGCAAGCGGTTTCTGCAAGTATCGACACGCTTCGGAGATTGGAATCAGATTTTGACTGCAAGCTGAGATCGATGGAGGTGGAGGCTGATGAGGAGAGCATCAGCAAGGATAACCTTGACTGCAAATTTAGATCGATGGAGCTAAAGGTTAGTGACGAGGAGGAGATGAGCAGTGATGAAAAATTCAGATCAATACATGACATGGTGGTCGAGGAATTCGATGCCTACCGTAGCCGCTGGGAGTCGTTATGGTGTCCTGCGAGGTTTTTCGAGGACATGAGTAAGTAACAAGTACAGTACATACATGCTACCTATATCGTGTTTACTCTTAGTTTGGTGTTTTACATGCTTCCTCAGTTCCTCTGCATTTTTCACTATGAAAGCAAATTAAAACTAATTCCATTAATTCATTTTATAACGATTGTTCAATAACAAGAGACCTGGGCGCGGCGCGCGAACCATGTTTGCATTGCACATATGAATATCTGAAGGAAAAACAGAAGGTTCTCAATCGCTTTCACATGTCATTATGCAAATCTGAATACAAATTAACCTTTGTTCAGAAATTAGAGGAAGTTTTTTTTTCCTGTATATAACCAAAGTCCAAAAAAATAACTTAGTGCAAAGGGATCACTTCTCAGTTTGTATTTCTGAATTTCTAACTAACACTTGACTTGGCAATTGGCATGCAGCGTTAGCGAGTTCCATGCTCTTTACACACTGCACACCAGGCCGTATGCCAAGAGATGCAACCGTTGGGAGTACCTTGCAGATCTACTCAGTTAAGGTTAAGGTTGCAGAATTACAGGACTTCAAGAGCCCCATGGAGGTGTATGGCGTGGTTGCTGCCCGAGACACCGTGGACAACAGTCGTAACCCAATCTTCATTCGTTCAAGACATGACTGTCAAATCCTCAATCTGCAGGTATGTATGGTTTTTCAAATATTTTTCTCAATGTCTTTCTCGTTGTTGATTAGTTCAAGGTAAATGATGATGCTTGCATGATCCTTTTCTGCATTTAACTAGCCCATCTCGTGCAATTGTGTCTATGCACCCTGTTGACATTGAGATAGAGCTCAAACTAAAGGGCGCAACCAAGTCTGAGGACATGATATTGATAAGTAAAGTCTATCACTACAATGGTGAAAGTTTAGGTACTTATCTTGTCAGCGACTGCAATTGTAGGATAGAATTATTCTTTCGGCAAGTTAAGCAGTCTGTCCAGGCCACTATCTCGCGTGTCCGCATTGTTGAAAAGGGATCAACACCTTTTACGCATGGCGGCCGAGTTGCATGCTTATCGCTAACTCACGAGCAACCTAAGGAAATTGTGATGCTTGATACAAAAGGTGGAACAATGCCAATGGAGAAACACCGTTGTATTGAGTTGTCCAGAAGGGTTGTTTCTATAGAATTAGAAGGGAGGCTCAAAGTTATGATTCAAGCATATGGTCCATCAGGTGAAATCACTGGTCATATCCTCTTCACACCACAAAAGTGCAACATAACTAAAGCTATATGCCATCTTGGTGAAACTGCGGTGGAGGTTACTGTTGCTTGGTCCCTCCTTCCCTCGTCGAATGAGACTTTGCCTTGTCCATTTCCAATAAAGAGGAATTTTTAGGAGATAATTGTCTTTTGAATGATTATGTGTGTGCACTTGGACCGATGATTTTGTTATTTTGTGTACACTTGGTAATTCAATGGTGTACTAATTATTTCTGAAAGTTGAGATACAGTTATGCACACATCAATGTCTTTATCAACTACACATTCACCTTGTCTTGAGTGAAAAACAAACCAATTCCCATTAAATGCAAAGAATTTCCTACCGTGATAGGAACATAACACACATAAAACAAACACAATAAGAAATTATTAAGAGAGTTGGTGATTGTAGGTCGATGGTACATACTACACTCATGAACATCAGACACGACTTCACATTGCCAACTTGTCACTGGAACTCTTCTTCATCAATCAATGGCAAGCTCCACATGATGTGGGTATCTCGCAAAGCACACGAGCTCTGGTTTACTTGCGGCAAGCACTTGGGGTTAAATCATGTCTGCGCCCCTACTGTGAAGCTTCACATGGTGGAAGAATTGGTGGGAATGTTGTCGAATCCTTACTCTGTAAATCTGCCTCCACCACCACAAGAGAGCTTAGAAGACGACATCTCTAGATTTTACATCCGCAATCAATGGCATAGAAACTCCTTAGGATTTTCAGTTGATAGGTGAAGCCGGTGAAAGGACATCTTCCCCTAATGAAGGATTTGGTGTTAATGCAATAATGATTAGATGATTAACTATGTTTTGACCATGCTTTCAGTTTATACATCTATGGAAATGAAACGTATTGTTTGTCGGTGATCCCCCCTCCCAAGATAAAAGGACAAAAGAAGACTTGGCGTCAAAAATTAAACCGACATTTTCTCGTGTTTGACTCATAGGTACATCACACTATTAAAAGGGAATACCAAATGGATACACCCATAACCGATGAGAGAAAGAGAATCTAGTCATCCACCCATTATGTTACATGTATGACTATTAGGATCAAGTCAGAGTATACGACCTATTCAGTATTATATGACATGTCGGGATTTGTCTAGAGCGCTGGATCAAGTTGGATATCGGGATAAATATTGGGCTAGACTATCCGAGAAGTCAATTTTCTGAATTTTTTGTGCAGCATTCATAACCGGAAGATATTTGTTGGACCTATATAAAACACCCTTCTTCTACAAAGGTGTGTGAAGACTAAATCTCTCTCTCTCTCTCTCTCTCTATCTCTCTCTCTCTCTCTCATTAATTCCCCATGAGATCCTAGATAATCTTGTCTTGATTTTGTAGGGAATCCTACATAGTTGGTGTTTCCCAGAAGCTTTCGATTCATCTGGTTGTGACCCAGGCTTGTTTGTGAGGGTTTGGAGCCCCCCCAAGAGCTACCCCTAGTGAGAGGAACTTGGGCATCGTTGGATAAGGTTACCATATACATAAATGGAAGGCATTTATTATCGTGAGAGCATAACAACATGTGTTCTATCAAGTCCTTGTATGTGCGATTTCTCATAGCGATGTTTCAGTTCATAACAATAATTTGTGGAAGAGAAAATTTCCTCTTCGAGTGAAGATATTTTTCTGGTTTCTAAATCATCATCATCATCCAATGATAAGTCATCAAAAAGCAACTTTGAAAGCGAACTCATCTATAAAAATATATGAACAAGCAATTTCGATGAGAAATTTCATCCACGAACTTTGAAATCCTTCATTAAATTTAACATTTTGGTGTTGAATTATTTTCAAGTACCTTGAGGATGCCATCAACCGGAGTAGGAAAGATGGAACAATATTGGTGGCCAGTAGAGAAGTCAATTGAAGTAACTATGGTAATCGAGGAAGGCGTGGACGACAACCTAGCCTATGGCACGACATCCCGACGGTGTGGCAGCGAAGGCAAAGCATCAATAGAAGGGAAACACATATAGGGTTTAAACTCTCCGCCTATGTAAGGAGAGTTTGGGTGTTTATAGGGAGAATTCCTTAAAAAAGAGAAAGAGAATCCGGTAGAGCATTTTATTTGCAAATTCTCCCTATAAATAGTTTTATATGGAAACAAAAGCCGTCCAAGATACCCCTAGAGCATCTACAACCACAACTAGCTATTTTGAGCCCCCAAACTTTCGTGAACACGATCGGCCGCGTTCGCGGGGAATGCATGGACAAGCTAAAATTTTAATGTTTCCCAACCATGGTCCTAATATTCATAGTTACATTATCATATAAAATCATGCAACGTAAATTACTACTACTAATATCTATGTGAAATACTAATACTAATACTAATACTAATACTAACTACTCGTCATTCGATATGTCAACGATGTACAGGTCAGATCTGCCAACCTCGTGGTCGTTGGCAGCCGCGCGAGATGACATCGCTTCCTCGTCCTCCTCCTACCGCTCCAATTCCATGAGGGCCCCATCCTAGTACATCCGATCCTGAAGGAGGAAGCGACGGTTCAAATCCGCCTCCGAGTCCGAGCTTATGGAATCGAGGATAACCTCTTGCTCATCCTTGAGAACGCGCCAATTGTGTCCTCCCTTGAGAACGCGCCTCCCTCCTCCATTACGCGAGCTCCTCTCCACCCTCCTCCTTGTCCACCACCTCCTCCTCCTCTTCCTTACCAACCTCATCTTCTGTAAGTGCCATGAATTCTTCCACCTTCGCCTCCTCTTCCTCCTCCACCTCCATCGGCTCTAGCTCCCCCCAGATCCGGGCTATCTGGAGGCAAGTCCACCACATTGCGTGTGGCACGACGTGTTGTGCAGGCCTCCTTCGTGGCTCATGTTTTCGCATAGAGCTCTGTCCGGCGCTTCGGCATGAGCATTTTGTAATAGGTGATCTTTCTATGGACCATGGTGTTGATAGAACTCGACTCCGATATGGAGAAGAGGAGAGGTTGGAGAGGAAGGGAAGTGGCGGTGCAGAGGGAAAGGGTGCGGGCTAGGGCTGCCTCCCCACCCTCCTTAAAGATGGAGGGCTCACTTGGGCAGCACGCCGGAGCAACACATGAATGCATCCGCACCTAATCGAAGGGGCGCCCGTCAAACTGGCGGGGTTAAGTTAGGACCCACCATCCAGTCCGATGTGGAGAACACGCCCGATCGTGTCCGTACGTTCCTATATCCACCCCTCATATGGACTAGATATGAAAAGTGTCGATCAAGCTGAGCATTTAGGCCGAAAGTACCCAATTCGATTGGATGGACAAATGACATTCGAGCAACGACCAGGCAGACTGCCCATGCATTTGTTGCGGATATGAAATGCCCGATTATAGATGCATTTAGAGGCTTAGAATTAATTGGCTACCAGCCTCATCTATGTCATTTTAATTCTTCATAATCCATCTCAAACAAAGCTGATCCAAGAACGTGGATGGGGAACATACACATTTAGAGTATCTATAGCCAGACTTAGCGTATCCGCCCCTGTAAATGTCCATGGACGCGCCCGAACAGTTCCCCAACATGTTCGTTTTGAGCCCCTATCTTTTTGTTTATGCAGCGAAACTTCTCATATTCTCCCCTATATGCTTGGTCACTTGCATGTGATTGGTGAAGATGAAGAGGCAAAGAAAGAGAAAACATGGTCCGAGGTTGGGTGTGTCCTACGTGGAGGACTGACTAGGTGTGTCCGGGCGCATCCGCGAACCCTCATATCCTCCCTAGATTTGTCCTCTATATGAGGATTCGTGGACAGGCTGGACGTATAGGGATGATAGGAGGGGTTCGATTGGGTCACTTTTTCTCTTCTCTCTCTTGTTTGATCACTGCTTCGCGCGTGTTCGTGGACGTTTGAGGAGGGTTTAAAGAGTCTGGCTATAGATGTTCTTACCTGATGTATTGTCATCCTGACAGACGAGACCATTTAACAAACATTCCACCTCTTTTTTATCATCATAGCCGCAAAGAATCAAACACTAGAGAGTGAGTTCGTTCCCGAGTGGCACACAATTTGCACTTTGGAAGGATCAAAGAAAAGAAAAGGTTCACTTTAAACTCTGAATTCGTAGAGGTTCAGCGATCTAAAATTCGAAGTCAAAATCCCTATCGTTCGTACCCCGTATAATTGAATTTTGATCTAAATCAAACCTTGAACCTATTTTTCAATGGAAAAAATAAATCCAAATTATTAGTTGCGGATGCGATTGGGCTGGCCATCCAAGCGTGAATTGTTCGCCCCTCACACAATTCATTTTTAAATCATTCTAGAAAAAAAATTAGAATGATTTTTGAAATCCCCTAGAAGTTTGTAAAGTATGAACTTTAAAAATAATTTTTCAAAAATATAAGTATTTTCAAAAAAGTGAACAAAATTTGGAAATTTAGAAATTGGTAAAAAATGGTGACAAATTTTATTCCTAAAAAACATTTGTACAAAATTTGATAATGTTTTTATTTTTTCACTAAATTCAAATAAGGTTGGAAACTTTTAAAAAATGTTCGTGCATTTCATAAATTGTTCAAAATCTATAAAAGAGTTACGTACTATTTTCTATTTATGGCCATAAATTTAATTTTTCCTTTTTTCAAAAAGTTTTTACAATTTGAAAATTCTGTTTACATTTTAAAAAAGTGTATCCGATTTTAAAAATTGTTCACATTTTTCAAGGGATGTTCGGAATTTCAAAAGATTTTTTAGGATTTTTTAAATTATTTGCATTAAAAATATATTTGACATTTTAAAATCATTATAGGGGAGAATTGGCCTTGTGTAGATAAAAAAACTGTTTATTGCCACTACGAAATGTTTATTTTTGTTATCATTACGAAAATTAAAACCAAAGAAGTAGAAAAGGAAAAAAAGGGATCGAGCGCGCGCACTAGCGTCCACGCTAATGGGCCGGCCGATTTTGTCCTAATGCCCACCCAAATAAGGATCCTCCATTTTGTAGTGCGTGAAACATTTTGACTTCGGATTCAAATCATCGAACCTGTACGAACGATTAAGGATTTGAAATGAACTTTTGTCCTGGCGACTAATTTGTCCTTGAGACAAAAGGTTGTGCAGAAAAGAGAGAACACTTTGGCAATTTGTTGTACTACTTCAGAAGAACCTAAGTTTCATTTTTCATTCAGTTTCTTTCCGCCATCCTTCGTTCAATCTTTCTTGTATGATAATTAATTATCTTAATTTATTTACTTTGTAAACCAATTTCACTGTACTTTACTTATCAAACTTTTCATCAAACTATAAGGTAATTCATGGGCAGAATTTAATAAACACTTATTTACGCAATCACATTAATATAATTATGTTAATCACAAGCTAAGGTACTAGAATATTCATATCACGTTGCACGGGCATTGTCCTAGTTCATAGGAAAACTTGCTTAACTAAGTAAATGGTTCAAGGGTTACAATTACACAGGATGACCAGAAGGCATCTTAAAAGCAGACAATCCTCCTGGACTACAGTGACTAGAATTTACACATGGAACAAATTCCTGGCCGCTTGAGTCAATCTGGCTGACCAGAAAGCATCAGCTACCCGGACAAAACAGGGCACTCGTTGAAGTAACCAAGACAGATGCTGCCGTCTTGGCATATTTTAGTCAGGACTCAGCAGGGCATCAAGCCAAGTTGGGGCGGCGGCCACGCCACTCGCAAGTGGACTACTCGTCCACACCAGCGTCTAAATCTCCTGCTTTTTTTTAATTAGGCATTGTTTCGTTGACACATCATCACCCTGATGAGCAAAGCTTATCGTATATGTATAGCATGCTCAGCATGTGCATTGCTTCAATCATCACATAACTGTAAATTAGCCAGCTTGGTACGACATAATACGTCTTCAAATCAAGAAGAAATTCTATCTAGCACGGGCTCAAATAGCCTAATTAATATGCTAATGCTATATAGGACACGTCTCTCTATTTTTTTCTTCTAAAATCAACAACTTTTAAAACAATTATAAAAATAGCTCCGTCCATAAATATAATAAGTTTTATAATCCATCGAATTCAATTAAAAGCACGTCCAACTCAAGTCGTCTCCTCAGTTTTCATCCAATAGTGCATCACTAAAATGATCTGCCCTTTTTTTATACAACACAACAACACGTCCAAGCTATACAATAGGATGATCATTAGCTCTAGCATTGACTGAATCAATGAATTGATCAACATATATGTAAGGCCCGATACGCGGTACTATTCCAGATTTAGGTGTTTCCATCCAGATCCGGGGACGAAGCACATATCGGTCCCACCGCGACATATGACAAAGCCATATGCCCCGGATTTCCAACATGATATCACAACATTACAGATACAAGCATACAACATCTCATACAATCGGCATACAACTGCCTTAAATACAATACAACAGCGGAAGATACATGTCTGAGTACAGACTACAAGCAAATGCCTAGTGGAAAAGAGAAAAACATCGATCCCATACCACACGGGTCCAGGCCCTCCACCGGGATCCGCCTAACTAGTCGTCGTCGAGTCTCCACGTGAAACGTCGATCACCATACCTGTTGTCGATCAAGAACCCTGAAAAGAGTTTGAGGGTAGTATCATGAGTACAGAAGTACTCAGCATCCAACTGTAGTGGTCATCTGACCCAGCAAGGACTTCATCACTCGTCATTCTAGGACAACTAGTAGTTTACGGTAAGGAAGGGGTAAGTGGTGAGGTTGCTGCCGCACTAGCATTTATGAAGTGGCTAACGATATAGAGAGTAAGATAAGAAGCCAAGCATTCGATGAGGAATCGCCTCCAACAAGTCTTGCTATCAACTACTTGCGCAAACATAACACCTATCCTATCCTTGTCCTCCTCTTCGCATCCTGACGAAGAAGAAGCAATCAAGGCACTCACACACGTTGATCAAGTTATATTAAGATTATCTCGGTTGTTGTTGTCTATGAACAAGGAGTAGGTCTCAAGTCGTCCATAACCATGGACACGGCTTCTCGAAAAGATTTAACCCTGCAGGGGTGTACCAACTGCCCATTATAAGGCTCCGCACGCACGTCCATCTCTCTCAGTTGCTACCCATCACAGGCAACCATTTTATGATTTAGTTCCAAGAGATCCGAAACGACAGGTCCCTCTAACTAACAACGAACAAAATCCGGGTGGCCCCCGGGGAGTCGACACCCAATCTGAAAGCTGGCCACACTCTCGGATCGGACTCTTCCGTATGGCCAAGGTCGGGTTTAGTCTCACCTATATAACAGGGGACTTCCCTAGCTCACCAGGTGTGGACCAACAGAGGAACTCTGTCTCCGCTGGCCCGAGTTGTTTGAAAACTACTGACAGCTGACCAGCACACACACGGTTTCAAATGGTAAATCAGCTTGGGCCACCTCTAGAAATGTTTGAAGCTAGGTAGGTAAGAAGAGGGGACCCCATAAAATCCCACACGCGATTAGGCACGCTCAGTCTTAAAACCAATACCCGAAACTCGGGTCCTAGGTGACTCGAATGGAACAAAGCGTCGGGGCGGGATAGCCTAGACCTTCCATCCTTCGTTGAATATAGTCAACATTAATAATAATCATATCATCAACAACAATATAATAATGATAATGTGATATCCCAAACCAAGGGGTAACAGGGTAAAATCGTAGCATCCTAAGCATGCATACTAAGCAGGGGCTGAGCAACGAGCAATAGTAACATAGCAGTACAAGGTTTGCTGGGAGGGGACATGGCTGTATCGGTTTGAAAGAGGCTGTAAACATGTGGTAGGATCAAACATCGAACCTAACCTAGACTAGCATGCAAACCGCTGGTTGAAATAGAATGGATCATAAGTAATGTATAGGCCTTGCCTGTTGATAAGTCGGGTTCCGAAGATGTAGTTGATCGCAAGCTCGCATCGTCTCCGAAGGTACCCGCGGAAGCACACAAGACGATAAACACTGGAAAACAATCAACGAGCAAGCACTCTATTACAACGGGGCAACACAAGATCAAGAAGACATCACACGACACGGCAACGCTGTACGGATACATCGTCGAGAACGGTTACTAACAATTTAAGTGGGGTATCAGTCACACACGACGAATACCGCACGTTTACGGTGGTTCAAGTTGCTTAGCTACAGGTGATCAACCAACGGTTATTAACATGGCAACTCAAGCAAGCATGGCATAGCACACAAACATGGCAAGAGGTGAAGCACAAAGTAAAATATCTATGCTAGTCAATTTAAGTGAGGCACAACCTAAACATGGCATAACACTAAGTGCCGCACGATAATTAAAAGATTTGGTACTGTTCTGTCCTAAACCATATTTTAGGTTGGTTAACAACAGCAAACAATAGCATAAACACAAAGTACACGAAAAACTAATCAAGTTACATATACAGAACACCCAAACGGAGTTACGGTTAAAAAGATACAAGCAAAGCAAGTTACGGGCACAATCTGCCAACATCAGGAAGCACACTTTAGAGCAATGCATAAACAGGATAATCAATGCAAACATGCTCACAAATGATATGGAACTAAAGTAGACATGACAGGGAAGGCATGGCAAAAGTAATCATGCAAAAAGGCATCACATATCAAAAGATATTAAGCAAACAACATGGCATCGCAAAGTAACAGACTTAGTGAAAAACAGAGGTGGCTGTCAACAACAGCAGCATAACAACTTTGGAACTAAATATATATATGACCAAGAAGCATATTATGACAATGCAATACATGTAATGGAAGTAGACATGATGCTTAACAATATTCAATTGGAATCACTCAATTCCGATAAACGGTCGCGACACACTCGTCGACCGAAGTTGCAACAAAATACAAACAGCAGCACACTAGCAGCAGGGTAGCTACTTTGGAGCAAGATACAATCATGATGCAACAAGCAATTATGGCATGTGAATGCATGGAACTGAAGTAGAAACAATGCTTAACGCAACGCAAAAAGAATCACTCAATTCCGACGTACGGTTGCTTCGCCCGAAGTTTCAATCAAGCAACAGTTTCAACAAGTTTACCAGCAGCAGTTGCAATTAACGATCGAATGCCCTTTTTAGCACACATTTACACAATCAAGATGACCTCAAATGCAAATTCTCACAAAAGATGAATGCTAGAGCACAGAGAGCACAACAATACAAAAAAAAGAATCACTTCGTTCCGACCTACGAGCTAGCGGGAAATTACGTCGCAAAATTGAATACATCACACAATTTTCCAGACTTAGAAAAAAATTAGGAAAAAGAAAAGCACAGGGAAAAAAAAGTGGCTCGGGCTGGTTCTCACCCATGGGCCAATTTCGGCCCATCTGGCCTGGCTGGGCGAGGCTGGCTGGCTGTGGGCTGGGAGGCCTGGGCCTTGGAGCTGGGCTGGCGGCCTGGTGCTGGGCCGGCCGGCCTGCCACGAGCGGTGGCTGGAGCTCCTCGTCCCGATCGGAGGCTGGCCGCGGCGGCGGCTGTCGCCGGCTCCGGCGAGGGCGGCTAGGCGGCGGAGGAGGCCGCCGTGGGGCGCAGTGGCTGGAGGGCGCCGGCCCTGGCCGAATCTGACCGGAGGCGTGGGGGGGGGGGGCGGCGACCCGTGCGACTCCAGGGGGCAGCGCGAGGAGGTCCCGTCAGTTCCATGGCGGCCGGCGCGTGCTGCAAAGAGAGAGGAGGGTGAGGGGAGAGAAGGGGAGGGCGAGGGAGAAGAGAAGATGGAGAGGAGGGACGCCGACGGCGGGGCCTGCTGGTCGGAGGCGCGACGGCCGGAGTCGGGCGGCGCGGCGGCGTCCATGGGCTGAAGGCGGCTCGGGTGGAGGAGAGAGGAGCACGGTTGGTGGGGAGGCTGGGGCGCATCTGGGCCGTTGGATCGGCCGATCCGACGGTCCAGATCGCCTGGGAGTTAGAATTTCAGGATTTTGGGGAAAATTGGGCAGATTTGAGTTTTGTGAGGGGGGTGGCTACAATGTTGTGGCTAGGGAAACCCTAGAAATGGGTGGGAGTGTGGTGGTCTTTATATAGCCCAGGTGGCTGGCAGTTTGCAAAAACATCCCCGGTTTTTCTCTCGCGCGCGCGGTGCTCACGTTTCTGATCGCCGGGGGTCCGCAGGACCTCCGATTCGGGTAAAACTTCGAACTGCGCGATCAGCGCGTCGAGTCGGAGGCGTTCACCTCGCGCTGGAACCGTTCTGAAAACACTTTCCGGTGCGCTATAAAAATAACCCATTTAATTATTAAACGGGGTTTTCGTTCCTCTGGCTGCGGCTAGTCTTGTGCGGTTTCGCGACGGTGATCGGGTGAAACCCAGTGTCGCAAAGGTCGAGTGTCAGGGTGGCGGGGGTCGGTATCCATCCGGTACGAGATAAGAGGGGGAAAATAATCGCCGATCGATAAATCAGGGATGCAAACACCGCAAAAAATTCAGACAATCAAACAATTCACACCAAAAACAAAATTTTTAATTTTTGTGAAATCTGGGTTGTTACAATATAGAATAATAATAAATAAAAACTGACGATCTCCATAGCTGGGATGCCTGGTTGCATCATGTTCTTGACTTGACTAACCAAACAATTGTACTTGTTGACGGAGTTGAAGATAACGAACCACCGATAGGCTATCATTTTCACAATGCGGCCATCATAGTATTCGTTGTGCTTTTGCTCATGAAATAAAGAATGAATGATTTACCAAAACCTCGTGCCCGCTTGCTTCCTGCCTTGGAGTTTCGCAAACACGGACAACCAAGCATCGCACAACAGCCTGTCCTCCTTCACAAAGTATGCCGCCATCGTGATTTATATGAACATGGGATGGTAAAAGATCTCAATAGAATTTGATCGAACAACTATCGAGCATGGTACCCACCATGAACGATGACGACAAGGAAGCGTAGTGTACCTGGCTGCAAACAGTTCCTAGGTGGACGATGGTGCAATACTAGGAGGTAGGCACGTTGCTTGATGATGCAGAGGTTCATCAATGTTGGGCGGCGATTGAAGAATACATCGACAGTCGGGCGTGGATGCAGAGCAACAAGGGGGGAGAAGGGGTGGAGTGGGGGAAAATGAGTCGGGAGGGGGATTTGAATGGGCTAGGGGTATCGGAGTCCTATGTGTCGGCAGTCCGGATTCCCGCAAATATCCCCCCCCCATTTTGTGTTCGATTTGTGAGAAAACGCACATGCGGATAGGCTTGGCTCAGATCTTTACAATAAATGCACATTGTGCCGCCTCTCGGTAAAGTTTGCGATGGCGAATGGCAAGTGGATACAACACTTCAAGGCCAACCTGACACTCAGTGCCGGAACCAAGGGGGCGTGTTGGTGCCATGGATCCCCCATGCGATTTTTTCGTCAAATCACCCATATATTTGTTTATATTATCAACACAAAATGCTCTTAGATTTTGTCCATGAACCTCCGCAAGTTCATAATCATCATATGAGGGGTAGTATATACCACCTCACTAAAATATATAGACCATCAATAATTTTCAAGCTCTAGCTGCCACAAAATGTGCATCATAATCATGAATGCCCTCATCACGTGAGACCATTGCGCCACATGCTTGCCAATAACCAGACCCTAGGATAATATGGTCTGCATATGAGAGAATAGTTCCGCATGGGCTTGTTAAGGTACTCGCCGTCCTTCGGGTGGTCCTAAGAAAGAAATACAGTGTTGTCAGTTTTTATTGGCATGTAAGATCAAGTGAAAGAAGTGGCATGTTAGCTAACGTGTTGAATCTCCAACAGAATGGTGTAGGTGTCCTGATCAATATACACTATTAAGGTCCCTAAGATTTGCCACTTGGATCGATCTTGCTCTTCACTTCCTAAGATTGTTGTACACCTATGTTGAGGCCACCTCTATGCCACATATCTCTAAAACTTGCTTGGCAACAACGTTTAGGTGCACCCACTTGAAGTCCTTCAGTTCTCACCCTAGTAGTGATGATCTCACACATCTTGTTTAGGACGAAGGTGGACATGAAAGGATCCCATTTCATTGAGTTGTCCTTCATGGACACAATCATATGTGCTTGGCCAACCTTAATGGCGTACTTAGTAGCTTCCGGAGGATGTGCCACCACTAAAGAGGCTAACAAAGGATCCTCGAACACCACTTTATTCCGGAGGAATGGGTGGGATTCCTAAAATAAATGGAGCAACTGAGTTCGAAGTAATAAGGGATGGACTATACTTGTCAACGGTCATGTCCTACAATGGCTAGCATCAACATCAACTAACGACCAAGCTCAACACACAAGCACATGTAGCAAACTAACATGGACTGGTCATCAATCGCAAATAGTACCACATCTACCATACTAGCATTTGAATCAACATGGAAAACATGCACATCTACCACAACAACAAGAACATGCATCATCACTGTCGACAAGAAAAAACTAGAATTATACAAAAACTACACCATTAGCATCAGATCAATCACAATCTAGGTTCACATGTCAACTCTAATACTACCATAACCCACCATACAACTTGTAGATCAGCTCTAATATATCGCATGCTCATATATTTAAGCTATAATGATACGGGAGTGATGTAACTTACATGCATCGGAGGAGTGGGGAGGACTTTGGGTATAGGTCAAAGAAGAAGATGAAGAAGGTTCAACGTTGTCGACTTGAGAAGAAAGAGATGCTTACCTGATCGTCGGTGCATAATCTTCATGGGAGACATGGGAAATGGTGGCGGGAGTAAAGGTGGTGAGGTGAAGGGAGCTAAATAGGTGAGGCAATTGGCGAGAGGTGATCGAATCTGTCCGGCCATTTTTTTTTCAAGGACGCGAGTGAGCTCACATCATCTCCATGCGTGCACGAGCTCGATGTTGCATTCCCCTTCACGTGGAGAGCGTGGCTGATCCTCGTTGTTGATCCTCGTTCTTCATAGGATCGGCTTACCTACCGCTGCTGCACCGGCGAAAAATCTATGATCACTGTATTTTCGTTGAAAAACGGAAAATTAGGGGAAGAAAGTTGGGCCCGTGAGATTGCATTTCCAGCATTTTCCTCAAGAATTGAACTAATTCGTGAATTTGAGCTCCGTGCCTTGGAATCGACCAAACACACGAGTTCCGCCCTGCTTCCAAAATAACAATTCGGCAGCCGTATGTGACAACGTCAGTTGAACTAATCTAATCCATTCTGGCACACTCTTAACCAGCGTCCAAATGTCTCTCCAAACATCCTCCTCATTCTAATCCTACAAGCAAGCGAGTCAGGCTTTGCTTTCTGGACACGTCAACCATATATATAATACTTCATGCATGGCTCCAATCAGCAATCATCGCAACAACTGTAAATTACCCAACTTGTGTTGATTAATTAGGCCATCCAGTACAGCAGGACAGCTAAAATATTTTTTAAAGAAGCTCTCAAGAAAAGATATGATACTAAACAAGGAACCACAACATCTAGCAATTAGAAGGATTTTTCTCCTACCTGATCGCATGTACCTGAAAGGACCAGCTAGGCAGTAAACAAGTGCAAATTCCTTCTAATCAAGGTCCAGATAACCTTATTAAAAAAACTAAAGTTTTCTCATAGGACATGTCTCCCTTCGAAGTCCCAATACTTAGTATTACTTCGAACCCACCAAGAGCTGGCCTTCACGCTCTCATCACAATACATCTATTTTAAATTTGATTTGTGGAGATAATTAAAGTTATGCGGCTGGCCATGTTCTGAAATGGAAGCTAGCGATCAATCGAGCCGAGAAAAGTTTTCTTGCATGATTTAGCCAGCCTCCGTGTTGGCCATCTTGTGATATATGTGTACTATATTTATACTATAAGTACCATGTGTACTCCTATATCTTTGCTTAATTTAGATTATACTCCCTCCGATCCATAATAAGTGTCGCTTATCTAGTACAAAGCTTATACTATCTTAATACAAAATGAGCGACACTTATTATGGATCGAAGGAAGTAGCTAGCTTTTTTCCATGATGAGATCAATGGGTCATGTACACTTGGGCTGTGTGCCAATGATTATTAGCTTATATTGTGTGGTAGGGCTTGGAAGCTATAGCCTAGCTAGCTTCCAGTGACGCGAAATCATCACGGCATCATCATCAACAGTTCACTAGCACCAAATCGCAGCAGGCTACACATTATTAAGTACCATTTCAATCCTCGCCAACTACTTAATTAGCTAGCTGAATTGCCTCTCCCCCTCTCACACTCGCTCCACTATATAAACCTTCACTGGTTCTAGACTTCTAGACACACAGCTAAGCAAATTGATCTCTTGCACATCAACATCCATTAGAGCTAGCAGCTAAGCTATAGCAGAGCCGAACGGAGAGGTAGTGTGTTTCTGGGCATGTCGACGAGGCTGGCGGCCTTGGTGCGGTGGTGTGGCGCGCGGAGGGAGCGGCAGAGGCTGCCGCGACGACGGCGCAGCGGCAGGACGGTGCTGCTCGGTGGGCGGCGCGGGAGGGGCGGCGCCGGGTGCAGGCTGGCCGTGTCGCGTCTGGTGCGGTGGCGGCTGGTGGCCGAGCTGCTGCGGCCCATCAGGAAGGCGCTGATGGAGATGGCGGCCGGGCGGCGGCACCTGGTGACGCTGCCGCTGGTCAACTTCCCGTTGGTCGGCACGCTCTCGCTCCCGGCCATCGTCGCTTGACGCAGACGGGCGTCATGCACCAGCGAGAGGACGATTCGCTTCATCTTCATGTGTAATGAATCCTTGTTCGAACGTCTGTATGATGGTTAATTTTCCGATGATTAGCTTAGCTCCTATGAACAACACAGGCTGAGACGTCTCAAGCTCGAGCCGATTACTGCTAGCTCTTTTTGTGGTCATGTACTCCACACTGACGGTCTGGCCAAGTTTCGCCTGAACGAGGGTGCTCACAGCTTGCTCACTGGCCGAAATCACTATTTGGAGCAATACCCTTCGTGAAGGTTACGCACGTGTGCTTCAAATGTGACAAATGTCGTTTTATGGTACTTTCAGGTTTTTTTAGTTCTTTGTGCAGCCACAAATGAAGGCATAGCCGAACCATGCAGCCACATGTACAAACGCAGTCACATGCTTAGCCACAGGTGTAACCACAGTTCACGTGAAACCAAAAAATTTCTAGATCGCACGGGTGCATCCAGAACGCGACATGTCGCAGCTTCCGGAGCACATACTGAAAGTGACATCTACGGATGCTCTGAGGGTACCCTCTACTAGTTACTCTCCTCACTCGCTTTATCATGGTGGTCGTACTGTTGACTACCCAGTGGCACAATTCCATCCCACCAATAATGTAAGGCCCAATTGTCCAAGAAATATTTGTTACGATCAAAGGGCTTTGATTGGACGGAAAAAATATATATCAATAACTCGATTTGTTGAAACAGAGACAAAACTAGGTTGAGATGAAAAGTAATTCGATTAAGAATGGAAGTGCAAGACGCCTTCTTATTAATCAGAACTTAATATGAGAGTATTTTTTATCAATGATGAAACAAAATTAATTAATAATTTTATACATTTTTTCTTACGACATGCATGAAGAACCGATAGCCAGGCAAAAATAGATTAGTATGATTTGTAGCATAACTAGCAAGATCGATTAGCATGGTATTTTTGGATATCGCTCCTTGATATAAGTAACCAAGGTGTTCTAGTGTACAATATGTGCTTGCCATGGCTGCGGACTCATAGGAGAAATGGAGGGTAGGTTGAAAAGGTGTTGATGATATTGATGTGCTTGAGAATTTATCATTATCCCACCACATTTTTTAAGTTGCGCAACTAAGCACATGCACCTATAGGTCACTGGGATTGTACTTGTTAACTTCAATTCTAGCAATCAATGGAATATATTATGAGCATATGTAAGAATTGATGTTGATAAAATGCAATGTATGGTCTCTTGTGTTCTATCATGCAACTGATCAATGAAGTGTGTGCAACCTAAAAATTGTATCCATAAGAAAACCTCCAAATGGCTAATGCTGACCGGTGGGGAAGAACATTTGATAGTGGTAAACTCACCGACGACTTTCAGAAATTAGCTTCACAATTGCCTCGCCACTAATGGGCTTCGATGGCACACTCGTGGGTGATGTGTAGTTTCCACCGATGGGCTAGGTTGGGCATCTACGAACATTTAGTTACTCGCGAGTTGTATACCCATTAGTGGAGAAGTTTTTTGCATATGTCAATGTTTAAGTAATATGTACTAGTGATTGCCAAAGTTCTTAGGGATAAACAAGATGAGACATCAATCACATGGCTCAATCCTAACAAACTTTATGATCGTAGAGATCTGTGTCTTTTTAAACTTAAGTATGTTCGTTTTATTACGCATAGGATAAACATAGGATTCTTCAGATGAGTTAAGAGTGGATGATTGTTTTCCTATGAAACCTAGTACAACCATATCCTACAGAAAACAATCAAGTGGATTGCAAACCAACTACCCACATTGAAGATATTCCTAAGGATTAGAATCCTCCACATCTCCGAATCATTAGAATCAAAGGGGTCCTTACTAGACAAGCATACATGGCATTTTCAAAGTAAGCATGCATTGTTTGGTTACACTTATATTGTACGAGGAGTCTAAGACCATGTACAACGGAGGTGCCTACATCGGTGCTTGGAGAGAAAAACCGGGTTTTATTTCCACCATCAGCTTGAATTGGTGCTTCAAAAGGGCAACAGGTGCCTGCTTTTGCTTCCGGTGCCAGCAGGTGCTTCAGGCTTCGGATTGAATCCATTGCATGTAATAAATAATCCTAAGCACTCGTTCTAAGCACTCTCCATTGCAGATACTAAGATTTCATAAGAAGAAGGACTACTCTCTCTTCCTAGGCACATGTGTTAAGCTTCTCACGTTGTATATGGCCTAAGAAATCATTGTTTATCCTAGAGAGAACTACATTGTCAAAGTTTAACTCCTCTAGGACAGACACTAATGATCACTACCTCATGTGGCCTTACATCCACACTTGGTTTAATACAACAAACCCAAAAATGTTACTTTGTACTCCTACAAAGTAAGGGTGCTGCAACTAGCAATTTGCTTTTGGAGCTTGTCTAATATCTAGGACGTATAAATAATATTTGAAATTGCAAAAAGCTCTGAAAAATGTTGCATGTAAAAATTACAATATTAATTACATAGAACTGTAAACTAATTCTTAGCAAAACAAATACATAGTTTTTGGATCTGTGCAAGAGCAAAACATTTAGAGCACTAGATCGATTTGCTAGGCAAACCCCACCCCCTTTTTTCCAACACACAAATCGATATATATTTCAACGAATTTTTATCATATATAATTCCCGCACATGCATGTGTGGCATTACTTCAGATTATTTTAACTTCAAGGTATAGATAATATTTTTTAGAATAAGAGCTCGAGAGCCAAAATCCACAAATGTGATAACAAAAGTCTTAATTCTATATCAATATTTAACTCTTCATCGACAAAAATAGTACTGACCAGTTGTATTATGGACATTATATATGCATGGTACAGAAAAAAATTTGGCACGTGCACGGGAATTGGGAAATCCCATAAAATTGGCAGCATTACTTACGGGAGTGTTTTGTGAACACTGTGCAGGTTTTCTGTGAAATAATATATACTTAAGTTAGCTATGCTTTAGATTTTTTTAAGCTGGCTAGCAGATCAAAGATATTTTGAGAACTAAATAGAGACCAGGGAAGTATATATAGAGTAGTAGCTAATTTACGCTTAGACATACTAGTATTCATACAGGAAAAAATATCCATGAATAATCAGTGCAGCATGTTGATCAGCTAACATTATCTTGTTTAAAATTTTCTCTTGTATTCATATTTATTGAAGGGAAAAATGATGCTAGCAAATCAGTACAGCTAATCTAGTGGGCCAATTATGAGCTGGTGGACTGCAAGATGTCATTAGCTGTTTATTCTATTACCATTCTTAGTGATCTGCAATGATTTATAGCCATCTTATATGGCTAATCTGTGGTCCAATACAAGATATTGGACAATGACTTCTCTCAAGTGAGATGCACACATGCAAGCAGCTAGTCGTGTCAAAAAGTGGGGATTCATGTGAAGCCTTCGTCACATGAATATTTAGTTGACAGTAATGGGGCAATGTTAATTTTGAAAACAATGTGAAATATAGTAGTCAAATACTGTCGTAAAAAAACAATATCATCATATTGGTAAGTGGAAACAAACAAAAAACAGTTTTTCACAAGATAAGCTAAACTTATGTGCAAATATGTATAGAATCAAAAAAGTCACACGTATGTAGGAACTACATGCAATTAAGATGTTTATTGGCATATAATAGTTCAAACACTTCCAAGGAGGCAAATATGTGAATAAGTGCATGGTAGATTACTCCTATGATAGGAGTTCTCTCTATCATATATACTCCTTAATTAGTATCGCACACATGCATATAGTGACTCCCATGCACCGTAATTTAATTGCTCAATTAGATAAATTTCTGTATAGACTTTGTTTTCTATCTGTTTTTTTACCACGAGTTAAGCTAAATGTTCAATGTATAAGTATCAGCTGGCATGACAGCTCAATCACTTCTCCTTGCGTGAGCTGAAACATGCAAGAGATGCTACTATTAATCCTTTGAGATTCTAATTAACCACATAAAGAAAGCATGCATGGAACGCATGTCTCCGAGGACAACTAAGAACACGGCAAAAGAGAACCAAACAGAGAGAAATCCAGCATCAAGTACACACACAACACACGGAATACTCCGGTGGCACCTAAAAAGGAACAGGGTATAAGTTGGTAGTTGAGAGAGAGAGAGAGAAGATCATTTCCAAAGGGAAAAACAAAAGGGAGGCACTTTAATCAAAAGATGCTAACCGACTATGGAGAGAATGTCTGCGGTCCCTTTGGCTACAAGTCATGTCTTCTCCAGCTCAAAGATTATAAACCCCTATCTTGCATAGATTGATTGTGGATCCCACTTTCTCAAATTTGGGAGGAGCTTGGAAAATAAACACTCCACCAAACAGCCTCAGCATGCATAACCACCCCTCAAGCACTTCTAATCAAACAAGGCAAAAGGTAGCTAGCTAGAGCATCATCCAGCTACATGATGCATGCATGTGCAGAGAACTACTCTTGATTCTAGAATAGTTAACATGTTATGGGTGTAGCTAGCTCAGCATGAATGCAAGCAATAGCACCTATCACATGCATGCATGGTGAACACTTGCAGTAACCAATTAGCTAGTTCACCAATGAGAATTCACAGATAGACCTACAAAGAGTGGGAAAAGTAACATAAAAGGAAGGTGTATAGATACAGATAGATATGCCCCATACAACCTACAAATCTATGTAAACCTAAAAGTTAAGATATCACATGCCATGGTATCCTATCATACCAGATATGTATGTAGCTAGCTCAATCAAGAACACAATCAAGAACATGTATGCACATATAAATTTAGTACTCCAATATCATTCTCCTCTTTATATATATGTTACAATTAATTACCTTTTCTATTTTCCTTGGTGTGTCTCCAATGTGTTCCTCAACCTATACACAGATGCATAATTGCATATACCCAATCTTTTCTCACCTACTAATAATCATCGTCTTACCAGCTCATCAACATATATATGTACTCCACCTCCACCTAACTCTCCCTCCCTGGCCGGCCGGTAATCCTCTATGTTTGATCATGCGCGATCGATTCATTGACCAATCTCATGTCACACGAACAAGAGATCCATCGATCGATACCATCATCATCCACGCGCGAGGAGCAACGTATGATTTTGGTTTCGATCGATGGTGCAAGAAGAAGAAGTAATAATTTAGAATTACTGGATCGGAGGACGCATGATGATGATGGAGGAGTGGATCATTGGCAGGAGAAGAGGTCGGCGAGGCCCTGCATGAGCTGCACCTGCGCGCGGAGGCAGCGCACGTAGTCGGCCGTCTCCTCCAGCAGGCTGCAGTACTCCATGCCGGCGCCGCCCGGGACGAGCCGCCGCAGCGCGTCGCTCCGCGCCGGCTCCCCCGCCTGCCGCGCCGGAGGGGGCGAAGGGGCCAGCGCCGCGCGAACGGACGCCAGCCCGCCGACGGGAGCCGCGGCGCGTGCCGGTGGTGCTGGTGCACGCGGCGCCGCAGCCGCCAGTCCGGCGACGACGCGCCTCCGGACGAGAACCGTGGCACGGCTGGACGGTTCCGCGGCCCTGGTCCTCCGCGCGCGGGCCTGGGCCTGGAGAAGCAGCGCGCGGCTCCATGCGCGGCGCGGGCCGGCGGCGCGCGCCATGGAGGAGTAGGCGGCGCGGCGGATGGTGCGCGTGCGGCGCCTGGCCGGTCCCGCCGCGCCGTGGATCCGGGACAGCGCGCGAAGGAAGTGGAACGCCAGCATGCGCTTCGTGGGCGCCGAGGCCGACGCCGACACCGCTGCTGCGGAGGCGATGGTGGTGCGGTTAGGGTTTGAGTTCTCCGGCGCGCCCTTGGCGTCCATCAAACGCACACAGAAAATTCTCTCCCCGCCACACCACGCGGAGAGAGGGGGAAGGCGGAGAGGCCGAGGGGAGGGGGAGGGGGAGGGTGGTGTGGTGTGGGGCGCGTGGCTTAAAAGGCAGGAGCGCTCGTGGGGATGGAGATTGGGTGGGGTGGGGTGGGGGAGGAAGAAGAAGAAGAGGAAGATTTGGTGTCTGACACAAAAGGGAGGGGCCGGGCTGCTGCTGCTGCTGCTGGGATGGTGGAGAGAGAGAGGGAAAAGAGAGCCCGAGAAACACGGTTCTGACACAAAATGTCCTCTCCTGGGGCAGGATCCGGTGCGTGTCTTATAATACCCCAGGTTGACAACGAGAGACAAAGCTTCCTTCCTTCCTTCCCAAACAAATTAGTTAGTGGTGTAGTACATTTCTCAAGAAAAGAAAAGGTATTTTACTCACTTCGATTGGAATTTCTTATCGCTCAAATAGATGTATTTTGTATTTTCTCGTTTTGAAAATATTTGTCGGAGAAATGGATGTATCTAGACCTATTCTATTTATGGATACATCTATTTTTTTCAATAAGTATTTCTAAATGAAAATAGTATTATCTTAATGTAAGATATATCAATTTGAGTGATAAATATTTCCGACCGAAGGAACTGAGAAGGGGGAGGGGGGCATGTGATGGAGTGTGGTGGTTACAATGCTAGATTAATTAGCTAGTCACAGGCGAATGCTAAGAAAAGCCAGTGAACAACTCTCCTGGCCGGCGAGCGGCGAGCCCATGCAGGCATGTGGTGCGTGAGCCGAATGGGTGCGTCGTGCGAGATATGGCGGGATACAGGAACAACTCTGGTCGGACGGCGGTCGGTCGTCCTCTCATACGCATGTGAGCTCGGTTTCAGTTTGCACGCATCACTCTATCTCTACTCGGATGGGCAGGCCAATATGCATATTTTGGTGCATGTAGGAGAGTACTCACCCGACCGGCCCCAAACATTTGAGAGCCGAGAAAGATCGAGGAGAGAGACAACCTGATTGATTAGGGCCCGTTTGGATCAGCATTTCCCCTTGTTTCTGACCGGTATAAAATATACACCTCGCGCCATCATTTTCAATCCAAGCGGAAAAGCTCGTTGCTAACAAGATTTTTACCAAATTCATTCAAATTATATAAAAATCATGCCAATTTAGCTAAACATGTGTGGCCAACACCATTGCATATAGGTTCTAGGGTTCGAACCACAAGGCTTCGTCCTATTGTGGTAGGGGGTTAGGAATGAATTTATGGTATATCTATGTTCAATGATGATGACTTGATGGTGTCGTCTTCAGGCTTCAACATGATAAGGTCTCTCCACCTCGCACACGCTCTGGTGATACTTCTTCGTATCGCTAGGAGGTGTGTGAAACATTTGGTTAAATGAAACATAAATATCGGAAACAGTTAGTTTTTTTACTAAATATTATAATAGAATAAAAATTCTCATGCATGCAAATTGCATGTTAGGGTGAGGCTTTATTGCATAATGGCATATTGAGATGAGTTTTTTTAATGCATGTTGAATGATTATAAATATAATAATAGAATGGAAATCTCTATGCATGCATGTTACATGTTAGGTGGGTTTTTATTGCAGAGTGGCATGTTAAGGTGGGTCTTTTTTCATGCATGTTGAATGATGATGTGATATGCTTGCATGTTGAGAGAAATATGTTAGTGGGGGCTAGCTATTTAGATATAGAAGATAAAGGATAGAATATGTTAGTGGAGGCTTGCATGTTGAATCACAGACACTCACAACACGTACATATACTCATTCCTATGACTACACGCACACGCACACGCCCCTATGAGCGCCTCCGAGAATATTGAGCCGGCATTACATCTTGAAATTGACGAAGTCATCGTACGCGTCTTCGTAGTCGACGAAAACGTCTCCTCCCACTGAATGAACATCACCGAAAATCCTGAAATAATAAATCCAGGAATATGCATACAGCAGAATTTAAACTCTGATGGGCTGGTTCCACCACAAGAAGACCAACCAACTGAGCTAGGCTGCTCTTCTTATGAGTTGGTACGTAGGTGATAAGGTCTTAAAGTGAAAAACGTCATCACAACTCACAAGATATGAATCAGGGGGTAAAAAAAGGGTGAAAATGAAGTAACTAACCTTTGATTTTGTGTCGTGGGAACTCATGTACTTGGCCGTCACTTTTGGTTTCAGCGCTAGCTAGCGGCACGTTCACATCATCATCATCATCATCACATCAGAAAAGCGTTAACGAACCCGTTAATTAAATCGCCCATGCGTGTAAGCAAAGCAAGCGATCGAGTAAGTGCAGTGGATTCCCTCGGAATGAATTCCCGTTTCCAACATGCACCGTAAGGTAGGGGTAACATGTGTCGTGGAGGCACTTTGGTGGTGTGGATAGATAGCTAATTAAGCTAGGGGGGCGTAGGGCGGTAGGGGTAACATGGAACGGGAGGATTGGTTTGGTTTGCGTTGGTTGCAACGGCGCGTGCGGCTTGACAGCCAGATGAGATGAGACGTCAGGGGAGGGAGAGAGATGGGAATCAAGTTGGGAGCGGGGTGATGGCGGTGGTGTACGTGCGTGGTGGGTGGCGGGCCCAGGTGCCGCGAACCACCACATGCGCGCACATGGCCTGGCCGGATGGATGGATATGATTCTACTCCTCCTCTAGTCTAGACCCCGAGAAAAAATTGCTGAGAATGTCTTGGCCGTATTCTCTTTCGTCTCCGGCGGTCCGGCCGTCCGCAAACAAGTAGGTGTACGCACGACGCAGAGCTGCCCTTTTTCATCGGCCGGAGAAGACAACGCCCGTCCATTCCACTACTTTGTTCGTATGGACGAATCCACCTAAGGCCTGTTTGTTAGAGGTGGATTTTGGTGGTTTGGGACGAAGGGGATTTCGTAGGATTTGATGAATCCCTTTCTTTCATCAAATCCCATTGAAACCCCAAGTTGGTGATGGGGCTTGGTATACACATGGTTTGAAGGGGTTCAGAAGGGATTAAGAGGGAATGGATCGTGTAAACCTTGCAAAACAAATGAGCTGAGATGGATTGTTAAGGATTTTAAGCCCCGCGGGGTTTTTCCTCTTCAAACCCTCTCAAATCCCCTCCAAACAAATGAGGCCTAAGGGATGATTTGGTAAGCAGGGAATTAAAACCGGGACAACAACCCCCGTCAAGGGATTTTTGGGGCAAACGAGATCACCTTCCTTCACACAGATGGTTTCCATGCTGATTGCTGAAGAAGATAAGCCGTGAATATTTTCTCCGATCGCTGGAGGCGTGGATCGATCTCCGAGGGGGCAACAACGGGATGGGGCCAGAGAGATCTGCAGCAAAGTCAACTCTTCACAGGCTACCCCGTTGCGCGCCTTGGACCCTGGGTTTTGGACGGGGATCCCTCCGGGGAATGACCAAACAAGGCCTACATATTATCATATATCACCGGGGAAACCCGGAACTCCGTCCTTGAACAGTCCTCTCCAAAGAAAGGCGTTGTCATGACAATTTTTCACCGTTGCCACTAGTGAGAGAGTGGTGGCAGAGAAGATCGTGGCATATCGATCCTTCCACAAATGCCAGCAACATAGAAGTAGGAAAGCGGAGGTCAGGGCATCACCAACTACCGGGGAGACGTCCACCAAGTGAAGGTCGGTGACAGTAGCCGAGGATACATCGATGTGGAGTCGATGCCAAAGGCTCGAGGCGAACCCACATCGGATGATGAGGTGGTCCGCCGTCTCTAAGAGCTCTGGACATTAGGGGTAGCCAGCTTTCTTCACTCGGATGATCGTCTTCCGCAGCAAGCAACAACACATCCTAAGCGTGGATGCGAGTTAGCGTTAGAAGTCAACCGAAGAACTTCACTCGGGAAGGAGCATCGTTGCACCACAGGAACTCAACATTGGGTGTCGTCACGCCCCCAAAACGGAGGAGGTCGTAGGCAATTAATGAGGGAGGAGAGCGAGCCGCGAGGGCCGTGGCACACACCGTTGGTGCAATTGTCACTTCTTCCCTGGTTGAGTTGGGGGAGTAGCGCAACCATGTCGACTCTATCTCGGGAGCTCGCCCTAGTCAGCCAATGGATCAAGATAGCGTTGATGCCGCCATCGACAGCCTGAGTGACATTGGCTTCCGGGCACACGATGTGGAAGTAAAGGGCGAAGAAGATGTACCACATCACTCCTCAAGGAGCCACCAATCTAACCGGCAGGAAGTCGTGGTTTCGTCCCCGACCTCCACCCTGGTAAGGGAGCGGTAGTCCACGAGCAACTTCAAGAGATCGCACCAATGAACTCGACGCGGTAGGAGGCTAGCGGAAAGCGGAGACCGACCGTCCAGCTCGGATCAGGTCCAACGGTTGGACTTCAAGAGATTGCACCGTATTAGGGTGAACGCGTCAACCCTAATACGGTGTGGTACGTTCGCCTTCACCCGACTCTTTCACCCATTTTTGTGTGGTTCGTTCAACTTCAAAGACAGGGAGAGCATGCATGTGATGAGGAGGACGATTACACACCAGTAGCAATTAGCAAGATGCTAATCAAACCGTTTGGTCGGACGTCCAAACCAAACCCAGCCTAGCTATCAGTCTCGGCGTCTCACGGGCGCCTGCCTAGCTGCTGCTTGTGACCGATCTTATTCGATGGTTACGACTTGCTAATCACGTATGAGCGCACACCAGACGATGTAGAGAGAAGGTGCATGAGAGCGAGATCGATCATGCAGCAGGCAACACGGCATGAGCGTTGCACAGTTGCACTTGCACCCCGGCACCCATCCATCGGCATCTATCTATCTATATCGACCGTAGCTAGCTATCTAGCCACCCGTGTGCCTGACTCTTGTTAACCTGTTCCCATCCCCGGATAAGCTCGCATGTGTGCGTGCAATGCTCTATGGCGACCGCCAACCTTTCCTTATGAATATTACCATCATCCATGTCCGGCAAAGCACTTCCTCCGTATCAAAAAAGGGAGTGTCTACGCTCTCAATCAACTGAGACTTAGTTAGGTCTCAGTCGAATGACGTCACTGTAGGTGGAGTCACTGTAGGTGGGTTAGACTTGTTAAGTGCCTTTGCTTTTTAGGTTGTTTCCATGTTTGTATGGGGCTTTTTTTGTTTATTTTTTGGTCTGACACAAATATTGCCAGTCCAACACCTGTACCGGTGATCTGTTCGCTTGTTCTAGCTCTTGCATCCTTTACTTTTTTTTATCCGCGCATGCAAAAAAATAAATTGGATAATTAGAAGAAAAAAATGTTGTACATGATTGGATAATTAGAAGAAAAAAATGTTGTACAAGTAAGGCATTTTATTATTTGTTCACAAGTAGAGAAAAATACAACTACAATCATGTAGAACGTGTGTGTCAGGATGTTAAAACAAACATAATTATAGAGTAGAATTTGAGTGGATTGCACACACATAAAATGAACACGCCACCATAGTACAGACTTGTAATTGCGGTCGGGTGTGCGGACATGCAGTTGCGGTCGGGTGTGCGGACATGCAGTTGCGGTCGAGTATATAGACATGCAGTTGCGGTCGAGTGTGCGGACATGCGTTGCGGTCGGTTCTATGGATATGCAGTTGCGCCCGGGTCTATGGACATGCAGTTGCGGTGGGTTCTATGGACATGCAGTTGCACCCGGGTTTATAGACATGCAGTTGCGGTGGGTTCTATGGACATGCAGTTGCACCCGGGTCTATAGACATGCAGTTGCAGTCGATTCTATGGACATGCAGTTGCACCCGGGTCTATAGACATGCAGTTGCGGTCGAGTCTATGAACATGCAGTTGCACCCGGTTCTATGGACATGCAGTTGCACACGGGTCTATAGACATGCAGTTGCGGTCGAATCTATGAACATGTAATTGCACCCGGTTCTATGGACATGCAGTTGCGGTCGGTTCTACGAACATACAGTTGCATTCGGTTCTATGAAAATACAGACATGCAGTTGCCTCCGGGTCTATATACATGCAATTGCACCCGAATCAAACAAAGCCCACCAAAAGCATCCGAACCGGTACAGGCCCAGTCAAACAAAAAAAACAAACGAAAAAATGTGAGGCAAAAAAACCCTTCCCGTGAATCTATAAGCAGAGATAAAATCAATGGTGGATCGGTCGACTTTGACCTAACTAATTCTCAGTCGACTAAGAATTAGACAGACCGATCAAAAAACGGCTTTGCTAGGTCTCAGTCGACTGAGACTTTGTTAAGTCTTAGTCGATGTTATATCTGTAAGATTTTACATTAAAATCAATGCAAAATTGTCCTTTTAGTTTTTCTTTTTTCTCTTTTGCATGTTATGTGACATGACTGAGTCTTGGTTAAATCTCAATCGATTGAGACCTAGTCACACCCATCAAAAAATAAAAGTTTTTGTAGTTAAAAAATTGAGCTATAAAAAGATCTTATATTTTGATACAGAGGTAGTACTATAGAAGCGACAACCATGTTTAATTAGCTTGATCATCGACCATATACATATAGCTAGCTGCTCTCCATCAGTCTAAGAAAACACAATATGAACTTCACCTGAAAATTCCAAAAATTCAGCGTGCTTCATTAAGATTGTGTATGTTTGCTCAATTAAGCAGTCATGTACAGTTTTCTTCTTCTGAAAAGCATGATCATCCCTGGCCTCTGCATCATTACAAAGCACACAGCCACAACAATCACGTACTCCCTCCGTTTCTTTTTACTCCGCATATAAGATTTGGTCAAAGTCAAACTTGACAAAGTTTGACCAATTTTATAGAAAAATCTATCAACATTTATAATATGAAATCAATATCATTAGAATCATCATGATATTAATTTTCATATGGTATAGCTTTGATTTTGTAGATGTTGATACTTTTTAGTATAAATTTGGTCAAACTTTATCAAGTATGACTTTGACCAAACCTTATATGCGGGGTAAAAAGAAACGGAGGGAGTACATAAGTACCCGTTATTAATTGGTGCTAATTAAAGTTCATCTGTACGCATAGTGGGTAGTGGGTTAACTACTCCCTAAATATTTAAGCTAGAAACAAATTTGAAGCGATAACTAGTGGTAACCGGCTAAGACACGGAGTATGCATGAATCAACACGGAAGCCTTCATCAAATATCATGAGCTAGGTAGTCCTCTTCTCCTCTGCCTAATTAATCCTAATCCCAAAGGTGTAACTTTAAGCGTGTCCTTTCCGATTGAATTGAATTGAATTGATGCCAAGCGATAATCCAGGTTCACTAGCTGCGGCTACCAACTGCCCACACGATTGGATACGACATATTGAGCCCAATAATGATGATTAGCGCATGACATTAACTAGTCTCCAAACTGATAATGATCCGTACGTGCTGCGAGCTCCAGCTCCGGCACTCGTCTAATCATGGGCCACGGCTGCCGCCTGGATCCATCATGTTCTTGGAGATGTCGGGCACAACGCAATACTACATTCTTTCATCTTGTAGAAACCAATATGTGTCGCGAGCGCTGTAGATCACATTGTGAGTAGATGACAAACTAAGCCAACTTCCTCTGCCGTCATTTGCATAGTACATAAACAGTGCAGCTGAAGTTTCCTTTTGTAAAGGAAACACATGGCAAAGTTAAAATTAAGCATCGTGTATATATAGAGCTCCATATATATACTCGTATCTAACATCTAATATATACACATTCTAAATTATATTCAAAAAGATTTAAAAGTTGACTTAGGAATAGTTATCTTCTTGTCAGGCCTCACAGCCATCCTATCTAGATATTATCATCATTTTGCACTTCATACATCCAAACGTCAGGATCAAGCTTAGAAATACTTATTTCTCACTCGCTTAAGAAATAACAAAATCGATAACTATAACATAAGAAAAGAGTTATCCCAAGTTATTTTCCTTAATATCTATGCAAGTTGTTCCATTTATATTTTAAGAGGATGTATACTTAGAATGGTTGGGATATATAGATGATCATTGCAGTATAACAAAGCGACATTACAACAACTACAACCGCCCCTTTCAAAATTTCTCCAGACTTACATGCGAAAAAACACCAGACCCCACATTTTGAGAACTTAATTAATAAAAAACAAAAAAAAATATGATATGGTATGTAGATACTAGATTCAATCATGTGACAACGAGATTTATGTGAAAAGGTTTGTTGATTTGTACTATACATTATGAAAACAAGAGTAAGGAGCTAAAAAATATTTATAGTTGTTGAAAAAAGCTTATGTTTATTTATTCTTCATAACCCACAAGAATTTCTGGGTGTTTGTTTGAATAATGTATTGAGTTCGTGCTCCAATAAATTCATCCAAAAGTTGAAATGGAGATAGGCTGACAATATATTCAATATAATGAATTATTTTTAATATTTTTCAAGAGGAGCGATTTATTTTATTTAGTATTCAGCATTATCGACACATACTAGCTACTCCCTCTAGTCATAGATGTTTTTCTATTGGAAATCGACAAACTACCTTCAGGTAAAACTTTGACCATCAATATGTGAAGTTAGAATGAGGTAGATAGTGGCCATAAATCCAAACTAACTTAGCATCAACTTTACTAATGACGTTTAATTGTGCTTTTTGACAATGGTGCTTATAGCCAGGTGTAAGCAGGTGTAAGCATCAACAGAGTTAGTAAGATTACCCCCAACTAACTATAGCCATGCATGCTTCCATTTTCGTCCTTTGGAACACCAACTTTTCACATGGCATTGTCCATGTTGAGCTCGTGCAGTATGACACCCAAGGAAGCTAACTAACATTATACTACATCCTTCCAAAACCTAACACCACGTCCCTCTCACCATGCAAGAAATTAGTGCAACCAAAAAGGTTATTTGCCCACCCAAAAGAAGAAGAAAAAGGTGTCATGTATACATATAGGTCAATGCACGCAACTGGTAAAACGAGGGTTAACCCCTTAATAAACATGCATGCATGAGCTTTACAACGTGGGAAATAAACATATGGCCAGCCAATGAGGATGCAACAAGTTGCAAGTACGATACATATGGACATGCATGTTCCATGATGGCATGGATGGATAAAAAGATTCTGTTGTTTATGATCAGGCACCTTTGTGGATATAGAAGGTTCCTAGAAGAAGAAGTAGGAGGAGATGGGATCTCAACTTTGGAAGATCACAGCAGGACCCAGTTTCGTTTACCTTATTGATTTGGTCCCCTAAGGGCCTGATTGAAACGTCGTTTTATTCCGAATACACTTGTACTAAAAATACCGGCCTCGATGGATCGTTCTGTTTCCAGTTGGTTTTTGTACTGCAACCAGTATAATACATTTGTAGATTAAATACCCTTGTATATTTTACAGCCTAAGGCTGTGCTTTTTTTTTGCGGGAAAAAGCCTAAGGCTGTGCTTGAAAGAGCTGTATATAATATGAGGCTGTATAATTTTCAGGTGTGATTTACAAAGCACTATTCATTTTCCGGCCGGAAACAAAACAACCAGCGGAGACCGGTGTAATTGATGGGAACGGCGATCTAAACAAGGCCTAAAGGGGCCTTCAACCCACATGCATGCATGAGATGATATGCATATCTCCGTTTTTGTTCGGCTAGCTAGACCGAATATAGTACGTACATTCATTTCAACGATAATTGATATGAATTTAAAAAATACACAGCATAAATGGAGTACGTTAACCACTCATTTTTAGCTAGCTAAGCCTAAGCAGTAGCTAGTAACATGGGCAGCGTGGGAGGTCGTTACACCTGATGATCAATCAACAACTTTGCACGAGTTATCGATCAACTGAGAAATGGTGTAGCATGCCTTACAAGACACTCCAACCTCTCTCTTTTCTCTTCCTGAAAGTAACACCCCATGCGCATCATCCATTTATATATCCTCTAGTTCATTTCATTTCATTTGTTTTTTAGGGTTTTATTCTTTAACAATGGTTTTCTTTTCTTCTATTCCTAGCTATCCAGCAGCACGTACGTGCTCGGCTTTGCTTAACGACGAGTACTACGTACGTCCGGCTGCATCTTAATCCCCCATTGATTGGCGTGGTTAGCAGTCATGTGCCGGCCCATTAATTTAGTTGCTAGCTAATCACAGGGGACCAGCGTCTACTTGTTTATGTATTTATACTTGTAAAGAAAATCCAACGATTATTTGTCTAATCACTATGCTTATCGTGTCCAGGACTCGTCGGACAATTGCGGGCGCCGTCGTGGTCGTGGAGCCATCGGTGGTCGTGGTCGTGGAGCCAGCATGAGACCCTGCCTGCCCCGTTATCTTGGAGGAGGTTTAAGGATGAACTCGAGCGCGCTCCATGACGATGAACTTGACCCTGCCGGCAGCTAGCTAGCCCGGAGATGTGTGTGATGGAGGAGTTCGCTGTTGCATCCACTGGCTTCCGTAGCTAGCCAACAGTGTGTGGGATTGGAATTCGATCGAGAGGGCTCCTCTCGTTAGGTCAACAGTGCCTGTCGTTATGACTTGGCTTTGTTAACGTTTGCCGTGCATATTGATCCATCGATCGGCCGATGCCCTTTAATTTGTAACATGCCGCTTCTTCGTGCAACAGTACACAAATGCCTGACGTTTTGGCCCTGCCAGGTGCCAGCACGATGATGCAGTCGTACGTGCTGACAATGCGCTGTGGATCGATGAGAAAAGCAATTATATTCATCTTCAATAATGATAGTACAACGAACATTAGAAATCATAAAAATTGCATCCAAATTTGTAGACCACCTAGCGACGACTACAAGCACTGAAGCGAGCCGAGGACTCGCCGCTGTCATCTCCCCTCCCTCATCGGAGCCGGGCAAAACTTGTTGTAATAGACAGTCAAAAAGTCTCCGTGCTAAGGGCCCATAGAACCAGCACACCAGAACAGCAACCGCCGCCATTGAAGAGTAGCGTAGATCGGAAGGATTCAACTTGAAGACACAAGAACACAGACAAACTACGACCAGATCCGAGAATATCCACCAAGGACAGATCCGCCGGAAACACACCTCCACACGCCAGCCGATTATGCTAGACACATCACCAGGATGGGGCTAGGCGAAGAGACCTTTATTTCATCTTCACAGAGCCGCCACCATCTCGTCTTCCGAAGCAAGACACAAAACCGAACAAATTTTAAAAGATCAATTAAAATTGAAGCCCTCCCACAAGTAGAAGTCAAGACCCAACACATCACCATGACCCTAAGGCCATCGAAGATGAGATGGACCGACGGCGGCACCGGTGGAAGGCGGCAGCGGCGGCTGGTTCATGGTTGCTTTAAGATTTTTGTTCTACTCTTTGATTACCATTAGATTTTTTTTATCAAAAAGTGTTGCATTCAGTAGTTTCTCTCGTTTAATAGTATATCAGCAAACCTAATCCTAAATGTAAAAATTATATTACATTGGAAACAGCGCTGTGTAAAACGTTGGGCATCCGCCCATATTTTTTTTCATTTTTACTTATATTACTTGCGAATGTAACAATATTGTAGAGTGTTTAAAAATCTGAAAATTGCCAAGAAATTATTGTCGTCACGTAAAAAGAGTTACATGCAAATATTTCTTGTAAAAAAGTTACAAAAATATTATAACATTGCATGGAACATTATTTAAAAATTAGAAAATGGTATTTAACTAAGAAAGATGCAATGGAAAATTTTCCCACAAAGAAAGATGTGATGGCAATTTTCCATCAAGAAAGATGCAAAGGCAATTTTTCATGACATTTAATAAAATCTATATTTTTATATCTCCATGATAAAAAAACTAATTTGTTCATAGTTTTAAACTAAAATTTCCATGCTATAATTTTATTTTTGGCACGGATAAAAAAATCATTTTGTAAACCTAAATTTTCTATTGTAAAAAAATACCAGGCTGTAAAACTAAATTTTCCATGGTCAAAAAATTAATTTCCATGTACGAGAAACCAATTTTCCTCATTGAAAAAATAAATTTGCTATGTTGTTAATACTAAAATTTTCATGGTCTAAAACTAAAATTTGCCATGGTCCAATACACCGAAATGGCCATGTCATGCCATGGTCCAAAATTAAAATTTCCCATGGCCAAAAAACTAAATTTACCCTCTACTGTATGCTAAAATTATCATTGCCTGTCAATTAAAATTTCAATAGTTGAACAGGTAAAATTCCCATGATCTATAAATTAAATTTGCCATGGTTGAAAAACTAAATTTGGTATGGTTGAAAAGGTAAAATTGTCATGATCCATAATTTAAACTTGTTGCAAAAAAATCAAAACCAATTGCCATGATTATGTGTGTGTAATGCACTACAGTTATCATGTATAAATTTATGTTGTAAAATTTGCCATGTATTTTAAACAAAAATTCCCGTATATTTTGCCACCGAAAAGAAGAAAAATATTGAAAGAGACAAGATTCAAAACGAAATCTACTGGATATAAGCACACCATTCTAACTAGTGCGGTGAATGTGTGAATTTGCATTGATGTGCGTTCGCCTTTCTTATCCCACTCAAACGACTACAAAAAAATATCGTGGCTTTTGCATCAGCTGTATGATTTATGTGCTAAATCAAATATGGGAAAAAAAGATCGCGCCAGGAGATCAAATTTGAAAAGTTTTCTCTCTATAATTTATCAAAAAATAAGGGAAAAGTTAATTGCCTGACGTCAGGGCGAAAACCTCCCCACCCTGGTGTTTTTTGAACTAAAATTTACACATAAAAAAACAATAAAAAAATGAAAATTGTCATCTCTATGGGAAATTGTCTTCTGCTAACACTAAAGTTATCTCCTCATTTTAACCAAACTTGTACTTAAAATAATTGGATTTTCCATCCCCATGCTCTTGACGTTCGACAGTTATCGACGTCCAAAAATAAGGGTGTAAACTCAGACGATGATCTTTAAAAAAAAGCCTCAAATCGAAAAAGAAGAAGATTAAAACAGGCTACATAGGGCCTGGTATCCACTACGCTTAAATCTTCAGCTAGCTAGATGTTCAAAGGATACATATGGATAGCATAAATCCAACGGACCGGCGAGGCGCGCTCGCTCTCCGGCCCGGACGGCGACACGGTTAACGGCACGACAAGGCGAGCTCCGGCGGCGGGACCCTGGCCGCGCGCACGCATGTGGCTGACGACACGGACTGCCGGTCGAATCCAAGCCGGCCCCCGCGCGACACGGCACCAACCACCACACAGACCACACCCAGCCCCCCGCCCCTATCCATCCATCCGCCCCGCCGCGCTCGATCGCAACCTGGCCGTTCCGCTGGGGCCGGCCTGCCGCCGCCGCACCACTCGACGTCGCTAGTTTACTGCGCCGCTGATCGGACACGCACGCGTGGTGGTGGTCTGGTGGAGGTCGTCGGGGTGCAAGGAAGAAGACGTCGTCGTATGGGCAGGCATCCAGCCGAGTTAATGCAGACGTGGAGGAGGATAGGTATGTGACGGAAATCCGATCGATCGTGAGGCTACCTAGCTAGATACGGCCGGGGCGCGCACATGCCATTCCCCGTCCCGTCCCTCTTTGGCTGGCTACTACACGGTGGTGGTTGAAACGTTGTGATTTGCGCCTTGCAGAATTGCAGTACCGGAAGCAAGCGACTGGATGGACGGACTGGATGTACATACACCACATATACATATGCTGATGTGCCCAACGGATTCGGTGACGTCCATCCATCACAGCAGCGAGGCGTAAAATACTCAGCTTTACAAATATCTTGATTAAATTTTAGTTATGTCCAGCTTCACACGATGAAATAACCATCTTATCAAACACACAGAAATCTATCATTAAAAAAAACTCATTTTACTCATATTTAAGTGTGCAATCATCATATTGCTGCCTGTTTGACCAAGGAGTGCCCAATGTCCATCTTAGGGGTGTGGCATGCGGGATCAAGGAAGAAACATAACTTTGATGTCTATCTTAAAGGTGTGGGTTGCAGATTCACTAACGAGAAAAATGAAGGTTGACGGGCTTAGGGGGATGATCGGGGTGTTGACTAGCACGGCGATGGGGGAGGTTGAGCCAAGGACACGGGGTGATGCGATCACGGGAGTGTCGTTTTTGTGGTTCTAAATCTGACAATAAAGAGGGGGGGGGGGGGTGTATGAGGCTTCTCTAAGGACACGAGTGGTGACACAAGAAAGTTTACAAGTTAGGCCCTCCTCTGCGGTGGAGGTAAGGACCTTAGTCCTGTTCTAGCTTCTGGGTTGTTCTTGCCCGGAGCAGAATTACAATAGGGTCCACCCTTTCTCCCTTGATCCAGGACATGCTTATGGAGAGTGCACCTCAGACCGTTGCAGGTTCTAATGGTGTGTTTAAGCATGATATAAATGCTACAGTAACATCTCTAATTAAGACTAGAAACGTCTGTCATTAGGTCTATTTACACATGTAGTCGTGGGAGCAGTATGCTTACCTTTATGAACTTCATGACCGTGGAGCATCTCCCCCCCCCCAAGTTGTATTTTACTCGGATATGGATCTACAAATAACTTGCTCCTCTGATTTTCTTGTATCTCGGAGGTGTTCTTTCTTCCGAGTCACCATTTGCTCGGTCGTGTCTTGATCTTCAAGTAACTATCTTCAAGTGTTGTGTTTCCCCCAGTTTAGTCCCCCGGGTGATGTAATGTACCATGTGTTTGATAGGGTCGTAACATTGGTGTGGACCGCGCTTCTGTTATCATGGTTTTTATCGCATATCTGGTCTTGGACTCAATATTACATCCTCGTGAGCCTGCCTATGGGGGATGGCCTCGTTAGTAGCTGATCGCGGATGACTGAAGGAGATGGATCCGGTGGTTGTGGACGGTTCAACGGGAGGTTGTAGATGGTGCAAATGAATGCATATCGCACCATGCAATAAAAATCGATTGACTTAAGAAAAATTCAGTCAACTAACCTCTAACCAGCCCCATAATTATTTTATGCTCATTATATTTATTATCTTAAGAAGCATGGATGTCATTTCATCAAATGCTGACCACAACATACATAGAATTTTTCTATGTATACTTTTATTTTATCTTTTCATGCACACATTCTACCTCACCATACATATGCCACCTCATCAAGGGTTCAGTCCACATGCATAGGAAAAAGTTTTTCATTAAACTAGAGCGTCTACAACCCAACTTTGCAAATCCATTCTCTTATACGCCTGCAAAAGCGTACGGGCGAGACCGCGGACTGCATCGAACAATCGTTCATATGCCATGTCGGGCAGCCACACACCTTTAAATTCATACACATCCGTCATACACGTGAATGTCCATGTACATAATATTTGTTTGTAGTGGAAATACATACTTTGAAGATAAAATTTATATTGAAGTGCACAATTCAAACAATAGCTCTTTGCGTGCATATGTATGTTTCTTGAAGTGCAAATTAAGCATCCATCTAAAGACTCATTATTATTTCTAATTAAATTGCATTTCGGTATGCGTAGTTGGTTAACTACTCACAACATGAAAGATAAAAATTTGAAGCAATAATTAGTAATCTGATAATAATACTACTGACGGAAGCCTCATCAAATAGCATAAGCTAGCTAGCTAGGCTTCCTCTTCTTCTCTGCCTAATCCTAATCCCAAAAGTAGAACTTTAATGGTGTGTGTCCTTCTCCTTCCTAATGATCGAGTTGAATTAGGCTAATGATGGTGGCCGGCCGACCGGCCAAAGCCTATGCGCCGGTCGGTCCACGACTCACTTGATCTCTTCACTTTTCCGCTTTTGTTGCATCTCGCATATGATAAATGTTGCAACCGTAGTATAAAATGTTACTATCTGTACTACTGTTATACTAATATTATTATATTGATCTATGTTACTTTTTGCTAAACGGATGTATTTAATAGTATTTTAGTGCTAACCGCATTCATTTGGTAGCATAATATAAAAATGTTACTAATGATTTTTGCTACAACAAAAAAGATGAAGTGCGATCGGTGATGATGGGTCCTGAATTTTGTTGCAACCATTATAAAAAAAGCTACAAGCATAGATTAAATTTGCTGCCACGAATTGATGGTAAATATGGTACATAATTTTTTATCAGATTTTTTGTTGCAACAGTAAAAAAATTGAAAAAAAAACATACAATTTATTGCATCATGTACCAAAAAAGTTGCAACCGATAGTAAAAAATGCTACCATCAGCGATTTAAAATTTGTTACCACAATTTTTTTTGCTGCAAAAAACATCAAAAATAAAAATGTTGCATCCGTGTACCAAAAAAGTTTCGAAAGTACCGCAAATGTTGCAGTCGTCCGAAAGGGTACGCGCAAATCTGGACCGTTAATCACGAAGATCAGACGACCCGAGCTTGACCGTTGAACTGGATCGCCGGTCAGCCGGCGCAGAGCACTGGCCGTTGAATTAATATCAAGTGGTTATACGGTAATCCAGGTTCACTAGTAGTACTAGCTGTGGCTACCAACTGCCCACACGATTGGCTACGACATATTGAGCCCAATAATGATGATTAGCGCATGACATTAACTAGTCTCCAACTGATAATGATCCGTATGTGCTGCGAGCTCCACAGCTCCGGCACTCGTCTAGTCATGGGCCACGGCTGCTGCATGGATCCATCATGTTTTTGGAGATGTCGGGCACAGCGCAATACTACATTCTTTCATCTTTAGAAACCGATCTGTGTCGCGAGCGCTGTAGATCACATTGTGAGTAGATGACAATCTAAGCCAACTTCCTCTGCCGTCATTTGCATAGTACACATAATAGTGTTAATATTAAACACTTGCAGAAGTTAATACTCCTTCCGTTCTAAAATAACTATCTTAGCCTTAATACGATTTTATATTAGAGTTAGTATAAAATTGAGACAGTTCTTTTGAAACGGAGGGAGTATTAAACATCGTGTTTATGTAGTTCCTTCTCGCAAAAAAAGGTGTATATGTAGTTCCATATACACATATCTAGCATCCAATCGATACACATTCAAAACTCAAAACAGAGTCAACTTTTGGAATATTATATTTTTGTCGGCCGTGATAGCCAATATCAAGATAGTAGATATCATCATCATTTTGCACTTCATAAATCCTAATGTCAGCGCTTTTCAATGACTTGGAAATAGTTATTTCTCAGTCGCTTAAGAAATAACAAAACTGATAACTACTTCCATGTCCCATAATATAAGATCATTTTACGGACGGAGTATAACACAAGCATCATTTGGGTATGGCTCCAGGAAGCTAGCTATTGGGAGTTTTGAAACTTAAGCTCCACTACTTGATAAGAGACAGATAAGTAATTTATTGACGCATACCTCCTACCTTCTAATGTCATTCTCATGTTTAAATGTGAATTTCAATCGTCATATACATGGACGAATTAGAGGGTAAGAATACAATGGCATTATCCAAATAAATATGCGACAAATATACCACAATCCAATACATAGATAAACTACATGTGTTTGTACACATGCAAGAGCTCAGTGGTAAACAGATCTTTTTTTCCTCGACATATGTGTAACTTGTTACACTCATATCTCAGAATGATGTAGGCCTACAAATGTGTGGACGTATAAATGATCATTACATTATTACAAAAATGCATTAGGACGCAGATTTTCAGCACCCAAACTCACTCTCTATTTTGAGAACTTAATTAAGAAAAAAATCCAAATGATATATCTTGTAGGTACTAGAGTGAATCATTGCCATCTTGTTTTTTGTTAACAAGTTTGTTTATTTGTACTGTGCATAATGAAACAAGAATAAGGAGCAATTTTTTTATATTATGTGTTGGAAAAAAGCATGTGTTTATTTATTTTTCATAGCCCACAAGAATGTTAGGTTCTTCACCACACTTGAAAGCAGTGGCGGACCTAGCCAGCTAGATCAGAGTGGGCCAAAGTGCTATAATTCATGTAAATTTAAATTTATTTTTACTTTTTGAGTTTTTTTTGCCATGGTATATAGGACATTTTTTTAATCTCAAGGTGGGCCATGCTATCCCTTGAAAGTCATCTAAATGTGAGAATATTTTAGAGTATTTAAAATAATATATTGAATTCATGCTTTAGCCAATTCATTCAAAAATCAAAACTGATGGAGAGAGGTGAACAATAACTTTCAACATAATGAATTAGTATATTTTTTAAATGAGGAATTTCTTGTAAGTACCATTCAGCATTATTGATGCATGCTAGCTTATACACCCTCCAGTCGCAGACGTGATTATTTTGGAAATCGATAAACGCCCGCGCGGTAAATCTTTGACCATTGATCTGTGAAATTAGAAGGAGGTAGATTGTGGCCATAAATCAAAACTTTACTCGTGGCTTTAATTTTTTAAGCTAGCAACAGATGTAATCGTCAACAGAGTTACTGTAGTAAGATTATCCCAACTAACTATAGCCTTGCACTGCATATGCTTCCAGTTTCGTCCTTTGGGATTGTCCATGTTGAGGTCGTGCACTATGACACAGAAGCAAGCTAAGTAACATTATACAACCTTCCAAAACCTAACACCATGTCCCTCTCACCATGCAGAAAATTAGTGCGACCAAAAAGGTAAATTGCCCACCAAGAAGAAGAAAAGGGTGACAGGGATACGTACAGGTCAATTCAATCTTCTGGTAGAACTTGAGGGTTTGTTCCTTAATAACCTTCAATTTTAAAACATGTGTGCATATGACCTATACAAACATCCCAAATAAACATATGGCCGTCAGGCCGTCCAATGACGATGCAACAAGTTGCAAAGTACGATACATATGGACATGCATGTTCTCTATGCTGGCATGGATAATGGAGATGGGGTCCTACTTTGGGTGAGTACAACAGGGTCCTCTTTAATTTACCTCGCTGATTTGGTCCCCTGAATCTGAATGGGCATTAGCCCACATGCTGCATGACACGATATTCCTCATCGACCATGCCGGAGATGCAAAATTCATGGGAAATGCCACATCAGGTTTAGTTCCTATTGCATGGAATACTTATGCTATTAATAACGATTGAACTTTAGTCAATGACATGCCACATTAGGTTCATTTCCTTGCGATAATGTTTTTGTTAGGGTTTTCTCAGACCAAGGGCGACATCATATTTACTGCTTGTAGACAGATTCTTACATGTGATGATGGGCTTGAGGCAGAGCTTCTTGCGTGTAGAGAAGGCCTGGATGTGGCTCTACACAGGACGGAACTCCCTATCTTGATCGAGTTGGACTGCATGAAGGCAGTAGCTATGCTGAATGACGCTGGAGAGAATCAGTCTCGCTACCGAGTTCTTGTCCGAGATATTCAGAAGATGTTATCTGAGGACCCTAGAGAGGTTGTGATCAAGCATGCTAGTCGTAAGCAAAATATAATTAGCCATAATCTAGCCGCTTACGGCCGTAGCGTGCCGCGTACTCACTGGTAGAAAATGGCCCATTTGTCCCGGTTTCAGAGGGCCTTCTGTTCCGGTTTTGGAACCGGGACTAAAGGGTCGTTACTAAAGCCCATGACCTTTAGTCCCGGTTCGCTTACGAACCGGGACAGATGGGCCTCCACGTGGCAGCCGGCTGGAGCGGGGGCTTACCAACCGGGACTAAAGGAATTTTTTCGAAATTTTTTTTTTGAATTTTGTTTTCATTTTCGAATCTTTGAATTATTTGACAATTTAATCCCTAATCACCCCTCCTCACTGCTTCAGAATTTAATCTCTAATCTCTAATCAACACTCATTCCAAATCATAAGCCCATGACCTTTAGTCCCGGTTCGCTTACGAACCGGGACAGATGGGCCTCCACGTGGCAGCCGGCTGGAGCGGGGGCTTACCAACCGGGACTAAAGGAATTTTTTCGAATTTTTTTTTTTGAATTTTGTTTTCATTTTCGAATCTTTGAATTATTTGACCAATTTAATCCCTAATCACCCCTCCTCACTGCTTCAGAATTTAATCTCTAATCTCTAATCAACACTCATTCCAAATCATCTAACTTCCCGGCCGGTCACCCATCCTCTCACTACTCCAGCCCGAGCACGCTTAACTTTCAGGTTCTATCTCCCCTAGTTTCCAAGTCTGCACTTGTTGTTTTCCTGACAATAGTAAGATATCAATCATGTTATAACCCATAGGTCTTGATATCACATGATTTAATTTTTTGAATTCCAAACAATTATTAAAAAAACAATCACGATTAACAAACAACAATGATGTCACACGGTTCACCGTTTGAGTTTGAAATTATTATTCTAAAAAACAATAATTATTTCATATTGAAACAAACCAAATATATATATATAATTCATAATATTTATTACAGAAGATCGAAGCTAGAAGCGTGTAATCTAACGACTAGAGCTAATTAACTACTCGATCTTCTGCTTCTTGGCGGAGGTCCCGGCGCCCTCATCGTCACCGCCCCCTTGGTGGACTCCTTCGACGCGACTTTCGCCTCCACACGCGCCGTCATCTCGGCCCTCTTCTTCTCCTTCTTCTTGGCCCTCGCCTTGGCCAGGTTCGCCGCGGACTTCTCCGCACGTGCGGCACGGCGAAGTTCCCGCGCCTCCAGCCGTTCCAGCGCCTCCAGCCGTTCCAGCGCCTCCAGCTGTTCCAGCGGGCTGTCGTCGGCGGGCGGCGGACAATCGTCGTCGGCGGGCGGCGGGCTGTCGGCGGCTGCGCGCGATCGTCGCCCGCGCTGAGCTCGAGGCTGCGACTTCGGAGGCGGGTCCCAAAACTTGCGCCTTTCGGGGTGGTTGTCCTCGTTCAACGAGGTGTCGGAGTCGGACGGCCACCGTAGCGGCGACCCCGACATGGCGGCGAGAAGCTAGTCGGGCGCGAGAGGGGAGATCAAGATGAGAAGGGAAGATGAGATGAGATGAGTCGGATGAAACCGGACCCGGCTTCTACTTATAGCCTGAGAAGCTCGTCGGGCGCGCGCCCGACGAGCTTCCCAACGCGCGCCGCACGCGCATGGGAAGCTCGTCGGACGCGCGCGGGAAGACGAAGCATCGTCATTGGTCCCGGTTCGTAGCTGGAACCGGGACCAATGGATGGAGGCCGCATGCGCATGGGAAGCTCGTCGGGTGCGCGCCGCACGCGTATACGAAGAAACCGCCTCGGGACGAAGCGCGGGAAGACGAAGCGCCATCCATTGGTCCCGGTTCGTAGCTGGAACCGGGACCAATGGATGGAGGCCCATTCGTCCCGGTTCGTGTCTGGAACCGGGACTAATGGGTCCAGACGAACCGAGACCAATGCCCCACGAGGCCCGGCCGGCGCCCTGGGCGCACGAACCGGAACGTATGCCCCCATGGGACCCGGTTCGTGACTGCACCGGGACTAATGTGCTGGCCAGGTCTGAACCAAAGCCCTGTTTTCTACTAGTGACTGCCATCTGGTTCGGTACGGGAACGGAGGAGGTTGTGAAACTTTGTATGGCGGAAAGACCGCCCTGATTTAATTTGAGTCTTTTTCCCCGTAAAAAAAAGGTCGACTAAGAGTTTCTTGTGTCTCAGTCGCTGATACTCCCTTTTGGTTATTTATACTTCACATATAAGATTTGTTTGAAGTCAAACTACGTAAAGTTTGACCATATTTAAATTTGAAAAATATCAACATCAATAAGACTAAAACTACACAATATAAAAATTCATTTTTTGATGGATCTAATGATATTGATTTTATATTGTGAATGTTGCTATTTTTTCTTTAAAGATCGTAAAAAAAATTTAAACTTAACTTCAGACTGAGGAAGTATACTAAACTGTCTGGTCTGATCTCAATTCTCCCTACCCCGCACGAATCTGAATGCTTACACATCAGCCGCTAAGGAGACATATTGAATTAGATATAAGAACCTTGGAGTACATAGATTTAGTTACAAGAAAAGATTTTCATTTTGATCAAACTTAAACCTCCTATGCTATCTAGGGTAATCAGCTGGTGTAATCGACCGAAACCCCAAAATATACAACATGCTAAATGGAGTACGTTACCCACTAATCTTTAGCTAGCTAAGCCTAAGCAATAGCTAGTAACATGGGCAGCATATATGGGAGGTCGTTATACCTGATGATATACTATCAACAACTTTGCCCGAGTTATCAACTGAAAAATCGTGATGCTCGCATGCAGCATGCCTTACAAGACACTCCAACCTCTCTTGATTTCTTCCTGAAAGCAACACGCCATGAGCATCCCCTGGTTATTTTTTCCTCAGTTCTAGACGTGTATAGCAAACTAGCAATAGAACGTACTCGATCGGCATTGCTTAGCGATCGACGTACGTCGGCTGCATCTTAATTCCCCAATTGATTGACATGGTGAGCAGTCATGTGCCTACCCATTAGTTGCTAGCTAATCATATATTACCAGCGTCTACTAGTTTATCTACTCCCTCCGATCCATAATAAGTGTCGCTCATCTAGTTCAAAGTTTGTACTAGCTTAGTACAAAATCTGAGACACTTATTATGGATCGGAGGGAGTACCTATATATACCTGTATAGAAGAAACCAGCAACTGTTCAGCTAATGTGTGTCCGGGACGCGTTGGACAACTGCGGGGTGAGGTCGTGGTCGTCGTGGAGCTATCAGTAGCTGTAGCCAGCATGAGACCCTGCCCGCCCGTTGTCTTGAAGGAGGTTTAAGGATGAACTTGAGCACTCGATATCCACTGCCGGCAGCCCGGAAATGTGTGATGGAGGAGTTCGCTGTTGCATCCACTGGCTTCCGTAGCTAGCCAACAGTGTGTGGGATTGGAATTCGGTCGAGGGTTCCTCTTGTTAGGTCAACAGTGGCTGTCATTATGGCCTTGCTAACGCTTGCCGTGCATATTAATCGATCGACGCCTCCAAATTTCTGCAGTTCATGGATGTCTTAACATTTTCACCCTTCGTGCCGGCACGACACAAAAAGCTATTCTGCCGTGCATGGGGATATCCCATGGACGAATTCATCATTCATCGTTGCTTTAAGATTTTTCCTACTCTTTGATTATTTTCAGAATTTGTTTTGCTTCAAAGTGTTGCATCCAACATTTTCTCGCGTTTCATAGTGTATCATAATGTTTCATTATGTATCAACGTGCGTCAACAAATCTGATCCAAAACATGTGCATCTTTTTTTCGTTAATACACAATGAAACACGATGATATACTTTGCGGCGCAACCGCACATGCAGTTGGGAGCAGCCCGGGGCGGCGCAGCGCAGAACTGGTTCAACGGCAAGTCGGCGTTAGAAAGCCGGCCAACCGGACAGGGTGGCGGCGAATCAAGCGGCCAGCAAAAAAGCAGTGCTGCACCGGTGGCCGGCGCGCCCACGGCCGGCGATGCTGCGCGGAACCATCTCACCCTGTACTACATGTGCACGGCGCGCACGCACGCGGCATCATCATGTCTCCACAGGGCAACCCGCGGTGGAGTTAAACGTTGTAAATTTTGATTAAGTTTAGGACAAATTCGTCGCCCTTTGATCCAATACATCCTATTCCCCCTCCTCCTGCTCGTTAATTATGCATCACATAATTTCAAAGGCAAACCTGAAATGCAAGCGACACAACGTGCACCGATGAATTTCAACGTAAAATCCCGTATATCAGTCTTACGTGACGAACACATTCAAGCGTGAACTCAACTGACCTGGCCTCCTCATATCCGCTTCAGAAATGGGGTGCTTATGCGGGTGTCGATCAATCGAAACATATAAATCAGGTCTAAGAAGTCCGATTAGATGATGATTCTAAAAGAGATCATTGGTGCCTTGATGGAGCTAGCCGCCCATTTCCGTTCAGTGCAGGAAGCGTTCGAGGAGGCCGGCCGGTCGCTCTCCGGCGTGACGGCGACACGGCTAACGGCACGGCAAGGCAAGCTCCGGCGGCGGGACCCTGGCCGCGCGCATGTGTGGCTGGCGACACGCACGCCCACGGCCGGCCGGTCGGAGGATCCAAACCCCCGCGCGACACGGCACCAACCACCACTCCCCCGCCTTGCGCGCGCGCTCTCCCCCGGCCCACGCCGCGCTTGAGACGCTGCCGCCGGCCCGCCGCTGCGCTCGACGTCGCTAGTGGTACAATGACTTGGGCGCGGACCGGACACGATGGTTTGTACGTACGCGCGCGAGGTCTTCTTCTTCGCGTACGTGGTAGGGCCGCGCCGCATCATGCGTGGCCGGTCCATCGGCTATGCACGTACACGTCTCGTTAATATTGGTGTCGTCGTATCGTATGGGCAGCCCGAGTTATGCAGACGCGGAGGATAGGTACGTGACGGAAATCCGACCCCGACCCATGTACCGATCGATAGTGAGGCCACCTAGATAGTAGATACGGCCGGGGGCGCGCACATGCCCCCGTCCCTCTTTGTCTGGCTACGCGGTGGTGGTTGAAACGTTGTGGTTTGCGACTTGCATTCCAATGGCATACATGTATCGACCTTGCGAGGTTTTAGTCGATGTTAAGTCTCGGTTGATGATATATCTGTCAGATTTTACATTAAGATCGCTGCAAACCTTTCTTTTTTAGTTTTTTTCTTTTTCTCTCTTGCATGTTATGTGACATGACTGAGACTTGGTTAAATCTTAGTCGACTGAGACCTACATATATATAGCCTACGGATTCGATCGGTGACGTCGATCCATCTCACCAGCGAGGCCTCTATGTCAACAATAGTTCATCATGATGATGATATGTGAGCAAAAGAAAAGGCTATGGAGGTTTTTACCCAACATGAATGACTCTTCGTCTTCATTGGCATAGGCATAGTGTTGATCTTATATGACTCTACCGTTATCAATATGTCAATATTTTTTCACGGGGCTTTCTTAGCGGATGTATTTGGCTGTGTGAATCTTAGATATGCAAAGGCTGGATGTTACTCATCATGCTTTGTATCGATTTGATGCTACATTTTAATATAATAAATGCACTCTTTATCAGAAAAAAAACGAAATGGAGAAAAGAAGTGGAGCATATTCTAATATGTTTTTGTTTTCACAACGACATTAATATGCTTCAATGATCTCTGTTGTTCAAAAGATTTTGTCACGAGGATGCTTCGACCTGCAACTATATCGTTTTTTTACCATCCTGCAACTATATCGTTAATAGACACAAGTGCAAGGATGCAATAAGCAACTAGAAAGAATGACGATGGAGAAGTATGGAGAACTTCTCCAGTTGCCTAGAAGCTTTCCTCTAGCACCACCTGCTGATTTCCAGTGGCTGAAGCCTGGCCTGGTTGTCTTGGGATCCACCATGCCCCTCCCTGGAGATTTTTGGCAGAAGGCCATGATCTCAGACGCATCTGCTCTGGACTCATCAATGAAGGAAAGGGAACAAGATGACAAGATGATCTTCAAGAGTCCGGTTTCTACACTGTTGGTCACCCCAGGCCGAAGCAGCTCCACCTCTAAAGTCCCTGAGGGCATCGTCCGAGGTGGCGACCGAACCGATGGCGGTGCTCTACTTCTAAGTGGCCTCTACATGGTCTTACTTGTCCTCTTAAAAACACATCGAACTGTTGAATTGTCGTTTATGGTTTTAGTTTCTTTTTTCTTACTTTTCGAGTTTCTCTCTTATGAGATGATGTAGTAATTTGTCGGTAATTAAATTGGGGGAGAGGCCTCATGTTTATTTTTAAAAAGATTTCTGAAAATTTATAATGAAATTTTGCACTCATATATATGTTTGTTTGTTGACCCATCATTGTTGCTAATTAAAGTGCATATCGGTACGCGCAGTAGGTTAACTACTTCTAAAAACATTTAACAAACTAATTTGAAGCGATAATTAGTAGTCAGATAATAAAATCGTGGATCCAACGTTCAACACGGTAGCCTCCATCAAATAGCATAAGCTAGCTATCAAGGCGTCCTCTTCTCTCCTCTGCCTAATCCTAATCCCAAAAGTAGAACTTTAACCTTGTGTGTGTCCTTCTCCTTCCTAATGAATTGAATTAATTTTAAGTGGTTACACGATAGTCCAGGTTCACTAGATGTGGCTACCGACTGCCCACACGATTGGCTACGATATATTGATCCCAATAGTGATGATTGGCGCATGACATTAACTAGTCTCCAACTTCTCCAATTGACAATGATTCGTACGTGCTCCGAGCTCCAGCTCCGGTAGTCGTTAAGCCATGGGCCACGACTGCCGCATGGATCCACCATGTTCTTGGAGATGTCGGGCACAACGCAATTCATTCTTTCAACTTGTAGAAACCGATCAGTGTCGCGAGCACTGTATATCACATCGTAATTAGATGACAACCAACTTCCTCTGGGGGGTTACATTGGTCACTATGTGCCCCAAAATAACCACTGTAATTCAAAAAGAGGTGAATGAGTACATGAAGACTCACACATACAAGTTCAAAATATTGAGGGAGCTGAAGACGAAGTTGAACAAGGGAGTGAACAAGATGTTGAAGAGATTAGTGCAGGAGACTGCCATGCAGGTGCAGAAAGTTCAAGAGCTTTCCAACTTCTCCAACACCAACACCAATAATTCTAGGAAAAGGAAATCAGATGGGACTTCTCATATAGCAAACACGGCAGCAAAGAAGCAAGGAAAGTCCATTGCAGATGAGATCGAAAGACTCCAAAAGAGGTGGTTGCTGAGAGACACATATGAGAGGGCACGCAATTAACAATGAAGCAATTCATCAAGAAGACAAAGGAGCAAAAAAATGATTGTTGATGATCTTGTAGCTGACTTTTTCTATGAGAATTGTCGTCCACTCAATGTTGTCAACTCAAGGAGTTGGGAGATCCTATTGGAATCTATAGGTCAGTATGGTTCTGATTAAATCTCACCTACTTACTGGAAACTGGGAGTACCATTGCTTGAGAAGGCCAAGGTCAAGACTGACAGTTTCAGAGGCAAGCATGAAGTTCATTCATGTCTGATGGCTGGACTGACATGAGTGGCCGACATATGTTGAACTTTCTTGTCAATAGTCCAACAGACACCTTTTTCTTAGGGAAAACTAATGTTTATTTTGATATAATTGATGCGAAGCTGGTAGCACAGTTGTTGAGTGAACAAATTGATGCAATATTGGCTCTGCATTGGTAGTCCAAATAGTAAGTGACAATGGATCTAACTACAAGGCAGCCGATAGACTTCTAATGGAGAAGTATCCTACACTGTATTGGACACCATGTGTTGCACACTATTTGGATCTTATGCTAAAGAATGTTGAGAAGATCAAAGAGTTCGGCATCTGCATTGGTAAAGCCAAGCGAACAACCAGATTTATTTATGCCCATGGAAAGATTCTAGATTTAATAAGAAGTCTGAATGGTAACAAAGATGGTCATGTCATACCCATTTTATTGTTATCTGTAAATTCTATTTATCGATTATACTTAACTTTTTTATTTCTTCATAACTCAATTTGTCATTTGAAATACATTTTTTAGGTATAATATCATTTACATAAATATACACATGTATATTAACACACAATCGTGTCATATAGTTCCTACATTTATCTTTTTAAATACATTTAGTAGTGCCAAACTAAAATGTATTTTGTTGCAAATAATTTTCTATACAAAATTCGTTTTGGATGTTTAAGAATAATTTGGTTACAATGGATTTCACTAAAACTCCAAGCAAAAAATATCATCATATTAATCAAATTATATATGCTTCATAATGTATTATAGTGATTCTGTGCTTAAATATCTAAGCAAAGTAATGAAGTGATTTGGAGCATATGTATCTGGCAAATAACTTCGTAGAGGTTTCTAGAGTACAATAACATAAATGTATTATAACTAAATAGATAATTTTAGAGTGTAGGACCTGTCAACTAGTAAGAGGTTTGTTTGGTAACTTGATGGATCGACAGCTTGTCGATTGAAGAACAGCAGGGCAAAAAACTAACAATATTTAAGCTGAACCAGCAGTCCCCACACCACCGGCCGACTCGCGGTGATCGTATCGAGCTGGCCGACCACTGCCTTAGACGAGCGTGTGGCTGACCCACAGATCGAGCACGTTGTGAGGCATGTTGGCGTAACACCGCCGCCTCAGGGTATGGCGGCACCGCACCCTTATCTACCTCCTCCGTACCTCTCAGCCGCGTGTCCGCTAGCATCGCACCGGCGAGCGTCGTCGTCCCGCAGCTCCGACACAGGGACGCCGACCTGGTCGCCGCACCATGGCCACTGTAGCCGCCACCCCAGCGGCTCCTGCGCTCGCCGTCCGCGCCTTGCCAACCCCAGCCACCCTTGGTTGTTGGGCCTGCCGCCACCGCAGCGAAGGCCGGCGGTAGCAACGGCAAGAGGAGATGGGGAAGGGAAGCTACTGGCAGCGCTAGGGTTTGGCCCTGTGTCGCCCTGGGGTGCGACACCGGAGGCACAACCCGAAGCGTTTTTCCAATTATATGTTACCTGCCAATTTTTGAATTGCTCTCTTATGAGGTGATGTAATAATATGTGGCTTTCATTGGTACTGAGACCGGGAGAAACCTCACGTTTATTAAAAACAAGATTTCTAAAAATATATAATGAAAATTTGCACCCATATGTTTGTTTTTTAGACTGAAAATTAAGCATCCATGTAAAGACCCATCATTGTTGTTAATTAAAGTGCATGTCGGTATACACAGTAGGTTAATTAACTACTTCTCAAAGCATTTAAGAAACAAATTTGTAGCAATAATTAGTAATCGGATAATAAAACAGAGGATCCAATATTCCACACGGAAGCCTCCATCAAATAGCTAGCATAAGCTAGCTAGCTAGGCGTCCTCTTCTCCTCTGCCTAATCTTAATCCGAAAAGTAGAACTTTAAGCGTGTGTGTGCTTCTCCATTTGTCCTTCCTAATGAATTGAATTAATTTCAAGTGGTTACAAGATAGTCCAGGTTCACTAGCTGTGGCTACCAACTACCCACACGACTGGCTACGACATACAGAGCCCAATAGTGATGATTAGCAATTAACATTAACTAGTCTCCAACTGATAATGATTCGTACGTGCTCCCAGCTCCAGCTCCGGTAGTCGCCAAGTCATGGGCCACGGCTGCCGCATGGATCCACCATGTCCTTGGAGATGTCGGGCACAACACAATTCATTCTTTCAGCTTGTAGAAACCGATCAGTGTCGCGAGCACTGTATATCACATCGTAATTAGATGACAACCAACTTCCTCTGGGGGTTTATATTGGTCACTATGTGCCCCAAAACAACCACTGCAATTAAAAAAGAGGTGAATGAGTACATGACAACCAACTTCGTCTGCCATCATTTGCATAGTATTACATAACAGTGCAGATGAAGTTTCCATCTGAAAAAGAAACACATGCAAAAGTTATTACTAAACATTGTGTATATATAGCTTCATATACACGTATCTAGCATTCAATAGATACAAATTCGCAACTCGAAAATATGAAGGAGTTGAGTTAGGAATAGTTATCTTTCTATCAGTTTGATGCAGAGGTTGTGGGTATTCCTCTTTTCCCAAAAAAAAAAAACAATCTTTCTATCAGCTATGTGCTCTAAATATTATCATCATCTTGCACCTTCTTAGTCCAAATTTCAGAATCAAGCCTTACTTTTCAATGACTTGGAAATAGTTATTTCTCGGTCACTTAAGAAATAACAAAACAAATAATTACTCCCTCCGTCCCATAATATAAAATTATTTTGCAAAGTGATCTGATATTATGGGACGGAGGGAGTATAACACAAGAAACATTTGGGTATGGCTCCAGGAAGCTAGCCACTGGGAGTTTTGAAACTTAAGCTCCACTATTTGATAAGAGACAGATAAGTAATTGACCGACGTACACGCAAAAAAAGGTAATTGACTGACGCATACCTCCTACCTTCTAATGTCATTCTCATGTTTAAATGTAAAGTTCGATCGGCATGGATACATACGAACTAGAGCATAAAAACTCCCATTCGGATTATCGCAAAAACTACATGCCACAAATATACCAAAATACAATACTTAGTGAAAGTATATTTGTGTGTAAACTTGCAAGAGCTCATTGGTTAAGTTTACCATTTTACCTTAATATCTGTGTAACTCGTTCCAGTCATAATTAAAATCATGTATGCTTAACAAGGCGTGGATATATAAATGATCATCACAGTACAACAAAAGGCATTTGGACATGGATTATTAGCACCCAAACTCACTCTCTATTTTTATATCTACTCATCGAAAATATCAAATGATATTTTTATAGATACTAGAATGAATTATATGATCCAGGTTTTTCTGGAAAAAATTGGTGTTTCGTACTATGCATAATGAAAACAAGAATGATGAGCTACAAAATATTTTTAGGAGGTGAAAAAAAATCTTATGTTTGTTTATTTTTCATAGCCCACAAGAATGTTAAGTTTTTGCACGACACATGAAAGTCATCAACGTGCGGGAATATTTTGAAGCTTGTTTGAATAATGTATCAAATTCATGCTTCAGCTAATTCATTCAAAAGTCTGAACTGATGAAGAAAGATGAATAATATATTACAACATAATAAATTGTTTTCAATATTCTTCAAAGCAATTGCTTGTAAGTACCATTCGGCATTATCGATGCATGCTAGCTTTTGCTCCGTCTAGTAATAGATGTATTTTGTTTTGGAAATAGACAAATACCCTTGAGGTAAAACTTTGACCATTGAGCTATAAATCCAAACTAACTAAGGATCAACATTACGTGTGGCGTAATTATGCATTAACGATGGTGCTAATAAAGCTAATAAAATATGTAAGCATCAACAGAGTTAGCAAGATTATCCCAACTAACCACATCCATGCATGCTTCTACTTTCGTCACACCAACTTTTCACATGGCATTGTCCATGTTGAGCTCGTGCTGTATGAGGCCGAAGGAAGCTAACTAACAATATACTACATCCTTCAAAAACCTAACACCATGTCCCTCTCACCATGAAAGAAATTAGTGCAACCCAAAAAGTTAATTGCCCACCCAAAAGAAGAAGAAAAAGGTGACGGGGATACATATAGGTCAGTGCACGCAACTGGTAAAACTTAGCGGGTTAGTTAGTTAATAACCTACAATTTTAAACATGCATGCATGAGATTTACAACGTGGAAAATAGACATATGGGGGACCAATGACAATATGACATGACGATGCAACAAGTTGCAAAGTACGATACATGTGGCCATGCATGTTCCATGATGGCATATCGATGGATAAAAAGATTATGTCGTTTATGATTAGGCAACTTTGGCAGTGGAAGGTTCCTACAACTAGGAGTGTATATATATCGTAGATGGGATCCCACTTTGGGAGGTTGCAACAGGGTCCCCTTTCGTTTACCTCGCTGATTTGGTCCCCTAAAGAGGCATTAGACCACATGCTGCATGGGACGATATTGCTCAGTTAATCTACCATGCCGGAGGTGCAGAAGTCGTGAAAAAGACCGCATTAGAGCATCTCCAGCCGCGCCCCAAAAGGCCCCCAAGACGGCGAAAATAACGCCGAACGGACGTATTTCGCCCAGCCGCGTCCCCAAGACCCCAATTAGCGCCGGATCGGGCCGATTTTGAGTCCGGCGAACCCAACTCGAACCCAGCGCGCTGGGGGCGCTTGGGGGCGCCGGACGAAACGAAAACGCGTGCGTGGCCCACTGTCAGGCCAAACCGACCCAAAAAGAACACCTCCACCACCACCCTTGCCGCTGCCGGCTGCCGCGCCGCCGCTCGATAGCTGTTTCTGCCTCCCAAAAGCTTCTTTCTGTCGGCCCCTCTTCCAGCGCCGACTACCCCCGCCTAGTTCACCGGCGCTTGGCCGCCGTGTTCCGCCAAGCCGAGCCCACCGGTGCAAAGCCGCGCCCACCTCGCGCCGCACCTGTTCGGCGAATTGCCTCCCCCGAGATGGACTCCGACGATGAGGCACTCTTCGCCGCATTGCTGGAGGAAGAAGCGATCGCCGGCGCCCAGGGCGACGAGCATCTCAACTGCAAGAAGATCTAGTGGATCATCTATGGATGCGCAAAGGCAATGCCTAGTTTGATCAGTTTTTTGTATTTGTGCCGAACTATGTGTTTGTAGTATCATGTTGTATGACGAAATTGCGCCGAACCGACACGAAATTGCGCCGAATTGAGACGAAATTCACGTGCTTTGTGCTGAAACTGTGCAAAAAAAAAATCAAATCGGCGCCTTTTTGGGTCAAATTTGGGCCGCTCCTTGGCCGGGCCGTCAGTCATTGGGGGCGCCTTGGGGGCGCGGCTGGGTAGCCGGCCCCCCAGGACCTATCGCCGCGTCCAGCGCCCCCAAGCGGCGCTAAAAATAGCGCCGCAAAATGTCCTGGGGGCGCAAACGGCTGGAGATGCTCTTAGGTTCAGTCTCTAGCTAGAGCATGAATTAATTACGGTTTTTGGGAGGAGAAATCGGGTCCTTTCCTTTCGATAATGTTTTTAATTTTTTTTACAAATAGCTCGAGTGGTTTATTGTAGAGTTATTCATGTATGTAAGTCATTGGTCAAGCCATATTTTCTTTTTGCGAATTTCAGTGCTTATTACACATCAGACTGCTTAGTTTCTTGAATTAGATGGGCGATAGAAAACCTTCTTAAATTAAGTAAAACTCCGTTTCTATTTTGATCAGACCCAAACATCCCATGCTAGCTAGCTAGGCCGAAGCACCAAATTACCCATGATATGGAGTACTTTACCCACTCATCTTTTAGCTAGCTAAGAGCCTAAGCAGTAGCCAGTAACATGGGCAGCGTGGGAGGTCGTTGCACCGCCTGATGATCAATCAACAACTTTGCCCGACCTATCAACTGAAAAAATCGTGATTCTCGCATGTAGCATGCCTTGCAAGACACTCCAACCTCTCTCTTTTTTCTTCCTGAAAGCAACACGCTATGCGCATCATCGCCATTTATATATCCTCTAGTTCAATTATTTTCTTTTCTTCTGTAGTTCTAGACGTGTAGCAATATATAGAACGTACTCGATCGGCATTGCTTAATTTATTAGCGATCGACGTACGTCCGGATCAATCTTAATTCCCCATTGATTGGCATGGTTAGCAGTCATGTGCCTGCTCATTAGTTGCTAGCTAATCGTAGGGGACCAGCGTCTACTTACTTGTTTATCTACTTATATGTATTTGCAGAGAGAAGAAAAAACAGCAATTGTGTCCGGGGCTCGTTGGACAATTGCGGGGTGACGTCGTGGTCGTGGAGCTATATATCGGTAGCTGTAGCCAGGGTGTGACCCTTCCTGCCCGTTGTCTTGGAGGAGGTTTAAGCATGAGCTCGAACACTCCATGTCTGCGGCCGACGGCAGCCCGGAGATGTGATGATGGAGGTGTTCGCTAGTTTTACCATAATTTTTTTTTTAATATTATGGTAACAATAGTGATTTTTTTACAAAAAAATCTATTACGTAGCCCAAATGACGTGGAACATTTAGATTTCGAGTGTGTCCTATGTTTTCAGGCGACTTTTGCGTTGCCCACTGTACTCACCCAGAAGGCTAAGAGAATCCTGGTCGTGCTGCTGCATAATGTCATTATTTCGAACCAGCAAGCATTGCCCATGTAAGATGGGAGCCGACTTCAGCCCGCTCTGATCACAATCTCAAGCACGTTGTCGCTGTGGGACATGGGCAAAACGGTCAGAACCACGTCGTGATACAAATGGACCCAAGAACCACACACAAAATATACCACCTCCGTAAAAAAATTATAAGACATTTTAGGTTACTATTTTAGTAACCTAAAATGTCTTATAAAATTTTACGGAGGGAGTACATAATTTCATCCTCTTTTTACAGAAAGGTTAATTTGGGCTGTCAAAATTTTCTTCCTTCTGCATATGTATTAAGAAAACACTCTTGTCAAAATTATAAAATACGAGGTGTCAAAATCTTCTTCCATTCTGCATTCATCAACGTGCCATCATGACCAAATCTCATTGCGACCTCTGGGCCTTCATCTTAGTGGAACAAACGCATTAAAATCTAGAAGCTTCTAAGAGCAGTAGTAAAAAAATTGTGACCATAGGTGTTTCCCCTCATTTCTTCTTTCTTTTGTGTATCACCACCCTTTCCTTCATATTTGTGTCCAAACTTCTTGTCGCCGCCATTTTTAAGTCAAAGCATAAGTGCCTTCTTGTGCCTCTAGCTGAGACAATCTTTTGCCTCTTATCCGACTCTTGGTGTCAATTGGGCCGTTTGCTACCTTCACTTGCGGCTGAGAACACTTGCATGTGCACCCCGCCACCCTGACTTCCTATAGGTATCATGGTGCCGTAGCCGCCGCCATCCCTGTTATCTATTGTTCTTCTCCCACGATGATAGCATCCCTCTTCTCTTGGCACCCGAACCGTCCCCTTCTCCTCTTCACCAGCACACCCCCGCTGTTGTGTCATCCCAGGGTCCAGGCGACTCCCATCCGAGGCCTGGACGACCTCGACGCCTTTGACCTCGGGGTTGTGCCTCGTTTTTCTCTTGAAATCAGTTCACATCAACTGCCAATTCAGGCAATACAAAATGAACCCTGATCTTATCTGGCTGACGTTTGCTGGAAGGGGTTGGCATTTGCCAACATTTTCAGCCGTAAGTTTAGTTATAGAAGGTTTTGTCAATTTCTTCAAAATAATACATGTCAATTAAAAAAACAAAAACAAGAAAAATGTCGAAAAAAGTTTCTTGCCATCATTCTTACATCTGACGTTTTGCCGGATGTCATTATCGTACAAAATTGCTTGTTGCGCAGGATGTAACATGTTTTTCATCCAGAGAAGTATCGAGAGCATCTATTTGCACCAATGAAGAAGAAGAAGAACCAGAGGCAATATGAAAAATTAACTCAGACGCAGACGTTCTTCAAGTAAAGAGAAAAACGGAAACAGGCCACACACAGAGCCTGATAATGTAGTACTCGCCGCTGATCAAAGGGTTTATGGTCGGCGAGGCGCCGTCGCCCTCCGGGCCGGACGGCGACAGTGCTAACGACGTACGCGACAAGGCAAGCTCCGGTGGCCGCACGCACGCACGTCCGGTCGAATCCAAGCCGGCCGGCACCAACCAGCGCACAGACCAGACCACGCCCCCGCCTCGCCCGCGCGCTCCCCCATTGCAACCCCGGCCCTATCCATCCGCTCTCTCGGAGATGGGCGATCGATAGGCAGTCCGACACGGCGACATGGATCCATGTACTACTGGGATCGTGAGGCTGGCTGGCTAGCTAGCTACGGGTGCACATGCATGCACCATCCATCCTCCTGGCTAGCCTAACTCCAATCCACCATGTCCATGTATGGTGGTTGAAACGTTGTGGTTCGCAGTACCGGCGCGGCAGCAAGCGACTGCACGGACCGGCATCTTATTTATACGTCAGCATGTCGTGGCCTCCGTTGCAACCGCTGCGAAAGAAGAAGGGGGGGGGGGGGGGGGGGGGGGGAGGAGGATGATGGGGGCGCTGCGGCGCCGGGGCGGCCGTCGACGCGGAACGTGGTGGGGGCGAGCTCTCGACGTAGATGTGGGGTGGACACTGGACAGCGAGAGGGAGGCCGGGCCGCCGCTCGTGAGTGACGGCTGGAACTGGAAGAAGAAGCGGCAAGGCAAGCTGCTGGGGGTCCCCGGCTCCTCCTTGGCTCCTGCACACGGTGACATGCCACCTACGGCCCGATCTCTCTCTGTCGCGGCGCCTCCTCCTAGTTTGGCTCTCCCACCCACACCCACACCCACACCCAGGCCAGGTCCCGTCCCGTTCCCGCACACATGCCATGCCTACCAAGGAGGACAAGCAAAGCGTATTCGTCTCTATCGTATGTGGCAGTACGTATGTAGAATTGTAGATACTGCGTGTAGCGACAGACAGGGACGCGCACGTTGCTGCTCTCAACTGGAACCTGCTTATACTAGTACTGTACTAGATATGCACAAAAAGTTGGATAGGTACGCATATACATACCTGGGCAATCTCTCTGGTCCAGGAGGTCGGTTCTAGACCAAAACTAGAAACCTACTACTACTACTACCAGGCGCGAAACTGGTTACGAATTGGTCAAAAAGAAAAACGTCAAAAGCAACTGAGGTTTAAGCACATATAGATGGGGTTGAACTCATGGGATGGTCGCCTTAAAAGCATCTCCATATCTTCAATCGATTTTATTCTAAGTATGATTATTCCAATTATAATAGTGGTAAGGATAATTATTCTAAGTATGTTCATTTGAGCCACGAATATGAAGTAGGTTGGTCTTAGCGGTATGCATAGAAACGTTAGATTGTGTTTTGCATTTTCTTTGACCTCATTTCCCTTTTTAAGGATACTCATTTTGTTGAACTCATCCCACTGCAAGGACAATAACTTTTTTCTGCTAGTACATGTGATATTCAAATTCAAATGGATTATTTTATATAACTAATTACACAGCAAGAAAAATCCTTCATAACAAAATTATTGTTAATTATACATGTGGGAATAGAAATAATAATAATTGATGTTGCTTTGTTGTCAATTTCTTGTTCAAAAAGTGCAATATAATACATAAAAAACTAGTGCAATATATACTACAATCAATATTATCTTTTAAAAAAACATTAAGGCTTTCTTCGTTTAGACCCAACTTGGTGAGGTTTTGGGCCAAATCCACGTGGGTCCGTGGAAATTACCCCCGCCATGGAATAAACTCGGCCCACTATTTTTTTCCTGTTTGGTTAATCTCGGTGTCGCCTTTCCCCGCCCAAACCTCTCATATCCACGCGGAAGTAAAGCTTGCGACCGAGTTCGTGGAAAGATACCTCGCGAGAGGCGATAGAAATGGCGGCGACGATGGGGGAGTGGGGATGAGTGGACAGCGGAAGGAGTCAACGGGTACGAGTGGACGGCGGCAAGCACCAGATCCAAACGTAGTGTTGCGATCTCATCGACGAATCGGAGGTGAACTGCAGCGATGGAGCAAACTCGGCGATGACCACGAGGACCCCATTTCCGGCATCCCTTCCTCTTCAAAAACGACCTAATAGTTGGTATGATCTTCCTTGTCTTCTTTGCCCTCTCCTTCTCTCCCTCTCTTAATTTACGATTTTAATGTGGTATTACTGTTAAGTAAAGCAAGAAACTTTGCTGGAGCTACAAGATAGGTTTCCTGGGTTCTTGGTTTTTTGATTTGGTGCAAATTGGCAGAACGTTCTTGCAAGGACAACAACTTTGTTGTTGACTAGATGCATTGTGCCTTATTTATACGTAATATCTGCAAGTTGAAGTATCTTGTGGTGGTGTTTAAATTGTTTACATAGTCTCTAACTTGCTAGGCTGGGACTTGGACCACCATGGCATCTCAAGGAAAACTAGCAGTTGGAAGAACCAATTCTGGGTTTTCTTCTATTCAATTCTAGCAGTAGCTTGATTTTTTTAAATAGTTCCAACTCATATTATCCATTTTAAACAAAATTCTAAGCTGACTTATGTTCTATCAAGTACTCATGGCATCCTTTCTTTCACTGAATCAATCTACACTTCATTCGGTTTACACATGTCTCCATCTTGCATAGAACTTGAACTTAACAAGTAAATGGTTGACATTCATTTGTACATATTCACTCTTCCCCTATGACCAAGATGTGAAGTTCATAATTTTACAAGATGGAGCCATTCTATATTAATTGTAGTCATCTATTCCTCTTCTACCCTATAAGATGTTGGTATGTTTGTCCACTTTGCCCCATCTTCCCCCCACCTCATTCCACAGAAGAGGTAGCTACCGGTGACGAGGTCTTTAGGTTAGCTCTCTCTCTCTCTCTCTCTCTCTTCCTCTAGGTATTGGTTAACCAAGGTATGAACATTTTCACTCAACATCTGGAGCGTAACAAGAGTATTTTCGGTTTAATGCAGATGCAAATGGATGCTCCAGTAGTAGTTTTCAGTTAGAAAGGTCAAAAGTGATAGATAATACAATAGCAACTAAGATTATCTTGCTAGGCACACAAATTATGTATTTACTAGTAGATATCCAATCGTATCAGAAGATATATGTACCAGTAGAAAAATATATATTCTATATATTAGTACATTTGAGGTAGAAGATTGGAATTTATGTTGGAATATGAAAATAAGATTAAAATATTTATTTTTTAATAAAAATTCAATAAAAATATTTTGGTTTACAACAAAAGCATCGGCTCAGAAGTCAACAGTGCACCACTTCACATTGCATGGCTAAAGTAGTGTGGAAGAAAAGACTATCTATTTAATCTTTACCAGGTTCAACACGAAATCAAATCATAAATAAGCACCACGAGAGAAAAAATTCGGACCTTGTTATTTCAATATATGCTTCTGCATTGTTCTAAAACATTTAGGTAAAAGTTTGTGTTAAAAACTTAAAATACAGTCTTCAACATGGACAGTATTATATTATCCAGTCACTTTACACAATCTGGAGATAGTTTTGTAGCTTCTAGTTATTTTTTGCAACCAAAATTTAAATTACTATAATAATATTATTTATTTATTCCACTATGTCATTCTTGCGCATTTAGTATAATAGTATATCACTTCATTCCACTTACACAATTTAACATCTCATGAAAATTAGAACCGAACAAAGCCTAATAGGCTAGAGTGTTTATTACATAAACATAATTAATCTATTTGATTTCAATATACTTAAATCTTTCCCACGAACTTCAGTAATATCAGCTTTATCTTCAATAATATTTTCCTCAATCATGTCATACATATTTTATTAGAATATGTGAATTTTATTTATCATTTATACTAAAATTTTATATTCATTCATAACTCAATTTATCATTATATTTGTATATATTTTATTGATATGTTATTCGATATACAATAATTGAAATATATTTTGTACGTATAACATCACTTACATAAATATACACATGTATATTAACGCACAATCATGTCATATAGTTCTACATTTATCATTACAAATAAATTTAGTAGTGCCAAACAAGAATGTATTTTGTTGCAAACAATTGTCTATAAAAAATCGTTTTGGATGCTTAAAAATAATTTGGTTCCAATGGATTTCACCAAAACTCCAAGCAAAAAATGTCGTCATATTAATCAAATTATATATAATCATAATGTATTATAGTGAGTCTATGCTTAAATATCTAAGCAAAGTAATGAAGTAATTTGGAGCATATGTATCTAGCAAATAACTTGGTAGATTGTTTTAGAGCGTATGAGTCCAACAAATAACCTCATATAGGTTTCTAGAGTACAATAATATAAGTGTATTATAACTAAATAGATAATTCTAGAGTGTAGGATGTGTCAACTAGTAAGAGGATAAACCGATTTTTTTTGTAGCACCAGTGCTTATTTATATAGAAGAGGTGTCTAATTAAGCGTCTACCCTCTACATCTAAACACCAGTGCTTAAATAAAAATCTTCTTTTTTTTGTAAGCACCTCTTCTAAGCACTTTGCATTGTATATGGTCTTATACATCCAAAACCACCAACAGCGGGACTTCCCAGGATAAAACTGGAGCCCAGGACTCATTTGGCACACAAGCTTCTACCTTTTTTTTTGTCGCTGGAGCAGTCTCCGCATGTCCGTCCATACAGCGTTGGTGGTCCATTCCACTAGTTGAACATTTAGGCCTGTTTGGTGGTGAAGAGTGGCAAGTTATTAAGCCTGGGTAGGGTATTTTGGACATGTTTGTAGTATCTTGATTATAGCAAGACGTTATTTTCTATTTTTCCCCTCACTGTGTCAAACTGTTGGCTATTCACAAATTTGATTTTGAGACCATTTAGCTAACTACATATCCACACAGTTTTTGGTTTCACCGAGAATTCTAGAATTAATTTTTGTGGGTTTAGGAAAAAATTAGAAACTTTCGGAGTGTTTTTTTTCTCTACTATTTTTCCTAGGGTTTTCGGTTTCTTTTAGTTTTTTTCTTTGTTCAGCAATCTTAAAAAATTAATTCAATAAACGATCATGATTCTAAAAAAATGGAAATTTTAAAAACAAATCACAATTTAAAAAAATTAGAATTAGATATAATCATTTCCAAAAATATGTGTGTTTCCAAAAAGAATCATAGCTTCAGAAGTTGTTCGTGTATTTTCCAAAAATGTTTGCGTTTTAGTGAAATGTCTAAATTTTAAAAGTATTTGTGTTTAAAAAAATAATGCCCTGTTTAAGAATTTTGTGCCTTTTTATATGATTTTTTTTTATCAATTTTTGTAAAGTGATCCGATTTGTTTAGAAGATTTAAAAGTGTTTGCTACAATGGCCAATTTGCTACAGTGTATCGGTTCATTATTATAACACGATCTCAGCGTGCAATGCGCAAGCCCACCTACGCACCCCTAATGTGACAAACCTCCTATTTAACTCAAAGACTGTAAAATGAGAGCAACTAATTAAAAAGTATTTTTCCGGAGCACCAGCAAAGAATGTTTTTCTTGCACTGCGAGCGCGTCATGTGTCGCGTGCTAAGCGCTTTCCCAGGGTTTTTTTGCTTCTTGTGTATGTGTTTTTGGTGTTTTTATTTTGGTATTTTCGGCTTTTCGATTTTCGTGGGGTTTCTCTTATATTTTAGTGAAAAAAATTCAGAAAAACTTTTTAAACACGAAAAAAGTGTTTTTTTCATGGAGGCACATGTTAGCTTCCGCAAAGACACGTGCCTTTAAAAATAGGAAAACACATTTTTTTTCTCTAGAGGCATGATCGTGCCTCTCGTGAAGACAATGGTTCACGATTGTGCCTCTCGTGAAAGCACATTTACTTCCAAAAGAGACATGCCCCGTGCCTCTAAAAAAGGAAAAACTAGTGTGTGTTCTTTTAGTTCCAGAGAGGTACAATCATGCATTTACTTTCGCGGGAGGCACGTTCCCGTGCATCTAATAAAGGAAAACAAGGTGCTTTCTTTTTTTTCAGGTGGAGGCGCATATTTGTCTCCGCTAGTGGCACACATCGTGCCTGAAAAGGGAAAAAACCCTCCAAACCGAGACAAGTGGTGAGCATACTATGTGACATTTGTCAACCACGAAAAAAGTGAATTTATTCACCGCAACGAGTATTTTTGAACTAGTAATTTCGGTATAAAATAGGAGGTCCCCACCGAGAGCGTAGGCCGCCCTCGCACCAAGCATTTTGTAAATGGGTCGGCCCGCAGAAGCCCTTTCCTAGATATGATTTCATGCTTATTATTAAAATAAATATATTTTAAAAACTTATATCCTATAAAAAATAAAATGTATGAATTTAAAAATATTGACACAATATAAGAAATATTATCACTATTTAAAATAAATGTTGATAACTTCCAAAAAATATTCCTTACATGAAGAAATGTTCCTGTGTTACACAAAAGTGTATGTTCATTTCTTACAAATGTTGATACAATTTATAAATATTCGTATCATTAAAAAATGTAGGTGTCTTAAATAAATATTCTTGTTTGTAATATTAAAAAAATGTTTATGTAATGATTTCATTCAAAATGTTTGTAATATTAAAAAAAAGTTTATGTAATGCAAAAAATGTTCATGTAGTTTATAAATGTTTATTATCATAAACATAATGTTAAACGTGTATTCAATAAAAGTAATGGTTGTTTCTTCAAAAAGTTGTTCAAAACATGTATTGAAAAAAATTGCATCATTTATTTCTTAAATATTCAACGCGTAGCAAAAAATTGTTTTATGTGCACACTTAAAATGTATAATGTGTACTAAAGAAAAATAGGCATATTTTTAGAAAAATAAAACCGACAAAGAAAATAAAAATGTATACCATAGAAAAAGAAAGGAACCGTAGAAAACTGAGAAGGTAGCAAAGAACTAATGGAAAAACTGGTTGATAACCCCACATCCCACCCCAGTTAGAGTTGCATTGAGGCTTTCCAATTGCAGTTGGGTTACAATGTTTAGAGTTGCAAGTCTAGTGTTGTACACACAACTATCTAACAACCTCCTACCAGCCCAATTGCAATCATATTGATAGCATACAATTACAGTTATACTAGAGTATTTACATTATCAAATATAGTGGTGGACATGCGACTCTAACAAACCCCCTATCGACCTAGTTCACATTGGGTGTCATGCAGTTGCAGTCTTGTTGCAATCTTAGCAGCTGCATGCCTAAGGGTAAACATGCAACTTGCTGACGACTCTCAGTCGATCTAGTTGCAATCATGTTAGAGCTCATGAATTTGTAGTCACGTCTTAAACCTTACATTTGCATGTCTAATGGTGAACATGCAATTAGCCGACCCTCTATCGACATAATAACAATTACTTTAAGAGTCATGCAGTCACGATTGACTTGCGACGACTTACAGTTGCAAAGTTTAATGATGAGCATACAATTTTGATCAGAGAAAAGAGTATTTGCTTGGTATGTATACCCTAAAATAAAAAATACAACAACCCACAACAAAGAGGCCAAAAAGACCAAGAGAAAAAAAATAAAAACTATAAATGAGAGCCAAGCATAGATAAAAGCTCATTGAGTAAAATGCATCCATTGTCCTCGTACTTGCCAAAGAAGCTCACTTTGGTCATCATACATAGACTACACGCCAATATGATCACTTGTTACGATGGGACGACAAATATGGTCACTGTTGCCCGTATTGCATTTGTATTACTCCTATTGACAACTTAACCGCTTCCACGTAGGGGGTGCATATGCTCCTGCATAATTCTCAGGGAGTTATGCGTTATTATGTCGTCGTTCCTAAATCTATACCCCCTCCCAAATCAAAATCCATAAGTCCATAGAGACCGTGCAGCCACCACCACTGTCCTCCCCTTCTATCATCGCTGCCCTCCGCTTTTACGATTGACGTTCACTTGCAGTAGGAGTGGCAACAACTTCGTCCGTTCCAGGCGAGGACATGTCGGCCAGCAGCTCTGTCTGCTCCATCCATGGGAGGGCATCGGTGGTGCCGCTCACCCCTTCTCTAACTGTGGCTTCAAGGTCAAGATGCACGTGTCCAGCATAGAGGAGCATGATGGATGGGTGTTATAAAGGTGTTCCAACCATGGTGTAAGCATTATTCTCGTCGTCCGCGCTTGATTCTCTGCAAAGCTTCTGCCAACCATGGTGTAGTAACTATGTGTTTTTCTTCTCGGATCCATGTGATTTCTGGTTTTGGGAGAGGAAATATGTAGCGTATCTGGTTGATAAGAGGTACCTGGTTTGGAAATGAAGCAGTTGATGCCATTGGAGCTATTGAAGATAGAAGGGAAGAACTCGACAGAGCTAGAGATGAGAAGGAAAGGAAGAATTCAAGAAAGGAAAAAAAAATAAGGGCTAGGGCTAGCATGAGCAATCATGGATTTGAGGGCAAGGGAATTGGTGGTCCATTGCTTGCTAACATGGATATCAGTGCAGTGATTTCTTTTGTTAGACAGATGGTGATGTTATTGAAAGTGTTGGTTGTCACTATCAACATCATCTTGGGTGTTCTTATTGTGATGGTGCTCAAGAAGAATTGAAGACGTGCAACACTAAAGACATGTCGATAGATTTTGGTTATTGAAGTAGTTGCTTCAAGGCTTATGGTTGTCGAAGTAGTGTTTGTAGGAAGCTATGTTTGCTGAAGTAGTTCAAGATTTTGGGTGTAGGAAGCAATGTTTTCACTTGTAGTGAATGAATGTATGGAACTATGAGTGTACCTGATGCGTCTAGTTGATGAATGTATGAACTTATGTTCCTTTTAATGTTGATGAAACCTATCTCAATGAATGTGTGATCATTGCACCACAACTAGTAGTACTTATATAATGGTTGAACCTGTTGTTGAATCATTGTAAACCATAGCTAGTATTACTTATATATGTGAAGTATATCATGTAGCAACATGCACAAGCAAACTAATTCTTATTGCAGTAGAAAACATATGCTTATTTCAGTAGTAAACCATAGAAAACTACTAAGTGTAGCAAACAAGAAAACTTGACTCATTTCAGTAGCAAACAAGGTAAGAAGGAACCATAATATTATCCAAACCAAGAGTGAATATCCAGGACATGATGTTCCAAACAAGCAACAAAAATGAATATCTAGGACATGCTTGATATGTTGTACACAAGCAACAGAAGTGACTAAAGTACCAGCAGGACTCCAAACAAGTAACTAGAAGTGACTAATTGTATATTTTACATGTAAGTTACTCAACATGAAGCACCCAGTCCTAGTGTCGGGGGATTGGTACCCGGGTAGGCTCACCCAAGCGAAAGCAACCTTTCAAGACAAGGATGGACCGATTGGGCTGCAGCTGGGACGAGCTGGGCAGGCGTACGGCCGATTGCTCCTAGGCAATCAGCCGTACCGAATGCCAGCAGTCGGCCCAGGCGCAACCGGTCCATCCTGTTGTCATCAAGTCCATTATCCGATTAGCCCGCAGCTGGGCCGAGGTAGGCGTTAGCACGACCGATTGCCTAGAGCAATCGACCCTGCCAAGAACCACCAGTCGGCCCTGGCGCAATCGGTGCAACCTACTACCCTTGGAGAAGTTGACCCCGAGATCAGTCGAGGGTACAAGTACGAGGTCATAAATGCGCAATCCCGAGAGATCGGGGTGGCAGAGAAGCCAAGTCACATCGAAGATCTGGCAGAGATGCGGTGTCGACCTCTCCGCCGATTCCGCGGACAGGACGACAAGACCGCACCTCCTAGCTCCACTGTTCACCATCATGCCCTACGAGTCTACAGCATGGGCCGCCGCTCGTCGGATCCGGATCACCCGGAGAGGAGCAGTCAGTGGGGCCCAACCGATTAGAGGATGACAGCTGGGCCTAATCGGCAGTGAAGTTACCGATTTACCCCGGGCTCATGCTATAAGAGCCCGGGGTACCCCTCCTCCGTGGGGGACGATCCGCTCATTCGCACCATTACTCACAACTCACTCAGTTCATTCACTACTTGTAGTTACTCCTCAGGGAAGCAGGAGAGAGCCTTGCCCACGGCGGCGCTCACCTTTCCCTTAGTAGATAGAGAAGCAGTTATTGTAGCTCAGTTCCATTGATATATAAGAGACAAGCAGGAGTATGGGTGTTATCTCTCCGGAGAACCCCGAACCTGGGTACATCGTGGTGTCCGTCACCGTGTTTGTGCCCAACCCGATTCCTGCACCATCGACATCTTTCTTCCTCGCGTCTTCCCCTCACCTTAGCCATCCCCATGGCATCTGCCGTCACATATCGACGACAGTTGGCGCCCACCGTGGTGCAGACCGAGGCGTCGACTGGAGTAAAGATCCGGACGGGATGTTCCTCTGCATCAGGCGGTAGCCACGCCTCTGGCCTGATTTTTAGGCGTGGGGCAATCGATTACGTGGTGGACTACTCGGCGCGGTACGGGGCCGGTGCTCCCCTGCCGCCCGGCGTGTCGCTGCAGGTCGGCAGTCATCGCCTCTTCATCGGCAGCTTCCCCGAGGCATATCCCAGGGAGATTCGCGTCTTCTCGTGCGTCACGGATCCGCTCTTGACCAGGGGCTGCAGTGCAGCATCCGACGGAGAGGATGGCTGAGTGCACGCATCCGTCATGATGGCGGGGGCGTCTTCTTCGAGCAATCGCGGTGCGGCGAGTGCGGCTAGGAGAGCCAAGGAGGCAGCGGAGGCTGCAGAGAGAGTCGGCACCAGTGCGTTGCGGGATGTGTTATACACACCCGTGAACAGGAATGGTGACCCCGATCAAGTGCACACCGAGCTGGAGACGGCACGGCTCGCTCTTGCTCGCAGGGCCGAGCAGGTGTTAGCAGAAGAGCGCAGGCTGAGAGCCATCACAAGGGAATACAACGCAGCGCATGCAGGACCACGCCGGCCGATTGAGCCCGCAGTCTTAGAAGATTTGAGAAGCCGAGGACGAGCAGTCAACCAGCAGCTGTCGGGAGCTGAGCAACCGGAGCGGCCGAGGAGGCCGGTGCAGCCGGAGCAGCCGGCGCAATCGGCGTTCATCCAGAGGCCGACATACAGCACGCCAGACAAAAACCTGAGAGCAGCCGAGCAGATAGCAATCGAGCTAGAAGATCTAGAAGGAGATGAGCGGCGAGAGCAGTCGCGCCGAATGCGCGAGCTGCTGGCAGCCGCAAAGGAGCAGAGGCTCGTGGCAATGGAGAATCAGAATGCGGGACCCGGGGCGTCAAGGGGAACTGTGAGGCCGATTCCGGAAGCTAGCCAGCGACCGAATGCATCGCGCCAGAACAGACATCAACCGGCCCTATCTCGGCATGAAAGCAGGGTCAGAAGCAATCGGCCACCCCCAGTGGCAAGCAGAAGAATTGAAGAGCCAGCTGTTAACAGCAGGCGCAACGACATGCCTCAGCAGTCGGCACCAAGACCAGCAATTAGCGCCCGACTTGGCCCTCGCCAAATCGTTCAGAATGATGCCAGGCATCGCATTGAGCTCCTGGAGAAAGAGGCTCAAGAGGATGAAGGAGAGGCTGGCCGGTCGTGTTTCGGTCATCGCATTCGGACCGAGAAGTTTCCCAAAGGCTTCACGCTGCCGAGAGACACTCCCAGGTACAATGGTTCTGTGAAGCCAGAAGATTGGTTGTCCGATTACCTGACCGCAGTTCGCATTGCAGGGGGCAGTCGGCGCGTGGCAGTCCGCTATGCACCCCTGATGCTGCAGGGTTCAGCTCGGACTTGGTTGAACAGTTTTCCCAAGGACAGTGTAAATTGCTGGGAAGATTTTACAAGTGCGTTCATTCACAACTTCACGAGCACATATGAGCGGCCCAACCTCCCGCGGCAGTTGGCTCTTTGTGTGCAGGGCAAGGATGAACCCCTCCGAGAACCTATCTCGGTGGATCAAACTGAAGAACTCATGTGAAGGAGTCCATGAGATCCAGGCCATTCAATACTTCACAGATGGATGCCTGGCCGATTCAATGCTTAAACACAAGTTGCTCCGCAAATATTTCACGTCGCTCGCCGAGCTCATGAAGGTGGCCAACTCGTTTGATGTGTCCGATTCTGCGATGCGCCCTATCCAGCTTGAAGTTGGAGGTGTAATCCAGTCACCAGGGGCTCCGCAGTCGGACGTTGGAAACCAAGGCCTCAGTCGGAAGGAAAGAAGAGAGAACAACCGCAACAACAACAATAACAACCAGCAGAACAATGGCAAGCGCAAGGATGAGCAGCCAGACACTCAGTACGACAGTCGGCAGGTGGCCGCTGTCTAGAATGAAGAAGATCCAGGGGCTGCAGGAGGCAGTCGAAAGATGAGACCCAATGTGAGGCCCCCGGGGCAGATGAAGCCCAAGTACACATTTGATGATATGCTGGATGCACCATGCAAATTGCAAAACACTCCTGGCAGGCCGTCTGCGCACACAACTCGGCAGTGTGATTTTGTGAGAAGGATTGCAAAGGGAGAAGCTTTACCACCTCCACCCCACCACCACCCCAGAACAGAGGACCACCTCAGCAGCAGAACCAGTTCCCGCGGCAAGACGCCGCCTACATGATTTTTACCAGTGAATCCACCGACAAGGGAAGTCGGCGAGCCCGAGCTCAAGAAGTCAATGCCACTATGCCGCCGATTCCTCAGTTCATGCATTGGTCCGAGTGTCCTATATCCTGGGACAGAGCAGATCACCCCACCATCTTGCCGAATCCGGGAAATTATCCGCTTGTGGTTGATGGTCTGTTCGCATGACCAAGATTTTCATGCAAGTTCTCCCGAGTGCTCGTCGATGGAGAAAGTACAATCAACATTCTGTACAGAGACACATTGATCAAGCTAGGGCTCACCGAGAAGGATCTGGAGCGCAGTCGGACGACTTTCCATGGGATCGTCCCTGCGTTGTCTTGCACCCCCATGGGTCGCATTCGGCTGGATGTCATATTTGGCACAGAGGAGAACTTCAGGAGGGAGCCGATTTGGTTCGAGGTCACCGACCTCAGCAGTCCTTATCATGCTCTGTTGGGACTGCCCGCATTTGCCAAATTCATGTTCAATGCACAGCAGACTTACCTCTAGATGAAGATCCCAGGGCCAAACGGCGTCATCACCGTCACCGGGGACTTCAGGAAGTCCCTCGAGTGCACGTCGGCTGGCGGCAGTTTGGCTGATTCTCAGGTGGTTGAAACAGAGAAGCGTCAGCTCGGCAAGGTGATTGCAATGGCGCAAGCGCAGAGCATGAATCCACTCCCAGTCGGCCCAGCAAAGAGAGCAGATGAGGAATCGGCTTTTCAGTCGGCCAAGGACAGCAAGAAGATCGCTCTAGATCCCTCTGACGCAACCAAGTTCGTTGTAGTCGGAGCTGGACTTAGCGACAAATAGGAAAGCGAGCTCGTCGAGTTCCTCCGTGAGAATCGGAAAATCTTCGCATGGTCTCCACAAGACATGCCTGGTGTGCCGAGAGAACTCGCCGAGCACAAGCTGCACATTCGGCCGGGCTCGAAGCCGGTCAAGCAACCCCTGAGACGTTTTTCTGAAGATAAGAGAAGGGCAATCGGCGAAGAGATTGCGAAGCTGCAAGCTGCAGGTTTCATCATGGAAGTGTTTTACCCCGAGTGGCTGGCGAATCCAGTCCTTGTCATGAAGAAGAACAAGACCTGGCGCATGTGTATCGATTACACTTGGTTGAACAAGGCGTGCCCGAAGGATCCGTTTGCTCTGCCCCGTATCGATCAAGTGATTGATTTTATGGCCGGTTGCGAGCTTTTATCTTTTCTGGATGCCACAGCTTGCTATCACCAGATCAAACTTTCTGTGGAAGATCAAATAAAAACTGCATTTATAACCCCTTTCGGGGCTTATTGTTATATCACCATGCCTTTTGGTTTGAAAAATGGAGGTGCCACTTATCAGCGCACAATTCAGAGGTGTACACACTCCCAACTCGGCAGAAACCTCCACATCTACGTGGACGATTTGGTGGTGAAGTCGGCAAAGGGAGTCACACTCCTAGACGACCTCCGAGAGACATTTGAAAATTTGAGAACTTATCAGATCAAGCTCAATCCGGAGAAATGTGTTTTTGGAGTCCAAGCTGGCAAGATCTTGGGTTTTCTCGTTTCCGAGAGAGGAATCGAATGCAATCCCGAGAAGATAGCCGCAATCGAGCGAATGGAGCAGCCCAAGAACCTGAAGCAGGTATAGAAGTTCACCGGCTGCCTTGCATCACTCAGCCGATTTCTCAGTCGGCTGGGTGAAAAATCAATCCCGTTGTATCAGCTGATGAAGAAGACGGAGAAATTCACCTGGACACCTCAGGCAAGCGAAGAATTCCGAGAGCTCAAGCGCATGCTCTCCACTGCGCCGATTCTGGCTGCCCCGATTGAGAAGGAGCCAATGATGTTGTACATTGCGGCAACCAATCGGGTGATCAGTGCAGTTATGGTGGTGGAGCGGCCCGAGAAGGACAAGGCACAGCAGATTCAGCGACCTATGTATTATATCAGTGAAGTGCTCTCGGCGTCCAAGCAAAACTACCCTCACTACCAGAAGATGTGCTATGGAGTGTACATGGCGGCCAAGAGATTGAAGCCATATTTTCAAGCCCACCTAGTCACGGTCGTCAGCTCGGCGCCATTGGCCGACATCATAGGAAGCAGAGATGCAACCGGAAGAGTGGAAAAGTGGGCAATCGAGATCGCTAACCATGGCATCCAGTACGAGCCGAGAGCAGCAATCAAGTCACAAGCGTTGGCCGATTTCCTGGTGGACTGGGCTGAAACTCAATATATGCCATCCACCCCAGGGTCGGACTTCTGGCGAATGCATTTCGATGGATCCAAGATGAAGAGCGGCCTAGGGGCTGGGGTAGTGCTTACTTCACCAAGAGGAGATCAACTGCAGTATGTGCTCCAGATTCACTTTGCAACATCAAATAATGTCGCCGAGTACGAAGCTCTTGTGCATGGTATCAAGCTGGCCAAGGAAATCGGCATTCAGAATATTGAGTGCTTTGGTGACTCCGATTTGGTGGTACAGCAGTGCACAGGCACCTGGGATGCAAAAGATTCAAATATGGCAAGCTATCGTTTCCTAGTGCAGCAGATCAGTGGGTACTTTGAAGGATGTGAGTTCCATCATGTGCCGAGAGCAAACAACGAAGCAGCAGATGCATTGTCCAAGCTCGGCTCAACAAGGAAAGCTATCCCACCAAGCGTATCACTTGAGCACAACAGGAAGCCGTCCATCATGCCATCCCCGGAGTCTGAGTCCATCTTCATCTCGGAGACCGACCTTGAAGCGTTGAAGAAGGCAAAAGAAGCTCAACCAGCAAAAATTCCAACTCTGAAGAAGCAGTCAAGCGCCCAAGGTGTTTCAGCGGCAGCAGGGCCGACAGCACCAGGGGCTGCCGATTGCAAACCTGGGGCTGCTGAATGCAACAAGATGAGCAAGGCCAAAGGGAAGCAAGCAGAGGCAGCGCCAGATGGCACAGCCTCAGAAGAACCAATGACGTCAGGCATTGCTGATTGCAGTGAAGAAGTTCCAGCTCCAGACGAGCAGTCGCCACCAGGGGCTGCCGAATGCGTGCCAGGCGCCGCAATCGGCAGTTCAGAGCCAGAAGTCGAGATGACAGAGGTTCAAGAGGCCGAGATCCAAGAAGAAGGGGCACCCCAGCATGCAGCATTAATGGTAGTCGTCAGTGCGCCATCATGGGCACAGCCGATTAGAGATTTCCTAGCAGACGGAGTCCTTCCAGAAGACGAAGCAGAGTCAAGACAAATCAGCCGCCGATCTTGGGCATACACAATAATCAACAACGAGCTAGTGCGCAAAAGTGCAACTGGTGTTTTTCAGAGATGTGTAGAAGAAGACAGAGGCTTGGAGTTGCTCAGAGACATCCATCAAGGTGAATGCAGTCATCACGCATCTGCAAAGGCCATTGCCAGCAAAGCTTTCCGACATGGTTTCTATTGGCCGACTACGCTCACAGCGGCTAAGAATTTGGTGAAATATTGCAAGGGCTGCCAGCGGTTCAAGGCAAAAATTCATCAGCCAGCATCAGCATTGAAGACAATCCCAATAGCATGTCCGTTTGCGGTGTGGGGTTTGGATATGGTTGGTCCATTCAAGAGGGCCCAAAGTGGCATGACACATCTCCTGGTGGCAGTGGATAAATTTACTAAGTGGATTGAAGCCCGCCCGATCAAGAAGCTGGATGGGCCGACTGCGGTTCGCTTTGTGGCCGACATCATATGCAGATATGGCGTGCCCAATAGCATCATCACCGACAACGGCACAAATTTCGCAAAGGGGGCACTGGCTCGATATGCATCTCAGCAGGGCATTCGGCTTGATCTTGCATCTGTGGCGCATCCCCAGTCAAATGGTCAAGTAGAAAGAGCAAATGGACTCATCCTCTCGGGTATCAGACCCCGATTGGTGGAGCCACTAGAGAGGGCACCCGGAGCATGGATTGAAGAACTCCCAGCAGTACTGTTTAGCTTAAGGACCACACCAAATAGATCGACTGGATTCACTCCTTTCTTCCTGGTGTATGGATCAGAAGCGATTATCCCATCCGACATCGAGTTTGATTCACCTCGGCATGCCTTGTACACCGAGGAAGAATCCAAGTTAGCACGAGAAGACGGCGTCGATCTCAAGGAAGAAGCTTGCCTGCTGGCCTTGTCCGGGTCGGCAGTCTACCAGCAGAAGTTGCGGCACTACCACAGCAAGAAGATTCGTCCTCTCGCCTTCCGAGAGGGCGACATGGTGCTACGCCAAGTTCATAAGTCAAACGGGCAGCACAAGCTATCCTCACCCTGGGAAGGACCATTTATCATCAGCCGCGCACTCAAGAACAACTCCTATTATTTGATCGACTTCACCAAGGGCACTCGGCATAAGGACACATCAGGAGTAGAAACGGAGCGGCCATGGAACGCCGAGCTTTTATGTCCGTTCTATAGTTGAGCGGAAGAAGTTTATGTATTCCATTCGGCAAAACAATTAGTAAAGCTATCATGCTTCTGAAAAAAAGCATTCGATTACCTTTGCATAATTTCATTCGAAAAGCTAGCCCAAGTCGGCAATGCTTCGTCATACCCGAAATGTGAATAACGCACTCAGGGACTGACCGACCGCGAGGTCAGAAAAATAAGCCAACGAGGCACGGGGGCTCCAGGCTGGCATCCAACTTAGCACCTGGCTCAAGCACAAGTCACGAGAGTGGTTGTGGCATTGAGAAGGGTAGCAATTGGGGCAGTCGGCAGTACAAATACCCGAGAAGCAAATCGAAACGCTCTAAAAAGGGCATAGCCGACTAAGTTAGCTACCGATTGTGCCACGGACCGGTGCACCGAGCAGCCGGCAGCGAGCAATCGGCTCCTAACATTGCAGAATCCTTTGTGTTAAACCTTGTCGTGTAAATTCGAAAAAACTTATCGAACCTTGGCTGGAAGTCAACCTTTGATCCGATTGCAGACTGCATGTCGGCGGCAACATGGACAAGGCATCACACCCCCAAGTGCAGACCGATAAAGGAAACCGACAAAGACGCAAAGTCGATCGCACAAATAAAACTTGCAACAAGAAATCGGATTGCATAGAAATAATAGGCCCACGGCCGAATAAGTTCATTACATCGAACCACACCCAGTGGGTGTCGGCGGAATTAAAATAATATCTCACAAGCGGCTAGTCTGAAAGCAAAAATAAGATAAGACCGATTAGATGTCGGCGGCAGAGGCAGATGGCGTCATCGGCGGCACTGCTCAAGAAGTCGGGGCAGTTGATGGCGCAGAACTCGCAGGCGGAGCAGTCAGGTCGGCTTGTGCAATAGTGGCATTAGGCTCCGACTGCGCGTCAGAAGATGTGGTACCAGCTTGCTTGGATCTCGGAGAAGTATGGGACGAACCGCTGTCAGAAAGCTCTTCGGCCAAGCCAGAGATGGAAGTTGCAGCCAGCGGGTTCCCCCCCTCGTCGAGATACGGAGTGTAGTCGTAGGGAGAAAACCAGTTCACCATAGTGCTGGCGAGCCGATTCACCTCAGCATAGGTCTTCTCAAGCACGTCGGCTGCGTTCTCTCTGAGGCTGTAAAGCTTGGGAAGCTTCACTTGAGGGTACCAGCTCAGCACAGTCTGAAGAGCAGTTTCTGCACCAGTCCGACCAGCAGAGTTGAGCAAGACGTCGATCCAACGTGGGATGGCCTTCAGAAGAATCCGAGTCTGCTCGGTGGTATCATTCGGAGCCTCTCCCTTGTCAGAATCTTCTTCGTCCTGAGTTCCCGGTCTGCGGATCTCGGCAGAGGAGCTGGCAACATGCTTCATCCTCTGGAGCCCAACCTTGAGCTCAGTCGGCGACCACAACAACTCGGCAATCTTCAGAATGCCAAGTTTGAAAGACAGTGCAATCCCCTTGATGACAGGAATGCGAGCGGCGGTGCCAATCAGATACTCGTGCCGAGTCCAGACATCATCATCAAGCTGGCAGGTCCCTCCGGCCGTGACGGTCGCCTCTCGGGATTTGGCCACGGCTGCATAAGCAGCTGCTTCAGATTCAGGCCAGGCCTCTGCATCACGAAGAGAAGTATGAGTAATAGCACAAAAGAAGCAAACAGTCGGAAACGCAATCGGAGGCAAGAAGTGTTCACCGCCAAGAAGGACGTCCATCTCGCTCATTGTATCGCAGATGCCCTTAGCCCTGCGGCGCAGTCGGGTTGTTTCTTCATAATTGCACTTCTCCAGCTCCTCATATTTGGCAATATGGTCATCACAGTCCTTTCGGAGAGAGTCTCGCGTAGCAACGGCTTCAGCCCTCTCGGCCTGCAGTGCTTCTCGGGTGGCTACAGCTGCATCTCGCTCAGCGCGGAGCCCATCGCCAGCAGCAGTCACGGCAGCTAAATCGTTCAAATTTTTCTTTTCCAGAGCAGCCATCTCGGAGTGGAGGTTCTTGATGGTCCGAGTCAAGTCGGCTTCCACCCCCTGCAGTCGGGTTGTCTCTTGCCTAGCTGCAGCAAGTGCAGGTCCTTGCTGGTTAAGCTTAGTGGTCAATTCGGCGATTCGGCCCTGAAGATTATCCACCATGGGAACAGAAACTAGAGGAAGGCATATAGATGTTAATACAAGAGAAATTATCAACTAGAGGGAAGATAGAAATGATACAGAAGTTACCTCTCAGCCTATTGATCTCGGCCGATTGATTGTTGACCTCGAGCTGGGCCTGGGCGAGAGTTCGGAGGCTGGCGGCATAGGCATCGAGGAGCTTCTCGAAGATCTCGCGTTTCTCTTCCATAACAGCCTGAGAAGAAAAGCAAGATGAACTTCAGAAATACCGCAGCCGAAAGAAGATCCGAATCGATTGCAAGCAATCGGCCCGAATCTCGGGGACTACACCCAGTGGGTGCGCTTGCGCGCACCCACCGGAAGAAAAGTCTCCCGATTGGAGGAAGGCAGGAGAATAAGCGAAGAGAATAAAAGATCCGAACCGATTGGTAACAATCGGCCCGAATCTCGGGGACTACACCCAGTGGGTGCGCTTGCGCGCACCCACCGGAAGAAAAGTCTCCCGATTGGAGGAAGGCAGGAGAAAAAGCAAAGAGCATAAAAGATCCGAACTGATTGCTAACAATCGGCCCGAATCTCGGGGACTACACCCAGTGGGTGCGCTTGGGCGCACCCACCGGAAGAAAAGTCTTCCGATTGAAGGAAAACCATAAAGGAAAGTTGAGGAAATTACCGCATGATTGCGGTCGAGCTGTTGGAGGTCCCGAGCAATGGCGGTGGCAAAGTCGTTCACTCGACTGTAGGCTGTCGTCAAAGGATCTTGAGAGCGGTGTGGAGCATCGGGCTCAGCGCCGACATGGCGGGTGCGAGAATACTCGGCCCAGAATTGGTCCACCGAACGCATCAGAATTTCTGACACAGAAGAGGTCGGCTGTCGTGATGAGGCTTGAATTACAGCGGCAGAGGTAATGATGGTAGAAACCGATGGCGCCGACGTCGCCAACAGGCTGGAGGCATTCGGTTGTGGCTGCGGTGCAATCGGACGAGCCGAGGTCGAGGTGGTCATCACAATTGGCGACGTGGTCGTCATAATCGGTGGCGCGGACACCACAATTGGCGGCGTGGTCGTCATAGTCGGTGGCGCGAACACCACAATCGGCGAAGCAGTCGTCATGGGGGCGGGGACCGGGTCGGAGCGGCGTGGCGGAGATGGGGCAATCGGATCGACCGGTTGCGCTCCTTCGCCACCAGTAACTCCCTGGTCAGCCGTGCTTTTGGAGATCTTGGGGGCAGTGGTAGAAGTGATAGTCTTTTTGGTAGTCTCGAGGCGAGCCTTCTTGGCGACGCGCTCGGCATCCTTGGAGGTGCGATGTGGAGCAGGTGGCCGTTTGCGGATGGCAGCAGCAGACGCAGCGGGTGATATGACCACGTTGGCACGGGCAGGAATGTCGGTGTCAATGTCGTCGAGACCAATCGGCTCCCTGAAAGAAGAAAGAAGAGGTCAATCAGTACAAGAGAAGACGGCGAGGTTTAAAGCATGAAGATAAGGGCATACCCGATTGTTCTCGGCGCGCCCGTGGGCATCCAACATCTTAGCGGGACGGCATTCAGAGGTGCTTGAGCAGTCGGCGCTCGAGTGGCTGTCGCCTGAGTCTGTTTTCCCTTGGGAGCAGTCGACACCGCTTTCACGGCCTTGATGGAAGCAGCACTAGAGGAGGAACCGGACGACGAGGCGCGTTTAGTCGGCACCTTCGGCAGTTTAGCGTGAGGAGCTGCATCAGAATTACCAACCTTTGAGACACTATCGTCATCGCTCCATTCGGCCAGAAATTGCTCAAGGGAAGGGTCAGGCGTACCCCCTTGAGCCGCAGTTCGGGTGTCAGCGTTCTTGGGGTCGGCGGCCTCGACGTCGGCATCAGCAGCAGGATCTTCGGATTCGGAGGACTCCCCAGAGGTTTCACCATCATCGGCGTCGTCATCTTCGGATTCGGAGGGAGGAGCTTCACCATTGTACTCGAAGTCCGCGGGGTCATCTTCCTCGCGGTCGGAGGCATACGTATCGGCCACTTGGCCATCTTCCATCGGATCGGATTGAATGAAGTGCTGAGCAAGAAGAAGAAAGTTGTCAGAGAAATTGAGTATGAGGAAAAAGCAATCGGGGAAAGGGACCAGTCGGGACATACCACGGGTGGTTTCTGTCGGCGGTGTAGGTACTCAAGGCCGAAGCGGAAAGGATCGGGCAAGGCACTGGATGTAATAGCCCTTAGCCTGACGCAAAGATCTTCGGGCTTTACTCGCCACGTGCAGAGCCGAGTGGGATCTCGGGGGCCCGACATGTCACACATGCGGTGCACTCGGCGTTGTAGAGGAAGCACTCGGGCTTGAAGCCAAGCGGCAACAAGATCAGTCGGCAGGAGCCCCTCTTGCTCTAGCTGAACAACCCGAGCGACTTAAGCATCCACGTCGAGGTCTCCGAAACCATACTTCAACGACCACTGATGTTTCTTAGTCGGCCGGGCGAGGGAGAACTCGGGCAGGTTGAGGAGATCGGGGCCTTGATCGGGTGACTTGACGTAGAAGAAGGAGGTCTGCCAGTTCTTGCATGACTGGACGATCTCGGGACTTTGATACCTAGGTTTGCCGGCTGCGACAAGGAAACTGCCACAGTCAGTCATGTCAGTCGGATATGTGGGCTCACCACCTTTCGTGGCAGACAACACTACCTCTCCCGTCCGAGCATTGTGAGCTCGGAGGTTGAAGAATCTCTTCCAAAGGGCGATGCTTGGGAGGAAGCCGAGATAACCCTCACACAGCGTGACGAAGCCGGAGAGGATCATGATGAAGTTCGCCGCGAGGTGATGTGGTTGCAGGCGATGGAAGTTGAGGAAGTCCCGGAAGAAGGTGCTGGCGGGGAGTCCGAATCCACGCTCGAAGTGAGCGAGGAAGACGACTCGCTCGCCAGCACGCGCGGTGGGCACGATCTCGGCGCCGGGAACACGCCACTGGACCTCGGCCGGCATCTTGCGGGCGCGAACCAGAGCTTGGATGGCACCGGCGGTGACAGTGGAGCCTTTCCAGCACCCGCGGCTGGCCTGGGAGGTATCTCGCCGGGGCGCCATGGATCTCGCGAGCGGAAGGAGAAGGAGGACGAGGAGCGCAAGAGCAGCTAGCGGTGAAAGATTACCGCGGTGGGGGAGACGCACGCAAGTGCGCGGCCGGAGCGGACCCCGTGCGGGGAGGCGGAGCAGCGAGCGCGACGGAGAGCTTCGAACGGAGCAGCAATGGCGTGCGAGAGAGAAAGGCGGAGGAGGAAGAAGGCTATGAGAGAAGGAAGAGGCAAGGGACCTCCCCCGTGGCTTATATGGGCGGCGGGGGAGGGGAGTGGGATCCATCTGTGGCCATGTGGCTTGGTGTGGCCTAGCCCACAGGAAGACCAACCGGCAAACCGGCGCAGGAAATCCCAGCGTGGGAGCCGAGGCGTGCGACGTGGGGGTCAAAGCCTGCGGTTACGTCAAATCGCGCGTGGGTCGTGGGTCCCAGCCCATTGACTGCATCCCGGAAGAATCGGATGTAACCGTTGGAAGGCAATCGGCGAGGGATATTATTCTCAAGAAGTGAAGACGGAAGTCGGAGATGATTCAAATCAAATCGGACGAAATCTTGGCTAGCCGAGTGTGAGCTCCGAGTCGGTCGACGAACTCGGAATGACGCACTTGAGGAGGCCATAGCATTCGGAATATATTGGAGAAAGATTGAAAAACTGCAAAGGCCCCGCAGTCAAATGACCATGGGACCTTTACAGCTTTAGGGGCTACTGTCGGGGGATTGGTACCCGGGTAGGCTCACCCAAGCGAAAGCAACCTTTCAAGACAAGGATGGACCGATTGGGCTGCAGCTGGGCCGAGCTGGGCAGGCGTACGGCCGATTGCTCCTAGGCAATCAGCCGTACCGAATGCCAGCAGTCGGCCCAGGCGCAACCGGTCCATCCTGTTGTCATCAAGTCCATTATCCGATTAGCCCGCAGCTGGGCCGAGGTAGGCGTTAGCACGGCCGATTGCCTAGAGCAATCGACCCTGCCAAGAACCACCAGTCGGCCCAGGCGCAATCGGTGCAACCTACTACCCCTGGAGAAGTTGACCCCGAGATCAGTCGAGGGTACAAGTACGAGGTCATAAATGCGCAATCCCAAGAGATCGGGGTGACAGAGAAGCCAAGTCACATCGAAGATCTGGCAGAGATGCGGTGTCGACCTCTCCGCCGATTCCGTGGACAGGACGACAAGACCGCACCTCCTAGCTCCACTGTTCACCATCATGCCCTACGAGTCTACAGCATGGGCCGCCGCTCGTCGGGTCCGGATCACCCGGAGAGGAGCAGTCGGTTGCCCCCAGCCGATTAGAGGATGACAGCTAGGCCCAATCGACAGTGAAGTTACCGATTTAACCCGGGCTCATGCTATAAGAGTCCGGGGTACCCCTCCTGCGTGGGGGACGATCCGCTCATTCGCACCATTACTCACAACTCACTCAGTTCATTCACTGCTTGTAGTTACTCCTCAGGGAAGCAGGAGAGAGCCTTGCCCACGGCGGCGCTCACCTTCCCCTGAGTAGATAGAGAAGCAGTTATTGTAGCTCAGTTCCATTGATATATAAGAGACAAGCAGGAGTAGGGGTGTTATCTCTCCGGAGAGCCCCGAACCTGGGTACATCGTGGTGTCCGTCACCGTGTTTGTGCCCAACCCGATTCCGGCACCATCGACATCTTTCTTCCTCACGTCTTCCCCTCACCTTAGCCATCCCCATGGCATCTGCCGTCACATATCGACGACACCTAGTATGTGAATATGTCAAACATGCTTGATTTCTTGGCCTCTTTGGGAGGAACATCAACATTTCTCTCAACCTGTCTTTTCTTTTTCTTTCTAATTTTCTCTCTCATTGCAATAGCAGCAAGCCTATGTTCTTCTTTATTTACAGCAATATCTAGCCTTTCTTCTTCCTTCTTTGCAGCAGCAGCTATCCTATCTTCTTCTTTATTTGCAGCAACAACTAACCTTTCTTCTTCTGTCTTTGCAGTAGATGTTTTCTCTCTTCTAGTTTCTTTGCAGTGGGAGCCTCTTTCTTTGCCTTCTTGATAGCAGCCTCCTTCTCCCTCCTCTCACCTTCCATTGTTCTTTGGGTCTCCAAAATTATCTGCTTGGTCTATGGTTGAGCTTGCTTGATGATTTCTTGTGTTTATTTTCTTTTAGTACCTGCCAGTCTCTTCCTCTATGCATCTTGTGCTTTCTTTAATGCTTGCTCATATCTTTTCATAGCTGCCTCTTCTGCTTTCTGCAAGTCTACTTCTCTTCTTACAGCTAGCAAATCTTGCCTTTTGTCTTCTAATTCTTTCTCTTTGCTTCTTCATTGCTAGCAGTTTCTTTACAAGATCACCCTGCCTAATTGTGCTTGTGTATTCTTGGGACTAGTTCAGGTTAGCATGTGCAGTTTCTAAGAAGGTAGAATCTAGGATGGGTGATTGTTGCATTACTCTTGGCAACGGCCTCTGTAAATGTACTAACAGTTGTAAATGGGTGACTCCAAATCATGCACATTTAAAGTGTCATGTCATGCACACCTACTCCATCATTGTTACTATTTACTAACACGATATGATCAACTGGTGTGTTGATCGCAGCAGAACTGTGACCCTGATATCATATTAAGTGAGCATTTACATGAACAAGAAATCATGAACTAGAATAATTAAGCATGAACATGGCAAGTACAATACCTGGGTCATTACATGTTCTTCTTCAGGTTCTTCATTTGCAGTTGCTTGTTACTCTTGTTCATCTTCTGCTTAATCATCTTGTGCATTAGGAGGTGGCAGGCCAGGCTTCAACCTGTTGCAACCCTTCCTATTGTGGTCTGTCTTACCACAATAGGAGCAATGCATGATAACACCATGCCTTGACATATTTCTACCTTCATTTCTACAGATTATTTCTTCCCGGGGTTTCCTTCTTCTCTTGCATGGTCGTCCTACATGTTTTTGATAGCCAAGAGAAAGAAATTGTGGCACATTCATTTTCTCCCACTCAGTGATGTCTTTGTATGGATATATCATATTGTTGTATGCCTTCTTGAACATAGGCACTGGGTATCAAGGATCTACAAAGGTAAGAGGATCAATTTTCAATTCTCTCATTCCTGCAACATGATATGACATGGATGCATGTCACTCCACTTTTTTGCCATCTTATGCAGCTGCAAGACTTTGTGTGCCTGTAAAAAATGCAGACTGTCCCTCTATCTGAAAATTGAAATACACACCATCTCTAGATTCAAAGACATAGCAAGTGTTGGACAAGTCTTTCAGTCTTTCAAATTTATTCTTTATCTTAGGGCATATTGATCTTTGCATCTTCTCTGCCTGCAATTACTTGGTGTAATGTCTTGTAGTACACTTTTCTTTGATGCTCTCAAACATGGATAGCACTGGAAAATCTCTAACATATAAAATGTATCTGCAAAGACAAGTTGGGAACATAACAATAGAAATTAACAAGTAGCAAAGACTAGTTGAATATAGTTGGGAACAGGACAATAAAAAATAATCCAAGTTGGGAATAGGACAATAAAAATTAAGCCAAGTTGGGAACAAGACAATATTCTTACTTGTTGAACACTTCACATAGATTGTTTAGCAAGATGTCACACTTAGGTTGGGCAGTTTGGAAAACCCTAACCCAAGTGTTTGGCTCTAATTCCTTGAGCCAATTGTATGCATCCTCATTGACCTCCTTCATTTCATTCATGTACTGCTCATACTTGATTGTTGTGGTGCTTCTAGCTATCTTCCATAACTGGTTCTTCAGTATGTCACCTTTGAACAGTTGTTGAAAATCCTTCCACATGTGACTCACACGGAACCTATACTTAGAAATAGGGAACACGTCATTCAATGCATTGGTTAGGCCCTCCAAATGAAAGAAAAGCATCAAGTATGAGTTAGTAACATATCAAGAAAAGTAACAAGAAAAGAAGCAAAGGATTAGTCTCATGACACGAACAACAAACAATGATAAGTACATCACCTTTTGTTTGTAAGACATGATGGTCCATGATGTTGTATTGAACTATTGATAATGCCTAGATCTCTCTTTAGCCTCTCAGGAAACCAGACCCCATTAGGCATGTCCTCCACTTCCACATAAGCAACAACAGTAGGCCAAATGCAATCATTAGGATCTATTCCCACTGCAACAACTAATTGGCCTCTGTATCTTGTTTTTATATGGAAGCTATCTATGAAAATGACAAGCCTACAGTCCTAAAGAAAGTCTCTCTTACAAGCATCCAAACACATGTAAGCTTTGTTGAATCTTTCTACTTCATCCAATGCTACAAAAAAAAGAACTACTTGGGTTGCTGATACGGTGAGGATAGTTCTCTCACTCCTCGTTGGTTACCCCAAGTGGAAGGTGAGATGTAGTGTAGAAGCAAATTTCCCTCGATGAAGATACCAAGGTTTGTCTCCAGTAGGACTCGCAGAAATACAAGAAGGTGCCAACAGCGCCAGAAATTGGCTTCTGGCTAGGGAGTTGACAGGACCTGCACACAGAAACAAATAACTTTGCTCCCAACGAGTACAGAGGAGTTGTCAATTCCTCCGGCCTTGCTGTTTACAAAGGATCAACGCAAGTGATAATAATAGTGGCAACTGAAAGTAAAGACTGAAAGTAAACTAAGGGTGTAAACAATAATGTGAAGATGGACCGAGGTCCCGTGATTTTCACTAGTGATGTCTCTATCCCAAAAGATGATAAAAGTGCTAGCAAGGTAAACAAATCACAGCTGGGCAATTGACAAAATTATGAAGGCACCGCAATGCTAACTATGCTGCAAAGAAAGGAAGGGCTCAAAAGCAATGGGCAGTACGCCAAGGTAAGTAGACCGAAATCCAACTGCATCTACTACGAATCATCCACCTTGAGATATCTATCCAGAACATCTCGCTGGTATTAAGTTGTGAATCCCACCCAAAGTGTAAACTCAAAGCAACAGACAACTTCATTAAAATAACTTTGCGTAAAGTAAACAATCCTTGCACCCGCGGATACAAGCACCGTTGTTTTATCCTTGGTGGCAACAACACATCCCCTAGTCTCATGTTTCTGTCACTCAAGCTAGACATCAAGGGGTTGAACCCACAATCAAGCATAACGCTCCCTCTTGGAGTTGCAACTAACTACTTAGCCAAAGTAAAATACTACAACAGAGAACATGCAAGAATTTACTCAAGAACAAAATATAAAAGAGAAGAACCAAATATATTACTCATCACAATCTGAACATAGTCTCATAATCCATCAGATCCCAGCAAACTCAGCATAGCAACATCAGAAATTACAATAGTGCCTAGATCATGTGAGGCAGCTCACGAGGTCTCGAAAGTGGAAGCACAAAGAGGGGAGAAGTACATCACATAGCTACTGGTCACGGACCCATGGTCCAAGGGGGACTACTCACGGTACATCCGGTAGGCGTCCATGGCTATGGATGGTCTCCCAGAGGGGGTTCCTCCTCCCGGCAGGGTGCCGGGGCAGCTTCTCCAGGCAGCCCCGATCTAGAAACGGCGGCGGCGGCGGTACAGAGGCGAGTTCGCGGAAAAGAGATCGATATTAGGGGTTTCCACCTGGAGGGCTAAATATAGGCGAAGGGGGTGTCGAGGGGACCCACAGGGCAGCCAGGAGGCCCCCTGGCGCGGCCTAGGGTGGGGCCGCGCCAGGGACCCTTCTGGAGTCCCTGTGGTGGTACCTCTCCGCTTCCTTGGTGATTCCGAAAGCTTCCAGTTCGCTGATTTTTTATCTGATTTTTCCGGATTTTTGGAGCACTTTTAATGGCCGGAAAACCTGAAATACAAAAATAGCAGAAAACAGCAACTTGCAGCTGGGTGCACTGGGTTAATAGATTAGTCCAAATATTCTCAAAAGTGTATGAAAGTTCAAGAAAAACATGGCAAAGTCACACAAAACATGCATGGAGCAAGCAGAAATTATAGATACGTTTGGGACGTATCACCTGGGTACTCCAAATATAGGAAAAATTACATCCTTGAGCATTTTCAAAGATGTCTTGTGATTATGGAAATGAGATTAGGAGGAGCAACTATAATTTCCATAATCACATAGTTCCTCTTCATCCCGATATATTCTCTTCATGGACAACCTCCTAGATCTCTGCAGCTTGGTCCTTGATGGAATCATATGAAATTCCCTTTGCACCAGTCTTGAAAAGTTCCACAGATTCATGTCTTGATCAGCTCTAAAACTTTCTGAATACTTTTGTGCAAGAAAATATGCAGTGAAAGATTTTATTTCCCACTTTTTAGATCAACTGTGCTCACTCACATACTTATTAAACATAAAACATTTAGTCATACTTCCATGGAAGCCCACAGGTACCAAGTGCATTCCTAATCACTCTTTTCTTGTCATTCACAAGCAATGTGATATCTACTCTATTTTTCTATCTATACTCCTTGATAGCTTTCCTTAACAAATCCAAATTCTCAAACACTTGACCCTCATGAAGTTTGGGACATGCAAATCCTCCTTCCTAAAAGCTCTAAATTTGTTCCGAACTTCATCATCTGAATCTGGAGACATAAATCTTCTCCTTCTGATTCATAATCAGATAAGTTTTCCTCCTTGCAAGGATCGATATGGTCAACTAGAGGGGGTGAATAGGTGACTAACAAATTTAAAATTAATTACCAAGTCTTAGGGTTAAGCAGATAAATAAGATTATCTAGATGTGCGCTAGATGAACAACCCTATGTGGCAAGCAAGCTTAAACTCAAATGCTAGGCAACAACTACAATAGCAAGCCAAAAAGAAAATGAAGCTGGTACAAATAAAGATGCGGGAAAGGATAAACCACAAGTGAAAAGAAGACACGAAGATTTTTTCTACCGAAGTTCACACTATTTTGAGGGAGTGCTAATATCCGTTGGAGCGATGCTCAATACTTGAGAGCACTACCAAGTACGTAGCTCACCGTATTCTCCTTTTCGAGTCACCCCCAATGGATGAGCCTCGATTCACTTGGGATTGTTCTTGAAGGCGACCACCACACCATTGCAAACTTCCCGAAGCACACCACAAGCAAGGACGCTTCTGGGACGGCCACCTAGCCTCCTAGGACCCAAAGCTCTAAGAGTAACAAAGTCAATGGAGTACAAATCTTGCAGGGAACACAAATCGGTTTGGTGGAAGTGTAGATCGAGCCTTGCTCTCTCAAATCCCAAAAGATAAACAAGTTTGGGTGGAGGAGATGAGAGTATTGAGCGATATAATGTTCTAGCAATGGATCTCAAGCCAGGGGATAAGGATTGGGGTCGGAGGAAGAAGGGAGTATTTATAGAACTTGGGTCGGGGTAGGTGAGATTTGCACGTCGGACCATGTGTGAACGGGTGATACGTCCCAAACGTAACTATAATGTCTGCTAGTTCCATGCTCTTTTAGGTGACATTGCTATGTGTTTTGCTACACTTTCATATCTTTTTACACATATTTGGACTAACCTACTAACTCAGTGCACCCAGTGCCAGTTTCTGTCTGCTGATGTCCGTGAATTGCAGGTTTTTACTCATATTTACAGAGCTCCAAAAATTTCAACAAACATATATGAAAAATCAGCGCGAGAGAAGCTTCGGGAATCAACGAAGGAGGGGCAGAGGGGGGCCACTGATACGTCCATAATGCATCACTATTTTATATCGTAATTCATCCTTATTCATTGATATATTTCATATTACGATGATGTTCTTATGTTGTTTTGGATTGTTTTACACAGTTTACAACTTTCCGGTGCCGAAGCAGCAGACGCAGGATTCAGCGGTAAAAAGTGGACGTTGAGTTGCTGAAGAAGAATACCTCCAAATTACCTGAAAATCGACGGAGGGTATTTTCTGAAAGATTAACGAAGACACGCGGAAGAGGGACCAGAGGGGGGCCACAGGGTCCCCAGGCGGCCACCTGGCGCGGCCCCACCCCTGGCCACGCCGGGAGGGCGCCTGGAGTCCTGGGGCCATTCCCGGCTCCCCCCTCTAGCCTATATACTCTTCGTCACCCAAAAACCCTAAAAATAGGAGTTTTTACGAAGTTCCGCCGCCGCTCCGTAGCGGAAACCTACAGAGAAGAAAAGGGCTCTCCGGCGGGCAGATTCCACCGAGGAGATCACCTCCCAGAAGGGGAGATCATCGCCATCATCATCACCATCGTCACGGGCATCATTGACATCATCATCAACATCATCCCCAACATCAGCACCATCTCCATCTTCATCCAATCTCATCTCACAATTGCAACTTGCGTTGTAACTCGTACTATCTATCCTCTCTACTCTATCGGTGTTGATTACTACTTTGTGGTGAATGCTATTGAGTTTTGTTGGAGAAATATTATTATGTCCAGATTGTTTACAATCTATTTATCACCTCTGATCATGATCTCTTTTATGTCTTGTGAGTAGTTAATTCCTGCTCGTCCTCGAGTAGGTAAATGATAACAACATAATTTCTGTGGTGACATGCTAGCAACCATATAAGAACTTTGAAAAGTAAAGCAATCAAGGTTAGAGATTCAGAGTCTATATTAGCATTGAAATAAGTAACAAAAGAACATTAGGTGCAAGAGCTCTCGCTGTCCGTGACTCGAATGTCTCGAAATGGTGTTTGCGTGTAAGAAGGGGAATAGGGAATACGAGAAAAACGTATTTTTGTGTTGAGAACTCAATCTACTAAAGTTTCACACTTGGTCTTCTTTGGAATCTTATCTTGACTCGTCCCCAGACCACTAGCCAGGTACAAGTCAATTTGATCCACTCCTTTTCGATATTTCGAGCACTCATGCAATGGATGAGCGTAAGCACGAGAGTTGACACTTAGGATGGCAAAGAGAGAAATACGGTGGAGGAGGAAGACAAAAGGATGAGAAAGGCTCACATCAATGAGGACAATCACAGGCAAGAGATGCCAAATGATAGATATGATGTGAGGAGTAGGGATTGCCATGCAACGGATGCACATACGAGCTAGGAAGCTCTCCAATGGAACTAGTGGGGGTGCATCTAACTTGCTCGCTCATGAAGACCTAGAGCTCTGTTGAGGAGGCTCATCCTTGGAATATGCAAGCCAAGTTCTATAGTGTGAAGGTCCCCACATAGCTATATGCATAATGATCATCTCTATGGAGTACAAGGATATAAAGGGAGTACTAGTGTGGATCTCTCAAAAGGATAGTAGTGTTGCCCCTTTCTCTCTTTTTTTTTCTTTTTTTTCTTTTTTTGTATTTTTTTTGGTGGCCTCAATGGCTCTTTCTATTTAACTCTCATTTGTCCTCTTTGGGATCTTTTAATGTGTCCACTTTGGGATCTTTTCCTCACTTAAGGGCAACACTCTATTTTACAAGAAGGTATAGGAAATCTTCACACTTTACAAGGTACTCAAAATCATAAAGAAGATGTAACTATCATGATGTATGCAATGTATGCCGCTGCCAATGTAGCAGGAACATGTATGACATGAAGATCAAGTCATGAAGAGGTGGAAGTTGCATGGCAATGTAACTCGGAAGGGCTATGGAAATGCCTTGATAGGTAGGTATGGTGGCTGTTTTGAGGGAAGATATAAGGAGGCTTATGATGACAGAGCGTATCATGCCAAGGGTTTGGAAGTACCGGCGAAGGTGGACACCAACTCTCGGAGTGAGAAGAAGGCAATGCACGGCACGGGAAAGGATAGCAAAATATGGGAAGGTGGAAGTGTCAACTCTCAATACTTACATTAGTCAGAAGAACTCATGCACTTATTATCGGTAACTCTCATTCTAATAAGGAGGTTCACAAAGAGACAAGTACCCCGAGGAGGAGTGTATGGGGGTTTGGTTATCCTTGCGCATCCTCGACTCATGGTACGTGAGTGTACTCTAATATTCGACTCCTCAGAAGAGTAGTGATCCATCTAGTAGCTAGAGTTCTCAACTAGTTTTGTAGGTTTTCAAAATAAACACGGATTTCCCAAAATACGACACATATCACTAATAGGCAAGAGCTCTTGACACCAAAAGTTCAAACATTACTCACATCAATACCTCAAAACTATTGCAAGCTACTACTAAAATTAAATAGCAACCTCAATTACCTACTCTCAAGACAAGACACAACTCAGTGCAACAACCAACTCTCTTAACAAGATAAACATGAAAACCAAAAAGAGTTGCAACAACAAACTAAACAAAAGCCAAGGCTCTTGCTAAAGACAAAATAAGACTAAGACAAAACATGGCAGTAGCTATGAAAAGATAAAGAACACACAACAGCAAAAAGATAGGCAGGAAAAATCCTATGATGTGTTCTAAATTTTGAAAGTGGAGCGTGTTTCTCTCCCACACAAAGTAAGAAAGGATCTAACTTGTTATGAACAGAAAGCAAAGCTAAAGAAACTAAAAATAAAACCTAAGAGCGAGACGCTCCAAGCATAGCACATAACGCATGAAGTGATAAAAATATAGTGAGACGAAGGACGAGCTGATGATTGTTAATGGAGAAGGGGATGCACGGGGGCATCCCCAAGCTTAGACGCTTGAGTCTCCTTGAATATTTATTGGGGATGCATGGGGGCATCCCCAAGCTTGAGCGCTTGACACTCCTGGATCTTCTTTCATCACCTTCCATCGCACACTTGAAAACTCCCTTCATACATAACTCATTATAAGCTGATTAGAGAGGTTAGTACCCTTAATAAATAATTTTTCTCCATTGGATATAAAGATATTCTTGAAGAGCTACTGTTTCTCAAGAGTGCCAAAAAGTTTTTGCAAAGAAAAAGCAAGCTTAAGGTTTGCAAAAGTTAGGAGAGACAAAACGTGGCAGAAACTGTGAAAAACAGAACAGCAGATAGTAAAGAATTTTTTAGGGGTACTTCTGCAACTCAAATCAAAAAACTCAGAACATACGGAAGTTTCGTAATTGTATAGAGCATACTGGGATTTTTCTGGAATTTTTCTGGTCACGAGGACAGAATCTGTTTTCTGGACAGCATGTCACAACTTTTACTTCCCTTGTCGTAAGAGGCTATAACTTGGCACAAAGCTGAAAAATAAAGATACAATGATGTTGCTACAGAAGTAACAATCATCAAGACACAACAAAAGCAAAAAGAAAAACATAAATTCGTTGCGGGCTGCCTCCCGAAAGCGCTTCTTTAAATCCATTAGCTAGGCATGAAGATTGTAGAAGGTGCTCTCATAAGAATAAGAATTTGAAGCAAAAGAGAGCATCAAGAAACAAATATGAAACACATTTAAGTCTAACCCACTTCCTATGCATAGGCATCTTGTAAGAAAATAAGTCAAAGAAGCACAAAGTGACATGCATAGAAAGGTGGAACAGGAACATCTTCAAAACTTTCAACATAAAGAGAGGAGTTTTAGTAATATGGAAGGTTCTACAACCAAACTTCCGTCTCTCAAAATAATTTTCAGTAGTATCATGAACAACATCAAGAATATAACTATCACATAAACCGTGTTGTTCATGAACTTCAAGCACACGTGTATAGTTTTCAACACGGTCTTTAGGATTATAAGATAAATGCAACCCATCACATTGAGCCTTGATAAGAGAAAAGTTCTCCGGAATAGTTGGAGACTTCAAAAGGATAATAGGGCAATCAAGTGTGGGTGCAACAACAATAATTTCATGCTTAACATAAGGAACTATAGCAAGTTCATCTTCGTAGGCATCATCCATAGTGGCATCATGGCCATCAACAAAGCAAGTATCAAAATCATCAGAAAGGGAAGTATCAAGTGAGTCCTCGGAATCATAAGATTCCTCTTCATAGCAATCATTAGCCTCTTCTTGGGCAGCAAGCATTCTATTTTTAAAATCCTCAATATAAGCATTGGAAGTATAATTCTCAAAGCAATAAGAAAGAACTGGAAAGTTTTCAGACTCGAAAATAGTATCGTGATATTTTTCAATCAAAGAAGCAATCTCATAGGCACCTTTAAAACCAACAAACTCTTCAATCTTTTCAACATCAAAGTAATCATAAACACCTTTAGCATAAGAAGATAAGATCTCATTTTCATTAAACTCACATTGGAAAGGGAGGTGTTTATGATCTATATTAGAACATCAAGTAAAATCATAAATGTGGCACAAAATTTTAGCATGGCAATAAGAAACATGTATTTGATCCCATAAGTGTTTCCCTTTCTGAGATAGGCGGTGCCGCGTATAATGAGCATGCTCATCCAATGATTTTCCCTCAACCAAGTCGGTTGGGTTTTTGGCGCGAGCACAAATTGATCGAAGACGATCCAAGTGAAACATGTCCATCTGTAACACCCTCAGTTGCTGTAACAGTAATCATCATCACTGTTGGTCATCACTGTTGGATTATCACTGTTTGATCTCCCTTGTACTTGATAAAACTTTGTGATACTAATGATCAACCTTGCTGTGGTTGATCAACACCCCATGCACCATGTACTTGAGACCTTGGGAACAAAACCCAAAGCCAAATGCACCTTGCTCATCTAACAAACCAAACCCTAGGTGAAACTACTTTAAATGGAAAATAAAACAAATGTGCTCAAATAAAGTTGTTCCAAAAATCATGAAACTATTTTTGTAAATTGCCTAAAATCATTATAATCATGTTGGACCAACTTTGGTAATTTTTGATGTTACAGAAAATTCCAAACAATTCAAACAGTAGGTTAAAACCCTTACTTTGGGCATTTAATAATTAAAAGAAATACCTAATGATTTTATTTTGCTGCAAAAACTTTTGTGGCACCTTAGTAATATGTAACCCTAATTTACAAAAACTAATAACCTTTTATAAAAATGCTAGAGTTAATAAATAAATTACAAAAAGAAGTAGGATAAACAGCAAAACAAAATAAATTGAAAAAGGTTTAAAACCCGCCCAGGGCGAGGCCCACCTCGGCCCAGCATCTCCTTCTTCCTCCTGTTCCAACCACCCCCTGGTGCAATGCCGCCGCCGTGGCCGCCGCTGTCAAGCCGGCCCCGCCCTCCTCACCTGCTCCCCTGTCCCCTAGCCGGCCGGACTCGATAAGGGACCCCCCCCCCCCCCGCACATCCTGGATCTCACCTGCCCCCTTCTCCCCTCCTCCTCGCGCTGCTCTCGCTGGGGAAAGTTCCCACCCGTAGCCCTCGTCGCCGCCTCCGTGAACTCCCGTGGCCGGAGACCTCCTCGGGCCCGGTCGCCTTGTCCAAGCCGTTCAACGACGTCGACTACTTCACCCTGCGCAAGGAATCGAGGCGGAAGCCTCCACCCCGAGCACACGGTCACCTTCCCCAACTCCGGCCGCCGCGACGTCGCAGAGGAAATCCGGCGCCACCACGACGCCCCCGAGCCCGCTCTCTGCACCGTCGAGCTCCTGGTGAGCTAGTGCTCCCTCCCCAAACCCCCGTGAACGCCCGCGTAGCCCGTAGACGCCGCCCCCCTTTTACTCATTCCGGCCGCCGCGCGCACTCGTCGCCGGCGAGGCCACGGTGACCGATTAGCCCCGGAAGTGTCACCGTCGTGATCCCCACGCGCTGTGGTTCCCGTTAGGGCTCTTTGCGCGCACCTAGGGCCCCTGTAGCGTCGACACCGTCAAGGTCTGTGGCGCAGCCGCCGCCTTCGTCGTCGCCGACGTCGCTCCGGCGCGTCTCCGGCGCAACCACCACCACCAAAGCACTCGCCGTCGTCTTCTGCTTCGAACGCATCAAGCCGCGCACCCTCCCGTGCCCTGGGGCGAGCTCCCCGTCGACCTCGCCGGCGGCGGGCTCCGGTGAGCCCTCCGGTGAGGATGACAGGCGGGCCCCCCGTGTCAGCCAGCTTAATTAGGGGCTAATCAGATCACTAGGAGTCACTGACATGTGGGTCCCTGGTCATTTAGTTAATTAAATATGATTTGTTAACACTGGAGTCAATGACACCTCGGCCCCACCTGTCATTTTGTTTATTAAAATAGGTTTAATAAAATCCAGTCACTGACATGTGGGTCCAGAGGCATTTTCTAATTTAATTAAATGTTTTATAAATAACAGAGGCTGACATGTGGGTCCCCCATGTCAGCACTGTTCTGGATAATGTTGTGGATAATGTTTTGGATAATGTTTAATAAATAATAAAAGAAATCCAGAAAATCATTTAAATTGATTTAAACTTTGAAATTCAATAACTTTTAAACCATAACTCGGATTCAAAAACTTTATACATGAAAGTTGATCAGAAAAATATAACGAATAGAAATACGCTATCCGTATGTCTACCACACCCCTCTAACACAACGAACATCGAACATTCCCCCTCCGGACCGACTGTCCGATAAATTGTCCGGTACTGTTAGAGTGCCCGGATGAATTTATTCCGAACACAAATGTTTCTCGGAATAGATCAACTAGCACGGATACACCCCCCTTATGTTGTTCCGGTAACCATGACACCTCCGGCATGATCCTTCCCCTCCGGACACCCTGTCTGGTAATCATCCGGAGCCGGTAGTTCATCCCCGGATGAATTCCCGCTCCGAGCATATTGCATTGCACTGCGTTAGAACACCGTTAACATTTTATCTATCATGTCATGCATCTGTTTGTATATGCTTGCTGTGTATTTACTGTTTCTTCCCCCCCTTAATCTCCGGTAGACCCCGCTGCTGCCGTCGACTACACCGCTGCTGAGTACGACTACGTCGTCGACGACCCTACTACTACCGTCGAGCTTGCAGGCAAGCAGAGCCATTCTCTTCCCCAGATATCTCCTATCTTTCCGTACATTTCTTGCACTAGGCATTGTTACTGCTGCTGCTACGATTACAATCCTATTCAACTGCATAGCCTGATTTTTGTCGCCCCTTGATGTGCCTTCCTTTATCCTATGCTGCCTGTTATTATTATTATGCATTATTCAGCAGTGAGCCCTGCGCATTGTTAGCTAGGATTAGATAGCGGGCCGTGATCACCCAGGGGAGTGAACGTGGATACAAATATTATAACTGCACAGGTACGGTACAAAGCAGACACCGCCAAAGGCCCCTATCTGGGTTATGCCTAGTCACCTCAACTGTGAGCTATCAAGGAGTAATCCTTGTACTCCACTCGAGGCTGACTTTGTCTTACCGCCATAGGGTCCTGTAAACGGTTGTACTCCAGGTAAGAAGTCGGGCGACCCAACGGTGCCCGCGAGAGGTATTGCGACGGGACGACAGGGAGGGTACGACCAGTGTACCGGTGTGCTTGGCCCCTGGTCGTTGGCCGCGAGAGTTACCAAACTACGAAAGTCGAGCTCCTCCAGGAGCACACGCGAGACAAGGTAAGGAGACGGTTCACCTTGTTGGTAACCGCAGTGACTTGGTGGGACGACAGGGCAGGCACCGATGTACTGGTGGTCCTGGTTGCTGTCGTTGTCCGCGGGTCAGTTCAGTCGAGGCAACGATAACGGTTGTCACGCAGGTTAATTAAAATGCTAAATGGTTCAGTGAATGTCTTGAGTTGGCTATATGCCATGTACGCACTACCTACCCGTGGGAATTACGAGTTATGGGCTCCTCTGCTTCGTAGTGTCGTCCGAGGACTCTTCAGACGTCAGCAGTACCGCGGCCTGCGCCGGGAAGTGGTGTTGTCTTATTTGCCGCGGCAGTGTGATTTGTATTTGCTTTGATTTAACTTCACCGGCCAGCCTCGCACCGTGCAGGAGTACGTCGGGGTTAGGGTCCAAAACCCCGCGTACATAGGATATAGTCCGGCGGATGACCTCTCTGTTGAGTTTGAAAGATGGGCTATGAAGTGTCGGATAGCCTCGGTGGAGCGTTCCCTAACAAGGTTCCCGCCACCCTGGAGATCCGTGCGTGCAGCGTAACACAAGTGCACCCCTGCAGGGAAGATTAATCTATTCGAATAGCCGTGTCCAAGGTAACAGGACGCTTTATGCTGAAGCTGGATCTTACCACTAGAAACTATTATTAAACTGTATGGTTCCGGGTTCTCTTCCTCGCGGGGATGTCGAGGAGGTGAACTCGGAGGCATTGTTAATTATTACAACTTATTATTATACAATGCTGCAGCAACTTCTGCTGCATTGTTATTTTATGCTTTATATCAACTGTTGGCTGATTCTTACCTCATGCTGCAAGACATCGTCGGAAGATGCTAATCTTCGTTAGGCCTAGCTTCTTACCCTTGCTCTGGATTTCTGTCTTTCAGTCCACTATATACAGCCTCTTCTTTCCGTTGATACAATGCATAATGCTTAGTAGCGGACGTAAGACTCGCGGGTATACTAGATACTCACCTGCTTTATTTCCTTTACTGTTTTGCCTGATCGGCCGCTGCAGCCGACGTTGGAGCCCAGGAGCAGGAGTACCCCGGAGGCGCCTACTACGACGTCGAGTTCCCCGTTGACCAGGAGTAGTTCGGTGGATCCCAGGCAGGGGGCCTCGCCTTTTCGATCTGTATCTCTGATGTGATTTGTGCTAGCCTTCTTAAGGCAAAACTTGACTAACTATGTCTGTACTCAGATATTATGGCTTGTATGACTTATGTATTCGGGTCCGCGTGACCCCCTCTATTGTAAAATATTTGTTTATCCTTTTGTGTTTAGTGTTGTGCTGTGATATTTTCACCGTGGCACCCTAATCTCAGTCGTGTACCCTGTGTGTATGATTACTGTACACGGTCTGATTTTGGGGGCGTCACACCATCCTACCATATTTGGGTGGTTCAACACCCATGGTAAAGATAGCATCAGCAAGCAAGGTAACAGGTATTTTTGATAAAAGACACAAAAGTAAAAACTGATAGGTAAACTAACAAGACTAAAAAACAAAGGTAAAGGGTAGTGTGCAACTCCCCTATCTTAGCACTTGGAGTCCCCGGCAACGGCGCCAGAAAAACTCTTGCTTGACGGCTTCTCGCCCCGTTCGTTGGTTATCCCAAGTGGAGGGTTGAGATGTAGTGCAGCAGCAGTTTTCCCTCGGTGAAGATACCAAGGTTTGTCTCCAACAAGACTACAGAGATGATAAGTAGGTGTCAGCGGCACGGACCTGCACACAGACACAGATAACTTTGTTCCCATCGAAGTTCAGAGAGGTTGTCAATCTCTCCGGTCTTGTTGTTTACAAAGGATAAAACGCAAGGGATAATAATAGAAACTTGAAACTAAATGCAGAAAAGTAAATATAGCATGGAAACAATGATAAGGATATGGACCGGGATACGTGATGTTCGCTAGTGATGTCTCTCTCCCAAAAGATGATAAAATTTCTATGCGAGGTAAACAAATTACAGAAAGGCAATTGACAGGATTATGAACGCACCTCAATGCTAACTATGCTACAAAAGAAAGGAAGAGGTTCAAAAGCACAGGCAGTACGCCAAGGTAAGTAGACCGAAATCCCTCTGCATCTACTACTAATCATCCACCTTGAGATATCTATCCAGAACTTCTCGCTGGTATTAAGTTGTGAGCCCCACCCAAAGTGTAAACCCAAAGCAACAGACAACTGCATTAAAAAGAACTCTGCGTAAAGTAAACAATCCTTGTAACCGCGGTTACAAGCACCGTTGTTTTCCCCCTTGTGGCAACAGCACATCCCCTAGACTCATGTTTATGTCACTCAAGCGTGTCATCGGGGGGCATGAACCCACAATCTAGCACAACGCTCCCTCTTGGAGTCACTACCTACTACTTGGCCAAAGCAATAAACAGCAACGGGGAACATGCAAGTATTACTTAGGAACAAAAATATAAGAGATAAAAACCAAATATATTACTCTATCACAATCTGAACATAATCTCATAATCCATTAGATCCTATCAAACTCAACATAGCAATAGCAGAAATATTACAAAGGTGCCTCGATCATGTTGGGAAGCTCACGAGGTCTAAACAATGAAGATCAAAGAGGGGAGGAGAACATCACATAGCTACTGATCACGGACCCATGGTCCAAGGAAAACTACTCATGAGACATTCAGGGAGCATCCATGGTGGAGAGGAGACTCCCGGAGGTCAATCCTCCCTCCGGCAGGGTGCCGGGAAGAGGTCTTCTGGTGCTCCCGATCTTCGGAAGCGCGGCGGCGGCGGAACAGAGGAGAGTTTGCGAAATAGGGTTCTCTTTTGGGGTTTTCCCGTGACGGGGGATAAATAGGCGAAATGGGGCAGCCAGAGGTGGGCCAGGGCCCCCAGGCGCCCCCCTGGCGCGGCCAAGGGTGGGGCCGCGCCGGGTGGCCGCCTGGGCCCCCCTGGCTCCCCTCTGGCCCCTCCCGGGCTCTTCTCGAAGCTTTCGTCATGCTGATTTTTTATCTGAATTTTCCCGATTTTTTCTGGCACTTTTTATATGGGGGAAAACTGAAATAGAAAAACAGCAGAAAACAGGAACTGACACTGGGGTGCACTGAGTTAATAGGTTAGTCCAAATATGATCAAAAGTGTATGAAAGTGTATCTAGATCATAGCAATATCACACAAAACATGCATGGAGCAAGCAGAAATTATAGATACGTTTTGGACGTATCAATAGTTACTTTAGTTCTTGAGGACATGGGAGAAGTCTTGTTGCTAGTAGTCATATGATGTTGAAGTATTATGTGTTGTTTGATATTTAAGTTGTGCTGTTATTTTCCTAGTGGTCTTGTGTGAGTCTAACACTCAACACTTCGCCTTATTAAGGACCTAGGGGAATACATTGTGTATAAAGAATGCTTACAGTGGGTTGCCGGAGTGACAGAAACCTGAACCCCAGTTTGCACACTGTTGCACAAGGGAACAATGGATCCTTGATCTTATTGTTGTGGTTAGGCTTTGCCTTAATTTCTATCTTGTATTTGCGGATGCTTGCAAGATGTTTAATCATAAGAGTACACTTATCTTAGTCTAGAAGGTGTGTTAGCATAGATCCACCCACTCAGGCCTCCTTTGGTTCATAGGATAGGATTATCATAGGAATAGGAAATTTGTAGGATTGAGATGACATGTATCTCCAATCCTATGAGTAGGGATAGGAAAAGAGATGTCATTTGGTTCACACCAAAGGAAAATTTTCATTGAGTCTAGGCTCATTTTTATTTTCCTTTGAAATGTGAAGGATAGGAACCAATCCTATGTAGGAATAGGAATCCATTCCTATGAACCAAAGGGCTCTAAAGGAAAAATTCCTATAAGAATCCTATCCTACAAAATTCCTATGATATTCCTCCAAACCAAAGGAAGCCTCAACACTTATCAACACTACACACAGTGCCGATACGGAGTATGGCGAAAGCACGTGACTACCTCTCCATGTGTCCTCAAGAACGCTTTAGTCTTTATAAGTTCAGTTGTCAGGCTTATCCTTTGCTCAAAAGGATTGGTCCACTTGCTGCTCCTCAGCGCTATTTACTTTGCTTGCTTTTATCTTATTGTTGCTTATACCGAAAACCCCTAAAAAGTTATCTTTCACTGCTTGCAGTTATTCCTTGTCCAAAATCACTTATGAATACCTTTCGCTCCTCGTTGGGTTCGACACTCTTACTTATCGAGAACGCTACAATAGATCCCTTTACGTTGAGGGTCATCAACCCTGTCAATGTTGATGTGGATTTGGTATACACAACAACTCATGAAGAACATGTTGCAGCCATGTTTCAGACACCAGCAGAAGCAGAATAAGGAAAGGTATGTATCACGGTAAGGAAACATCGCGAACCGCCATAAAAATTCTGTATTGTGAGTTTTTTTAAAATTAGGAAAATTTGAGGCCGAAGTGGAGCCGGAGACCAGCTCCAGGGGGCCCAGGCGCCCCCCCTGGCGCGGCCTACCCCCTGGCCCCGCCGGGAGGCCGCCTGGGCACCCAGGAGTCCGTCTTCGACCCCGCTTTGGCTCGTTACCTTCCTTTCTGTGCAGAAATTTTTGCTATATATTTGCCCGGATTGTTCCGGCAACGTATCTCGCGATTTCGTGTGTTTTCTTTTCGAGATGTTTCTGCCAGGACTAAAAGTTGATTAGTAGAGATGTCTTCTTGTGGCTCGAGCGGAGAGAACTTCTTGGGATGGCATCTACGTCAAGTCCAGAAGGATCTTAATCAAGGGAAGTACGTTGATTGGGATACCAAAGAAGAAACCGCCGCAAGACAAGCGGAGATGGAGCGCTCCGTGAGAGAGGAAGTCAAGACTATCACTGCCCAACAGCAAGGAGGGCCTGATACGTCCCAAACGTATCTATAATTTCTGCTTGCTCCATGCATGTTTTGTGTGACTTTGCCATGTTTTTCTTGAACTTTCATACACTTTTGAACCTATTTGGACTAACCTATTAACTCAGTGCACCCAGTTGCCAGTTTCTGTTTTTTGCTGTTGTTGTATTTCAGGTTTTCCGGCCATTAAAAGTGCTCCAAAAATTCCGGGAAAAATATATAAAAAATCAGCGCAACAGAAGCTTTCGGAATCACCAAGAGAGGGAAGGGGGGCCACCACCAGGCAGCCAGGAGGGCAGGTGGCGCGGCCCCACCCTGGGCCGCGCCAGGGACTCTCCTGATTGCCTCGTGGGTCCCCTCGATGCCCCCTTCGCCTATATTTACCCCTCGGGGTGGAAACCCCTAATATTGATCTCTTTTTCGCGAACTCCCCTCTGTACCGCCGCCGCCGCCGTTTAAAGATCGGGGCTCCCTGGAGAAGCTGCCCCGGCACCCTGCCGGGAGGAGGAACCCCCTCCGGGAGACCATCCATAGCCATGGACGCCTCCTGGATGTACCGTGAGTAGTCCCCCTTGGACCATGGGTCCGTGACCAGTAGCTATGTGATGAATCTCTCCCCCTTTTGTGCTTCCACTTTCGAGTCCTCGTGAGCTGCCTCACATGATCGAGGCATCTATGTAATTTCTGTTGTTGCTATGCTGAGTTTATTGGGATCTGATGGATTATGAGATTATGTTCAGATTGTGATGAGTAATATATTTGGTTCTTCTCTTTTATATTTTGTTCTTGAGTAAATTCTTGCATGTTCTCCGTTGCGGTATTTGCTTTGGCCAAGTATTTTATTTGCAACTCCAAGAGAGAGCGTTATGCTCGATTGTGGGTTCATCCCCTTGATGTCTAGCTTGAGTGACAGAAACATGAGACTAGGGGATGTGCTGTTGCCACCAGGGATAAAACAACGGTGCTTGTACATGCGGGTGCAAGGATTGTTTACTTTACGCAAACTTCTTTTAATGCAGTTGTCTGTTGCTTTGAGTTTACACTTTGGGTGGGATTCGCAACTTAATACCAGCGAGATGTTCTGGATAGATATCTCAAGGTGGATGATTCGTAGTAGATGCAGATGGATTTCGGTCTACTTACCTTGGTGTACTGCCCATTGCTTTTGAGCCCTTCCTTTCTTTGCAGCATAGTTAGCATTGTGGTGCCTTCATAATCCTGTCAATTTCCCAACTGTGATTTGTTTACCTCGCTAGCACTTTTATCGTCTTTTGGGAGAGAGACATCACTAGTGAAAATCACGGGACCCCGGTCCATCTTCACATTATTGTCCACACCCTCAATTTACTTTCAGCTTTTACTTTCCTTTGCACCTTTTATCTCTTGCGTTGATCCTTTGCACCTTTTATCTCTTGCGTTGATCCTTTGCACCTTTTACTTTCCTGATACGTCCCAAAATGCATCACTATTTTATATAGTAATTCTTTCTTATTCATTGATATATTTCATGATATGATGCTATTCTTATGTTGTTTTGGCTTATTTTACACAGTTTACAACTTTCCGGTGCCGAAGCAGCAGACGCAGGATTCAGCGGTAAAAAGTGGACGCTGAGTTGCTGAAGAAGAACACCTCCAAATTACCTGAAAATCGACGGAGGTTGTTTTCCAGAAGGATAACGAAGGCACGCAAAATAGAAACCAGAGGGGGGCCACAGGGTGCCCAGGCGGCCACCTGGCGCGGCCCCACCTCTGGCCGCGCCGGGAGGGCGCCTGGGCCCCCTGGAGCTCTCCCGGCTCCCCCTCTGGCCTATATACCCCTCGTCGCCCAAAAACCCTAAAAGGAGGAAAGTTTCCGGAGTTCCGCCGCCGCTCCGTGGCGGAAACCTACAGAGAAGAAAAGCCATCTCTGGCGGGCAGATTCCGCCGGGGAGATCACCTCCCGGAAGGGGAGATCGTCGCCATCGTCATCACCATCGTCACGGGCATCATCGAGATCATCATCAACATCATCCCCACCATCAGTACCATCTCCATCTTCATCCAATCTTGTCTCACAATTGCAACTCGCGTTGTAATCTGTACTATCTATCCTATCTACTCTATCGGTGTTTATTACTACCTTGTGGTGAATGCTATTGAGTTTTGTTGGAGAAATATTATTGTGTTCAGATTGTTTATCATCTATTTATCCCTACTGATCATGATCTCTTTTATGTCTTGTGAGTAGTTACTTTAGTTCTTGAGGACATGGGAGCAGTCTAGTTGCTAGTAGTCATATGATGTTGAAGTAATATGTGTTGGTTGATATTTAAGTTGTGTTGTTATTTTCCTAGTGGTGTTGTGTGAGTCGAACACTCAACACTTCGCCTTATCAAGGACCTAGGAGAATGCATTGTGTATAAAGAATGCTTACGGTGGGTTGCCGGAGTGACAGAAACCTAAACCCCAGTTTGCACGCTTTTGCACAAGGGAATAATGGATCACCGATCGTATTGCTATGGTTAGGCTTTTGCCTTAATTACTATCTTGTATTTGCGGATGCTTGCAAGGTGTTTAATCATAAGAGTGCATTCATCTTAGTCTAGAGGATGCACTAGCATAGATCCACCCACCAAACACTTATCAACACAGTACATAGTACCGATACGGAATATGGAGAAAGCACATGAGTACCTCTCCCGTGTGTCCTCAAGAACACTTTAGCTTTTATAAGTTCAGTTGCTAGGCCTCTCCTTTGCTTAGAAAGGACTGGGCCACTTTTTACTATCCAGTATCTTTTACTTTTCTCATCTTTACTTTCCTGTCGCTTACCGAGAAAACCCCTAAAAAGTTATCTTTCAGTGCTTGCAGTTATCTCCTTATCAAAGTCACTTGCTACTACCTTCTGCTCCTCGTTGGGTTCGACACTCTTACTTATCGAAAACACTGCAATAGATCCCTCTACGTTGAGGGTCATCAATTATGAGCATGATTATATAGAGAGTTATGTGAAAATTGATTACTTTAATACCTTTTGCTCTAAGATTGGTCTTGATTCCCATCTAATGATTGATTTTTGTAAGGACTTTGCCTCTCATATTGACTCTTCTAAGAAGAAGAAGGATCAGCATCATAAACCCTTCAAAGAATTACCTATTGATATTCATGTTGCTGACCCTATTTTGCCTGCAGTTATATATGAAAATCCCCCTTTTCCCGTAAGAATAAGGGAGCACTCTTTTTTGACAGGCATATTAAATAAAAGTGAGAGAAGAATTGATGAGCCTGAAGACCAGATCAAGGTCGATCCTCAAGTTTCATTTTTTAAGGATCTTGTTACTAATGATGCATTAGATTCCAATATAAATTTTTGTGATGTTTCCACTAACCTTGTCACAGCCAAGAACAAAGGCCCAATTTCAGGTACTCTAGTAGTATCTATTAAAATAGGAGATCACAATTATTATGGGCTATGCGATTTGGGATCGACTGCTAGTGTTATCCCGTATTCACTTTATCAAGAGATCATGGGTGAAATTTCACCTTGTGAACTTGAAGAAGTTGATGTTACTATTCATCTTGCAAACAGAGCAACTATCTCTCATATCGGAATTGTGAGAGACGTTGAAGTCTTATGCGTAAAGGTAAAATATCCTACCGACTTTCTAGTACCTGGTTCAGTAAGGGATAAAAATTTTCCTATTATTTTCGGTAGACCTTTTCTCAGAACTTGTGGAGCTATAATAGATTGCAAGAAAGGTAAAGTTTCTGTTGAATTCAATGGTGAGTCATATGAATTTAACTTTTCTAAGTTCTCTAAGCAGCCTCGTGGTACTAATTTTCCTAGTAACGATAAGATTATTGAAGATATTTCTTCCATTGCTATTCCTCCTAATGATCCTTTGCACCAATATATGGAGGACCACGAGAATGATTTGCATATGCAGGAGAAAAATTAGCTGGACGAAATATTCTTAAGACAACCTGCTATCCTAAAGCACAACCTTCCGGTTGAGCCTTTGGGAATTTTATCGAAACCAAAAGAAGATCCAGTGTTTGATCTTAAACCTCTTCCCGATACGCTCAAATATGCTTATTTAGATGAAAAGAAAGTATATCCTGTTATTATCAATTCTAACCTTTCAGGGTATGAAGAAGAGCGACTATTGGAAGTACTTCGCAAACATCGAGGTGCAATTGGCTATACCCTTGATGACCTTAAGGGGATTAGTCCATCTATTTGTCAACATACCATCAACCTTGAGCCTGATGCTAAACCAGTTGTTGATCATCAACGACGGTTGAATCCGAAGATGATGGATGATGTATGGACTGAAATTCTCAAGTTTCTAGCCGCAGGTATTATCTACCCTATAGCTGATAGTAAGTGGGTAAGCCCGATTTATTGTGTTCCAAAGAAAGGAGGGACAACTGTGGTTCCTAATGATAAGAATGAACTAATACCTCAGATAATTATTATTGGATATAGAATGTGTATTGATTACAGGAAGCTGAACAAGGCAACCAGAAAGGACCACTACCCGTTGCCATTCATCGACCAAATGCTTGAAAGGTTATCCAAAAATACTCACTTTTGTTATCTTGATGGTTATTCTGGCTTCTCTCAAATTCATGTTAACACTTCTGATCAAGATAAAACCACTTTTACTTGTCCCTATGGTACTTATGCTTACAAGCGTGTGCCTTTTGGTTTATGTAATGCCCCTGCTACTTTTCAAAGGTGTATGTCTGCTATCTTTCATGGTTTTTGTGAAGAAATTGTGGAGGTATTCATGGACGATTTCTCCGTTTATGGAACCTCTTTTGACCATTGTCTCCACAACGTTAATAAAGTTTTGCAGAGATGTGACGAGAAAAATCTGGTGCTTAACTGGGAGAAGTGCCACTTTATGGTAACCGAGGGAATTGTCCTTGGACACAATATTTCCGAGAGGGGAATTCAGGTGGACAGGGCCAAGATCGAGGCAATTGAAAGGATGCCCTATCCAAGGGACATCAAAGGTATTCGTAGTTTTCTCGGTCATGTTGGTTTCTATAGAAGATTTATTAAAGACTTTTCTAAGGCTTCGAGACCCCTCAGTAATCTTCTCCAGAAGGACGTTCCTTTTGTTTTTGATGAAGATTGTAAGGAAGCCTTCAAAGTTCTTAAGAAAGATTTAATAACCGCTCCTATAGTACAACCACCTATTTACCTTTTGAAATTATGTGTGATGCTAGTGATTTTGCTGTTGGAGCTGTTTTAGGGCAAAGGGTTGATAAGAAATTGAATGTTATATATTATGCTAGCAAAACCCTTGATAGTGCACAAAAGAAATTTTCTACTACTAAGAAGGAATTCTTAGCAGTAGTGTTTGCTTGTGATAAGTTTAGGCAGTATATTGTTGATTCAAAGATTATTATTCATACTGACTGATACAGAGTGGCAACTCTCCTCGTTGGTTACCCCAAGTGGAAGGTGAGATGCAGTGTAGCAGCAAGTTTCCCTTAGCAAAGATGCTAAGGTTGAGTATCGAACCAGTAGGACTCCAAGAGATACAAGTAGGTGTCACGACGCTTGACGTGGACCTGCACACAGATACAAATAACTTTGCTCCCAACGAGTACAGAGGAGTTGTCAATTCCTCCGGCCTTGTTGTTTACAAAGGATCAACGCAAGAGATAAATGTGGAACTGAAAGTAAAGACTGGAATTAAACTAAGGGTGTAAAAAATAATGTGAAGATGGACCGGGGTCCCGTGATTTTCACTAGTGATGTCTCTCTCCCAAAAGACGATAACAGTGCTAGCGGGGTAAATAAATCACCGCAATGCTAACTATGCTGCAAAGAAAGGAATGGCTCAAAAGCAATGGGCAGTACGCCAAGGTAAATAGACCGAAATCCAACTGCATCTACTACTAATCATCCACCTTGAGATATCTATCCAGAACATCTCGCTGGTATTAAGTTGCGAATCCCACCCAAAGTGTAAACTCAAAGCAACAGACAACTGCATTAAAAGAACTTTGTGTAAAGTAAACAATCCTTGCACCCGTGGGTACAAGCACCGTTGTTTTATCCCTGGTGGCAACAACACATCCCCTAGTCTCATGTTTCTGTCACTCAAGCTAGACATCAGGGGGCTGAAACCACAATCAAGCATAACGCTCCCTCATGGACTTGCAAGCAAACTACTTGGCCAAAGAAAAATACTGCAACGGAGAACATGCAAGAATTTACTCAAGAACAAAATATAAAAGAGAAGAACCAAATATATTACTCATCGCAATCTGAACATAATCTCATAATCCATCAGATCCCAGCAAACTCAGCATAGCAACAGCAGAAATTAAAAAAGTGCCTCGATCATGTGAGGCAGCTCACGAGGTCTCGAAAGTGGAAGCACAAAGAGGGGAGAGGTACATCACATAGCTACTGGTCACGGACCCATGGTCCCAGGGGGACTACTCACGGTACATCCGGGAGACGTCCATGGCTATGGATGGTCTCTCGGAGGGGGTTCCTCCTCCCGGTAGGGTGCCGGGGCAGCTTCTCCAGGCAGCCCCGATCTTGAAACGGCGGCGGCGGCGGTACAGAGTCGAGTTCGCGGAAAAGAGATCGATATTAGGGGTTTCCACCCTGAGGGCTAAATATAGGCGGAGGGGGGTGTCAAGGGGACCCACCAGGCAGCCAGGAGGCCTCCTGGCGCGGCCTAGGGTGGGGCCGCGCCAGGGACCTCCTGGTCTCCTGGTGGTGTCCCCCCTCCGCTACCTTGGTGATTCCGGAAGCTTCTGGGTCGCTGATTTTTTATCTGATTTTTCCGGATTTTTTGGAGCACTTTTAATGGCCGGAAAACCTGAAATACAAAAACAGCAGAAAACAGCAACTGGCAGCTGGGTGCACTGGGTTAATAGATTAGTCCAAATATGCTCAAAAGTGTATGAAAGTTCAAGCAAAACATGGCAAAGTCACACAAAACATGCATGGAGCAAGCAGAAATTATAGATACGTTTGGGACGTATCAACATCCCCAAGCTTAATTCCTGCTCGTCCTCGAGTAGGTAAATGATAACAAGCATAATTTCTGTGGTGACATGCCACACAACCATATAAGGACTTTTAAGTAAAGCAATCAAAGCATGCAATTCAATTCAAGTCTTAACAAGCAAGAGTCTATATTAGCATTGACACAAGAAACAAAAGAACAAAAGGTGCAAGAGCTCTCGCTGTTCGTGACTCGAATGTCTCCAGATGGTGTTTGCGTGCAAGCAGGGGACTGGGAAAAAGAGAGAAAAAAGGTTGTTGAGAACAACTATCTACTAAAATTTAACACTTGGTCTCCTTTGGATTCTTATCTTGACTCGTCCCCAGACCACTAGCCAGGTACAAGTCAAACTGATCCACTTCCTTTCGATATTTTGAGCACTCATGCGATGGATTAGCGTGAGCAAGAAAGGTTACACCTAAAAGGAGAAACAGAAAGAAGGTGGAGGAGGAAGACAAAAAGGTGTTAAAGGCTCACATCAACGAGGACAATCATAGGCGAGAGAAGGCCATATGATAGATATGATGTGAGGAGTAGGGATTGCCATGCAACGGATGCACATGTGAGCTAAAAGCTCTCCAAGGAAACTAGTGGGGTGCATCTAACTTGCTTGCTCAAGAAGACCTAGAGCTCGTTTGAGGAGGCTCATCATTAGAATATACAAGCCAAGTTCTACAGTGTGAAGGTCCCCACATAGCTATATGCATGATGATGATCTCTATGGAGTACAAGGGATAGAGGATGAAGTACTAGTGTGTATCTCTCAAAAGGAATAGTAGTGTGCCCCCTTCTCTCTTTTTATTTTTTATTTTTCTATTTTTTATATTTTTTATATTTTTTTGGTGGCCTCAATGGCTCTTTCTATTTAACTCTCATTTGTCCTCTTTGGGATCTTTTGATTTTGTCCTCTTTGGGATCTTTTTCCTCACTTTAGGGGCAACACTCTATATTTTACAAGAATATAGGAGATCTTTCACACTTTACAAAGGTACTCACATAAAGAAGATATAACTATCATGATGCAAATGTATGCCTCTGCCAGGATAGCAGGATATGCAATGATACTAGCGCGTCATGTAGCAATGATTAGGGAAAGGCCCAACTAGCATGCGGCTCATTGATCAAGCAAGTAGCATGTATGACATGAGGATCAAGTCATGAGAAGGTGGATGTTGCATGGCAATGTATCTCGGAAAGGCTATGGAAATGCCTTGTAGGTAGGTATGGTGGTTGTTTTGAGGAAAGATATAAGGAGGCTTATGATGACAGAGTGTATCATGCCAAGGGTTTGGATGCACCGGCGAAGTATGCGCCAACTATCAAGGTGAGAAAGGGCAATGCACGGTACCGAAGAGGCTAGAAAAAGTATAGGTGGGTGGAAGTGTCAACTTTCGAATACTCACATTAGTCTGAAGAACTCATGCACTTATTATCGGTAACTCTCAATCTAATCAGGAGGTTCACAAAGAGACAAGTACCCCGAGGAGGAGTGTATGGGGGTTTGGTTATCCTTGCGCATCCTCGACTCATGGTACGTGAGTGTACTCTAATATTCGAACCCTCCAGAGGTTAGTGATCCATCTAGTAGTTAGAGTTCTCAACAGGGGTTTTTGGTTTTCGAAAAACACACGGATTGCCCAAAATACGACATCTATCACTAATAGGCTCGAGATCTTGACACCAAAAGTTCAAACATTACTGTAGTCAATACCTCAAAACTATTGCAAGTTACTACTACAAAGAGAATAGCAACTTCAACTACCTACTTCTAGTCAAGACACAAAACTCAGTGCAACAGGAAAAATCTCTAACAAGATAAAACATGCAACCTATAGAAAGTTCAACCTAAAACAAAATAAAAGCTCTAGAAAGACTAAAGCACTACAGCTAAACAGAGCAGCAGCTAAGACAAGAAAAAGAAAAACTCACAGCTAAAAGAATAAGCATGCAAATCCTATGAGGAGTTCTAGTTCAAGCGGAGCGTGTAACTCTCCCACACAAAAGAGTAAGCTGGGGTCTAACTTGTTACTACAGCAAAAAAATCAAAAACAAACCTAGAAAAGTAAAGAGCGAGACGCTCCAAGCATAGCACACAACGCATGAAGTGATAAAAATATAGTCCAACGAGGGACGAACTGGTAATTGTTGATGAAGAAGGGGATGCACGGGAGCATCCCCAAGCTTAGACGCTTGAGTCTCCTTTAATATTTATTGGGGGTGCACATGGGCATCCCCAAGCTTGAGCGTTTGACACTCCAAGATCTTCTTTCATCATCTTCCATCGCGCACTTGAAAACTCCCTTCATACATAACTCATCATAATCTGATTAGCGAGGTTAGTAACCATAATAAAATAATTTTTTCTCTACTGGAAATAAGGATATTCTTGAATAGATACTGTTTCTCAAGATTTCCAAAAAGTTTTTGAAAAGAAAAATCAAGTTTAAGGTTTGCAAAACGAAGAAAAGGCAAAACAGGACAGAATCTGTGAAAAACAGACCAGCAAGTAGAAAAGAATTTTTTACGGATACTTCTGCAACTCAAATCAAAAAACTCAGAACATACGAAAGTTCCATAATTGTATAGATCACGCTGTGTAAAAATTTCAGCTCAAAAAGATGAACTGGGATTTTTTTGTGATTTTTCTAGTCACGAGGACAGAATCTGTTTTCTGGACAGCATGTCACAACTTTCACTTCCCTTATCATATGAGGCTATAAATGGCACAAAGCTTGAAAAGTAAACATACAATGATGTTGCTACAGTAGTAACAATCATCAAGACCACTAAAAACATAAGAAAAAAAAAATTAAATCCTAAATTCGTTGCGGGGTGCCTCTCGAGCGCTTCTTTAGAGCCATTAGCTAGGCTTAATGCAAATAGATCAAGTCTTTTCAAGAAAGTAACTAGCCCGTGTGACGGACTCAAAAGGCAACTTAATATTTTTCCTAGGTAAGTGTTCCATCCCTTTCTTGAGAGGGAATTGTAATTTGATATTCCCCTCTTTCATGTCAATAACAACACCAACTGTGCGAAGAAAAGGACGTTCCAAAATAATTGGACAAGAGGGCTCACACTCAATGTCCATAATAGTGAAATCAACGGGAACATAATTGTCATTCACAATGATAAGAACATCGTCGATCTTCCCCAAAGGTTTCTTTAAGGAAGATTCAACAATACGAACACCAAAAGAACAGGGATCAAAAGGTTTTAATTCAAATATATCATACATTCTTTTGGGCATAACGGAGGTACTAGCTCCAACATCACATAAAGCATAACAAGAAAAGTTATTCAACTTAATTTTAATCATAGGGTCCTAACCATCTTCTAGATTTCTAGGTATGGAGGCTTCTACCCTAAACATCTCCTCCCTAGCTTTAATGAGAGCATTAGTGATATGCTCCGTGAAGGCAATATTAAGTGTGCTAGTGTGGGGGTCTCTAGACATCTTGTGAAGGAAACGAATAACTTCAGGTAAAGTGCAGTTATCAAAATCAAGGTCACTACTATCAAGTAGAGTGGGTTTAGTTTCATAAGAAGGTGCTGAAGTGGCAGGTGGAGCAATATGAGTGCAGATAAACTCACTGTTGTTGTGACTAGTGAAGTCACACAACTTGGTGTTTTCATTGGTACCCATAGTAGCAGCAGGTATTTTTGGTATTTTTTATAAGGGACACAAAAGTAAAAACTGAAAGGTAAACTAACAAGACTAAAAAGCAAAGATAAAACATAGTGTGCAACTCCCCTATCTTGTAGACTGGAGTCCCCGGCAACGGCGCCAGAAATTCGCTTTCTGGCTAGAGAGTTGACGGGACCAGTCTACATGTAGCTCCTTGAATCCCCGGCAACGGTGCCAGAAATTCGCTTGATACAGAGTGGCAACTCTCCTCGTTGGTTACCCCAAGTGGAAGGTGAGATGCAGTGTAGCAGCAAGTTTCACTTAGCAAAGATGCTAAGGTTGAGTATCGAACCAGTAGGACTCCAAGAGATACAAGTAGGTGTCACGGCTCTTGACGTGTACCTGCACACAGATACAAATAACTTTGGTCCCAACGAGTATAGAGGATTTGTCAATTCCTCCGGCCTTGCTGTTTACAAAGGATCAACGCAAGAGATAAAAGTGGAACTGAAAGTAAAGACTGAAAGTAAACTAAGGGTGTAAACAATAATGTGAAGATGGACCGGGGTCCCGTGATTTTCACTAGTGATGTCTCTCTCCCAAAAGACGATAAAAGTGCTAGCGAGGTAAACAAATCACAGCTGGGCAATTGACAAAATTATGAAGGCACCGCAATGCTAACTATGCTGCAAAGAAAGGAAGGGCTCAAAAGCAATGGGCAGTACGCCAAGGTAAGTAGACCGAAATCCAACTGCATCTACTACGAATCATCCACCTTGAGATATCTATCCAGAACATCTCGCTGGTATTAAGTTGCGAATCCCACCCAAAGTGTAAACTCAAAGCAACAGACAACTGCATTAAAAGAACTTTGCGTAAAGTAAACAATCCTTGCACCCGCGGGTACAAGCACCGTTGTTTTATCCCTGGTGCCAACAGCACATCCCCTAGTCTCATGTTTCTATCACTCAAGCTAGACATCAGGGGGATGAACCCACAATCAAGCATAACGCTCCCTCTTGGAGTTGCAAGCAAACTACTTGGCCAAAGCAAAATACTGCAACGGAGAACATGCAATAATTTACTCAAGAACAAAATATAAAAGAGAAGAACCAAATATATTACTCATCACAATCTGAACATAATCTCATAATACATCAGATCCCAGCAAACTCAGCATAGCAACAGCAGAAATTACAAAAGTGCCTCGATCATGTGAGGCAGCTCACGAGGTCTCGAAAGTGGAAGCACAAAGAGGGGAGAGGTGCATCACATAGCTACTGGTCATGGACCCATGGTCCAAGGGGTACTACTCACGGCACATCCGGGAGGCGTCCATGGCTATGGATGGTCTCCCGGAGGGGGTTCCTCCTCCTGGCAGGGTGTCGGGCAGCTTCTCCAGGCAGCCCCGATCTTGAAAGGGCGGCGGCGGCGGTACAGAGGCGAGTTCGCGGAAAAGAGATCGATATTAGGGATTTCCACCCCGAGGGCTAAATATAGGTGGAGGGGGGTCGAGGGGACCCACCAGGCAGCCAGGAGGCCTCCTGGCGCGGCCTAGGGTGGAGCCGCACCAGGGACCCTCCCGGTCTCCTGGTAGTGGCCCCCCTCCGCTACCTTGGTGATTCCGGAAGCTTCCGGGTCGCTGATTTTTTATCTGATCTTTCCGGATTTTTTGGAGCACTTTTAATGGCCGGAAAACCTGAAATACAAAAACAGCTGGGTGCACTCGGTTAATAGATTAGTCCAAATATGCTCAAAAGTGTATGAAAGTTCAAGCAAAACATGGCAAAGTCACACAAAACATGCATGGAGCAAGCAGAAATTATAGATATGTTTGGGACGTATCACTGACCATGCTGCCATTAAGTATCTTATAGAGAAGAAGGATGCCAAACCCAGACTCATTCGATGGGTACTCCTTCTTCAAGAATTTGATTTGCAGATTGTCGATAGGAAAGGAGCAGACAATCCAGTGGCGGATAATCTTTCAAGGATAAAAGATATACCGCATGATCCCATTCCAGTCAACGACAGTTTTCCAGATGAACAGCTAGCTAAGTACAATCTCTCTCCGATCCTTGGTTTGCAGATTATCCTAACTTTATCGTTGCAAAGTTTTTGCCTCCAGGTTTAACATTTCAGCAAAGGAAGAAGTTCTTCCATTACTTGAGGCATTACTTTTGGGATGACCCACATCTTTTCAAAGAAGGTCCAGATGGGATCGTGAGGAGGTGCATACCGGAACACGAGCAGAAGGAAATTCTCAAACAATGTCACGATAGTCCATATGGAGGACATCATGCTGGTGAGAGGACCGCACATAAGGTTCTTCAATCAGGTTTTTATTGGCCCACTCTCTTTAAAGATGCTAGAAATTATGTCTTATCATGTGATAAGTGTCAGAGAGTTGGTAATATTAGTAGAAGGAATGAGATGCCTATGAATTACTCTCTAGTGATTGAGCCTTTTGATTGCTGGGGTTTTGATTTTATGGGTCCTTTTCCTCCCTCGCACAAGTACACTCACATTTTAGTTGTTGTAGATTTTGTAACCAAGTGGGTAGAGGCAATCCCCACTGAAAGTTTTGATCACAAGACATCTTTGAAAATGCTCAAGGATGTAATTTTTCCTATATTTGGAGTACCCAGGTGATACGTCCCAAACGTATCTATAATTTCTGCTTGCTCCATGCATGTTTTGTGTGACTTTGCCATGATTTTCTTGAACTTTCATACACTTTTGAGCATATTTGGACTAATCTATTAACCCAGTGCACCCAGCTGCCAGTTGCTGTTTTTTGTTGTTTTTGTATTTCAGGTTTTCCGGCCATTAAAAGTGCTCCAAAAAATCTGGAAAAATCAGATAAAAAATCAGCGACACGGAAGCTTCCGGAAACACCAAAGTAGGGAAGGGGGGCCACCACAGGGACTCTAGAAGGGTCCCTGGCGCGGACCCACCCTAGGCCGCGCCAGGGAGCCTCTTGGCTGCCTTGTGGCCCCTCTCGGTGCCCCCCTTCGCCTATATTTACCCCCCGTGACGGAAACCCCTAGGACGAACTCCTCTTTCGCGATCTCGCCTCTGTACCGCCGCCACCGCCGTTTCTAGATCGGGGATGCCTGGAGAAGCTGCTCCGGCACCCTGCCGGGAGAAGCTACCCCCTCCGGGAGACCATCCATAGCCATGGACGCCTCCCGTATGTACCGTGAGTAGTTTTCCTTGGACCATGGTTCTGTGACCAGTAGATTTGTGATCTATCTCTCCCTTCTTTGTGCCTCCACTTTCGAGACCTCGTGAGCTGCCTCACATGATCGAGGCACCTTTGTAATTTTCTGTTGTTGCTATGCTGAGTTTGTTGGGATCTGATGGATTATGAGACTATGTTCAGATTGTGATGAGTAATATATTTGGTTCTTCTCTTTTATATTTTGTTCTTGAGTAAATTCTTGCATGTTCTCCGTTGTCGTATTTTACTTTGGCCAAGTGATTTGTTGCAAATCCAAGAGGGAGCGTTATGCTTGATTGTGGGTTCAGCCCCTTGATGTCTAGCTTGAGTGACAGAAACATGAGACTAGGGGATGTGCTGTTGCCACCAGGGATAAAACAATGGTGCTTGTATCCGCGGATGCAAGGATTGTTTACTTTACGCAAAGTTCTTTTAATGCAGTTGTATGTTGCTTTGGATTTACACTTTGGGTGGGATTCGCAACTTAATACCAGCGAGATGTTCTGGATAGATATCTCAAGGTGGATGATTCGTAGTAGATGCAGATGGATTTCGGTTACTTACCTTGGTGTACTGCCCATTGCTTTTGAGCCATTACTTTCTTTGCAGCATAGTTAGCATTGCGGTGCCTTCATAATCCTGTCAATTGCCCAACTGTGATTTGTTTACCTCGCTAGCACTTTTATCGTCTTTTGGGAGAGAGACATCACTAGTGAAAATCACGGGACCCCGGTCCATCTTCATATCATTGTTTACATCCTTATTTACTTTTCAGTTGCTATCACTATCATTATCTTTTGCGTTAATCCTTTGTAAACAGCAAGGCCGGAGGAATTGACAACTCCTCTGTACTCATTGGGAGCAAAGCTATCTGTATCTGTGTGCAGGTCCAGGTGAAGCTAGCAACCTCGGCGCCATTGTTCACTTTACCACCTTCTTGTATCTCTGCGAGTCCTACGGGAGACAAACCCTATCCTCTGTATAGGGGAAATTTGTTGCTACGCTACATCTCACCTTCCACTTGGGGTAACCAACGAGGAGTGAGAGATCCTCACCGTATCAAGCCAATTTCTGGCGTCGTTGCCCGGGACTCCAGTCTACAAGATAGGGGAGTTGCACACTATCTTTTATCTTTTCTTTTTAGTCTTGTTAGTTTACCTTTCAGTTTTTACTTTTGTGTCCCTTATCAAAAATACCAAAAATACCTGCTGCTACTATGGGTTCCAATGAAAACACCAAGTTGTGTGACTTCACTAGTCACAACAACGGTGACTTTATCTGCACTCCTATTGCTACACCTGCTACTTCAGCACCTTCTTATGAGATTAAACCTGATTTGCTAAACCTTGTTATGAAAGATCAATTCTCTGGTGCTAGAGATGATGCTGCTTTGCATTTAAATAATTTTATTGAGCTTTGTGATATGCAAAAGTACAAAGAAGTAGATGGTGAAATTGTTAAGCTTAAGCTTTTTCCTTTCTCTTTAAGGGATGAAGCTAAAATCTGGTTTCAATCCTTGTCTAAGAATAGCATATATTCTTGGGATAAGTGCAAGGATGCTTTTGTCGGGAAGTACTATCCCCCTGCTAAAATTATTCAATTGAGGAGTAACATTATGAATTTCAGGAAATTGGATAATGAACATGTTGCCCAGGCATGGGAACGTATGAAGACGCTTGTCAAGAACTGCCCCACACATGGACTGACTACCTGGATGGCTATCCAGACTTTTTATGCAGGCCTTAACTTTACCTCGCGGAACCTGTTAGATTCGGCCGCGGGAGGAACCTTTATGTCAACCACACTTGGTGCTGTGTAACGACCCAATTCACACCGAATTGAAGTCTCTGTGCTCAAGTGCCAGTCCCTGGATCGAACTCGCTGGCACACACAGTATAATAGATGTATATCGAAGTACAAGTGCATCATTATTACAATGTATGATCCAGAGTAAATAAATAACAAGTTGCATAGCTCAAGGCTAGCTTATTCAATATAAATATAGCGGAAGCAAAAGCAAGTAACGTGGAGTCCCATCAACAGCCACATGCGAACATGCTGAGTGTAGACTCGCAACCCTAAACGCACCTTACTGATCGTCTGAAAAACCTGCAACACCGAAGGTTACAGCCCGACAACGGGTCAGTACATCTGATTTATACGGCAAGTGACACGAAAAAGTTTATATAAAGGACCTACAGCTACATGCAAGGTAAGTCAAAGGAAAGGCTTATGGTTTAGTTTTGCAGAAAGCCAATTTTCTCCTGAACTAAACTAGTCAAAATTTTAAGTTGATTCTACCTGAAACACACAACAACCCATGCTACTCTTGTCCCAATCAAATTATTATTAAGTGTTCATCTGTCAAGATCATTCATCAACAGTACTGACTAGTTGCTCATAGTTCGTCCGTAACCGTGGACACGGCTAATCATGATCAGTTTATACGCTCTGCAGAGGTTTGTACACGTTCCCCACTGGACTCAACCCGAAGATTGAGACAAAGACTTTCCGAAGAGGTTGCCTCCACCCTTTGGTAGCCGGTACACCTAACACAATTCTACATCAGCTAGCTACCAGGGCCAGGTTCCCCACAACTTACTCATATAAGCCAGAGCCCATATAGCCAGTGGCTGTACACGGAAGCTACTGGTAATATTGCATGTCTGATCTTTTTGAGCCTGGACGGCGCCCACTGCGTGAGAGGGTAGACACCATGATGCACCCGGTTCACCACCAAACAAACCATTGGGTGCATTTAACCCCGGCATTGTCCTCAACCGAGCCACAACTACCGGGATGCAACCCGCCCGTCCAGAAGTGATTTCTATTTATTATAAAGTTGCTACACAGTTTATTAAATAGCTCACATGCACTACATGAATTCTCACAGCCCAACCTCGTCTACAAAGCACAGCAATAAAGTAACAACACGGCTAGGTTGATCTACAGTAGACAAGTCAAGACATGTGGCTATCCTAACTGGTTTTGCAGCAACAGTAAAGTAAACTACCTATCAAGCAATAGAGTGATATTCCCTGACATAATGCATATAGAAAATATAGGTATGAGTATGGTCAAAGTATCACTTGCCTTCTTGCTGGTCCTGACGATCACAATCCTCACAAAACGAGGCGGCACACTCCGGACAATCTATACGAGCAAACATAGCACCAATCAATCATATGTTCAATACAATTATGCACAAACAATAATAAACATTCAAAGAACAGTAGCAAAACTTGCCTAACAGTAGCTAAACTTATAGTACTTGTCAAATAAAAACCAACGCAAAAAGAAACGGCGAAAACGGGCACACCGGTAAACAGTTACGGCTGCCGGAAGTTCAAATTTGGATCAGCTTGGGATCCAAATTTAAATACTTCAAACTTCTGTAACACTAGGTCTACTGGCTAGATAATTTCTACACGGTCGCAACGCAACTAGAATCGCCCAATTCCGAGTTACGGTTAAAAAGTAGTCGCGAAAACGGTTTCGAGTGAAAAAAAACGGGGGTACCGGGGGGTCTACTGTAAAAAGGACTGATACATAAATAAAAATTTTGCAAAAAACGCGATCGGGTCCCTGGAAGGTTTTGGATCCAGATCTGAGAAGAAAAAAATTCGCGAACCGTTTTCCTAATCGTTTTTTTTTCAGAGCCCGTCTTCTCCACGCGGCTGGGCACAGAGGCCAGCCATGGCTCGGCCTCGGCCACGAGCTCGGCCAGGGCTCCGGCCAGGGGCGCGGCCGGCGAGGGCCGGCGGCGGCCGGCGCGCAGGCGGCGGCGCACGGGCCAGGGCGCGGCTCGGCCAGGCCACGGGTGCGCGGACACGGGCGGCGCAGGGCGCGGCTCGGCGCGGGCGGCGGCCGGCGAAGCGGCGGCGGCGGCGAAGGCGACCTGGGGCGGCGGCGCGGTGGCTAGGGCGGCGGGGTACTCCGGCGGTGCTTCGGTGAGCACGGAACGGCGGTGCTTCGCGAAAAATTACCTCGAAAACGCAACAAAACGCACTCCGGCGATGCTCCGGCGAAAATTCCGGCGAAGCTCCGGCGATGACGTCGGCGGCGGCGGGTCCCGCGAATTAGATTAGAGCTAACCCTAAACGCTGGCGAAAATAAATTTAACCCTAATCGGGGCTATTTATAGCCAGCCCCTAATGCCTTTTTTTTTGTAAATCCGAAATAAAAACAAATTCGGTCTGCTGGAAAAAAAACAGACCAGGCCCATTAGGCCCAAAACAATTTTAGAAAAAACACGGAAATTTATTTTAAAATTCCGTCTTCGCCAATATTTTTAAAATAATAAAATTAAATTTTTGGCTTGACCAAAATAATAAAATAAAATAAAAACTTTTCAACTTATTTTTAAATATTTTTAAATACTTTTCTGGCATTTTTAAAAATACCGAAAACTCCGAAAATTGATTTAAAAACTTTTCCAGAGCATAAATAAATTCCAAAAATAATTTTAGAAAATATTTATAACTCCAAAGTAAAATTAAAAAGTCTCCCATAAATATTTTAAACTATTTTCCAACAAATTAAAAATGGGGATAAGTCCTTTTATATCCTCTCCAGCGAACTGCCATGTGTTGAAAAATGTTAAAAATATTTTAAAATTCCAGAAAAAATGCGGAAGCAGCATGAGATGCATATGATGATCTATTAACATCCGAATTTGGAAAATTGGGATGTTACAAACCTACCCCCCTTAAGATGAATCTCGCCCTCGAGATTCGGGCTGGCCAGCAAAGAGATGCGGGTGGTCTTGCTTCAGATCTTCTTCGCGCTCCCAAGTTGCTTCCTCTTCGGTATGATGATCCCACTGAACCTTGCATAGTCTGATCGTCTTGGTGCGGGTAACTCTTTCGGCAGTCTCCAGAATCTTCACAGGCTTCTCCTCATAAGTCAAGTCACTCTCCAACTGAATTGCCTCAAGTGGCACAGTATCTCTCAAAGGAATATCTGCCATCTCTGCATGACACTTCTTCAGCTGGGATACGTGAAACACATCATGAACTCCTGACAAAGCTTCTGGCAACTCCAACTGATAAGCTACCTCTCCTCTGCGCTCCAAGATCTTGTAAGGCCCCACAAAACGTGGTGCTAACTTGCCCTTGATTCCAAACCTCTTGATTCCGCGAATTGGGGAAACTTTGAGATACGCACGGTCTCCAACCTCATAGGTTACATCCTTGCGCTTAGCATCTGCATAACTCTTCTGCCTGGACTGTGCTATCTTCAGTCTATCACGGATCAACTTGACTTTCTCCTCAGCATCTCTGATCAGGTCCGGTCCAAACAACTGACGTTCTCCTACCGCATCCCACATCAACGGAGTTCTGCACTTCCTGCCATACAGTAACTCGAAGGGTGCCATCCGAAGACTAGCCTGGTAACTGTTGTTATACGAGAACTCAGCATACGGTAAGTTGTCATCCCAACTCGAACCATAATCCAACGCACAAGCCCTCAACATATCCTCCAAGATCTGATTGACTCTCTCGGTCTGCCCATCTGTCTGAGGATGGAACGCTGTACTGAACTCCAGCCTAGTGCCCAAGGTCTCATGCAACTGACGCCAAAACTTTGAAGTAAACGGAGTACCTCTATTAGACACAACCTTGCTTGGAACTCCATGCAAACACACGATCCTGGTCATATAAATCTTGGCTAGCTTGGCACTGTTATAAGTTGTCTTCACTGGAATGAAGTGAGCAACCTTGGTCAAACGATCAACAATCACCCAAATAGAATCATAACCTGACCGAGTCCTGGGTAAACCAGTAATAAAGTCCATACCTATCTGATCCCACTTCCAATCTGGTATAGGCAAAGGCTGCAACAAACCTGCTGGCTTCTGATGCTCAGCCTTGACTCTCTGGCAAACATCACACAAAGCAATATACTGGGCTATCTCTCGCTTCAGGCTAGGCCACCAAAATCTCTCCCTCAAATCCAAATACATCTTGGTATTCCCGGGGTGAATAGAATAAGGTGCATCATGTGCCTCCTGAAGAATCAACTCCCTGATCTCCGCATCCTGCGGTACACAAATGCGTTTCTCAAACCAAATGGCTCCATGTTCATCCTCACGGAAACCCTCTGCTTTTCCCTTGGTCATATTCACTTTTATCTCATCAATTTCTGCATCACCCTTCTGGGCTTCTCTGATCCTTTCCAATAGATTTGGCTTCACTTCCAATGTTTCCACATATCCCTTAGGAACTATCTCCAACCTGAGCTTCTTGAACTGCTCACATAACTCACGTGGCATATCCTCAACATTAGTAACATTGATATGACTCTTACGGCTCAATGCATCAGCAACCACATTCGCTTTACCAGGCTGATACTGTACATTCAAATCATAATCCTTAATAAGCTCCAGCCATCTACTCTGCCTGAGATTCAAATCCTTCTGAGTAAAGATATACTTCAAACTCTTATGATCAGTAAAAACATCACAATGATTACCAATAAGATATTGCCTCCAAGTTTTCAATGCATGAACAACTGCAGCTAACTCCAAATCATGTGTAGGATAGTTCTGCTCATGGTTCTTAAGCTGACGAGACGCATAAGCAACAACTCTACCTCCTTGCATCAAAACACAACCAAGTCCTCGACGAGATGCATCACAATATACTTGGAAATCCTTATGTATATCAGGCAAACATAAAACAGGTGCAGTTACTAACCGTTTCTTCAATTCCTGAAAGCTGGCTTCACATGCCTCACTCCAATCAAACTTATTCTCTTTCTTCAACAGCTCAGTCATTGGTTTTGCAAGCTTGGAGAAATCCTCAATGAACCTCCTATAGTATCCTGCAAGACCCAAGAAACTGCGAATGTCTCCAATTGACGCGGGCGTCTCCCATTCTGTAACCGTTGAAACCTTAGATGGGTCCACAGCTACTCCTTCTCCTAACACAACATGTCCAAGAAATCCAACCTCCTTCAACCAAAACTCACACTTGCTGAACTTGGCATACAACTTGTGCTCCCTGAGCTTCTCCAATACCAAACGTAAATGTGCCTCATGCTCTTGCTCATTCTTGGAATACACCAATATATCATCAATAAACACCACAACGAATTTATCCAAGAACTCCATAAACACCTTGTTCATCATATTCATGAAGTATGCAGGAGCATTAGTCAATCCAAATGACATAACAGTATACTCATACAACCCATACCTTGTAGTAAAAGCAGTCTTCGGAATATCCTTCTCCCGAATCTTCACTTGATGATAACCAGAACGAAGATCAATCTTAGAGAATACACAAGCTCCCTCCAACTGGTCAAATAGATCATTAATCACTGGTAAAGGATACTTGTTCTTGATAGTAACATCATTCAGAGAACAGTAATCCACACACATCCTCTGGGTTCCATCCTTCTTCTCAACAAACAATACTGGAGATCCCCAAGGTGACGAGCTTGGGCGAATGAACCCCTTTTCCTGCAACTCTCTGATCTGCTCCTTCAACTCTGCAAGTTCATTAGCGGGCATCCTATACGGTCTCTTAGCAATAGGCCCAGTGCCTGGTATTAAATCAATAAGGAACTCAATCTCCCTATCCGGTGGCATACCTGGCAACTCCTCCGGAAACACATCTAGATACTCCCTCACAACACGCACATCATCCAGGCTACCCCCCTTAAGAGAATTCACCTGGGCGTGCTGATGCTTATACTTGGACACATATCTGATCTTCTGTCCACTCGGTGTACTGAGAGTGATAGACCGACTGGCACAATCAATAACACCTTGGTATCTGGCTAACCAATCCATGCCCAAAATAATATCCAAACCTTGTGACTTCAACACAATCAAATCTGTAGGAAAAACATGCTTCCCAATGGCTAGGCTCAACTGATAGCAACCCAAACTAGCTGACATCTCCGCTCCCGGTGAACTTATGAGCATAGATGACTTAAGAACTACGGTAGGTAACTCATGCTTATCCACAAATACCCTCGATATGAAAGAATGCGATGCACCAGAATCAAAAAGAACAAGTGCGGGTACTGAATTGATAAAGAACTTACCAATCACAGCATCAGGCTCATCATAGATCTCCTCCACATTGACATGGTTCACATGCCCCTTGAAAGGATTGGGCTTGGCGACTCCATTCCCATTGGACTCCGGGCAGTCTGTGGCATAGTGTCCCATGTTCTTGCACTTGAAACACTGGATGTGACTCAAGTCCTTTGGTGCCTGGCCATTCTGACGATGGTTTCCATTTCCTCCATTAGCTCCATTGCTTCTCCCATTCCCATTGTTCCTTCCGTTGCCATTGCCGTTCCTGTTACCATTGTGGTGGTTGTGGCCATTATGGTTGCGACCATTTCCACCCTGATGGTTGTGTCCTCCACTGTGAACATGGCCATTCCCACCATTGTGGTTATGTCCATGGCTATGTCCTCCATTGCCAACATAAGAACTGCGTGGCTTCTGCTGCGGTCCAGAGTTGTACTTGCCACCATTGTTGTTGTTGTACTTCCTCTTGCGGTTCTCAATGGATTGTTGCTTGCCTTCCAACACAATAGCCTTGTCTATGAGCGCCTGGCAGTTAGCAAAAGTAGCCACTGTCAGCTGGACTCCCAACTCATCATTTAGCCCCTCCAAGAACTTCTCCTGCCTTGCAGCATCATTCTTGACATCATCTGGAGCATATCTAGCAAGCTTGTTGAACACCTCAACATACTCGGCCACTGAACGGCCTCCCTGACGCAAACTGCGGAACTCCTTCTTCTTCAAGCTCATGGCGCCTGCTGAAACATGTGCGGCGCGAAAGGCAGACTGGAACTGCGCCCATGTGATGGTGTCGATGGGGTAAGTCAGCAAGTAGTTGTCCCACCAAGCAGCGGCAGGACCCTCCAGCAAATGTGAGGCAAACCTCACTCTCTCTGCCTCAGTGCAGCCAACAGTCTCCATATTCCGGCCCACTGAACGAAGCCAGTCATCCGCCACTATGGGCTCAGGAGTGCTAGAGAACCTCTGAGGATTCAACCTCAGGAACCTTGCAAGCGTGTCCACCGGTGGTGGTGGTGGCGCATTGTTGTTGTTGCCCATGTTCTGCGTAAGCAACTGGATCAGCTGAGCTTGTCCTTGAAGCAACTGCTTCATATAGGCTGGTACTCCATGGTTGTTCTCATTCCCCGTGGGATCACGTCTCGGCGGCATCTGTTGGGTAAGAATAGGTAAGAATTTAGACAGAAAGTAGCTAGGGAAATATACTCCTACCCATATGCATATTATGATCATGGCAAGCATTATATATATACAATACAATACATATATCACCAATCAACTTCACCAATCAATATCACCATAACATCAAACATATAACAATCATCAACCAATGCACTCATACGGAAAACCAATCACATGTCACACCCTATAGTTTTAAAATAACTTTTATAACTGATATAAGATCCTCATAACAACCTCGGGTAATACAAAATTCTCAACACAATAACGAATAACATAAGAGTATATCAAGCAACCTAGTATTGCCACACCGAATAAGTCGACATTGTCAAATACGCTAACACGATAACGATAGAGCACTAAGACTAGACGAAGTAATTCCGGATGATGTCTTTGCTAAACAGCATGCGGTAATCGCGCCAGCTGATGCGGTTGCGCCTTTTGGGACTCGGCTCCTCTTCTTCTGCCGAGGTGCCTACTTCTGGCTCCTCTTCTGGTTCTTCAATTCCATTGGCCTTCATTTTCTCCTTTAGCCTTTTCATCTCTGCTTGCATCTCCAACTTTTCCTGCTTCAGCTTGTTGTTGTCCCTCTTGAGCCTGGTGTTCCTCTGCTGCAACTCAGTAATGGTATAGAGGTCCCACTGAGTACACTTCTCCAGGCAATGAGTGTGCTTCTCCAGGCTTTGGATGATGTAGCTGGTTGTTCCTGGCCAAATGGCTCCAGGCACATACCTGAACCTCTTTGGTAATATGTTCCCCGACGGGAGAACCTTGGCCATCTCCGCGTACACCGTACCCTTTAGCTGGGCGGCATACTTCTGCACAATGCGTCCAAGAGCTTTGTGAGCGGCCATGCGCACACACCACTCCTTCTCCTGGGCATGCACTTCGAAGGACTCCGTGATCACCCATTCTTCATTCTCCATGCTTCCAAGGATGAAAGTCTCCACTTGCCAATAGTCATCTGCTCCCCTTGTCTCCACTAGGCTCGGCTGAAAGACTGGCGCATAGATGTTCAGGAAGTGGCAAATCCCCCTGAGCTCAGGTCCAAACGCCATAGCACGGTATGAAATAGTGGTCATCTATAATCAAAGAGAGGTAAGGCAAGATTAGAACATGTGTGAATACGAGATAGAGGAGGTAAGTAAGTACAAGACAGAGTGGTATAAAGTAATATTTTGATTCCTATGGCTTTTCTACTCCATTTTCTAGGGTCACGATCCTACAGTCAACACACTGCCCAGTCGGTCACCCATCCTCAAATTGCTCCAAGCCAAGCACGCTTAACTTTGGAGTTCTTTGAAGATGTGCTTCCGGAAAAGAAGGTGCACCTTGTTGATATGAGTAGTCTTTCATTCCTACTAAGCCAGGATGTCACATGCTGCCACAAAGCTACTTGACGAGATGATGCTGAACTACTCTCAGTGGCACACCGAAAGATCTCCAACTGGTAAGAAGGTAAATTCTATCGAGGAGATCTCGTCTCTAAATGAAAAGGTTGACCTTATCATGTCTCTACTTACCAAGCAAGCTCCTATTGATCCTCAGAATGTTCCTTTGAATACTTTGGTTGCTCAAGAACAAATAGATGTGAACTTTATCTCTAGAAATAACTTCAACAACAATGCTTATAGGAGTAATTTTGGTAGCAACAATCCTAGGCCTTTCCCATCCAACAACTATGGGAACAAAAACACCTATCCTAGCACCAAAAACTCCACCTCTGAACTAGAGAGTATGCTTAGAGACTTTATCACTACCCAAAAAGCCTTCAACAAAAATGTGGAAGAAAAACTAGTTAAATTAGATAATCTTTGTTTGAAGGTACACAACTTAGCCCTTGATGTTGAGATGTTAAAAATTATAACCTCTCCCCTTGAGGAGAGTAAGGTCACTCCTATTAATGCTATCCAGTTACAAATCAATGAAAATATTAGGATGATGGCTAAACTCAAAGAAAGATGGGCTAGAGAAAAAAGAGGAAGAGGATAGAATTAAGAGCCTTCCTACCTACCACACAGTAGCCACTATCCAAGTAGCTGAGGATGTCCAAACTGTTAGCACCCATCACACCCCTAGTCCCACTGGACCTATCAATGGTGATGCTACCACCTCAACCATAGATGAAGAAACCTCTATGAACGTAGAGGCTTTCAAACAAGTGAGCTTAAATGATATCACTAACTCCTTAATAGATAGTAGTGATCTAGACTTTGACAACTGCACTTTACCTGAAGTTATTGGTTTCCTACACAAGATGTCTAGAGACCCCCACACTAGCAAACTTAATCTTGCCTTCACAGAGCATATCACCAATGCTCTAATCAAAGTTAGGGATGAGAAGCTTAGACTAGAAGCCTCCATACCTAGGAAGCTAGAAGATGGTTGGGATCCTATGATAAAAATCAAATTAAATAACTTTTCTTGTTATGCTCTTTGTGATGTTGGAGCAAGTACCTCTGTTATGCCCAAAAGAATGTATGATATGCTTGAATTGATACTTTTTGATTCTTGTTTTTTTGGTGTTCGTCTTGTTGATTCTTCCGTATAGAAACCTTTGGGGAAGATCGACGATGTTCTTATCATTGTCAATGACAATTATGTTCCTGTTGATTTCACTATTATGGACATTGAATGTGAACCTTCTTGTCCAATTATTTTTGGACGTCCTTTTCTTCGCACAGTTGGTGCTGTTATTGACATGAAAGAAGGGATTATCAAATTCCAATTCCCTCTCAAGAAAGGGACGGAAAATTTCCCTAGGAAAAAGATTAAGTTGCCTTTTGATTCCGTCACACGGGCTAGTTATTCTCTTAAAAAAAACTTGATCTTCTGCTTTAAGCCTAGCTAATGGCTCTAAAGAAGCGCTTTCGGGAGGCAGCCCGCAACGAATTTAGGTTTTTCTTTTTGCTTTTCTTATGTTTTTAGTGGTCTTGATGATTTTTACTACTGTAGCAACATCATTGTATCTTTACTTTTCAAGCTTTGTGCCTTTTATAGCCTCATACGACAAGGGAAGTGAAAGTTGTGACATGTTGTCCAGAAAACAGATTCTGTCCTCGTGACTAGAAAAATCAATGAAAAATCCCAGTTCAACTTTTTGAGCTAAATTTTTTACACAGCGTGCTCTATACAATTACTAAAATTGCATATGTTCTAAGTTTTTTTATTTGAGTTGCAGAAGTACCCCTAAAAAATTCGTTTTTTCCTGCTGGTCTATTTTTCACAGATTCTGTCCTGTTTTTCCTTTTCTTCGTTTTGCAAACCTTAATCTTGCTTTTTCTTTACAAAAACCTTTTGGAAATCTTAAGAAACAGTAGCTCTTCAAGATTATCTTTATTTCCAGTAGAGAAACAATTATTTTATTATGGGTACTAACCTCGCTAATCAGATTACAATGAGTTATGTATGAAGGGAGTTTTCAAGTGCGCGATGGAAGATGATGAAAGAAGATCCTGGAGTGTCAAACGCTCAAGCTTGGGGATGCCCATGTGCACCCCCAATAAATATTCAAGGAGACTCAAGCGTCTAAGCTTGGGGATGCCCCCGTGCATCCCCTTCTTCATCAACAATTATCAGTTCGTCTCTCGCTGCACTATATTTTTATCACTTCATGCGTTATGTGCTATTCTTGGAGCGTCTCGCTCTTAGGTTTTGTTTTTAGTATTCTTTTGCTTTGTTTGCTGTAGTAACAAGTTAGATCCCAGCTTACTTTCTTTTGTGTGGAAAAGTTACACGCTCCGCTTGAACTAGAACTCCTCATAGGATTTGCATGCTTACTCCTTTAGCTATGAGTTGTTCTTTTTCTTTTCTTAGCTGCTGTTATGTTTAGTTGTAGTGCTTTAGTTTTTTCTAGAGCTTTTCTTTTGTTTTAGGTTGAACTTTCTATAGGTTGCATGTTTTATCTTGTTAGAGAGTTTGCCTGTTGCACTGAGCTTTGTGTCTTGACTAGAAGTAGGTAGTTGAAGTTGCTTTTCTCTTTGTAGTAGTAACTTGCAATAGTTTTGAGGTATTGACTACAGTAATGTTTGAACTTTTGGTGTCAAGATCTCGAGCCTATTAGTGATAGATGTCGTATTTTGGGCAATCCGTGTGTTTTTCGAAAACCAAAAACCCCTGTTGAGAACTCTAGCTACTAGATGGATCACTAACCTCTGGAGGGTTCGAATATTAGAGTACACTCACGTACCGTGAGTCGAGGATGCGCAAGGATAACCAAACCCCCATACACTCCTCCTCGGGGTACTTGTCTCTTTGTTAACCTCCTGATTAGATTTAGAGTTACCGATAATAAGTGCATGAGTTCTTCGGACTAATGTGAGTATTCGAAAGTTGACACTTCCACCCACCTATACTTTTTCTAGCCTCTTCGGTACCGTGCATTGCCCTTTCTCACCTCAAGAGTTGGCGCATACTTCGCCGGTGCATCCAAACCCTTGGCACGATACGCTCTGTCATCATAAGCCTCCTTATATATTTCCTCAAAACAGCCACCATACCTACCTACAAGGCATTTCCATAGCCTTTCCGAGATACATTGCCATGCAACATCCATATTCTCATGACTTGATCCTCATGTCATACCTTTGCATCATGATAGTTATATCTTCTTTATGTGAGTACCTTTGTAAAGTGTGAAAGATCTCCTATATTCTTGTAAAATATAGAGTGTTGCCCCTAAAGTGAGGAAAAGATCCCAAAGAGGACAAAATCAAAAGATCCCAAAGAGGACAAATGAGAGTTAAATAGAAAGAGCCATTGAGGCCACCAAAAAAATACAAAAAATAGAAAAAAGAGAAAAAGAAATAAAAAAGAGAGAAGGGGGCACACTACTATTCCTTTTGCGAGATCCACACTAGTACTTCATCCTCTATCCCTTGTACTCCATAGAGATCATCATTCATGCATATAGCTATGTGGGGACCTTCACACTATAGTACTTGGCTTGTATATTCCAATGATGAGCCTCCTCAAACGAGCTCTAGGTCTTCTTGAGCAAGCAAGTTAGATGCACCCCCACTAGTTCCCTTGGAGAGCTTTTATCTCGCATGTGCATCCGTTGCATGGCAATCCCTACTCCTCACATCATATCTATCATATGGCTTTCTCTCGCCTATGATTGTCCTCATTGATGTGAGCCTTTCACACCTTTTTGTCTTCCTCCTCCACCTTCTTTATGTTTCGCCTTTTAGGTGTCAACTTTCTTGCTCACGCTCATCCATTGCATGAGTGCTCAAAATATCGAAAGGGAGTGGATCATTTTGACTTGTACCTGGCTAGTGGTCTGGGGATAAGTCAAGATAAGAATCCAAAGGAGACTAAGTGTGAAACTTTAGTAGATAGTTGTTCTCAACAACCTTACTTTTTTATCTCGTATTTTCCCTATCCCCTGCTTTCTATCAAACACCATCTGTAGACATTCGAGTCACGGACAACGAGAGCTCTTGCACCTTTTGTTCTTTTGTTGCTTGTGTCAATGCTAATATAGACTCTTTCTTGTTAAGACTTGAATTGAATTGCATGCTTTGATTGCTTTACTTACAAAGTACTTTTATGGTTGTGTGGCATGTTGAAAGGACGTGGATCTCGCCTAGAGGGGGGGTGAATAGGCGCTTAAAATAATTACGGTTTAGGCTTGAACAAATACGGAATAAAACTTAACGTTTAATTTGCCAAGCAAGAAACCTAAATAATCTAGGCTCAACTATGTGCACCAACAACTTAAACTAAGCAATATTAACAACTATGTGATAGCAATATATATAACAAGAACACTATGGCTATCACAAAGTGAGTGCACAAGTAGATAGGTTGACTAGATAAGCAACTAGGAGAGCAACCTATGGGACAAGCAATGCAACAACAATATGAGCAAGCACAAGATAAACAAGGTAATAGGCTTGCTCAAAGTAAAGGTAGAGATAACCGCAAGTGGAGCCGATGGAGACAAGGATTTGTTACCGAAGTTCCTTCTCTTGCGAGAAGTACGTCTCCGTTTGGAGAGGGTGTGGAACGCAATGCTCACACGAAGCCAACGAGGGCCACCCTATTTCTCCTCACGCTCTCACCAATGCAAGATGTCGTGATTCCACTATGGGACACTTGAGGGCGGTCACCGAACCCGTACAAATGGTAACCCTTGAGGGCGGTCACCGTACCCGTACAAATGCTCGGGGCAATCTCCACAACCTAATTGGAGGCTCCCGTAGCGTCCGGAGCTTTACACCACAATGATTGAGCTCCTCAACAACACCAAGCCTCTAGGGGCCAAAGCACCCTAGGAAAAAAGCTCTAGAGTGCCAAAGCACTCAAGAGTAACAATATTCTCAATACTCAACTTCACTTACTACTACCACGAATCCTCGGAGAGAACTCAACCCAGTGCACCAAATGCAAATGGCAAGAACACACAAAGTGCTCAAATCCCTCACTCTCAAATCCCACCAAAGCAACAAAAGCTATGGAGGAATATGAGAGGAAGAACAAGGAGAAACACCAAGAACTCCAAGATCTAACAACAAATCTCCCTTCACTTAGAAGGGAAACTCAAATTGGTTTGGTGGAAGAGTAGATCGGGTGAATCTCCTCCAATCCCCAAAAGGTCAACAAGTTTGGGTGGCTAGGGGTGGAGAGACCAAGCTTTTTGAGGTCTAGCAATGGAGGAAGAAGCTTGGGGAAGATTGGGGTTGGAAGGAGGAAGAAGGAGAGTATAAATACCCCTTCCACGGATCCAACCGTTGGCAGCCGGCCAACCCCGGGCACCCGGAGTAAAGGGACCGGGCACCGGGACCATCCAGAGACATTTGGCCAGAGGACCGGGCACCCGGGGGTCCAATACCCCGGGTACCCGGACTGTTCAGGAAGTTTCCTGCATACCCCGGGTACCCGGGGGTCCAAGACCCCGGGTGCCCGGAATACCCAGAGACATCCTATCTCAGGAAACGAAAATATGCGTAACTTTTTCATACGAACTCCGATTTTGATGATCTTGGGCTTGTTTTAAAGCTATGGAAAAGCTCTAGGTCCTCACATAGAGAACCACCCAAGATAAACAAAAAGAAATTCTGCAAATCAAGGAAAGGTTAAAATTCCAACAAGGTAGAAGGTGAAACCTTCACAAGATAAGAGCCGACAAAAACACCAACATCGAAAACACAAAAGTAGATGTATATGAAACCCGTTTTCGAAGAAGAAGAGCTTGTAATGAATACGAACTCAACCTCCATCACTCACAAAGAGAAAAACCAAACAAGAACCAATAAAGATGATGCCAAGGATGCAAAGGTTTGAGCTCTCCACGAACAATGCGGCCTAGCCTATAACCCGGTCTCCTAACTACCACCATGAGACCGGTAAACTAGAAACCTATAAAGGTCAAACCTTTGTCTTGCGCATAATCCACTTGAGCTTGATGATCATGATCATGCCCACCTCAAGTTGGAACATCTTTCTTGATTGCGTCGGCTCGATGAAGAGAAGTAGATTGCTCCCCCATACTCCATTATGGGTGAGCCTTGTTTAGGCACATCTTGATGGCCATCACCACTTGATGCCATCCTCTCTCTCGGGCTATATGAAATCTTCCTTTTGATGCAAGCCCATGGAAAGATTCCTAACCTCACATAGAAACACCACACACATAGAAAATGGGTTAGTACACAAAGCATAATGGACAATTCTTACCATACCGTGAGATCACATGATCCCACAAGGTACATCTTCTATACTTTGTGTGTTGATCAACTCGATTCCATTCTTCGCACTTTGTCTTGATCAAACATGAGTCTTTCCAACACTCCTCATTAAGATGATGTCTTGAAGGTAAACATGAATGTTTACACAACCTCCTTCTTCAAGACATGCTTGCAACATGCTCAACTCTCACATGACCAATCTTTGGATAACTTCATGAATAACACCTTGGTCATCACATGATCTTCTCCTTTCAACCTTGAAGCCAACATATGATCTTCAAGCACTGCCTATGGAAAAACCTTAAAGTACAACTCAAGCAAACCGTTAGTCCATATAGATTGTCATTAATTACCAAAACCAAACATGAGGGCACATGCACTTTCAATCTCCCCCATTTTGGTAATTGATGACAATCACATCAAGAGGGTTTATATAATGAATTAAGTAAAGCATGCAAAGAAAATATGCATGAGCAAGAAGGCGAATACTTAAGAACAAAACCAAAGTACGAACCTCCTCAAACTAAACCCTCTAAACTTCTCCCCCATTGGCATCTATTGCCAACCAATGGGCGGAAAACTTGAGAAAGCCAATGTAGCATGTTTTCCTCCCAACAAGGGTGTATTTCTCAAGATATGAGTGGAATAAAATACACACGACCCAATATGCATAGTTGGTTGGAAAACAAACTATATTGAGGATCCAAAGATTGCAAAAAGATGATATGGCACAAAGGCATAACAAAAAAAAATGAAGGCAATCAAAGGATCCAACAAGCCAAATGAATATAAGATATTATGATTTGAGCATACGAGTGTTCTAAAGAAAAGTAGAGAAGTTCCCCAAGATTTGTTCACTATTTAGAATCTTTGTATTATAATACAAAGTTCACAAAAATTGGATCATCACTCCCCCAAAATCAATAGAAACACAACACAAGTGCAAGTGTGCAAAGATATGAGACAAAGTCTAGCACTTGCAACATACCAATGGTTGAGCAAATAGCCAAAGAGACAATCATAGGAATGGGGCTCAACCAACAAGATGTGTGTGAGTCATGGCAAAGCACTTGATACGACTAATATAAGGATGACCATTAAGCATCAACATAGTCTTGAAGAAATGAGACTCAAGGTGCTAGACATGTCCTTCTAACCTAAGTTAAGAAGGTCACACACACAAAAAATGGGTTGACAAACTTGATTAATAAATTTCAAAGAACATTCAAGACTTGTGACAACCCCATGATGAAGATATAAAATGATTGGATCATTGAGACAAGCATGAGAACAACAATCTTCATCACCAAAAGAATGCACAAAGGTGAATACCAAAAAAAAGGCAGAACCATCTAACCCCGTGTGCACGGGGGTCATGGTTCGTGGGCACGGGGGCCCCGTGCGCATGGTACACCCCGTGGGCACAGGGTACTCTGAGGAAAATCGCACCAGTTTCCATGGAGGGAGGAAGCTGGATGACACAAAGCATCCTTACCTCTCCCCTAAATGGAAACCACACAATTTCCTCCGAGCCTCGTCGCACAAGAGTCCCTCCACATAATGTAAAGGTATTCATCAAAGAATTATGACATGCACTCAAATACACATGCTTTCATGTATCCACTAAAGAATTAATCACTAATAATAAAAGGTGGACATGAAAAAAAAAGAGGATATCCACTAGATGTAACTTTCTCATGTATACGAGATTCTAGGTAGATGAATATCCACAAAGAAGCATGTACACATGAAATAGTTACAAAAGAGAAGAAACAGGATATCCAAATGGAACTCATGAATATACCAATAAGATCTTTGCTTGAAAGCATAGCCCATGGCTTAATATTATCTTATTGTATATTAATGAAATCCACACACACAACCATCAAAGTCATCACAACTAGCAATAAATAAGAGATAGTTGGGATGCTTTGAACAAGGAAACAAGTATCGCAACACAAGAATATATCTTGCAATTATAGAACATTCAAGAACCGCAAAAATTGCAAATGAAGAATCTCATGCCATGGTTCAACCTACACATGGTTGAATGCAAGAAATGTATGCATGAGGTAGATACTTGTTACCGGGATAGCATGGGAATGATGTAGTAGATAGAGCATCATCGATCGTCCTAGCTTGAATCCAAAAGGCACATGGTGTCAACACCTTCCATGGAAGAGACGATCCTCCAATGCATCTCCAAAGTTCCTAGAACATCATTAAGAAACAAAATGGTACCCAAACTCATTGGGACCAAAGAGTTAGAGGAACAAAAATACATAGGACAAACTCCACAAGAATAAGTGCATATGGACATGAAGATGAATTCCATGCACATATTAGCCAATAAAGAGGTGGATGGAGTTTAACCTATATATATGATCAAAGAAAGACATCGTGCATCGGACCAACACATAGCAAATATGCATGCACAAGACTTTCAAGAACCAAAAGGAAATACAATTTGGACAAAACACCAAGTAAACCAAGATGGTACCCCAAAGAGTGACACACCATAAGGTTGTCCGAATTATATCAAAGGTCCAAATCAACATATGATAGAATACAAGTAGCAATTAACATATGGTCAATTTCTACACTCACCAACGAATGAGAAGAAATACCAATTGAATCCCAACCCAATCAACACATGATTGAATAGGAAAATCATTGAAAAGGATACCAAGTGAACATAAGATTCCAAAATAAACTTGTCACTTGAAGTATACCAAATAAGGATACATCAAGGAATGGGGTATCAATTGACACACCAATTGATAGAGAGCATGATACCAAAATGAAAGATATCAAAGAAAGATATATCAAACTCTCAATAAGAGAGCACAATTCCAAACAAACTATGCCCTCAACAAATTTATGATGACACAAAGCACCAAAGAGAATATGCCTTCCAATAACACACACTTGATATGGACCATAAGATTCTAGCTCCCCCAAGAGATGTGCATTACATAGAATTTTCATTTGAATACAAAATGCACACGATGGGATCACCACTTTCACTAAATCTAGAGAAACACTAGACAAGATCACGAAAACAAATGATCCACAAGTGGCAAGGAAGACAATGAGAGTTAAAACCACAATAAAATCTTGGCGAATAATACGGAAATTATAAACAAGCCAATATGTAAAGATGATCAATAATTTCTACCACATATAAGAGTACCAATTGTTAGACAAGAGGTATATGGAATTACTTCCCGGTGGTAGATAGCAATAATATATGTATTATCATCTTCACAACAACAACCATAAGCATGTGAAAAGATAAGAATTGAGCACCATGCTTACAAAGAGATTCTTGTTAGCTTCAAGTATGCATCCAATCATGCAAGCAATGACTAGAAAAACTTGGAGCAAATGGTTCCCACATAGGAAATACAAGTACATGTTGGAGGGAAACCGTAACAAGAAAATCTCAACACACTCAAGAGCCATACGATGAGAAATAAAACAACTAAGCAAATTGGAACTTGAGGAGCAAACATGCCACCTAGGAACTAGATAATTTATAATATCAAGTCTAAGTGGCACAAACCCCAAGTGTACACATTTTATAGGCGTGTAATATACACAAAGCATATTACTCCCCCATAATGTGATATCCCAAAATTTACAACTAGAGGCAAACAAATACCAACAAGAGATAATTAATGGACATTTTAAAATTTGAATTTCTCATGAGTACAACATACCACATAGAGACTAGATAATATTGTAATATCACTAGGTGGTATTCCTCATGTATACACATTTTAGGATTGTAAAGTGCACAAGGCACACCACTCCCCCAAAATGGGATGATCCATTAATCTCTCACAAGAGCCAACTAAGATAGAACCAATATGAAAAAAGGCTCAACACAACATTCACACATACATGATGTGCAAACCAACATACACAAAATTGATTACTCAAGATACGTAAATTGGAAGCACAACATATAAAACCACATGCTAGGTACAAAACCAAAACATGCAAAGGGACAAGTAACTTTCAATGTAAACAAATTAAGTACAAGTTACCGTAAGGAGGCACATTGGATATAAGATAGACACAAGATAATCCAAATGACTTGGCTTGAGATAATGTGATTAATGAAGGTCCCTTGATTCTTCATGATTTAGCCAAGTCTCCAATGCCCTCCACCAACACCTATTGATCAAGTTTGAGTTTGTTGGTCCCCAACCAAGTTGGGTCCTAAGAGATTAGTCACAATAGGCTTGGCAACCCAAATGGTTCTTTTCTTGACACCACTTTGAGTACCAACAAATTTGGCAACCACATTGCCAACCTTATCCTTCCAGAGAGAATAAACATCATCAACTATAATAGGGTTGGATAAGGTACCATTAGTGCATGAAGAAGCAAGATGACCCTTCTCACGACATAAGTAGCAACATCTACTCTTTTCTTTCTTCCTAGTTGATTTCTCAACATGAAGATCATTGACTTGAGTCTTCTTGGGAAGTGGCTTCACTTCACCTTGCGGTTGAACTTGATGCCTCTTCCCTAGTTGCTTGTCACTAAGGGGCTTCTTATTCAAATGGAAAGATCTAACATGATGCCCTTCAACCTTGCACTTGAAGCAAATAATCTTGGCCGAATTCTTGACATGTGGTTGGCCCTTCTTCTTGTTGATCGTGGACTTATTATTGTTGGAGTTGAATCCAAGTCCACCCTTGTCATTGGGGGATTTTTGCCCACACAACACCTTGTCAAGTGTGGACTTCCCTTCATGACCCTTTTCCAAGTCTTTCTTCAAAGAAGTGACTTGGGCTTTGAGCTCTTTGATTTCCTGTACATGGTTAGTAACAACACAAGTACTAGAGGAAGTAGAATCTTCGTTGTTAAAGCAACAAGGCAAGGAAAGTAATTCATCACAAGAAGTAGCAACATTATGAGTGGATGAATTACAAGGACTAGCACAAGGCAATATAGCATATTGAGTAGAAGTAGTGCTAATGTCCACATGAGGAACTAACTTAGAGACCTTAGCCTCATGAGCTAACTTTAGCACATTATGGGAGACTAAAAGGTCATCATGAGAGCTTGAGAGCTTTTCATGACTTTCTTCCAATTTCCCATACTTGCTAGTTAGCAACTCCAATTGAGCATTTAGCTCAACATTCTCCTTTAGTATGGATGCTTCACAAGAAATAGAGTTAGTAGCACAAGCATCATCAAGAATAACGGAAGGAGAAGACAACATGGCAAGCTCTTTTGAATAAGAAGCTTTTAGTTGAGCATGTGACTTGGTGAGTTTGATGAGCTCACCTTTAATGACCCGTGAGCCATTTTTGAGGTGCCCAAAATCCTCAAGGAGTTTAGCATGCACAACTTCAAGCTTATCATTTTTAGTTTTGATAACATTAGTCATCTCAAGGGCTCTATCATGAGATTCCTTTATTCTAGATAACTCTAGAGCAAAAGTCTCCTCAAGAGATTCCTTGGTAGTTTGTTCTACTTCGAGAGCTTGAGATAGTTCCGAAATCTCATTAGCGTAATCACGCTCAAGGCTTCCCATTTTCTCAATGGTGTCCTCATTCTCCTCGAGATGAGCTTCCAACTCCTCAATGTAATTCTTGCCCACAATGGCAATAGCCATGATTTCCATGAAGTTGGAACGAGCAATTTTATTCTGATGAAGAGCTTTATAAACAATTTCTCCCTTAATTTTTAAGGAAGCAATATCATCATTATCTTCAACATTCTCTATATTATCACTATCTACATCATCACCAACACTAGACATATAGGGTTTCAAAGTAGGAGATACCTTTGACTCCTTAGCCATAAGACAAAAATGAGTAACATGTGATGATGATGTAGGATCCCTTGAGGCACCATGTCAGAACCCCAACTAGGGTAAGTGCTAGGGTTTGTTTGTCCCTTTGCATCATGCAAAAATTCAAAAGAAAATTCAAAAATGGGGAAAAGAAAAGCCCTGAGAAATTAATTCAAATGGCCAGATAAAAATCTTTTTCCAAAAATCATTTGAGTATTTGTAAAATTCCTATAAATGATGGTGATCATTTTAAAAGTGGTTTGGGTTCATTCCCATGCCCATGGAATATTCAAAAATTCAAAAGGTGCCCTGGAAATTAAATTTGACCCCTATTTGAATTGAAATTCAAATTGATTGAATTTAAAAAATGCCCAAATACTACAAGTGACTAGCTACTGGTCACCTAGGATTTATAAAAAAAATTGGGCATTTAATAAAATTGCTCTGCTATTTATTTTTAGAGCAAAACAAAAGAAGAAAAAGAAAACTGAAAAGAGAAATAGCAGAAAATAGAAAAATAGAAACCCAGCCCACCCCCCTGGCCACCTGGCCCAGCCTGGAAGGCCCAGCCCAAAAGGGCATGGCCGTCTTCTTCCCGGGACAGGCAGGCAGCCAGGTCGCCGGCGAGCCCGGCATGGCCGCCAGGCAGCTGCCTGGTTGCCCCCTTCGTCCATATCCGCGCCAGGGGACGCCCCCAAGCCTCCTCCTTCCATTCCCCCCCCTGGAGCCTCTTCTTCTCCTTCTCCGGTGAGATCCCGCAAGGAGCAGAGCGCCCTGCAGTTCGCCGTCGCTCCACCACGCGGCCACTGGCCTCCTTTCTTCGCGCCGGCGTGTCCAGCGCGTCCGCCGTGGAGCCCCTCGTCCCCCCAGCCGGTCTATTGGAGCCCAGGGCCTTCGACGATGACGCTAGCTTCAAACTCCACCGCCACGGCCACTCGTCTCCGGCAAGAAATCGAGCCCTCCCCGATGTTCCTCCGACGCCCTCGACCTCGCCATCGGATCCACGGTGAGCGCGCGCCTCTCCCGCAGGTCTCCGTCCTCCTCCCCGCGCTTCCAATCGTCTTCGCCATCGGACCCGAGCGCGGCCGGCCGCGCCAATACTTGCCGACGTGCACCCCGTCCGCCCCTTGGCAGCCCACTTGCCCCACTCGACGCGTGCGTGCGCGCGGGCTAGGTTGGTGCCCTCCCCGTGCCCTCCCCGTGCCCTCCCGTGGCCGGGAGCCCAACTCCGGCGACCCACCGCCGTGGTCAGAGACGCCGGCGTCAAGCCGGCCATTAGAGGCCTAACACCACCCCCCCAAACTAACCCCCTAACCCTCACTGACAGGTGGGCAAGCACCCCCCCCCCTTAACCCCACTGTTAAACTAATTAAACAGGATTTAATCCCCCTCTCACTGACACCCTCGCTCCACTGGTCAGCCCCCCTGTGACATCAGCATTGCATCATGCTGATGCAATAAACAGTTTCCAGAAATTAAAAGAATTAAAGAAAACAGAGAAAATTCCAGAAGTTGAATTAAACTTTGGAAATTCATAGAAAATTCATACTAACTCCAAATTAAACATATAATATATGAGAAAATTATCAAAAAATGCAAGGATTAAGAATATGCAATTTGTTTTCATGTTTGACCATTTTAAAATGGGGCAACAGTAGCAAACATGCATATGACTTAATTTGAAATTGAATTTGGAGTTTGAATTTGCATTTCAAATGCAATATACTTCAATTAAATTGAATTTGCCACAAATCAGTAACCTTTACATCATGTCACAACTTAACATGTGCTTGAGCATTGTACTTTATTTGTGTCCCCCCTTGTTGATGATTTCCTCCGATGACAGACGTTCCGAGACGGTGATCACCCCGAAGAAGAAGACCACCGTTAAGACCCGTGTACCGTCAGCAAGGCAAGCAAACCCCATTGATCATGTCTATAAAATCCTACTTCCCTCTCAGTCTCGCTTATGCATGTTTAGGAGATCATCGAGACACGTTCTTTCGCATAGTTGAACCCATTCCGATGCATGACCTATCATTTTGCCACCGTATTAAGCAAACCACAATCCTAGAAGATTTAGGAGTTGATTGATGAGCATGTGGACCCTACAGCTGTTACTGCTTATTGCTGCTTAGTGATACAATGAGGATGTTATGTTTGTGAGTCGGGATGGAATGAACACAGTGATGCTGATGATAAACGTGTTGGTGAATCCACCCTAAACAAAGGTGAACGATGAGAGGTTGTGTAGGAGTACACAGTGGGTTGTCTCGTTGAACACTGCCCTAGGCCCCGAGTTCCTGTTTTGTGATCCAAGACAAAGAGTATGACCACATGTAGGGTTTTATGGGAGCCCCGTTTGGCCTCTTTACGTACCCGATCCGGTCCAGGAGTCACACTAGATTCGGGCTTTCCATTTGTTTTATGTATAGATATGTGGGTGGACCTGTGAGGCAGTGAAACCATCTGTCAAAGGTGGCGTCTCGGTCCCTTGCATTATCTGAGTCCGTTTCGTGGAACCGGCCGGACTCTCGAGCGGTGACAAACTCAGGTAGTCGATTCCTGGATTAGAGAAGGTGATGTGAGGGTAGTGCCTTGGTTTCATCCACGTCCGACACCCGCTTGAAGGGTGACAAGAACGAGGCGATAAGTGATGACACGCGTGTGAAGATGTACACCCCTGCAGGGTTAATGAACTATTCGAATAGCCGTGTCCGCGGTTATGGACTACTTGGAAACCTTTACTTGATCATAGACAACTTGAATGGATACTTATAAAACTCGCAAGATAAGCGTGAGTGCTATGGCGTGCCTCCTCGTGGGGAAGTCGAGGAAGTAACCATAGTGGTGTATTGATTGGAGACTTGGTAGTGGACTCGTGTACGCTTCTTACCTCAAGTCTGGTACTCGTAGTACAGGACTAGCCAAGTCAAAGCTGGCACTTCTGCATGTTGAACCCCACCTCCTTTACCTTGATACTTGAGCATGAGTAGTGTAGTTCTGATGTAAGTCTTGCTGAGTATGAATTTGTACTCACGTTTGCTTATTCTATGTTTTAGATGAGAACCCGGACCCCGATGGAGTCACCTTCGTGAAGCTCGACGTTGACTAAGTTAGCATAGTCCCAGACATCAGTCTGGTCCCTCGTGGAAGGGCATGTTTGTTGTACAAGGCTTCTCTAAGCCATTTGTTAATCTTGTCTGTACTCAGACCTAATTTGCTTCCGTTGTATGCTGTAATGTGATCACAGACATGTGATCTTTGTATGCTCTATGTGTATATCAATAAAGAGTACTTTGTAGAGTTATGTGATGATACCTGCTGTTCATACTAGGCATGTGTGTTGCGTGTATGTTTATATCATGCATGTCTTAGTATGGGTTTTCGAGACCTTAGTTGTGATCTGGCTGCCGGTCTTTTATACACCAAGTGGCCCTTAGATGTGCGCAGCTTGGGGCATCGCGATGCGATTTCTCGTGACTCTGTCACGTGCACACTTTGTTGTATGATCGAGCCCGCCCTAGACCCCGACTAAGTGATCGGGCTGGAGTAAGTCTATGTAAGAGTTAGGATTCAATCGATAACATGGTTGAGGCGACTTGTCTATGAGTATGGGATTCACCACCCATAAGCATTTAGACTTCTGAGCGGACGATGAGGACCCATCTCAGTTGATCATCCGGCCTGAATGGGATGCCCCTCACGTTCGATGCTTACTGAGAACGTTCTGTGCTTGGCCTTGTCTTCTTAGACAAGTGGGTACGGTTCTCGGCTCTCCATGTGATTGCATCGTGACTGGAATTACATACGCTAACCCCGGGTCCCGACAGACTTGGTATCAGAGCAGGACTGTCTGTAGGTTTAATCAACCCTTGGTCGAAGTCGAGTCTAGCATTCTATAGTTATATAGTTACTCTGGGTATAAGGGAATAACGTAAGGCTTCTTTTTCTCCTTATCCTCGTCGATCTGAGTTCTGAGTCACCCTTATCTTTTCTACGGGATGATAGGACTAGGCTCATCTATGTCTGACTAGAACATCTCGTTGAGTGCTTCCTTTTAGCCGTAGGATTGTTGTGGTCGTCCAGAGTCTCCGTGTTTTTGGTTCCTTGAGGAAGTTATGTCCAATCTCCTCAAGGTTGTTTCATTTTCCATCCCGGTGTAGCCGTTATGCTGCCGGATTTATCCCGTGATTCTATGAATCTTTGCCTTTGCATTACAATATTTTCCTCCTAGTTATGTCCTCTTGTCTTTGATTCCATCATACAACCTGTTCTGATTGTTGATTTTTATCACACAGGATGTTAGGTGGAACTCGTAGTGCTGTTCGTCGGAATCGAGACTGTGTTCGGAATCGAAATGATGATGAACCTCTACCATCGCCTTCTGCGGCGGAAATCATGATGGAAGCTGAGAAGAATCAACGTGACCAAACACGTCTTCTGGAGCTCATCGAGCAGAATACCTCACGTCATTGCAATGTGGTTGTGAGCATTCAGGACTTCATCCTCCTCAAGCCACCGGTATTCCGATGTTCTTCTGAGCCCCTTGAAACTGATGATTGGCTCCGTTCCATCGAGCGTAAGCTTGATACTGCACATGTTGCTCCCGATGATCGAGTTATATTCGCGGCATACTTTCTGGAAGGTGCTGCTGCTGAATGGTGGGAGAACTATGTTGCGATGCAGCCTGATGGTCACCTAGTGACTTGGCAAGAGTTCTATGTTTCCTTTCGAGGGTACGACCTTCTAGATGAGTTAATGGAGCGCAAGAAGGAAGAGTTCTGCAATCTAACTCAAGGAGAGATGTCCATTCATGAGTATGTGAGAGAGTTCAACCGTCTTGCTCGTTATTCCCAAGATGAGATCACCACCGATGCCAGAAAGCAGGCAAGGTTCCGTAAGGGACTTAGCCCTATCCTTCGTCATGATCTCAACCTCATCGAATTTGCCACCTTTGAGGATTTAGTCAACAGATCCTTCAGAGCTGAGCATGGCAATGAAATTTTCGAAGAGTCCCGCAAGCATGCTCTTGAGCTTGCTCCTTCTTCAAGTTCAGCCCCTCAGAAACGCCGAATTTGGATTCCAACCCGTGCCATACCTCAAAGCATTCTTCAGAGTCCACCACCGAATATATGCCATCCACCCCAACACATTATTCCACCCCGGAATGATGGTGTGCAACCAAGTAATCCCACTCCCAGCAATTCAGACAGGGTATGCTTTAAGTGTGGTCTTCCAGGCCATTACTATCGACAATGCCCTCAGGTCTTGATGGCACCACGTCATTCTCGACCCAAGCCTCCAAAGAAATCCACCACCAAGACCATCCCAGCAAAGCTTTCAGCCATAAGTAGTGGATGTGTGAACCAAATCTTAGTTGAGGAAACCACTGCTGCTTCTGACGTCATTCTTGGTACACTCCCAGTCAATCATGTTCCCGCCTCCATTCTTTTCGATCCAGGAGCTTCTCATTCATTCATGTCGGAGAGTTATGCACTTCGTCATGAGTTCCCCTTTGAAGAAATGTTTTCTCCAATGATCATTCAAACTCCTGGTTCCAAATGGCAAACTAATAGAGTAAGCCATGGTAATCAAATTGCAATTGAGGGTTTAGTATTCCTTGCTTCTCTTATAGCTCTCAAGTCTTCGGACATTGATGTCATCCTAGGAATGGATTGGTTATCAAGGCAGAATGCTTTCCTTGATTGTAAAGCCAAATCAGTTAAACTCACCCATCCTTCAGGCCAGATCATTGACTACACATCACCCAGATCTAGAATCCAGGTGCATACTTTGAATGTGCTTCCACTTCCAGACCTTGAAGATGTTCCGGTGGTTCGTGACTTCCCGGATGTCTTTCCTGAAGAGCTGCTGGGAATGCCACCCGACAGATGTGTAGAATTCATAGTGGATCTTATACCAGGCACAGCCCCAATTTCCAGACGCCCATATAGAATGGCCCCACGTGAGTTAGCTGAGCTAAAAACCCAACTTGATGCTTCGTTGGCAAAAGGCTTCATCCGCCCTAGCTCATCGCCATGGGGTTGCCCCGTTATGTTCGTAACGAAGAAAGATGGAACAGAAAGGATGTGCGTAGACTATCGCCCGCTAAATCTAGCGACGAAAAAGAACAAGTACCCACTGCCCAGGATCAATGATCTTTATGATCAACTTGCTGGATCCTCTGTCTTCTCCAAGATGGATTTGAGATTAGGCTATCATCAAATAAATATCCGAAACGAGGACATTCCAAAAACGGCCTTCACTACTCGATATGGTCTTTACGAGTACACTGTCATGTCCTTCGGTTTAACCAATGCCCCCGCCACATTCTCGCGCTTGATGAATTCGATCTTCATGGAGTACCTAGATAAATTTCTTGTGGTTTATCTTGATGACATTCTCATCTACTCGAAGAACAAAGAAGAGCACGCAGAACATCTTAGGTTGGTATTGATGAAACTTAGAGAGCATTGCCTTTATGCCAAGTTCTCCAAGTGTGAATTTTGGCTACCAGAAGTGACCTACTTAGGCCACGTGATTTCTGCGAAAGGTGTTGCAGTCAATCCCGAGAGAGTTCAGGCCGTCCTTGACTGGACTCCACCTGAATCGGTTAAGCAAGTTAGGAGTTTTCTCGGCCTAGCAAGCTATTGCCGCCGCTTCGTCGAGAACTTTTCTAAAGTTGCAAAGCCTCTTACTGAACTCCTCAAGAAAGATAAGAAATTCCAATGGACTCCCAAGTGCGAGGAAAGCTTTCAAGAGCTAAAAAGAAGATTGACTTCTGCACCCGTACTTGCACCTCCAGACACCAAAAGGGATTTCGAGATCTATTGTGATGCTTCACGGCAAGGGTTAGGATGCATACTTATGCAAGATAGACATGTGGTAGCTTATGCTTCACGCCAGTTGCGGCCACATGAAGAGAACTATCCTACCCATGATCTTGAACTCGCTGCCGTAGTTCATGCCCTGAAGACTTGGCGACATTACCTCCTTGGTAATCGTTGTGAAATATATTCCGATCACCAAAGCCTCAAATACATATTCACCCAGCCAGATCTTAACCTCAGGCAAAGACGCTGGATAGAGTTGATAAAAGATTATGACTTAGGAATTTCTTACACCCTAGGCAAAGCCAATGTCATGGCTGATGCACTAAGTCGTAAGTCATATTGTAACAACCTCATGTTACAACAGTATCAACCACTTCTTCATGAGGAATTTCGCAAACTCAATCTTGAGATAGTTCCTCATGGATTTCTTTCTACCCTGGTGGCGAAACCAACCCTTGAGGATCAAATCATAGCCGCCCAGAAACAAGATAGTAGTTTTCAAGAGACCAAGCAGAACATTGTTAGCAGAGTTGCTAAATATTTCTCTGCAAATGATCAAGGAACAATATTCTTTGAAAATCGTTTAGTAGTTCCTGAAAATGAAGACCTAAAGCAGTTGATCCTTAGGGAAGCTCATGACACTCCCCTCTCAATTCATCCCGGTAGCACAAAAATGTACCGAGATCTACGCCAGAGATTTTGGTGGACCCGGATGAAGAGAGACATTGCACAATTTGTTGCCGAATGTGATGTTTGTCGTCGCATTAAGGCAGAACACCAAAGACCTGCTGGTACTCTTCAACCATTGTCTATTCCCGAGTGGAAATGGGACAAGGTCGGTATGAACTTCATCACCGGCTTTCCAAAAACCCAGAAAGGAAATGATGCCATCTTCGTGGTCATTGATAGACTTTCAAAAGTTGCTCACTTTCTTCCTGTTCGCGAGTCTATAACTGCTAGTCAGTTAGCGGACTTGTACGTCTCTAGAATCGTGTCTCTTCACGGTGTTCCTTTGGTGATCAATTCTGATCGTGGTAGCCTTTTCACCTCTAGATTTTGGGAAAGTTTTCAAAATGCTATGGGAACTCATCTCTCCTTTAGTACAGCTTTCCACCCTCAATCTAGCGGTCAAGTTGAAAGGGTTAATCAAATCTTGGAAGACATGCTCAAAGCTTGTGTTATCTCTTTCGGAAAGAATTGGGAGAAATCTCTTCCATTTGCCGAATTTGCTTATAACAATAGCTATCAATCTAGTCTGAACATGGCTCCCTTTGAATTCCTCTATGGCTGACGATGTCGAACACCCCTAAACTGGTCAGAAACCGGTGAAAGACAACTCTTTGGACCGGATATGATCAAGGAAGCAGAAGAGCAAGTTCGCATTGTTCGTGATCGATTGAAAGCCGCTCGGTCTCGTCAGAAAAGCTACTATGATCTTCATCATAGAGAGGAGAGCTACAATCTGGATGAGAAGGCTTACCTTCGAGTTACTCCTCTGAAGGGAACCCAAAGATTCGGTATCAAAGGCAAGTTGGCCCCACGTTACATCGGACCTTTCCGCATTCTCGCTAAACGTGGAGAAGTTGCCTACCAGCTTGAACTACCTCCTCACCTTTCCCGAGTACATGATGTATTCCATGTGTCACAACTCAGGCGTTGCTTCAAGGACCCCATCCGCGAAGTCGACCATGAAACGCTTGATCTCCAAGATGACCTTTCTTATCGAGAGTACCCTGTTCGTATTCTTGATTCCGCAGAGCGTGTCACTCGTCGTCAGAAGATCAAGTTCCTGAAAGTTCAATGGTCACATCACTCCGAGAAAGAAGCTACGTGGGAAAGAGAGGATCGCCTCCGTGCCGAGTACCCCACCTTCCTCCCGACGACTTCTGAATCTCGGGACGAGATTCTTTTGAGTGGGGGCGAGTTGTCAGAACCCCAACTAGGGTAAGTGCTAGGGTTTGTTTGTCCCTTTGCATCATGCAAAAATTCAAAAATGGGGAAAAGAAAAGCCCTGAGAAATTAATTCAAATGGCCAGATAAAAATCTTTTTCCAAAAATCATTTGAGTATTTGTAAAATTCCTATAAATGATGGTGATCATTTTAAAAGTGGTTTGGGTTCATTCCCATGCCCATGGAATATTCAAAAATTTAAAAGGTGCCCTGGAAATTAAATTTGACCCCTATTTGAATTGAAATTCAAATTGATTGAATTTAAAAAATGCCCAAATACTACAAGTGACTAGCTACTGGTCACCTAGGATTTATAAAAAAAAATTGGGCATTTAATAAAATTGCTCTGCTATTTATTTTTAGAGCAAAACAAAAGAAGAAAAAGAAAACAGAAAAGAGAAATAGCAGAAAATAGAAAAATAGAAACCCAGCCCACCCCCCTGGCCACCTGGCCCAGCCTGGAAGGCCCAGCCCAAAAGGGCATGGCCGTCTTCTTCCCAGGACAGGCAGGCAGCCAGGTCGCCGGCGAGCCCGGCATGGCCGCCAGGCAGCTGCCTGGTTGCCCCCTTCGTCCATATCCGCGCCAGGGGACGCCCCCAAGCCTCCTCCTTCCATTCCCCCCCCCCTGGAGCCTCTTCTTCTCCTTCTCCGGTGAGATCCCGCAAGGAGCAGAGCGCCCCGCAGTTCGTCGTCGCTCCACCACGCGGCCACTGGCCTCCTTTCTTCTCGCCGGCGTGTCCAGCGCGTCCGCCGTGGAGCCCCTCGTCCCCCCAGCCGGTCTATTGGAGCCCAGGGCCTTCGACGATGACGCTAGCTTCAAACTCCACCGCCACGGCCACTCGTCTCCGGCGAGAAATCGAGCCCTCCCCGCTGTTCCTCCGACGCCCTCGACCTCGCCATCGGATCGACGGTGAGCGCGCGCCTCTCCCGCAGGTCTCCGTCCTCCTCCCCGCGCTTCCAGTCGTCTTCGCCGTCGGACCCGAGCGCGGCCGGCCGCGCCATTACTTGCCAACGTGCACCCCGTCCGCCCCTTGGCAGCCCACTTGCCCCACTCGACGCGTGCGTGCGCGCGGGCTAGGTTGGTGCCCTCCCCGTGCCCTCCCGTGGCCGGGAGCCCAACTCCGGCGACCTACCGCTGTGGTCAGAGACGCCGGCGTCAAGCTGGCCATTAGAGGCCTAACACCCCCCCCAACTAACCCCCTAACCCTCACTGAAAGGTGGGCCAGCACCCCCCCCCCTTAACCCCACTGTTAAACTAATTAAACAGGATTTAATCCCCCTCTCACTGACACCCTCGCCCACTGGTCAGCCCCCCTATGACATCATCATTGCATCATGTTGATGCAATAAACAGTTTCCAGAAATTAAAAGAATTAAAGAAAAAACAGAAAATTCCAATTAAACTTTGGAAATTCATAGAAAATTCATACTAACTCCCAATTAAACATATAATATATGAAAAATTATCAAAAAAATGCAAGGATTAAGAATATGCAATTTGTTTTCATGTTTGACCATTTTAAAATGGGGCAACAGTAGCAAACATGCATATGACTTAATTTGAAATTGAATTTGGAGTTTGAATTTGCATTTCAAATGCAATATACTTCAATTAAATTGAATTTGCCACAAATCAGTAACCTTTACATCATGTCACAACTTAACATGTGCTTGAGCATTGTACTTTATTTGTGTCCCCCCTTGTTGATGATTTCCTCCGATGACAGACGTTCCGAGACGGTGATCACCCCGAAGAAGAAGACCACCGTTAAGACCTGTGTACCGTCAGCAAGGCAAGCAAACCCCATTGATCATGTCTATAAAATCCTACTTCCCTCTCAGTCTCGCTTATGCATGTTTAGGAGATCATCGAGACACGTTCTTTCGCATAGTTGAACCCATTCCGATGCATGACCTATCATTTTGCCACCGTATTAAGCAAACCACAATCCTAGCAGATTTAGGAGTTGATTGATGAGCATGTGGCCCCTACAACTGTTACTGCTTATTGCTGCTTAGTGATACAATGAGGATGTTATGTTTGTGAGTCGGGATGGAATGAACACAGTGATGTTGATGATAAACGTGTTGGTGAATCCACCCTAAACAAAGGTGAACGATGAGAGGCTGTGTAGGAGTACACAGTGGGTTGTCTCGTTGAACACTGCCCTAGGCCCCGAGTTCCTGTTTTGTGATCCAAGACAAAGAGTATGACCACATGTAGGGTTTTATGGGAGCCCCGTTTGGCCTCTTTACGTACCCGATCCGGTCCAGGAGTCACACTAGATTCGGGCTTTCCATTTGTTTTATGTATAGATATGTGGGTGGACCTGTGAGGCAGTGAAACAATCTGTCAAAGGTGGCGTCTCGGTCCCTTGCATTATCTGAGTCCGTTTCGTGGAACCGGCCGGACTCTCGAGCGGTGACAAACTCAGGTAGTCGATTCCTGGATTAGAGAAGGTGATGTGAGGGTAGTGCCTTGGTTTCATCCACGTCCGACACCCGCTTGAAGGGTGACAAGAACGAGACGATAAGTGATGGCACGCGTGTGAAGATGTACACCCCTGCAGGGTTCATGAACTATTCGAATAGCCGTGTCCGCGGTTATGGACTACTTGGAAACCTTTACTTGATCATAGACAACTTGAGTGGATACTTATAAAACTCGCAAGATAAGCGTGAGTGCTATGGCGTGCCTCCTCGTGGGGAAGTCGAGGAAGTAACCATAGTGGTGTATTGATTGGAGACTTGGTAGTGGACTCGTGTACGCTTCTTACCTCAAGTCTGGTACTCGTAGTACAGGACTAGCCAAGTCAAAGCTGGCACTTCTGCATGTTGAACCCCACCTCCTTTACCTTGATACTTGAGCATGAGTAGTGTAGTTCTGATGTAAGTCTTGCTGAGTACGAATTTGTACTCACGTTTGCTTATTCTATGTTTTAGATGAGAACCCGGACCCCGATGGAGTCACCTTCGTGAAGCTCGACGTTGACTAAGTTAGCATAGTCCCAGACATCAGTCTGGTCCCTCGTGGAAGGGCATGTTTGTTGTACAAGGCTTCTCTAAGCCATTTGTTAATCTTGTCTGTACTCAGACCTAATTTGCTTCCGTTGTATGCTGTAATGTGATCACAGACATGTGATCTTTGTATGCTCTATGTGTATATCAATAAAGAGTACTTTGTAGAGTTATGTGATGATACCTGCTGTTCATACTAGGCATGTGTGTTGCGTGTATGTTTATATCATGCATGTCTTAGTATGGGTTTTCGAGACCTTAGTTGTGATCTGGCTGCCGGTCTTTTATACACCAAGTGGCCCTTAGATGTGCGCAGCTTGGGGCATCGCGATGCGATTTCTCGTGACTCTGTCACGTGCACACTTTGTTGTATGATCGAGCCCGCCCTAGACCCCGACTAAGTGATCGGGCTGGAGTAAGTCTATGTAAGAGTTAGGATTCAATCGATAACATGGTTGAGGCGACTTGTCTATGAGTATGGGATTCACCACCCATAAGCATTTAGACTTGTGAGCGGACGATGAGGACCCATCTCAGTTGATCATCCGGCCTGAATGGGATGCCCCTCACGTTCGATGCTTACTGAGAACGTTCTGTGCTTGGCCTTGTCTGCTTAGACAAGTGGGTACGGTTCTCGGCTCTCCATGTGATTGCATCGTGACTGGAATTACATACGCTAACCCCGGGTCCCGACACTCCATTCATGGCCACATCTTGATCCATAGACCGTTGGTTTTCCTCTACATTGTTAGCACAATAGCTAGAGGAAATAGAAGCATTTATATCATGGCAACAAGATATAGCAAGCATATCATCATGAGATTTATTCAAGTGATTTCTACATGATATGCATGGACTATCAACACAAGCATGTAAAACCTCTAAGTTGCTCAAAATGTTAAAGTCCAAAGATGAAGCATTGCAATAAGATAGTGTCAAAGGGTTATCAACAATAAGCTCACTATCATCAAAGCAATGACTAACACTACTCACCATTTCATTACCTTGTGTCAAACGACATGATGGTGAAGTAGAAGAAGTTGAGAACAATACGCGGCCGGAGGTGGAGGGAGAACAATCATCCCCACAAATCTTGGACACACCATATTTATCTTGAAGCTTTGTTCACGACTCATGAGCATCCCGAAACGACATGAGTTGAGATATATCTACATTACTCAAAGCATCAACAAGCACATTAGAAGCTTGAGCATTGAGATAAGAGTTTTTCTCATCCTCTAAGGATAGGTTTTGAGTATCCTTTGGAGGAGAAAAACCCATATCTACAATTCGCTCCAAACACGGGTCAATGGCCCGGAAATAATTAAGCATGCGAATTTTCCAAGCATCAAAATTTGTGCCATCGAAACTAAGAGTGTCAGTGAAACCTAATCCCCTAGTCGACATCTTTACTCTCAAGGCGGTGAATCCCTATAATGAGAGACCAAGCTCTGATACCAATTGAAAGGACGTGGATGTCGCCTAGAGGGGGGGTGAATAGGCGCTTAAAATAATTACGGTTTAGGCTTGAACAAATACGGAATGCAACTTAACGTTTAATTTGCCAAGAAAGAAACCTAAATAATATAGCCTCAACTATGTGCACCAACAACTTAAACTAAGCAATATAAACAACTATGTGATAGCAATATATATAACAAGAACACTATGGCTATCACAAAGTGAGTGCACAAGTAGATAGGTTGACTAGATAAGCAACTAGGAGAGCAACCTATGGGACAAGCAATGCAACAACAATATGAGCAAGCACAAGATAAACAAGGTAATAAGCTTGCTCAAAGTAAAGGTAGAGATAACCGCAAGTGGAGCCGATGGAGACAAGGATTTGTTACCGAAGTTCCTTCTCTTGCGAGAAGTACGTCTCCATTTGGAGAGGGTGTGGAACACAATGCTCACACGAAGCCAACGAGGGCCACCCTATTTCTCCTCACGCTCTCACCAATGCAAGATCTCGTGATTCCACTATGGGACACTTGAGGGCGGTCACCGAACCCGTACAAATGGTAACCCTTGAGGGCGGTCACCGTACCCGTACAAATGCTCGGGGCAATCTCCACAACCTAATTGGAGGCTCCCGTAGCGTCCGGAGCTTTACACCACAATGATTGAGCTCCTCAACAACACCAAGCCTCTAGGGGCCAAAGCACCCTAGGAAAAAAGCTCTAGAGTTCCAAAGCACTCAAGAGTAACAATCTTCTCAATACTCAACTTCACTTACTACTACCACGAATCCTCGGAGAGAACTCAACCCAATGCACCAAATGCAAATGGCAAGAACACACAAAGTGCTCAAATCCCTCACTCTCAAATCCCACCAAAGCAACAAAAGCTATGGAGGAATATGAGAGGAAGAACAAGGAGAAACACCAATAACTCCAAGATCTAACAACAAATCTCCCTTCACTTAGAGGGGAAACTCAAATTGGTTTGGTGGAAGAGTAGATCGGGTGAATCTCCTCCAATCCCCAAAAGGTCAACAAGTTTGGGTGGCTAGGGGTGGAGAGACCAAGATTTTTGAGGTCTAGCAATGGAGGAAGAAGCTTGGGGAAGATTGGGGTTGGAAGGAGGAAGAAGGAGGGTATTATAAATACCCCTTCCACGGATCCAACCGTTGGCAGCCGGCCAACCCCGGGCACCCGGAGTAAAGGGACCGGGCACCCGGACCATCCAGAGACATTTGGCCAGAGGACCGGGCACCCGGGGGTCCAATACCCCGGGTACCCGGACTGTTCAGGAATTTCCTGCATACCCAGGGTACCCGGGGGTCCAAGACCCCGGGTGCCCGGAATACCCAGAGACAGCCCATCTCAGGAAACGAAAACATGCGTAACTTTTTCATACGAACTCCGATTTTGATGATCTTGGGCTTGTTTTAAATCTATGGAAAAGCTCTAGGTCCTCACATAGAGAACCACCCAAGATCAACAAAAAGAAATTATGCAGATCAAGGAAAGGTTAAAATTCCAACAAGGTAGAAGGTGAAACCTTCACAAGATAAGAGCCGACAAAAACACCAACATCGAAAACACAAAAGTAGATGTATATGAAACCCGTTTTTGATGAAGAAGAGCTTGTAATGAATAGAAACTCAAGCTCCATCACTCACAAAGAGAAAAACCAAACAAGAACCGATAAAGATGATGCCAAGGATGCAAAGGTTTGAGCTCTCCACGAACAATGCGGCCTAGCCTATAACCCGGTCTCCTAACTACCACCATGAGACCGGTAAACTAGAAACCTATAAAGGTCAAACCTTTGTCTTGCGCATAATCCACTTGAGCTTGATGATCATGATCATGCCCACCTCAAGTTGGAACATCATTCTTGATTGCGTCGGCTCGATGAAGAGAAGTAGATTGCTCCCCCATACTCCATTATGGGTGAGCCTAGTTTAGGCACATCTTGATGGCCATCACCACTTGATGCCATCCTCTCTCTCGGGCTATATGAAATCTTCCTTTTGATGCAAGCCCATGGAAAGATTCCTAACCTCACATAGAAACACCACACACATAGAAAATGGGTTAGTACACAAAGCATAATGGACAATTCTTACCATACCGTGAGATCACATGATCCCACAAGGTACATCTTCTATACTTTGTGTGTTGATCAACTCGATTCCATTCTTCGCACTTTGTCTTGATCAAACATGAGTCTTTCCAACACTCCTCATTCAGATGATGTCTTGAAGGTAAACATGAATGTTTACACAACCTCCTTCTTCAAGACATGCTTGCAATATGCTCAACTCTCACATGACCAATCTTTGGATAACTTCATGAATAACACCTTGGTCATCACATGATCTTCTCCTTTCAACCTTGAAGCCAACATATGATCTTCAAGCACTGCCTATGGAAAAACCTTAAAGTACAACTCAAGCAAACCGTTAGTCCATATAGACTGTCATTAATTACCAAAACCAAACATGAGGGCACATGCACTTTCACATGTCACCACAGAAATTATGCTTGTTATCATTACCTACTCGAGGACGAGCAGGAATTAAGCTTGGGGATGTTGATACGTCCCAAACGTATCTATAATTTCTGCTTGCTCCATGCATGTTTTGTGTGACTTTGCCATGATTTTCTTGAACTTTCATACACTTTTGAGCATATTTGTACTAATCTATTAACCCAGTGCACCCAGCTGCCAGTTGTTGTTTTCTGCTGTTTTTGTATTTCAGGTTTTCCGGCCATTAAAAGTGCTCCAAAAAATCCGTAAAAATCGGATAAAAAATCAGCGACACAGAAGCTTCCGGAAACACCAAAGGAGGGAAGGGGGGCCACCACAGGGACTCCAGAAGGGTCCCTGGCGCGGCCCCACCCTAGGCCGCGCCAGGGAGCCTCCTGTATGCCCTGTGGTCCCTCTCGGTGCCCCCCTTCGCCTATATTTACCCCCCCCCCCCCCCGTGACGGAAACCCCTAGGACGAACTCCTCTTTCGTGATCTCGCCTCTATACCGTCGCCACTGCCGTTTCTAGATCGGGGCTGCCTTGAGAAGGTGCTCTCGCACCCTGCCGGGAGAAGCTACCCCCTCCGGGAGACCATCCATAGCCATGGACGCCTCCCGTATGTCCCTTGAGTAGTTTTCCTTGGACCATGGGTCCGTGACCAGTAGCTATGTGATATATCTCTCCCTTCTTTGTGCCTCCACGTTCGAGACCTCGTGAGCTGCCTCACATGATCGAGGCACCTTTGTAATTTTCTGTTGTTGCTATGCTGAGTTTGTTGGGATCTGATGGATTATGAGACAATGTTCAGATTGTGATGAGTAATATATTTGGTTCTTCTCTTTTATATTTTGTTCTTGAGTAAATTCTTGCATGTTCTCCGTTGCCGTATTTTACTTTGGCCAAGTGATTTGTTGCAACTCCAAGAGGGAGCGTTATGCTTGATTGTGGGTTCAGCCCCTTGATGTCTAGCTTGAGTGACAAAAACATGAGACTAGGGGATGTGTTGTTGCCACCAAGGATAAAACAACGGTGCTTGTATCCGCGGATGCAAGGATTGTTTACTTTACGCAAAGTTCTTTTAATGCAGTTGTCTGTTGCTTTGGATTTACACTTTGGGTGGGATTCGCAACTTAATACCAGCGAGATGTTCTGGATAGATATCTCAAGGTGGATGATTTGTAGTAGATGTAGATGGATTTCGGTCTACTTACCTTGGCGTACTGCCCATTGCTTTTGAGCCCTTCCTTTCTTTGCAGCATAGTTAGCATTGCGGTGCCTTCATAATCTTGTCAATTGCCCAACTGTGATTTGTTTACCTCGCTAGCACTTTTATCATCTTTTGGGAGAGAGACATCACTAGTGAAAATCACGGGACCCCGGTCCATCTTCATATCATTGTTTACATCCTTATTTACTTATCAGTTGCTATCACTATCATTATCTTTTGCGTTAATCCTTTGTAAACAGCAAGGCCGGAGGAATTGACAACTCCTCTGTACTCGTTGGGAGCAAAGCTATCTGTATCTGTGTGCAGGTCCAGGTGAAGCTAGCAACCTCGGCGTCATTGTTCACTTGACCACCTTCTTGTATCTCTGTGAGTCCTACGGGAGACAAATCCTATCCTCTGTATAGGGGAAATTTGCTGCTACACTACATCTCACCTTCCACTTGGGGTAACCAACGAGGAGTTAGAGATCCTCACCGTATCACGAGGTACATCATGACTGATGGGGGTTCACACTTTACGCATTGAGCTTTTAGAAAAGCTTTAGCCAAGTACGATGTCGATCATAGAATTGCTTCACCGTACCACCCTCAAACTAGTGGGAAAGTTGAGCTCACCAATAGAGAGATCAAGTTGATCTTACAGAAGACAGTCAATAGAAATAGAAAATATTGGTCAAATAAGTTAGAAGATGCTTTGTGGCGTATAGAACTGCTTACAAAAACCCCATGGGCATGTCTCCCTATAAGATGGTCTATGGCAAGGGTTGCCATCTGCCATTAAAATTAAAACACAAAGCTTTCTGGGCTATTAGAGAGCTTAATGCTGACCCGAAATTAGCTTGTGAAAAGCGCCTCATGAACTTGACTTCTTTAGATGAATGCACAAGTGAAGCTTACGAGAGCGCTAAAATGTTCAAGGAAAAGGTAAAGAAGTGGCATGATAGGAGGATTCTGACACGTGAATTTAATGTTGGTGATAAAGTTTTGTTGTTTAGATCTCGTTTCAGGTTTTCTCCAGGTAAATTACTTTCCCGGTGGGAAGGGCCATTTCATATTGAAGAAGTCTACCGCTCGGGTGCAATCAAGATTAACAATTTCGAAGGTACCAAACCTCAAGTTGTGAATGGGCAAAGACTTAAGCATTACATAGCAGGAGACCCTTGATACGTCCAAAATGCATCACTATTTTATATCGTAATTCATCCTTATTCATTGATATATTTCATGTTACAATGATGTTCTTATGTTGTTTGGCTTATTTTACACAGTTTGCAACTTTTCGGTGCCGAAGCAGCAGGCGCAGGCTTCAGCGGTAAAAAGTGGACGCTGAGTTGCTGAAGAAGAACACCTCCAAATTACCTGAAAATCGACGGGGGTATTTTCCAGAAGAATAACGAAGACTCGACGAAGAGGGGCCAGAGGGGGGCCACAGGAGCCCCAGGCGGCCACCTGGCGCGGCCCCACCCTTGGTCGCACCGGGAGGGCACCTAGAGCCCTGGGACCACTCCCGGATCCCCCCTCTGGCCTATATACTCCTCGTTACGCGAAAACCCTAAAAAGAGAATCCATCATGGAGTTTCTCCGCCGCTCCGTGGCGGAAACCTATAGAGAAGAAAAGGGCTCTCCGGCAGGCAGATTCCGCCGAGGAGATCACCTCCCGGAAGGGGATATCATCGCCATCGTCATCACCATCGTCACGGGCATCATCGAGATCATCATCAACATCATCCCCAACATCAGCACCATCTCCATATTCATCCAATCTCATCTCACAATTGCAACTTGTGTTGTAACTCGTACTATCTATCCTCTCTACTCTATCGGTGTTGATTACTCCTTTGTGGTGAATGCTATTGAGTTTTGTTGGAGAAATACCATTATGTCCAGATTGTTTATCATATATTTATCACCTTTGATCATGATCTCTTTCATGTCTTGTGAGTAGTTACTTTAGTTCTTGAGGACATGGGAGAAGTCTAGTTGCTAGTAGTCATATGATGTTGAAGTAATTTGTGTTGTTTGATATTTAAGTTGTGTTGTTATTTTCCTAGTGGTGTTGTGTGAGTCGAACACTCAACACTTCGCCTTCTTAAGGACCTAGGGGAATACATTGTGTATTAAGAATGCTTACGGTGGGTTGCCGAAGTGACAGAAACCTGAACCCCAGTTTGCACACTTTTGCACAAGGGAGTAATGGATCCTTGATCTTATTGTTGTGGTTAGGCTTTGCCTTAATTTCTATCTTGTATTTGCGGATGCTTGCAAGATGTTTAATCATAAGAGTGCACTTATCTTAGTCTAGAAGGTGTGATAGCATAGATCCACCCACTCAACACTTATCAGCACAACACTTGTTATCGACACGGAGTATGGCGAAAGCACGTGACTACCTTTCCATGTGTCCTCAAGAACGCTTTAGTCTTTATAAGTTCAGTAGTCAGGCTTATCCTTTGCACAAAAGGATTGGGCCACTTGCTGCTCCTCAGTGCTACTTACTTTGCTTGCTTTTATCTTATCGTTGCTTATATCGAAAACCCCTAAAAAGTTACCTTTCAGTGTTTGCAGTTATTCCTTGCCCACTGTCACCTATCACCTATCAATACCTATCACCTATGAATACCTCGTTGGGTTCGACACTCTTACTTATCGAGAACGCTACAATAGATCCCTTTACGTTGAGGGTCATCAACCCTGTCAATGTTGATGTGGATTTGGTATACACAACAACTCATGAAGAACATGTTGCAGCCATGTTTCAGACACCAGCAGAAGCAGAATAAGGAAAGGTATGTATCACGGTAAGGAAACATCGCGAACCGCCATAAAAATTCTGTATTGTGAGTTTTTTTTAAATTAGGAAAATTTGAGGCCGAAGTGGAGCCGGAGACCAGCTCCAGGGGGCCCAGGCGCCCCCCCTGGCGCGGCCTACCCCCTGGCCCCGCCGAGAGGCCGCCTGGGCACCCAGGAGTCCGTCTCCGACCCCGCTTTGGCTCGTTACCTTCCTTTCTGTGCAGAAATTTTTGCTATATATTTGCCCGGATTGTTCCGGCAACGTATCTCGCGATTTCGTGTGTTTTCTTTTCGAGATGTTTCTGCCAGGACTAAAAGTTGATTAGTAGAGATGTCTTCTTGTGGCTCGAGCGGAGAGAACTTCTTGGGATGGCATCTACGTCAAGTCCAGAAGGATCTTAATCAAGGGAAGTACGTTGATTGGGATACCAAAGAAGAAACCGCCGCAAGACAAGCGGAGATGGAGCGCTCCGTGAGAGAGGAAGTCAAGACTATCACTGCCCAACAGCAAGGAGGGCCTGATACGTCCCAAACGTATCTATATTTTCTGCTTGCTCCATGCATGTTTTGTGTGACTTTGCCATGTTTTTCTTGAACTTTCATACACTTTTGAACCTATTTGGACTAACCTATTAACTCAGTGCACCCAGTTGCCAGTTTCTGTTTTTTGCTGTTGTTGTATTTCAGGTTTTCCGGCCATTAAAAGTGCTCCAAAAATTCCGGGAAAAATATATAAAAAATCAGCGCAACAGAAGCTTTCGGAATCACCAAGAGAGGGAAGGGGGGCCACCACCAGGCAGCCAGGAGGGCAGGTGGCGCGGCCCCACCCTGGGCCGCGCCAGGGACTCTCCTGATTGCCTCGTGGGTCCCCTCGATGCCCCCTTCGCCTATATTTACCCCTCGGGGTGGAAACCCCTAATATCGATCTCTTTTTCGCGAACTCCCCTCTGTACCGCCGCCGCCGCCGTTTAAAGATCGGGGCTCCCTGGAGAAGCTGCCCCGGCACCCTGCCGGGAGGAGGAACCCCCTCCGGGAGACCATCCATAGCCATGGACGCCTCCTGGATGTACCGTGAGTAGTCCCCCTTGGACCATGGGTCCGTGACCAGTAGCTATGTGATGAATCTCTCCCCCTTTTGTGCTTCCACTTTCGAGTCCTCGTGAGCTGCCTCACATGATCGAGGCATCTATGTAATTTCTGTTGTTGCTATGCTGAGTTTATTGGGATCTGATGGATTATGAGATTATGTTCAGATTGTGATGAGTAATATATTTGGTTCTTCTCTTTTATATTTTGTTCTTGAGTAAATTCTTGCATGTTCTCCGTTGCGGTATTTGCTTTGGCCAAGTATTTTATTTGCAACTCCAAGAGAGAGCGTTATGCTCGATTGTGGGTTCATCCCCTTGATGTCTAGCTTGAGTGACAGAAATATGAGACTAGGGGATGTGCTGTTGCCACCAGGGATAAAACAACGGTGCTTGTACATGCGGGTGCAAGGATTGTTTACTTTACGCAAACTTATTTTAATGCAGTTGTCTGTTGCTTTGAGTTTACACTTTGGGTGGGATTCGCAACTTAATACCAGCGAGATGTTCTGGATAGATATCTCAAGCTGGATGATTCGTAGTAGATGCAGATGGATTTCGGTCTACTTACCTTGGTGTACTGCCCATTGCTTTTGAGCCCTTCCTTTCTTTGCAGCATAGTTAGCATTGCGGTGCCTTCATAATCCTGTCAATTTCCCAACTGTGATTTGTTTACCTCGCTAGCACTTTTATCGTCTTTTGGGAGAGAGACATCACTAGTGAAAATCACGGGACCCCGGTCCATCTTCACATTATTGTTCACACCCTCAATTTACTTTCAGCTTTTACTTTCCTTTGCACCTTTTATCTCTTGCGTTGATCCTTTGTAAACGACAAGGCCGGAGGAATTGACAACTCCTCTGTACTCGTTGGGAGCAAAGTTATTTGTTGCTATGTGCAGGTCCAAGACAACACCCTAGTCAGGAAGCAATTTCTGGCGACGTTGCCACCTACTTGTATCTCCTGAGTCCTACTGGTTCGATAACCTTGGTATCTTCACTGAGGGAAACTTGCTGCTGCACTGCATCTCAAACCTTCCACTTGGGGTAACCAACGAGGGGCGAGAAGCCATCAGGGCCCTACACTTCACTCGAGGATCAACGCACGCTTTCCACCATCTCCGAGGCCTACCGCATCACCAACCAACTTTGTGAAGATTTCCGTGTACTGAAAGTGCAAGTGGAAATCCTGGAAGCTGAGAACCAAACCCTTCGACGTATAATCAGAGACCTGAAGAACCACAAGAATGAGGAGTAAACCTCCTCAGGTAATGGCATCCCCTTAGCTTGTCCCAAGCTTGGTGGAGTGCCCGGTATCTTTATCTTTATCTTTGTCTTTTAGAGTCAAGTAGAGTCGTATCATGTCTAGGGAAGTTATCTTATAAAATAGGTGTTTGCATTGAGGTCTATCACTCCTTTTTGGAGAGTTATGTATCCGTGAGTGTGGAGTCTTCTATGATGGAATATTAATGAGAAGTCTATTGATCCCCTCGCTGCACTCGGTATTCTCTTCACGCAATCGACCTTATGATGATTCTTATGGGGAGTATTGACCTTATATCACGTATGGCTTTGAAAACTTTATTTGATCTTGGCAAACATAGCTTTGGTCATAACAACAAGCATGATTTTCTCAAAGTAGTGACATAGCCAAAACCTTTTTGTTATTATGCTTGAAGTGTTATGTTGACAAGGAAGACAACTTGATGTGTTATGCTTATTTTAATGTTTATGCTTTATATTGCTTTGCATATAAGTCATCATCAATTCTCTGTTCTCTCAAAGCCTTTGCTAGCCAAACCTCTGTACTAAGAGGAATTCTTCTTGTGCATCCATACCCTGAAACCAATATTTTCCATATGAGTCCACCATACCTTCCTATTCGTGGTATTCCACTACCACTCCTAAAGTATAGAATTTTTGTGTTATCCTTAAATGTTCAAAATCTTCTATTTTGTGCCCCTGTTTTAGCTCATGAGGAAGTAGTAGTTAATTCATGATCTTCTTAAGTTGGACAAGTTTTATCCCGGGATTGCATGTCTATCTGCAAACCCCTAATACGAGGAGGAACTGGCATGAGTGTGCCCAGCTCACAAAAGATAATACAACAAACAAACCCTCCTTCACGCTTTGTTCATGAGAAATCAGAAAACTCTGGCAGTGATAAACAAAGGAGATTGCGGGGATGTGATCGTCCCCGTGTGGGAGCCGTTCCTCGAAACTTGTCCAATCTGAGAAGTAATTGAGTTATCTATTAGCATTCGTTGACAAATCATGCACATCTCAAAACTTGTTTTCATTCTGTTTGATTTAAGGATAGCACTTGACTTTTCCCTGCTTGCCTTCAACAAGGCTTTTCCTTTACTTTTATGTTGAGTCAGTTTCCTACATCTTCCTTTCCCAAAGAGAACAGACACTTGATGTTGATGAGGATTCATCCATATAATGCTGCATTAAGTTTTGCCATGCCATATCCTTGTTGACGTTATCACTTGATAAGTAAATTGTTTGTTAAGCCTGGCTGTAGCAAACATCTTCCTTTGTGTTAACATTTTCACTTCGTACCTAACAGCATGTCCTTTCAAAAGCTTCATTTGATCTCATCAAATTATAAAGAGAAAGAGCAAAAGTAAAAGCTATTAGTTGTTCTTTGACCAAAGGACATGTTTCCCATGATTTGATGAGTTTCCTTAGCCCTACTCTTGATTATAATTGTTATTACTCTTTCATAAGGGCCTTATGAGTTGAAGATTGCTGTTGAGGATGTTTGAGTTTGGTGAAGAAATCATGATGATTCTTGTTCGTATTCTATTTATCGACACTTCACTCTCTAAACTTGTGGACAGGTTTACCGAGCTCAGTTTTCGCTTGGGGACAAGCGAGGTCTAAGCTTGGGGGAGCTGATACGTCCAAAATGCATCACTATTTTATATCGTAATTCATCCTTATTCATTGATATATTTCATATTACGATGATTTTCTTATGTTGTTTTGGATTGTTTTACACAGTTTACAACTTTCCGGTGTCGAAGCAGCAGACGCAGGATTCAGCGGTAAAAAGTGGACGCTGAGTTGCTGAAGAAGAATACCTCCAAATTACCTGAAAATCGACGGAGGGTATTTTCCGAAAGATTAACGAAGACACGCCGAAGAGGGACCAGAGGGGGGCCACAGGGGCCCCAGGCGGCCACCTGGCGCGGCCCCACCCCTGGCCGCGCCGGCAGGGCGCCTGGAGCCCTGGGGCCACTCCCGGCTCCCCCCTCTGGCGTATATACTCTTCGTCGCCCGAAAACCCTAAAAATAGGAGTTTTTACGGAGTTCCGCCGCCGCTCCGTGGCGGAAACCTACAGAGAAGAAAAGGGCTCTCCGGAGGGCAGATTCCGCCGAGGAGATCACCTCCCGGAAGGGGAGATCATCGACATCGTCTTCACCATCGTCACGGGCATCATTGAGATCATCATCAACATCATCCCCAACATCAGCACCATCTCCATATTCATCCAATCTCATCTCACAATTGCAACTTGTGTTGTAACTCGTACTATCTATCCTCTCTACTCTATCGGTGTTGATTACTACTTTGTGGTGAATGCTATTGAGTTTTGTTGGAGAAATATCATTATATACAGATTGTTTACCATCTATTTATCACCTCTGATCATGATCTCTTTTATGTCTTGTGAGTAGTTACTTTAGTTCTTGAGGACATGGGATAAGTTTTGTTGTTAGTAGTCATATGATGTTGAAGTATTATGTGTTGTTTGATATTTAAGTTGTGTTGTTATTTTCCTAGTGGTGTTGTGTGAGTCGAACACTCAACACTTCGCCTTATTAAGGACCTAGGGGAATATATTGTGTATAAAGAATGCTTACGGTGGGTTGCCGGAGTGACAGAAACCTGAACCCCAGTTTGCACACTTTTGGACAAGGGAACAATGGATCCTTGATCTTATTGTTGTGGTTAGGCTTTGCCTTAATTTCTATCTTGTATTTGCGGATGCTTGCAAGATGTTTAATCATAAGAGTACACTTATCTTAGTCTAGAAGGTGTGCTAGCATAGATCCACCCACTCAACACTTATCAACACTACACACAGTGCCGATATGGAGTATCGCGAAAGCACGTGACTACCTCTCCATGTGTCCTCAAGAACGCTTTAGTCTTTATAAGTTCAGTTGTCAGGCTTATCCTTTGCTCAAAAGGATTGGGCCACTTGCTGCTCCTCAGCGCTATTTACTTTGCTTGCTTTTATCTTATTGTTGCTTATACCGAAAACCCCTAAAAAAGTTATCCTTCAATGCTTGCAGTTATTCCTTGTCCAAAATCAATTATCAATACCGTTCGCTCCTCGTTGGGTTTCGACACTCTTACTTATCGAAAACGCTGCAATAGATCCCCTACGGTTGTGGGTCATCAGCCACCCCCCTCCCAGGCGGCCAGGGGACGCGGCCCCACCCTAGGCCGCACCACCAGGGCGCCTAGGGGGAGGGGCCACCCCCTGGTACCCCCCTTCGGCCTATATTTACACCCCGTCATGAAAACCCTCAGAGATAGCCCCGCATCACGATTTTCACCTCTGTTCTGCCGCCGCCTCGCTTCCAAGATCAGGAGCACCAGAAGACCTCTTCCTGGCACCCTGCCGGAGGGAGGATTGACCTCCATGAGCTTCTCCAACACCATGAGCGCTTCCCGGATGTGTCGTGAGTAGTCCCCCTTGGACCATGGGTCCATGACCAGTAGTTATGTGATGTCTTCTCTCCAATCTTGTGCTTCAATTCTTAGCCATTCTGAGCTGCCCTACATGATCACGGCATCGATGTAATTCTTTCTGCTGTTGCTATGTTGTGTTTGCTGGGATCTGATGGATTATGAGATTATGTTCAGATTGTGATGAGTTATATATTTGGTTCTCCTTTTATATTTTGTTCTTGAGTACTTCTTGCATGTTCTCTGTTGCTTTTTATTGCTTTGGCCAAGTAGTAGATAGTAACTCCAAGAGGGAGCGTTATGCTTGATTGTGGGTTCATGCTCCCCGATGTCTAGCTTGAGTGACAGAAACATGAGACTAGGGGATGTGTTGTTGCCACTGATGGCGTGGAAGTGGATAATGGCTTCTCGCCCTACGTTGGTTACCCCAAGTGGAAGGTGAGATGTAGGATAGCAGCAAATTTCCCCTATGTAGAGGATAGGATTTGTCTCCCGTAGGACTCTGGAAGTGAGAAGTAGGTGTCAACGGCGCAATTGACGTGTACCTGCACACAGACACAAATAACTTTCCTCCCAAGGAAGTTCAGAGAGGTTGTCAATCTCTCCGGTATTTTTGTTTACAAAGGATCAAACGCAAGGGATAAAAGATAATAGTAATAGCAACTAGAAAGTAAAAGCAGGAAATAAATTGGGCGTGTAAACAGTGATGAGAATATGGACCGGGGTCCCGTGATGTTCACTAGTGATGTCTCTCTCCCAAAAGACGATAAAACTGCTATGCGAGGTAAACAAATCACAGCTGGGCAATTGACAGGATTAAAAACCCACCGCAATGCTAGCTATGCTACAAAGAAATGAAGAGGCTCAAAAGCATGGGCGGTACGCCAAAATAAGTAGACCGAAATCCAACTGCATCTACTACTAATCATCCACCTTGAGATATCTATCATGAACATCTCGCTGGTATTAAGTTGCGAGCCCCACCCAAAGTGTAAACCCAAAGCAACAGACAACTACATTAAAAGAACGTTGCGTAAAGTAAACAATCCCTGCAACCGCGGTTACAAGCACCGTTGTTTTCCCCTTGTGGCAACAACACATCCCCTAGACTCATGTTTCTGTCACTCAAGCTAGTCATCAGGGGGCATGAACCCACAATCGAGCATAACATTCCCTCTTGGAGTCACTACCTGCTACTTGGCCAAAGCAATAAACAGCAATGGAGAACATGCAAGAATTACTCAAGAACAAAAATATAAAAGATAAGAACCAAATATATTACTCAATCACAAACTGAACATAGTCTCATAATCCATCAGATCCTAGCAAACTCAGCATAGCAATAGCAGAAAGAATTACATATGTGCCTTGATCATGTAGAGCATCTCACAAGGTCTAATCCATGAAGAACAAAGAGGGGAAGAGAACATCACATAGCTACTGATCACAAACCCATGGTCCAACGTAGACTACTCACAGATCATCCGTGAAGCGTCCATGGTGGAGGAGAGGCTCCCGGAGGTCAATCATCCCTCCGGCAGGGTGCCGGGAAGAGGTCTCTTGGCGCTCCCGATCTTGGAAGCGCGGCGGCGGCGGAACAGAGGTGAGATCGCGAAAAAGGGTTTTGTCTTCGGAAGAATCCCGTCACGGAGTATAAATAGGCGAAGGGGGGCAGACAGGGGGGTCACCAGGTGTCCAGGCGGCCTCCTGGCGCGGCCTAGCCCTAGGGCGCGCCACCAGGGCATCTGGACCCCTGGTGGTGGCCCTCTGGCCCCACCCAGGTGTTCCCGGAAGCTTCCGTTACGCTGATTTTTTATCTGATTTTCCCGAATTTTTGGAGCACTTTTAATATGGGGGAAACCTGAAACAGAAAAACAGCAGAAAACAGAAACTGGCACTGGGGTGCACTGAGTTAATAAGTTAGTCCAAATATGATCAAAAGTGTATGAAAGTGTATCTAGATCATAGCAATATCACACAAAACTTGCATGGAGCAAGCAGAAATTATAGATACGTTTGGGACGTATCAGCCACCAGGGAGAAAACAACGGTGCTTGTAACCGCGGTTGTAAGGATTGTTTACCTTACGCAAAGTTTGTTAATGCAGTTGTTTATTGATTTGGGTTTACACTTTGGGTGGGGCTCGCAACTTAACACCAGCGAGATGTTCTGGATAGATATCTCAAGGTGGATGATTAGTGAGTAGATGCAGTTGGATTTCGGTCTACTTGTCTTGACGTACTGCCCATACTATTAAGCTTCTAACTTTCTTTGCAGCATAATTAGCATTGTGGTGCGTTTATAATTCTGTCAATTGCCCAGCTGTAATTTGTTCACCCAACTTAGCTATTTTATCGTCTTTTGGAGAGAGACATCACTAGTGAACATCATGGGACCCCGGTCCATATTTCCACCACTGTTTACACTTCAACTATTTACTGTTTTATTCCCTTTTCGTTACAATCACCACTACTATTTTCCCGCTTGTGTTTTGATCTTTTGTAAACGACAAGGCCAGAGAGATTGACAACCTCTCTGTACTCGTTGGGAGCAAAGTTATTTGCTTTTGTGTGCATGTGCAGGTTAAGAAAGTGATATCAGTAAACGGCGCGTCACTTACTTCACCACCTACTTGTCGATCCTTGGAGTCCTACTGGTTGAACTAAACCTTGGTATCTTTGCCAAGGAAAATTTAATGCTACCTACATCTCAACCTTCCACTTTGGGTAACCAACGAGGGGTGAGAAGCCATCAACGGGATAAAGCCCGTGTGCACGGGGTCTGCAATCAATTTCCCAACTAGCCCCGTGTGCACGGGCCTTACCACAGGAATTCCCCACAGAGGGCCAAGTCACTTACCACCCCGTGTGCATGGGGGCCCGTGTGCGCGGGGGTAGCAGTGACCTGACCCCATGGGTATTTCTCCTGTGAGGCCAATGCACACACAAATACACTTCTTCCAGGTAATATGGTGGGTGGATTTGGGCATAGGAAAATTTTGTTCCATCACATACTCGAACCTCGTTGACCCCTCTCGATAGTGCGGTTTTCCTATGACTCAAATCAAACCGAAATAAATCCTTCGAGCCGTCGGAGAACCAAGCCTTTTATCTTTTTGTAGCGGGGCCAATCATCCTTCAAAATAAATAATCCTTCACGAAACCAATGACCTGAGATACATTTTTTTACAACCGCCATTAGTCCAACTAACCACATTGTCATAATACCAAAACACCATTTAGGTGTAAATGCACTTTCACTCCTTTCCTTTATTTGGTTGGCTACCTTGTGCTCTATCTTCAGCTTTCCCTTTTGATTTTTCTGCAACTTTGTGCTTAACCTTTGCTTTATTTTGCACTAGTTCGTCCATATCCACATTGACAGTATATAGATCATCATGACCTTCACTAATATCATACTCACTGTCAACCATATCACCGGGATCATAATCAAAATCTCCTGAATCACTATCACTAGCTGCATATTGAGAGTAAGTTGCTCTATTTTCTCTTCTCTTGATGCAATGCAGGTCGAGTTGCTCTTCAATTTCATAATGTAGTTCAACATCCACTTGATGATCTAGTTGCAATTGATGATCCGGTTTCACATGCTCATTGTTAGTTTCTTCCAAGTGACTACTCTGTGTACAAATGACATGTATAGGAACAGGACCTTCATCATCTGCACCAGGCTGCAAACATGGATTTGTAGGACTCAAAACCTTAGATAGCTCAGCTGAAAGTGCATAGAATACTTATCACTATGAGGCTCTGCAAACAATGAACGAATCTACACTCAACATCAACCAAGCAAACCACCTTTTTCTCTATACATAAACCCTGCCCAGAAGCCCCAATTTTGTTCATATAAATCCTAGGCAGAACCTTAATCCTAACCACTAAGCCATGTCCACCATCATCACAGCACACAATATGGCCCCGAAATTGCATTCATCACACAATATCTTGCGGGTTTGGAATGGATTGGATAGGGTAAGAACATATTGTATATGCGGGAAGGGGATTCCTCGGGCCGACAACAGGGAGACATGACGGTGTTGCCCTCCCGTAGGTACACGACCAAGGCCTCCCTCCAACGTTGCTTGGTCGATTCTGGTATGATGGTGACCTGAATCGACTCGCCGCCGTTGATCGTGGTGCCTCGTCGTAGTCGAGGCGGCTACTCTTTTGATCGCGTCAGATGAGATAGGGGAGGGGGTAATGATGGGCTATTGTTGATTCTCGGGGGGTTCTGCTAAAATCCGGGCGCCTATCCTCTCGCTGTGACGCGCGGCAGTCAACAGGTGGGTTGGCAACCAATACGCGCAACCAGTGGCGATCCTAGTAGGGGGGAGGGCTTCAATAGGCTTAAGCCTACCCTCCATTTTTGTATTTCAACTAAATATACCATTTGGCTATTATATTGACGTGTTTTGCATGCAACAATGGCAGTGAATTTGCTAATTAGGCTTAAAATTTTCATGTTTTAAGCCTACCCTCCATTATCATGCTAGATTCGCCACTACACGTAGCAATGACCGTATTTGCACGTCCCATCGTAACGAGTGACCATATTGGCGTATAGTCTATGTATGATGACCAAAGTGAGCTTCGTCGACAAGTACGAGTACTGTGGATGCATTTTACTCCTTTTAAAATATCTAAGATAAATGTTGCTTTAAGAGTACCTTATTTAGAAAATTTTCTTTTAAATTTTTTAATCAATCAAAAAAACAGCATCAACTATGTGACTTCCACTTGAGGTCTCAGCCCTCATACCTACTAATTCGTTGTTGACTCGTCGTGTTGTCCATCGTTTTTTTTTTTTAACGTATGTTGTCCATCGTTCGGTCGCTGTTTTCGTCTTCTTCACCGACATCACTGCTAGTGGTAGTGTGGTACGACTGGTAATCTGAAGAAAAAAGGGGCATGACTATGGATCTTGACTTGCACTGCACAGAGGTCAAATTTGTTACACAAGAGACCGCATCGTCGCATTTTGATACAAGCAATGTGATACGGAGTGTGATTCTGTTTTGACAAAAGAACAGAAACCCAAAAAATACCCCTGTGCAGAGCAAATCGCTGAATGGAGTCACCGTTTAGGTCGAACGGTTAGTTATCATAAAAACAATCAAAATCGCTGAATGAAGTCATCGGAATGGGTGAATTAAGATCTAGGGCGAGTTGGTTAGGTGGATGGTTGTATCCCCAGCCCACCAGAGTTCAAATCCCAGATTTGACAATGGTGCTCGCATTTTTCTGGATTTATTCTAGGGCTTTCGGTGATGCGCTTTTAGTGGGAGGAGACGTTCCCGTCGAAGACGAGGTGAAGGCTTCGTTAATCTCAAGATGATGTACCAGCTCAGTATTGCGAAAATGCTCATAGGGGTAAGGTGTGCGTGTGTGCGTCATAGGGGTGATTGTATACTCGTATATGTGAGCGTCAAAGTTGTACTGTGTTCTTCAAAAAAAAAGCGATCATTCTTCATTCCAAACATAACCAGGAAACTTTCTGTCAGACAAGATTAAGATCAATTAACTGTATCTTTGCGTATAGAAAGAAAGAATTCTCATTCACTGATACAATTCTCTCCGCTTACAAAAAAAGGAGCATCAGGATAAGGGCCTTTCGCTACAGCTTCTAATATCTATAAACAAAAAATTTGGGAGGCGCTCAAAAGGACCCGTCCTTTGGCCTGATGACAAGGATATGATGATCCCAGGGCTGGTAGTGGTGCCCCAGTTGCTCAAAAGAATGCTGCAATTATTACTTTCGCATGGCCGTTTTTGCAGCACAGCACAGGCCAAGATGAGTACAAAAACTGTAGACACAAAAAAACTGTAACTCTAAATCTAAGTAAACAGGAACGTAAACCAGATCAGCAAAATTGACAAGATTTCAGATGCACTCCTCCTAAGGTGCCATAAGCCCCTCGATTGTGTACTGAAGAGACTTGGCCCAGTCCTCCTTGAAAAGTAAAGTTTGTAATGTTTTCATCACATTGTAGTCTGGATCCAACTTGCGCTGCCAGCCCTGTAATAAAGGGATAAAACAAATTAAGGGGGGCTCAGTTATTTTGTTATGCATCACATTTATATCAATAAGAGAAAACTTAACGAGAAAGCAGAAAATATAGGAAAGCAGTAGAAAGAAGCATCATTGGCATCTGTTTGCTACTTTTGTCCACTACTGCATAAAAAAGAGTTACAGAAGGAGCTAGAGTCTCTAGCCCAAAAAGGTAGGACACAATCCATCCATGTAATTTGACAATTATGTTCAACGAAGTAAAACATAGTTGTTCCACTATCCATAATTTTTCTATTCAAAAGTTATTTCGACACTTCTGCGACCGTCCAGACTGGCAGACATGGGGACTAAAATTCACACGTCCAAAGCCTATTTTCCTTATGAGAACTTCTACGTAAGGTTGGGAAGGTAGCCAACCAAGAACCCCTTTATTGCCGGATATCAAATTCAAACTGAGCAGTACACAAGATTAATGTCTTGGAGAACTTCAAAGACCAAATACTATAGAATCCCTTTATTAAGCTCGCTGCATACTTTTCTCATTAGCGATACAGTTTCTGCAGACACTATAATCATAAGCGATCCTAAGTAGCCTTTAAATTTGGGTCACAGTGCTCTACTAAAGCATCTAGGACAACAATTGAATTTCTAGAAAAATGAGTAGCATATACAGTGATTTAAGATTAAACTTCTGTAAAGTACATCATAGGCACAGAGTCGTAAATTTTACCTCAAGAACTAATGTAGTCACCATAACAGTGCAAACGTTCCCATCAATGTTTACTTTATGACGTCGGACTTGCTCGAGCAATTGGTGCATACAATCAGCAGGGTGTACAATATCACCTTCAGGGGTACCCCAGAAGGAAAATGCTCGCTCAACTTCCTGTTGGCAAAAGACAATATATCTCAATAACTGCAACCATGAATTGTTCATTTCACAGCATGCATCTAATCCAAATACAATATTTACTGTGATAATGCCATCCACTTAATGGTAGGTTTCATGGTAGCACCAGCTCACAACTAGCCTAGTTGGCCATCAGTCGACCCCCAACTGTACTAGCATAAATATTGACACATGCCCACACAGCATTGCATATAAACTATTTGTAGGAGATTACCATCCAACTTCCTCATCTTTCTAGAACGCCAGGTTTTATACTTTTAGTAAGAAGCAACCCTTCAATATAATACCCCATTTTTTTATAAATACCAATAAAATCAACTGGCGAATTATGGAAGAAAAAGAAGTATCTCCAGTGTCCACTAACAAAAGAAAAATGGAAATAATTACCTCGATAAAAACTTTTGGATTTGGGCAGTTCTGCTGTTTTGACAACTTTAATGTACTCTCTGCTGCTGTACGACCATCTCGACGTGCAACAGCCTTGAAAAACTCCAGCAAATTCACACGGTCATTACTTGAAAGTTCAGCAGTCATTCCTACGTCAAGGAATACCACATGTGGCCTTGACTTCAAAAGGGTGTTATTAGGATTTCTTGGTTGTGCAACACGGACCAGGATATTTCCAGGATGCATGTCTGCATGGACAAAATTATCAACCTGGAAAAGGTGGATGCCAATTAGTACATACACAACACTACAACAATCTGCTAAACAAAGATAGACATAGTGAGGCTTATCAATTTGGCAAGAATACTAGTGATGTAATAGTAGTCTGAGCTTGCATTTCTGAAGAACAGGGTAGCTTAAAGTGCTATTCTGATTCATAAAATATATACTGAAGCCCCTTTGGTGTTATAAAACTACGGGTTCCATGTTACATCAATTAATTCAATTGTTCTAATTTAGTAAATGCATATATTCTGAATTAATTCTTTTCCACAGATGATTCTGAAGGACTGGGATATCACCAAGGATTTAGTTATGGAGGGGTGCGTGGAAGTTAGCTATCCACGTGCCAGAACTATGACTTGGTTGTGATATCTTATGGGTTTCAACTCTAGCCTACCCCAACTTGTTTGGGAATGAAAGGCTTTGCTGTTGTTGTTATAGAGACGATTCTGCTAACTGATACTGCTGTGTTCTTTTAATAATTGCAGAGTCCATATCAATATGTACAGGATATGTTCGTATATAACTATTCAACTTCAGAAATTGATGTTCGAACTAAAATTAGATGCAATCATGATCAAATAAACTTAAACGTAAACAGTACTCCCTATGCTGCGAGATACATGCCATGCTGGCTTTCAAATTTATTCGAAAATGCACGTCATTGTACTATTTCGAGATAATGTTCTAGTGCCTTTTCCTTTATATATCCCTCTCACTGGATAATTATAATGGCATTTTTTCCGTGTTGTTCAAGAGTTAATTAAAGAGGGGCCATGTAGTCACTCTATCTTGGTTTGACGTACAAATTCCTACAGCATTCAGGATCCAATATACTCCCTCCGTAAAGAAATATAAGCTCTTATATTTCTTTAGGGAGGGAGTACTTCTTAAGTAATTTTGTTCCTACAGCATTCAGCATTCAGAAGTAGATTATAAAATCAAAATATGAGTCTTTAAAATGGAAATATCCACCATTCTGTTGTTTCATACACAAAGCATGTACTATCGTCTTCAAAGGCAAAACAGAAATAAGAATGAGAAGACTAAGAGATGGTTGAATGTATTACCAGTAGCATTTTCAAGAGTGCATGAGTGCCAATATGTGCAAGAGCACTTTTAACTCGTTCCTGTCCATCATGGTCATCATCCACATAGTGTGAGACACTCTCCCCATGCTCGTAAGTCTCAACTAAGACAGCAGGATGAACAAATGGATATAGAGGTTTCGGAAACGACACATCTTTCCATCTGCGGAAGTTGTAGATAAACCGACTCAAATGGGCTGCTTCCCTTGCAAGGTCAACTTGAGACATCATGAAGACAGCAAACTGTTGCACGCTCTCATCTAGCCGTAGCCAATTTAACGCTGGGATATATCTTGAAGCTTTAGCTACTGCATTAATGATGCTGAAATCTCTTCGTATTGAGTCTCCTACACCAGGATGTCTTACTTTTACTGCGACTGTTATAACCTTTGTCGTCTTTTGGCCAGGATGCCGGAATTTCAAAGCAGCCCGGTGCACTTGAGCAACACTTCCAGAGGCTACAGGCTCTTCTTCAAAATCCTCAAAAATTTCAGATATCTTTCGACCAAAAGCCTTCTCGACGGTTTTCTTGGTATATGCATAGCTGTGAGCTGGTGCTTTTGTGTGTAGCTTTGACAATTCGGTACACAGGTCATTTGCAAATAGATCAGGGCGTGTCGCAGCCCACTGGCCCCATTTGATAAATGCAGGACCTGCCTTCTCTAAAGTACGATGCACAAGACGGAGCCATGTTTTCCTATACTTACTGCCAAGATTATCCGCAAATGGCGCCATAAGTATACTGGGAGTAAACAAGAAGGCCAGATATATGGATCTGAGGATTATGATAACCATCTCTACTGCTGAAAATAGCAATGTGGTGACATAAATACGGCTGTCCTGAGCTCGCATGTAAATATTCTCCCGTATTGGGAGATACTCACCATCTGCACTAGAATTCTGACCTAGCATCAACTCTCCAGCTACAAAAGCAACGAGGTAAGGAACTAACTTATATCTAGTAGCAGTCAGGGTAACAGCACAAGCAGCTCTACTTAAAAGCGGAGATGCTCTTGGTACACCAGCTCCCGTTGACATGAGTTGCTTCCAAGCAAATTGTGGAGATGATTTTGGTATGCGAGAACCCATTGCCATGAGTTGCTTCCAAGCAAGTTGGCCGTGAAACGCTTTCCGGCTACAGGACGAGAGAACCGAAAAATTTCTGGCACCTGGGTTCCAGCGTAAGCTCTCCTTTGCTCGTCCGAGCATGTACGAGGCGCTCGGTCCATTGTGAACTCCCTGGTGCAGAAATGCCCTGCTCTGATAGGCCAAACCGGCCTCAAAGCTCGATCCGATGTTCTGCGCACCTGAACAGCCGGGCTTCGAGCTGACCAATACAGCGTGAGCAAATTTTCTACCGCTCTTCCCTAATTGCATAAACCTGAGGGCAACAGAAAAGCCATGTTCACTTCAGCATTTGGGCGAAATCTAACCAAAATCCGATTACACGGCAACAATAAGCGCCAGCCCAAGAAGAGATTGGCGGTGGCATAACTGACCTCGACATGACGACGATCTCCTCCCGGGGGCGCCTCGACGGCGGCGGGGCTCCCTTCTCCGGCGAATCAAGCAAAGCTGGTGACACGACACGCGCACATTCAGAATTTGGATTCGGCGAGCACGATGGGCGAGCGAGCGAGGGGATCAAATCGAGGTAACGAAGGAAGAGGTGTGGCGCTTACCGATGCGGCGGAATCGTTGGACGGCGCGGGGACGATCACCATGGCGAGGGCCGGGAAACCCTAGAGGCGGCCATGGTCGGCGGCGAGGCGCCGGCGCATGGGGGGAGGCGACGGGCGCGGGGGTCGGCGGAGGGTTAGGGTTTGGCGGGGGCTGGAGGAAGCGAGTTTCGCTTCTTTTTTTTCTGGTGGCGCGTGTGGTGCCGACGTGCGGAGGGGGGGAGGCCGCGTGGGGAGCTGCACGGACGGCAGCGAGGCAAGGAGGAGGGAGGAAGAAGGGGGAGGACGGGGTCGGAGGAGAGCCGCGGCGTGTGCGTGCTGCAGGTGTGGGTCGGGCCTAGACAATAGGGTGGACGTCGGCCCGGCGATCTGGGAGCTCTTTCCCTTTCTTCTTCCTTTATTATTTTTTCAGGTTTTGCTCCTTTCTGAATTCCGATGATGCCCCTAAGATTGCGACCGTGAAAATAACCAAAGGCGACAAAATCAGTGTAAAAAATTCTCCTTAAAAAAATCAGTGTGAACAATAAACGGTAAATTCGTTTTTTAAGGTGAAAGATTATTTTTTATATATAGAAATTTGAAAAACGCATTTAAATCCTTTGAGAAGTCAAAGTCTTCTTTCTCCTACATTCATGAGCGGCACTATGTGAGCAAAGCTTGTTACCGCATCTTGATCTTCAACTCAGTGGAGCAAACTTGTTTAAATTATGAGCTTGTAGTAGTAGCAATCGAAAAATCATCGATGTAGATCAAAATATATCGACGGTTGCAACATGTGTAATAATCAATAAACAATTATAGAGATTGTCTTGATATATCTCCTTAAATCTCGGTTATGATAAAGTTGTGGTCTTTAGACTTGTTTTACACACGCTCTAGCAATGGTGTAAGGCCCGATATGCGGTACTGTTCCAGATCTAAATGTTTCCATCCAGACCCGGGGACGAAGCACATATCGGTCCCACCGCGACATATGACGAAGTCATATGCCCCGGATTTCCAACATGATATCACAACATTACAGATACAAGGATACAACATCTCATACAATCGGCATACAACTGCCTTAAATACAATACAACAGCGGAAGATACATGTCTGAGTACAGACTACAAGCAAATGCCTACTGGCAAAGAGAAAAACATCGATCCCATAACCACACGGGTCTAGGCCCTCCGCCGGGATCCGCCTAACTAGTCGTCGTTGAGTCTCCACGTGAAACATCGATCACCATACCTGTTGTCGATCAGAACCCTGAAAAGAGTTTGGGGGTAGTATCATGAGTACAAAGGTACTCAGCATCCAACTGTAGTGTCATCTGACCCAGCAAGGACTTCATCACTCGTCATTCTAGGACAACTAGTAGTTTACGGTAAGGAAGGGGTAAGTGGTGAGGTTGCTGCCGCACTAGCATTTATGAAGTGGCTAACGATCTAGAGAGTAAGATAAGAAGCCAAGCATTCGATGAGGAATCGCCTCCAACAAGTCTCCTATCCACCTACTTCGCAAACATAACACCTATCCTATCCTTGTCCTCCTCTTCGCATCCCGACGAAGAAGAAGCAGTCAAGGCACACACACGTTGATCAAGTATATTAAGATTATCTCAGTTGTTGTTGTCTATGAACAAGGAGTAGGTCTCAAGTCGTCCATAACCGTGGACACGGCTTTTCGAAAAGATTTAACACTGCAGGGGTGTACCAACTGCCCATTACAAGGCTCCGCACGCACGTCCATCTCTCTCGGTTGCTACCCATCACAGGCAACCATTTTATGATTTAGTTCCAAGAGATCTGAAACGACAGGTCCCTCTAACTAACAACGCACAAATCCGGGTGGCCCCCGGTGAGTCGACATCCAACTCAAAAGTCGGTCGCGCTCTCGAGTCGGCCTCTACCGTCTGGACGAGGTCGGGATAACCTACCCTCGCCCGGGCAGGCTCCCTAGCTTCCAGGTGTGGACCAATAGGATATACCATCCCACTGGCCCGCTTTGTTTTAAATCCACTGGCTGCAGACCAGTTACGCACACAGTTTCTCAAATGGAAAAATCAGCTTGGGCCACCACTAGAAATGTTTGAAGCTAGGTAGGTAAAACAAGGGGACCCCATAGCATCCCACACGCGGTTAGGCACGCTCAGTCTTAAAACCAATACCCGGAACTCGGATCCTAGGTGACTCGAATGGAACAAAGCGTCGGGGCGGGATAGCCTAGACCTTCCATCCTTCGTCGAACATAGTCAACATTAATAATAATCATATCTTCAACAACAATATAATAATGTGATATCCCAAACCCAGGAGTAACAGGGTAACATCGTAGCATCCTAAGCATGCATACTAAGCAGGGGCTGAGCAACGAGCAATAGTAACATAGCAGTACATGGTTTGCTGGGAGGGGACATGGCTGTATCGGTTTGAAAGAGGTTGTAAACATGTGGTAGGATCAAACATCGAACCTAACCTAGACTAGCATGCAAACCGCTGGTTGAAATAGAATGGATCATAAGTAATGCAAAGTCCTTGCCTGTTGATAAGTCGGGTTCCGAAGGTGTAGTTGATCACAAGCTCGCATCGTCTCCGAGAGGTACCCGCGAAGCACACAAGACGGTAAACACTGGAAAGCAATCAACGAGCAAGCACTCTATTACTACGGAGCAAACACGAGCAAGCATCAACAAGAAGGCAACACGAGACATCGCACCTACCGTTGAGAGCGGTTACTAACAGGTTAAGTGGAATACTCGTCACACACGACGAATACCGCACGTTTACGGTGGTTCAAGTTGCTTAGCTACAGGTGATCAACCAATGTTTATTAACATGGCAACTCAAGCAAGCATGGCATAGCACACAAACAGGTCAAGAGGTGAAGCACAAAATAAACTATCTATGCTAGACAATTTAAGTGGGGCACAATCCTAAACATGGCATACACTAAGTGCCGCACGACAAGTAAAGGATTTGGTACTGTTCTGTCCTAAACCATATTTTAGGTTGGTTAACAGCAGAAAACAATAGCATAAACACAAAGTACACGAAAAACTAATCAAGTTACATATAAAGAACACCCCAAACGGAGTTACGGTTAAAAAGATATAAGCAAAACAAGTTACGGGCACAAGCTGTATAAATAGGGGTAAATCTATATGCAAAAGTGCAGCAACATGACATAGAAATACATGGGATGAAAGTAGACATGATGCTTAACAATATGCAATTGGAATCACTTAATTCTGATAAACGGTCGCGACACACTCGTCGACCGAAGTTGCAACAAAATAACAGTTTCAGCAACAGCAGCACAATAGCATCAGGATCACCACTTTGGAGCAAGATTTAATACAGCTAAAGCACCCAAACATGGCAAGTTAAAGCATGGAATTGAATTACACATGATGCTTAGCACAATGGAAAAATAATCAATGCAATAGGCCTCAAGGATTTGTTACAATCATCATGCAAAGTTGCAACAAAATAATAACAGCAGCACTTAACAGGAAAAAGTAGTAGTTTAACGGCCTGATGCCCTGTTCAGCACACAATTACACAATCAAGATGACCTCAAATGCAAATTCTCACAAAATATGAAAGCTAGAGCACGCAATTCTAAACAATTCGTCTTTTGGGCGCGAAGTCATCCGGGCTACGGATCGCTTGCTATCGTCAACGCGGAATCGAATCAGCAGCACAATAATAAGGACTTAGCAGATTTTTGCAACAGATAAAAAAACATACCAGAAAAAAGAAAAAAAAAGAAAAAAAAGAGGGCCTCACCCCTTAGTGGGCTCGGCCCACTGGAGGCGGTGGCTAGCGCTGGGGCTGTGGAGGCCGGCTGGGCTGGAGTGGCGCGCTGGCCTGGAGGAGGTGGCCGGCCCAGCTGGCCAGGGAGGCGACTGGGCTCCTCCCCGTGCCCGATCCCGACCGGGACGTGGTGGTCGGCGGCTGCTCCGTCAGCCACGCCGGCGAGGCAGGCGGCTCAAGGCGGGGGCGATGCTCTAGGGGGCGCACGGCGGCGGCCTTCGTCGCCGGATCCTGGCCGGAGGGAGCGCGGGCGCCCGGCGCGGCGAGGTGAGGGCGCGAGCCCGAGCTCGGGCGGCTCTGCCATGGCGACGGCTCCGCCGGGACCTGGAGAAAGGGAACGGCGCGGGGTGAGGGAAGAAGAGGGAAGGAGAGGGCGCGAGGGGGGGAGGAGAAGACCAGCGGCCGCGGAGGAGAGGGGCGCGGCGGCGCTGCGGCCTGCCGAGGTGGAGGCGGCGGCTGCCTCCATGTCTGCGGGAGAGAGAGAGAGGAGAGAGGTTGGGCTACGGGGAGCTCCCTGGGCCGTTGGATCGGCCGATCCAACGGTCCAGATCGCATGGAGCTGGATTTTTTTTGGCAAAATGGGCAAATTGCGAAATTTGGGGCTTTTGTGAGGGGGGTGGCTGCAAAATGTGGCTAGGGAAACCCTAGAAACGGGTGGGAGTGTGGTGGTCTTTATATATCCCCGGTGGCTGGCAGTTTGGAAAAACATCCTCGGTTTTTCTCTCGCGCGCGCGGTGCTCACGTTTCTGACTGCCGGGGGTCCGCAGTACCTCCGATTCGGGTAAAACTTCGAACTGCGCGATCAGCGCGTCGAGCCAGAGGTGTTCACCTAGTGCTGGAACCGTTCCGAAAACACTTTCCGACGCGCTATAAAAATAACCCGTTTAATTATTAAACGGTTTTTTTTTTCCGTTGGCTGCGGCTGGTCTCGTGCGGTCTCGCGACGGTGATCGGGTGAAACCCGGTGTCGCAAAGGTCGAGTGTTAGGGTGGCAAGGGTGGGTCTCCGTCCGGTACGAGATAAGAGGGGGAAAAATAATCGCCGATCGATAAATCGGGGATGCAAACACCGCAAACAAATCAGACAATCAAACAATTCACACCGAAAACAAAATTTTTAATTTTTATGAAAACTGGGCCGTTACAAATGGCCACCTAGCAACTTCCGGAAGCTCTAGGTAAATATGAATCGAGGTGACTAAGGGCATATTCAAAATCTCTTCAAACTCCATACGCTCTAGCGCAATGGCCGACCTAGCGAAGCTCTGGATAAAATATGAATCGAGGTGACTAAGGGCATATTCAAAATTTCTTCAAACTCCATACGCTCTAGCACAATGGTCGACCTAGCGAAGCTCTGGGCAAAATATGAATCGAGGTGACTAAGGGCATATTCAAAATCTCTTCAAACTCCATACATTCAGCTTCCCAACATCGCTTGTAGCTTCAAGCAATGATTTCCAATTGTTTGAGAGCAATGCTAGTTTTTTCCAATGCTGGAGGATGCTGACCTGTTGGACGCCAATTGGGTTGGTTCAAAGCAGCTTAGACCGAGATGAACCATAGCCCAGTATGTACCTATGGCACTTGCCAGCGTATCGACGCAAGACGAACCATTTTCTTTGACGGTGGAAATTGCATATAAAGATAGCAAAGTATTGATTTTCATTTCTCTAGAGCTGGGATTTTCTAACTTCATGTTTTTACACTACGGGTTCGATTAGCTTCTCGAATTCAACTTCTTGGATCCTAGACGTTCGGGTTGGTTTATATATGTGGACTTTGTGGATCTAAAAGTTGGAGAAGATAGAACAAGCCCGAAGTGGCATCACCCACATTGACTTCAGAAAAAATAGTGGGTCAAACTTTATTGTAGGCCGGGATGTAAACAAGAGAACAATCCATGAAAAGAGTGACACACTATATAGAGCAAGCAATGGGCAACAAATGGGATTGAACATAAATCAATTGGCAAAAACATTTTCCTAACATTTTCTCCCATGTATCTAGACGAGTGTAACCCTCCCTTCGATTATCTCCTGTTGTCTACCCTCGATTTCTTGATTGTTGTAGTCAGTACCATGTATCTTGCTTCGGGGTGGCGACTTTTATGGCCATTCGAGGGTTTTCTCTTCTTGCTCCGGGATGAGTGGATGGTGACTCGCATGGAGCCTTGACAACAACAACAACAACAACACTTATCGAAACCTTCTTCATGGCGGCGATAATAGTCGATGCCTTCAGTTCGCTCATGCCGAGGATCCATGCGGCAAACCTTTCTGGTCCACCTCCAAGGTTTGGTCTCGACGCTGCAATGGCTCCACCCCCTCCTCCGTCGGCAACCACTCTGAGTTTGGAAGTAAGTAAATCTTGATCCTGATGGTTATGGTTTTCTAGATGTGATTCAAACCGAGTTCATCTAACTGATGCGGGAATGCAAAAAACAAGCACAAAGTTATCATTTATGCAATGTAGGCAACCACATTATGTGCACAATGTTGTTTTTGCACATATCCACTAAGCATGTCTGAGTTGAGTCACAAACGACAAACGCAAAAATCGGTGCAAGTAACCAAACAGGGCAATACCATATGTTGCTTGGTCTTACCACATTAAAACCTGAGAATTTTTTGAATGAATATTAATGCAATGTTTGGTAGCCCGCTGATACGTCCAAAATACATCACTATTTTATATAGTAATTATTTCTTATTCATTGATGTATTTCATGTTATGATGTTGTTCTTATGTTGTGTTGGCTTATTTTACACAGTTTGCAACTTTCCGATGCCGAAGCAGCAGTCGCAGGATTCAGCGGTAAAAAGTGGACGCTGAGTTGCTGAAGAAGAATACCTCCAAGTTACCTGAAAATCGACGGAGGGCATTTTTCAGAAGATTAACGAAGACACAACGAAGAGGGGCCAGAGGGGGGCCACAGGGTGCCCAGGCGGCCACCTGGCGCGGCCCCCACCCTGGCCGCGCCAGGAGGGCGCCTGGACCCCTGGGGCCACTCCCAGCTCCCCCTCTGGCCTATATATCGCTCATATACCAAAAACCCTAAAAAAAGAGTTTCCGGAGTTCCACCGCCGCTCCGTGGCGGAAACCTACAGAGAAGAAAAGACATCTCCGGCAGGCAGATTCTGCCGGGGAGAACACCTCTTGGAAGGGGAGATCGTCGCCATCGTCATCAGCATCGTCACGGGCATCATCGAGATCATCATCAACATCATCCCCAACATCAGCACCATCACCATCACCATCCAATCTCACCTCACAAGTCCAACTTGTGTTGTAATCCGTACTATCTATCCTCTTTACTCTACCGGTGTTGATTACTACCGTGTGATAAATGCTATTGAGTTTTGTTGGAGAATTATCATTGTGTCCAGATTGTTTATCAGATATTTATCCCCACTGATCATGATCTCTTTTATGTCTTGTGAGTAGTTACTTTAGTTCTTGAGGACATGGGAGAAGTCCAGTTGTTAGTAGTCATATGATGTTGAAGTAATATGTGTTGTTTGATATTTAAGTTGTGTTGTTATTTTCCTAGTGGTGTTGTGTGAGTCGAACACTCAACACTTCGCCTTATTAAGGACCTAGGGGAATACATTGTGTACAAAGGATGCTTACGGTGGGTTGCCGGAGTGACAGAAACCTGAACCCCAGTTCGCACGCTTTTGCACAAGGGAACAATGGATCATCGATCGTATTGCTATGGTTAGGCTTTTTCCTTAATTATTATCTTGTATTTGCGAATGCTTGCAAGGTGTTTAATCATAAGAGTGCACTTATCTTAGTCTAGAGGGTGCACTAGCATAGATCCACCCACTCAACACTTATCAACACGACACATAATACCGATACGGAATATGGCGAAAACACATGACTATTTCTCCCGTGTGTCCTCAAGAACGCTTTAGCCTTTATAAGTTCAGTTGCTAGGCCTATCCTTTGCTCAAAAGGATTGGGCCACTTGTTACTCCTCAACGCTCTTTACTTTGCTCACTTTTACCTTTTTGTTGCTTATACCAAAAAATCCTAAAAAGTCATCCTTCAGTTCCTGCAGCTATTTCTTTACCAAAGTCACTTACCAATACCTTATGCTCCTCGTTGGGTTCGACACTCTTATTTATCGAAAACTCTACAAACGATCCCCTACAGTTGAGGGTCATCACCCGCATAACCTCCGAAAGACCCCGCTAGGTACAAGAAAAAACTTTTTGGTAGCACACATGGAGCCCTAGCTCATATCGACATGAATCTTGAAGCAACCCAAGCATGGCTTGCTAGGAATGCTCGGATCAGTCATTTCCACCGATCCAACCTGAACCGGGCACAAAGGGGGGGGGGGAGATGCACACACAACTGCAGATTGCGATGTCCAAATTGCAGGAGATGGAAATTGGTCGATGCGGGATGAAGCGAAATCTAGCATCACCTCCCATTTGCTCGCTCACCTCGTGCGCTAATATTGTCCCATCCTCGGTTCTTAGCATGACCGACGGTGGTGACTTAGGTCCACGGAAGAGGTGACATAGAGAAGGCGGCGACTTTAATCTTCGATAGCAGGACCTTCTCCTCCCCTTTGTATTTTACTATGTCTCGTCCTCCTTGTGTGTGCCATGGGCGGATCATCGGCTCCAAAGGGGGTAAGCAACATACAAAACCTCTCCATTTTTAGGTCCTCAGCTACATGGTGTAGAGTCGATTTCCCCATTGCTTACTGCACCATCGATATCGCCATTAGGTTATGGACGAATGGATGGAGATGGTTGTTTCAGAAGTAAGAATCATAGCTACATTCAGACCTGTCTCATATTGATATACATGAGAGACGTTCCTCGGAGTGATAAGTATGTTATCCATTATGGTACACGATCAATGCAAGATAGGGAGAGAATGGCGAATCTAAACTTGACATAAAGGTTGTGAACATGCTTCAAATGCAAAGAGAAATTTTTGCCAAACTTGTGACGTTTAGGAACAGGGGCTGCTAGTATATAGCATCCACACTTATGTAAAAGAACACTTTTTCATGTTCCTTCACGTGTAGGTTATAATCAAAAGTTCAGAGCTATCCACAACATGTTTAGGAAATCAATAGAGACCATTTTTAGGTATTCCAAACAACTCTTACTAAAGCATACATCGTGCATTGTTGCGGGAATCAACTACAATATATTTTGAATGTATGAAGCATAAATAGTTGAATTAATAATATGTAAACTAAAACTAAAAATACTATTATATATTCTACTTGATTATTGTGTAGTTGAAAATATTTATTTAATATAAGTGACATGATACAATGAAAAAAAATCTCATGCATGTTGATTGAATCTTGATGTGATGTCAAGTGTGGTGAGATAGATTTGTGCATGAGATTAACTATTAATAAAAACCTTTATCTCATGCATATTGTGGTGGACCTTTGATGAGATGTCATGTGTGCATGTTAAGATAAGAGAGGTAGTGTCTTAGTGAGGATGTTGAGGTGTCATGTGTGCATGTTAAGATAAGAGATGTAGTGGCTTAGTGGGGATGTTAAGGTGAATACTTTGCATCTTGAGAGAATTGGGACCAACTTTTTAAGAATGTAAGATATGCTATTGGAGAGTTTAGAGGAGAGGTGATCAAGGCACCAGCTGGGCAAACTCCTAACAAGATTTGCACGAGCCCAAGATGTATCCATATTCAAGGTGAGCACTAGTCGTTGTTCATGCCCTGATATGCTTGTGTCATTCTTATGCAATCATAACACTATGTTTTCATGTCGTAATAGGATTGCATAGGACAATAAATTATACTCATGTCATTGCTAGAGTACGGAGGTCACATGTTGCGATATACAGGGATAAAAATCACTACACGAGCGAGAATGTGCTTGTTACTGTTGACTTCTATCTGAACTTCACATATGTGATAGCTGGATATGAAGGATCAACTTGTGATGCTAACATCATGACTCGATCTGATGACTAGAAGATGGTGGGTATGTTTCCCTGATGCAAAATATGATTTAGAGTATGCATTAACTTAACCGGATCGAACTGAATCACAAATACAAAAAGTCGGAAAACAGCAAATGCTACCAATCACTTTCTGAGCTTATGTCATAGTTGTACATAATAAAACTTTATATGATCTGTGAAACCAAGCAAAGTAGTCCTACAAACAAACCAAGCAAGCTGTACATAAAGAAAAACAAAACTCTTATGGAACGAAAATCTTTAAATAATTATCATGAAATTTCCTGCCGAGGACTCCCTGAAACGTCGGACAGTAACATTGTTCTTGCAGATGGCGGCAGAAAAATCCATTTAAAAAAAATCCAGGTGGGTTGTTAGCAAACGACGCAGAGGCCGCCCGTGTCTCGGCCTAGGCAGACACGATAATTTGTATTTCTTCTCCATACTTTAGTCGAGTCGTACATCAACACCCAAAAAAAAATCAACCTGTACACCAGAATACGGAGTATATGCCCTTTATACCCTTTGTGATAAAGTCGTCATCGAGAGGTCGTTGAGTCGGCAGCAAATTTGTTGGCCGGCAGTCTCACCGCGCACGCAAAGTCGGCAGTAGCGTGATGATGATTTGATTTTTATTTACGTACAACTGGATGAACAAGTAGCCCAAACGCAGGCCAAAAAAAAAAGGAAAGTGGGGAAAAAATCGGGGTCGCCGAATCGTCGGTGGCGGGCGCGCGGGATCCTCGTCTGCCGGCAGACGCGGCGCAACAGCAGCACGAGGGAGGGGGAGGGAGGGAGGGAGGATCGAGGCCTGCTTGCAACGTGGCCGCGGGGCGCCTTTGCTTCGCTTCCACGCCCAGGGAAGCCAGAAGTCTGGTGCGTGTGCGCTATAAAACAAGCGCGAGATCCAGATCTGGAGCCGATGCGCCCCGCCCCCACCCTGCTCTCCCTCGCCCTAGACGCCGCGCTCCTCCGCATCGCCACCCTCCGCGACCTCTCCCGCCTCCCCGACCACATCCTCGTCGACCTCTTCCGCGTACGTGCACCCCCCTCCCCCTCCCCCTCCTCTTCGGACGAACCCTAACCGCCGATGATCACTGGTCAGTCAGTCAGCCAGTGTGTGGCTCTTACTTCTACCCCTTTTGGTTTGGGGGCGATTAGTTTCTTCCGGCCGGTACCGGGCCGGCCCCGTGTTCGATCGGGAGGATCTCTCGTCCGATTGGGGGATCGATTTGGTGTTTAACTGTCGATACTAGATAGAATGTGTCCTCTCGACCTGAAACATAAGGGAGTAGATTACGTGCTTATACTCTTAAAGGCCAATTCAATTCAATTATTTCGTTGCTCGATTAGGATTTTAGGCGTTGCTAACAGTGATGCCAGAATGGAGCTGTCGATGCAGTATGCCTGTGTTGCCTGTTGAAATGTTCCACCATAAGCCACCAGTCGTCGTTGTGGACGAGTGCAACATGTGACAGTGGCATTTAGTGTGTTATCAGATGAAATATACGTTTGCTGTCCTAATGGGTGGTGAATGGTGTTGCATTTGTCCTGTTTAGAATCTGTTTTTCATGCCATGAATATTATGGATGGTTGTCTTATTTGTCCTGTTTAAGGTCTGTTTTTTATGGTGCGATTTTTAATGGGAGGTTCAGGTTGAACATGAACTGAAACAGCCATCACCTGCGCTCTTGTAGTCTTATTTTTTAAGTGTTGTTATTACATCTTTCATGACTGACAAGGTGACGATGGTTTGATGGCAGAGAACCCTCAGTGCCGGTAAGCTGACAGAGAGAGTCCTCAAGCTGTTCCTGGCAACCGACTGCGAGGAGATCATCTTGCTTGTTCAGCTCCTCAACATTAAGCAGCCACTTATACCGGTCCTTCCAACGAGTATGCCACTTACCCTCTGCTCTTTTGAATGTTAACGTTGTGTCACATGGATGGGCGCTTATTTAACTCAGTATCCTCTTGTTTGATTGTTTGTTTGTTTTTTTGTTTGTTTGTTTGTAGGGTGCTCTGAGAAGTTCTAGTACCGCTGCTGCTTAAATCAGGCTGATTAGCTGGGAAGATGTCTTTGGAAGTTCAGGATGGCGAGGTTGACATTGTGATTGCAGCACTCCAGCCCAACCTGACCTCTTTCTTTGAGGCGTGGCAGCCGTTTTTCTCCCGTTTCGACATCATTGTTGTCAAAGATCCAGAGTTGTCAGCAGAACTTAAGATCCCTTCAGGTTTTAATGTCAAGGTTTACACAAAGTCTGACATTGATGGACTGCTTGGCGCCACATCCATCAATTTCTCTGGCCATTCATGCCGTTACTTTGGGTACCTTGTCTCACGCAAGAAGTATGTCATCTCAATTGATGACAATTGCCTCCCAGCCAAGGACCCTGCCGGGATGACGGTTGATGCTGTTACACAGCACATGATCAATTTGAAGACACCCGCCACACCTTTTTTCTTCAACACACTGTATGACCCATACCGCAAGGGTGCTGACTTTGTCCGTGGATACCCATTCAGCCTGCGCGAGGGGGTTGAATGCATGCTCTCGTGTGGTCTCTGGCTGCACAATGCTGACTATGACCCAATGACACATGTGGTGAAGCGGAACCAACGCAACACAACCTACGTGGATGCTGTGATGACAGTTCCACTCGGTGCGATGTTTCCTGTGAGTGGGATAAATGTTGCATTCAACCGCGAGGCTCTGGGGCCCGTAATGTTCCCTGGGCTGCGGATTCACAAGGAAGGGAAGCACAGATGGGACACCCTTGAAGACATATGGAATGGCCTGTGTGCTAAGGTGATCTGCGACAGCTTGGGCTATGGCGTGAAGACCGGGCTGCCATATGTGATGAGAAGTGATGCAGAGGCAGGCAAGGCCTTGGAGAGCCTCAAAGATTGGGAAGGGGTAAAAGTGATGGACGTTGTCCTTCCCTTCTTCGAGTCCCTCAAGCTTTCAAGGACCGCAGTTACTGTTGATGACTGTGTCAAGGAGCTAGCGGGCATCGTGAGGCAGAAGTTGGCACCGCAGAATCCAATATTCGCCAAAGCTGCGGATGCCATGGAGGAGTGGACCAAGCTCTGGAAATCTCATGGTGCTCAGAACGTTTGATACTGGCCTGCAGCCATTTACCCATCAAGAATACCTACCTTTTTTTTAATCCCTAGACTTCAAAATTTCCATATGCACTCTTGTGATGCAGCTGAATAAACAAGTTACTGTGTGGGGTGAATTTGTGATGTAGACATGTAGTAATCAGGTGTTTGGTTTGGGTATGCTCAAGAACCGTGTAGTGTACCAATCAATGGACTTTACATGATTTGCAAGAAAGTCCTGTGTTGCACCCTCCTCTGTTTTCTTGTCCAGAGATTTAATCCATGTTTGCTTCCTCTCACAAATGCTTTTTTTAGGATTCTGAGAAATGGTTCTGAAACCAAGTTTCTCATTCAAAGTATAGCATACTGTCTTGACGTGACACTCCAGAACATGCTCTTATGGAAGGATTGTTGCTTTGTTTTGCCTCTATTTTCATCCTTTCGAAACAGAGCATTTCGTCCATGTTTCCTTTTATTTCTTCCCGAAGTGATACATGTCCTTCGAAACTCTAAGGCCCGATATGCGGTACTGTTCTAGATCTAGATGTTTCCATCCAGATCCGGGGACGAAGCACATATCGGTCCCACCGCGACATATGACGAAGTCATATGCCCCGATGTCCAACATGATATCACAACATTACAGATACAAGGATAAAACATCTCATACAATCGGCATACAACTGCCTCAAATACAATACAACAGCGGAAGATATATGTCTGGGTACATACTACAATCAAAAGCCTACTGGCAAAGAGAAAACATCGATTCCCATAACCACATGGGTCCAGGCCCTCCGCCGGGATCCGCCTAACTAGTCGTCGTCGAGTCTCCACGTGAAACGTCGATCACCATACCTGTTTGTCGATCGAGAACCCTGAAAATAGTTTGGGGGTAGTATCATGAGTACAGAGGTACTCAGCATCCAACTGTAGTGGTCAACTGACTCATCAAGGACTTCATCACTCGTCATTCTAGGACAACTAGTAGTTTACGGTAAGGAAGGGGTAAGTGGTGAGGTTGCTGCCGCACTATCATTGATGAAGTGGCTAACGATCTAGAGAGTAAGATAAGAAGCCAAGCATTCGATGAGGAATCGCCTTCAACAAGTCTTGCTATCAACTACTTACGCAAACATAACACCTATCCTATCCTTGTCCTCCTCTTCGCATCCCGACGAAGAAGAATCAGTCAAGGCACACATACACATTGATCAAGTTATATTAAGATTATCTCAGTTGTTGTTGTCTATGAACAAGGAGTAGGTCTCAAGTCGTCCATAACCGTGGACACGGCTTCTCGAAAAGATTTAACCCTGCAGGGGTGTACCAACTGCCCATTACGAGGCTCCGCACGCACGTCCATCACTCTCAGTTGCTACCCATCACAGGCAACCATTTTATGATTTAGTTCCAAGAGATTCGAAACGACAAGTCCCTGTAGCTAAAGAATTGAACCACCGTAAACGTGCGGTATCGTCGTGTGTGACGAGTACTCCACTTAACCTGTTAGTAACCGCTCTCGACGGTACGTGCGATGTCTCGTGTTGACTTCTTGTTGATGCTTGCTCGTGCTTGCCTCGTAGTAATAGATGCTTGCTCGTTGATTGCTTTCCAGTGTTTACCTCTTGTGTGCTCCCGCGGATACCTCTCGGAGACGATGCGAGCGTGCGATCAACTACACCTTCGGAACCCGACTTATCAACAGGCAAGGACTATGCATTACTTATGATCCATTCTATTTCAACCAGCGGTTTGCATGCTAGTCTAGGTTAGGATCGATGTTTGATCCTACCACATGTTTACAACCTCTTTCAAACCGATACAGCCATGTCCCCTCCCAGCAAACCTTGTACTGCTATGTTACTGATGCTCGTTGCTCAGCCCCTTCTTAGTATGCATGCTTAGGATGCTACGATGTTACCCCCTGTTACTCCTTGGTTTGGGATATCACATTATTATAGTGTTGTTGATGATATGATTATTATTATAAATGTTGACTATATTCGACGAAGGATGGAAGGTCTAGGCTATCCCGCCCCGACGCTTTGTTCCATTCGAGTCACTTAGGATCCGAGTTCCGGGTATTGGTTTTAAGACTGAGCGTGCCTAACCGCGTGTGGGATTTTATGGGGTCCCCTTTTCTTACCTACCTAGCTTCAAACATTTCTAGTGGTGGCCCAAGCTGATTTACCATTTGAAACCGTGTGTGTGCTGGTCGGCCGCTAGTTGTTTACAAACCAACCTGGACCAGTGAGGACTTAGTTCCCTTGCTGGCCCACCTTGTCCGGCTGAGGACCCGGTGTCCCATGTGTGATTAACCAAACACTCGACTTACTCGCTAAAGTTTAGTGATGATAGTTACATTCTGCTCAATGTGGAGCAATCGAGATCAAGAACTATGGGGTTCAAGGGCGATCCGATTGAAATCAAAGGGCTGTTGCTTTGTTTCACGTATCTTTACATCTTGTCAAACTACGGTAGCCAAGTATATTATTGTAATGTGAACATTTGTAAGAGCATCTCCAACAGGCGCACGTCCGCGCGCGGCGCGCTAAAACATTTTTAGAGCGCCGAATTAGCGTTTTAAAGCGCGCGACAGGGAAAGTGCTATTCCAGAGCCGCTAAACTTTAGCACGCGGATGTAGCACTCCAGCAGGCGCTCTTTCCAGCGCGCGGACAGAGCAACATAGCAAAGATGCAAATAAATTTGGGAGTTCAATCATAGTTCGGAATTAGATCACGAGCAAAATATTACATGGTTCAAAATCATTTCACCACAAACAAAAGAAAGCATCGTTTTCGTGGTTCACCACAAATTATGCATCGTCTTCAAGCTTGTCCTCCTCCTCGTCCGTTTCCTCTTCTTCCTCTTCCTCCTTCTCTTCTTCCTTCTCTTCCTCCTCCTCCTCGTCCGTTTCCTCTTCTTCCTCTTCCTCCTTCTCTTCTTCCTTCTCTTCCTCCTCCTCCTCCTCCTCGTCCTTCTCCGCATCGGTAGCCATGTGTGTCGGAGGTGCTCCCATGCCTCCCATGAGCGATCCAAAACTCATGCCACCCATGCCTCCCATCGAGGTCATGCCTCCATAGCCACCCATGGCTCCCATCGAGGCCATGCCTCCACCCATGGCTCCACCCATGGCTCCACCCATGGCTCCCATCGAGGCCATGCCTCCACCCATGGTTCCCATCGAGGCCATGCCTCCACCCATGCCTCCCACCGAGGCCATGCCTCCACCCATGCCTTCACCCATGGCGCCCATGCCTCCCATGACTCCCATAGCTCCACCCAAGCCCATCAACCTTTTTTGAATCAAGATTTGATCACGACAAAGGTTGATGTAATCCATTTGCTTTTGATCAAAGTTTGATGTATCCATGAAGAAGATAAACTTCTCATATTACATCAATTTTTCATGCTCCAAAGCCATAGCCAATTTCTCATCCATGGCCAATTTTTTCTCCTCCAAAACCAACCTCCTCTCCTCGGCCGCCAACCTCCTCTCCTCGGCCGCGGCCACTTGGCTCCTTACCAACCTCCTATCCTCATTTGCTTCTATTCTTGCCTTGATAATTGCATCCATTGCATTTTTGATCTCAATGTCGCCACCCTTCTTCTTCTTTTCTTTTTCTTGCTTGCCTCCATTTGGTCTTATTGGCTTGGAGTAGGCAACCGAGTTTGGAGTAGGGCTCCTCTTCTCCTCTTCTTCACTTGACGCATCGTCCTCCTCGTCCAAGTGTTGGGGTTCGCAGCAGAAAACACAAAATTTTCTAACTAGCGTTCCCATAACCCAAGATCTAGCTAGCCGTATTATCGTAACGGAAAGGAGTGCGGAAATAACATACCTCGGGGTGTAGTCCGTTGCGCGGGAAACGTTCCCGCAAACGTGGTTGATGTAGCCGATCAAGTTTCACAGCCCCCTGGCTGTGTTGAGCACCCGGATGGGTGTAGTGCCACACGTGTAGCACCTCGTAGTACTCGCACACGTACGAGACTCGATGACGACCTCCGTTCTCCAATCCAGCGAAGGTGGCGGAAGCAGACCTCCGGACGGAGCTTCGGCAACACGACGGCCTCCGATTCTAGCAGAGAAGCCTCAATTCCACTATAGGCTCACACTAGGGAGCCCACCGTGAAAGAGACAAGGGAGGGGAGAAGACCGGAGAAAACCGATCTCAATTCGGAGTAAATACTAATTTAATCCGATTTATTGTGTATTTGGCTTAATTAAATATGTGCACCATGGCCCTCTTTATATAGGGGTAGGGGAGGGAGTCAACCCCCCTCCCTTAGAAATGTGGGACTATCCCACATGCTAGGGGGGCGCCGACCAAGGGGGGAGAGGGGGCGCCACCCTCATGGGCCCTAGGGCCCATGGCGCCTCCCCCTCCCTTTTTTTTCTTTTTCTTTTTTCCCTTTTATTTCTTCCCCTAATGGGCCTTTTTCTCCACTAAGGCCCATTGCACATATTAATTAGAAATAAAATGATTTTAATTATTAATTCAATTAATTAATAACTAAAACATAATATTCCATCTCCCGGTGCTCCGGAACACCTTCCGGTTCACTCCGAACTTGTTCGGTTCAACACGGTACTTCTCCGATGTTGTTTCCTTTATTCTCTGGTTACTCTGATGGTTCCGAAAAGGTCTCCGATTTCATCGAGCCCTTAAGTGTGTTACCCTACGGTCCGAGAACACTCCAGTCATGACCGAGATGAGACTACGGTCAATGATCATCAGCGGGACCTGGATGCCCATAATGACCCCTGTGCATTCCGGATATCAAACACCGATTGGACCTTACGCCGTATAGCATTCCCTTTGTCAGCGATACTGGATTGTTCCGAGATTCGATCAATGACATCCTATGTCTGGTTCAACCTCATTCTGAACTAATCCTCATTCACTCGTTCCCGTGATATTCATCCCCGTGACCTAGTCACACGCTGCAGCTTTATGGATGGAATCTCACCGAGTGGGCCCCGAGTATCTATCCATTATATGGATTGACAAATCCCGCCCTTGTAACAATACTCCTCAACATATCTCCACGGAATACCCAAGATACAACCGTTATGACCCGCATATTTCAGTCAGGTGGTGGGATGTAGGTCAAAGCATCCGGGAAGATAGCAATTATGCACGTACTCACGGTCAAAGGAACGGTCTACCATGTTCTATAATTACAACACTGAACCTTCACAAGATTTGATCATGATGTAATGCTTACTTTGGGTAATGTTCATCACGTCACTTAACCAGTGAGGTGATCTCATAGTCAAGAGACTTAATTGTCCATGATCGCGAAACCACGACCATCATGTTGACCATGAACTAGTTATCGATGTAGAGGCTAACTAGGAACTCTGGGGGTTTCTATACCACACCTGCATCATTGTTTCACTGACACAGTTCTAGCACGGTATGAAACTGGTTATGAACTTGCTTAGATATATTGGAATAATCATATATTATTTTCCTTTAGAGCATATATCCAACAGTCTCCCACTTGCACTAGAGTGCTAATAATCTAGCCGCATTTTTTCGATCATAATCATCTTATCACATAAGTGTTCATTGATCATGCATGCTCATGGAAGAGGTTTCGTCAACGAACTACACCAATTCAGATTCGTATGTTTCCTTTGCAACTGGTACAGGTCAAAAGCTCTTTTGACATACCACTCATTATCATATAATGGTTGGATATAAGTTTCGCGGGAGAGTGAGACTATTATTTCACAGTATCCTCCAATGATCTATTGGTTCAGTCTTTATAAGACTCATCCATAGTCATATATACTGGGAAATACACTCAACCAGAAGTCCAATACTTCTAACGCTAAACTTTTATCCATACGTCTACTTTTTTAAGTAGTATTATGTTTGTAGTGCCGTGAATTTTTCTCACATTTCTTTCATGTCTTTGGTGATGTCTCTAATTCCATATAGACCCATAATATGGCTTGCAATTGTAATCTTGCATTACATTCAAGTCTATTATCCTTTCTATATTTTAGAGAATAGTCCTCAGTATTCCTCATATACTGAATGCATGAACTTTATTCAGATTCTGTGTTTTACTCCTAAAGCACATCGGAATCTGTTCTTCTTCCAAGAACTTTTGAGTCATTCTGTTGTTGGATTCACAATGCATGTTATATGGTAGAATCATATGTCAAGAACATATAAGATCACATGTCCAGTACATGGTGCATCTCTATTCTTCCATTAAGACATTGCTTGTGATATTTTGATTTCATCCATTATATAATTTCTAGCCACAAGAACCTGTTTCTTGTCTTAGAAGATTATTCCAACCTTCACTTCGTTTCATTATCCGTATCTTAATCTACTCATATAGATTTCAACGTGTAATGTGTTGGTATTTCACATAAAAGAAGATTCTTGCAATCTTGTATTTTATTTGCCTTATGCTCTATATATATCATAATGCACATATGTATATAAGACGATTCTCTATATACACAATCAATGCATATCCATATATATATACATATGAGATCATTCTTCACACATATCAATGCATATATGTTTGAGACAATGATCATGCTTCCACTCAAATATATCCATCATATACTCATATATTTGTGGTTCAACTTTCATCAAGTCATTTTATTGTTCACTATGTCTCACATAATGACAAAGCTTCCAAAGCTCCCACTCATAAAATTCCCTCTGCATTCCAAGTTTCCGGGAAGTCTTCAAAGCTCCCACTCAGTTTCATGAAACTGCAAGCCCACTCAATATTTTGGTCATCACAAAATCACTTGATCAAATCAAGGTTGAGGGTTCCTGTCTTGAGGTACTATAGTCCATCCTTTTAACGAAATAACCTTCGTCATTCCCATTGCAATTCTCTTTCAAATCCCAAATTTGACTGAGATGCAATTTCAGGCTATGGTCCATCATAGTGTAAAGGAAGTATTTTATTGATTAAAGCATTCCTACGTTTCCGTAGTCAATCACCATTGAACTTTGGTCATAACCAAATAATGCCTTATGCCCATTACATTATTCTCAATAACTCTCCAGTTTGTCGAGAATATGAAATAACCGATTTATTTCACGGGACGTGAGTCATCCCATATGTAACAAAATATTATTTCATTTCTCCTCGTGTTCTAGGCTACCATCATTCCTTTGTGTCTCAAGCAATGTTATTCTTTATTGTTTTATTAAGAAGACTCATGATTATTGTTCTGTACAGAACGTATTCATGACAACCTTCTAAATTCAACAATGGCTTCAATTCATATACCAAGATTAATCATCTATGGCATATCCTTCCTTATACAGTGTCATTACAGCGGAACATGCTTCCGTTGCAATACTCTGATATTCTGAAGGCAAGGTCCAATACCCCGGTCAAAGTTTCCATTATCTCACATTGGATCCGTGTCGAGAGACTTCTTCTCGCATTACCAATCAAGCAACACACATTTTGCTATTCGGGGAGAATATGTAATTTCAATTGCTTGTACTTTTATTACAAAGAAATTCTTTCTTTTAAGAAACCTTATAACACCATTAGTTGTGGAGCTATCATGTCTCCTTAGATTCAGGATGGTTTCCTATTCATGAAGTGGGTGTTTTAACTTAATGAATTAAACAACCTTATTCGACAATAACTATAGTGTTAGGGGAAAGAACATTTAGACCATACTACGGTTTAGTATGACTACGATTGGTTTAAGTAGTCTAGCACTTTCAACTTCCATCGTAGTTTGTGGTACAACTTCCACAAGTCTCCCATTATGTCAATATCAATACTTATCACTTCGGATCGTAGCGTAGTGATATGTATCCTTGTATTCTCACTTCTCACTGTGATTCCTGAATCTCAGTTTTATGATCTCAATTGAATACAACTTTCAATTAATCATATGAAGTCTTTAATGATAACTTACGTGCCCATTTAGTACATCATTTATGTATAATGATTGGCACAAGTTCTACTTGCTAGAACCTTGTCATGGTTATATTTATTGCAGAGGTTCATAGATCGTGTATCTAATCCATCTCATGCAATCAAGTTATGACTTTCACTCGATAATGAACTCACAAGTGAATAGATAATACATTTCATGAATTCATCAGTTATGAAGTCACCTCATGCAATCAAATCTTTGACTTGTTATAATCAAGACAACTTTATCATTAAACATTGAATATTTCTTGACAATAATAGCAGTATTATAAATGCTTTCTATCATATCATAAATCAAGACGTAATCAAAGTATAAGCACACTTTTATTCATAAAGATGGAACAACTGACTTGTCTCATTACATGAATAACTTTGTCTCGTGAGATGCAAGACACACAACTAAGTGTTCATACTATAATGATTACATAAGATTTATCTAATACTCTAAGTATCTCGTATGATAGATGTCTCGGCGGAATCCATGCTGGCCATCAACTGACTTGATATCCATCAATCCTCGATTTCACCTCTTCCCGTCCATGCAACGGCAGGTCCTGTTTTCATAAAACAGAATAAGTATCAGATACTCATTTACTACAAATGTTGTATAAGGGAGTAAACATTTATAAAGTATATCAAGTATATACCTTCTCCATCCACGACTTCTGCATCCTCGATAGGAGCAATGTCCGCGGCCAAGAGATCAGTCATGAAGTTCTGGAGACTCATATTAGCTCCTCTTCCGACATAGCTATGAACATAATCACCATAACTCGGAGGGAGTGAGTGCAATAACGTGTTTATTGCAAACTCTTCTGTGGTGCTTTCGTTTATTGTCCAATATTCATAGTCCTCCACCAGGGTCAGGTACATCTCATGCATCCTGTCCAAGTGATCACCAAGGCTTGTGCGTTCTTCCATCTTTGTAGATAGAAACTTGCTTTCTAACTCAAAATTGGCAATTTTGAACTCATGTACGAACATTGTCTTTAGCGTGTCCATCATGTCATATGAGCCAGTGTCCTGAAACTGTATGCCCAAAACCTCTGACATGCTGAAGATCATGACATTCCTGACTACGGAGCATTTCTGTCGGCGAGCATAATGATCAAGTATCCCTTGATCGCCAACATGATCGTCCGGATGTTCTTCCACATGCATTTCTATTGTAAACAAGATGTTTGATCTCTTGAGCGACGTCCTAAGGCGTAAGTACCAGTCAGCAAAGTTTGACCCATTTTCTTTAAGTCTTTCACCATGTAAGAAGGAAACCATTTCAAGGTACTGGGTACTATCCATTTTCTACAAACATAATTGCAAGGAACACAATTAAGACTAGTTCACAACAATGAGTTCATATAATCATATTATAAATGAGCTCGCACTAAAACAATTCATCCCTAGGAAGTTTTAGTGATTATATGATCCAGATTCACTGCCCGACCTCGAATATCACACGGCCGACGGGTCAGTTTCAAAGGTAGACAACAACTTGTGCGATCACATTATCTTATATGTACTGTGACTCATGCTCGATCTTTCGATCTCTAGTATTCCGAGGCCATATCTGCATATGCTAGGCTCGCCAAATTAACCTCCATGTTATATGCTGCTCAGCAAGGCCATATCTGCATATGCCAAGCTTGCCGAACCCAACCTCATGCGAACTCCATTGAATATGTAGGACAACTCCGGTATGTACGGAGCATCAAGCCATATGGGAGAACCTTCCAGGCGGTGCACACTTCGGTAGAATACTTGTGTTTGGCTTTGTTAAGGGATCATCTTATCACATGCTACCGTCGTGTATCCTATACTAGCAAGTTTTAAGATGTCTGAGCTATGACAACACTAAGTCTACAGTGTCTCCATTTTAGTTTGTTTTATGATAACGATTACTACTTACTAGTAACACATAGCAAAGCTATCTCTACATCACAAACAAACGAATGATAGCCCCCACTTAGCAATACAAGGTTTAGACGGTCTAGTTGTATATTGCAGTTTTACGTGGCTGCTAGGGCTTTCATAGTTAAACAGGTTTTAACCTACGAGTCAACCACAACGTCAACCATACGATTGTCTCTATTACACCCCGCATGGGGCCCTCCGTTGCAAATGCCACATCCGCTAAAGTAGAGAGACAGACACCCCCCAACCACTTTATACGGTACAAGCCGTATCTCAAGCGTGGAACCAGTCTCGCGTAAGCGTACGCGTAAGGTCGGTCGGGGCCGCTTCATCAAACAATGTCGCAGATGTGAACAAGTACACGTGGGAGGGTAACAATCATACAATCAATGCCCACATCCCCGATGTGTTCTATCCGTACAGTAATACTAAGCATAGACCTAGCTCTGATACCACTGTTGGGGTTCGCAGCAGAAAACACAATTTTTTCTAACTAGCGTTCCCATAACCCAAGATCTAGCTAGCCGTATTACCGTAACGGAAAGGAGTGCGGAAATAACATACCTCGGGGTGTAGTCCGTTGCGCGGGTACCCTGGCTCTTATAGTGTGAGTCCAGGGTACTATGGTAACTTCATTGCCGAATGGGCCCAGCCGTCATCCTCTAATCGGCCTGGGCCCACCGACTGCTCCTCTCCGGGTGACCCGGAGCCTACGAGCGGCGGCCCATGCTGCTACCTCGTAGAACCTAGGAGTGAACAGTGGTGCTAGGGGGTGCGGTCTTGTCGGCCTGTCCGCGGAATCGGCGGGGAGGCCGACACCGTATCTCCAGCAAATCCTCGACGTGACCTGGCCTTCCTGCCACCCGGATATCTCGGGATATGGTATTTATGACCTCGTAATCATATCCCCGACTGGGTGGTAGGTTGCTCCGATTGCGCCTGGACCGACAGGTGGTTCCTGGTAGGGTCGATTGCTCTGGGCAATCGGCCTTCTAGGAATCGGCCTCGGTCCAGCTGCGGACCAATCGGATGATCGTCTTTGGTGAAGGAAGGCTGGACCGATTGCGCCTGGGCCGACTGCTGGCATTTGGTATGGTCGATTGCCTTGGAGCAATCGGCCGTACCTCTGCCCAGCTCGGCCCAGCTGCAGCCCAATTGGTCCATCCTTGTCTTGAAAGCTTGCTTCCGCTTGGGTCAGCCTACCCGGGTACCAATCCCCCGACAGTAGCCCCTAAAGCTGTAAAGGTCCCACGGTCACTTGACCGCGGGGCCTTTGCAGTTTTTCAATCTCTGCCTTGACGTTCTCCTACTGCTATGGCCTCTTCGAGTGCGTCATTCCGAGTTCATCGGCCGACTCGGAGATCACACTCGGCTGACCGAATTTCCATCCGGTTGGACTTGGTTCCCCCTCGATTTATGTCTTCACTTTTTGAGAAAGATATCTTTCGCCGATTTCCCTCCAACGGTTACCTCCGATTCTCCCGCGACGTGATCAATGAACTGGGACCCACGACCCACGCGCGACGTGACATAACTGCAGGGCCTGACCCCCACGTCGCACGCCTCAGCTTTTGCGCCGGGATCTTTTGCGCTGGTCTGCCGGTTGGCCTCCCTGTGCCCTAGGCCACACCGGGCCACACAGTCGCAGGATCATCCCACTCCCCTCCCCCGCCGCCCATATAAGCCACCGGGGGGGGGGGCTTCGCCTCTTCCTTCTCCCAAACGCCTCCTTCGACCTCCAGCCTTCTCTCCTCTGCGCCATCGCCACTCCACGCAAATCTTTCTGCCGCCGGCCTCTGCATCTTGCGCTTGCCCCGGCCACGGGCTCGTGCTCTCCGCTGCTTCCGCCGCCGCCGCGGCAACTCTGCGCCTTTGCTCTCGTGCTCCGCCTCCCTCTTTTCTCTTCTCTGCTCCTCGCCTGCGAAGACCATGGCGCCGCGACGAGATGTGTCGCAGGTGAGCCGCGGGTGCTGGAAGGGCTCTCAGGCCACCGCCGCCGCCGCCGAGTCTCTGATCCGCGCCCGGAAAATGCCTGCGGAAATCGAGTGGCGCATCCCTGGCAGGGCCGACGTCGTGCCCAGCGCACGCGCTGGCGAGAGGGTCGTGTTCCTCGCTCACTTCGAGCGTGGATTCGGCCTTCCCGCTAGCGCCTTCTTCCGCGGATTTCTTGACTTCCACCGACTGCATCCCCACCATCTCGCAGCTAATTTCACCATGATCCTTTCCGGGTTCGTGACGCTCTGTGAAGGGTACCTCGGCTGCCGTCCAAGCGTCGCCCTTTGGAAGCGCTTCTTCAACCTCCGAGCTCACAATGCTCGGACGGGTGCTGTGGTGGCCGCCACCATCAAAGGCGGCAAGCCAACGTATCCGACTGACATGACCGACTACGGCAGTTGCCTTGTCGCAGCCGGCAAGTCAAAATACACGAGCCCCGAGATCGTCCAATCCTGCAAGAATTGGCAGACCTCGTTCTTCTACGTCAAATCACCTGACAACGGCCCCGATCTCCTCAACCTGCCTGAGTTCTCTCTCGCCCGGCCGGTTGAGAAGCATCAATGGTCGCTGAAGCACTTCGTCGGAGATTGCGATGTCGATGCCCAGGCTGCCAGGGTCACCCAGCTGGAGCAGGAGGGACTCCTCCCAACCGACTTGGTAGCTGCTTGGCTTCACGCTCGGATTCTTCCCCTGCAGCGCCGAATGCACCGCCTCTGCGACGTGTCGGGACCTCGAGATCCCACTCGGCTCTGCACGTGGCGGGTGAAGACAGAAGATCTTTGCGCCCGAGTGAAGGCCATCACATCTAGCGCATTGCCTGACCCCTTCCGCTTCGGGCTTGATTATATCATTCGCCAGCGAAAGCCGCCTGTGGTATGCTCCGATTAATTTTTCTTCCGATTGCATGCTCTTCCGATTGCTTTCTCTTCCGATTGCTCTGATTGTTTATACCTCCTTCTCAGCACTTTATTCAGTCCGACCTCATGGAAGATGGCCAGGAAGCTGGCGTGTATGCCCCTGATCGCACGGAAGAGGACCCCACCGACCTCGAGTATAACGGCGAGACTCCTTCCGCCGAGTCCAGTGGGGATGATGAATACGATGACGAGTCTTCCGGAGAATCCTCCGACCCCATGGATGCCGATGACGATGACGCCGAGCGCGCCAACCCTCCGAAGACCAACACTCGGCCGCCAGCTCAAGGGGGTACGCCTGACCCTTCCCTTGAGCAATTTTTGGCTGAATGGAGTGATGATGATAGTGTCTCAAAGGGTGATGGTTCCGATGCAGATCCTCGAGCCAAGCCTCCAAAGGTGCCAGCCAAGCGCACCTCGGCCGCCGGCTCCTCCTCTGGTGTGGCTCCCAGCCAGGTTGCCAAGGCCAAGCCGGCTGCTAGCAAGGGCAAACAAGTCCAAGAGACGACAACTCGGAGGCTGACCGTCCAGGCGCCGCTGAACGTCGCTCCGCTTCGCTGCCGAATGCCCACTGGCGCACCCAGGACAATCGGGTATGCTTTTATCTTTATGCCTCCTACTTCACTATATTTGCTTCTACTGATTCTTCTCCCTTTCTTTTTTCAGGGAGCCGATTGGGTTTGATGACGTTGACACCGACATTCCCGTCCGTGCCAGCCCCGTCATCTCGCCCGCTGCTCCTGCTGCTGCCGTCCACAAGCGGTCGGTACCCGCTCATCGCTCCTCCAAGGACGCCGAGCGCGCTGCCAAGAAGGCCCGTCTTGCGGCTACTTCGAAGACCTCTTCTTCCATCCTTGCCTCCCAAACTCTCAAGGGCGCAGCGGACCGGGTGGCTCCTGGTGGTGGAGGAACGCAACCGGTTGACCCGATTGCCCCGTATCCACCGCGCCGCTCCAACCCGGCTTCGCCTGCCGCAACTTCCCCTGCTGCAATGACCGCATCTGATACGCTGATGGTGACGACCCCATCGCCGATTTTGGTGTCGGCACCACCGGTTGCCTCCACAGTTCCACCGGCTGTGCTATCTGACCCACCGACTACGACGATCTCGCCGCCAGTCATCGCTACCACCTCTGCTCCGACTCGCCCGGTTGCGCCGCCGCCGCAATCGGGTGCCTCCGGCCCTTCACCAACATCCGTGCCACCAGTCCTCACCACTGCAGCTTTCACCATCGTTCCCACTTCAGTGCCACTGCCGATTTCTTCTCCCTCAGAGATTCTTATGCGCTCGGTGGATCAATTCCGAGCCGAGTACTCTCGCGCCCGTCATGTCGGCGCTGAGCCTGATGCTCCGCATCGTCCTCGGGACCCCGTGATGAGCGCTCTGAGCCGGGTGAACGAATTCGCCGATGCCCTTGCTCGGGACCTTCAACAACTGACCTCTCACCATACGGTAAACTCCTTAACTTTTCCTTCTGTACCTCTCTTTTACTTCGGCAATTTTTCTTCCGGTGGGTGCGCGCAAGCGCACCCACTGGTTGTAGTCCCTGAGATTCGGGCCGATTGGTTACAATCGGTTCGGATCTTTAGCATTTTTTGTTTTATCACTTGCCTTCCTCAATCGGTAGACTTTCTTTCGGTGGGTGCGCGCAAGCGCACCCAGTGGGTGTAGTC